>BSBK01001469.1:0-1200000 GCA_027943335.1 Chamaecyparis obtusa | reverse complement strand
AGAAACTAAATTTCTTTTGATTCCAGGTACAAATAGAACGTCTTTTAGTTGTAGAGATACTCCATTCTTTATCTTTATGGTACAGGTCCCTATTCCTTTCACTGGGTAGGCGGAGTTATCCCCAATAGTCACTTCTTCGGTTGAATAATTTTCAAGTGTCTCAAACTGATTTTTGAATCCGGTTATATGTCTTGATGCACCACTATCAATTATCCAAGTTCTATTATTGGAATTTAATTCACTTGAGAGAGCTGTAAAGAAGAGTGGAATTTCTTTTGCTTCAGCTACAGTGGCTTGAGTCTTTTGCCTTTCAGGACAATGTCGATGAGTGTGCCCATATTTATCACATTTGTAAAATTGGATTTTAGAAAAATCTCTTTTGAATCCCCTCTTTCTTTTGAAGGATTTTCTCTTTTTGTTGTGGGACTTTGTGTTGAGTGCTTGTATTTCTCCCTCTTTCTTTAGACCTATTCCTCTGGTAATAAGTCTTGATTCTTCCTGAGTATAGTCGTTCTTAAGTTGATCAAATTTTGGTAGAGGTGGACATGTGCTTATGCATTGAATAAAATTCTCCCACGATGTTGGTAATCCCCTTAGTGCTATTAGAAATAATTCCATGTCTTCTATAGTGTTACCAATTGAGAATAGTTGATCTTGTATTTCAGCAATTCTTAGGAAATAAGATGTAACTGTTTCACCTTTATTCATTTTTATGGTCAATAGTTGTTCCTTCAAGGTTAATATTCGACTTGTATTGTTTATCTCATACGTTTCTGGAATTTTCTTGAAAGCCTCATATGTTGTTATTAATCTTGCTATACTTGGGAGAATAGAATCTTTAACTGAATCAACAATTAATTTCTTGGCTTTATTGTTCCTCCTTTTCTAGGTTGTTTTCTCTGCTTCATCTCAAGGCATCTCTTTCTCTGTTTCTATGAATGATTCTAGTTCCAGTTCTTGCAATAGTGTGGTGATTCTAATTTTTCATGATAGAAAATTTGATGCTCCTTCCAATCTGTCCTCCATCCTGATTCCGGTGGTCATTTTGATAATTTGTGATGACTCTTCTCCTTTAAATAATATTTTTGTTTTGTATTCCTATCAAATAATAATTCAGAATTAATTCCCTTTAACTCTGCTCTAATACCATGTTAGGAAATCAGATCTTTGGAAATTATTATATTGCTGCTTTATTTACTGTTCTGGTATATATCAAAATTGTGATGCTTTTTCAAATTATACTAAATATATATATAATGTTGTGATTGTAGTTGATGAAGACAATGAAACACTTTTATTGATTTCTTATCACTATGATCACAGCATGTATATATATATGTGCTTGTGATCAGCCAAGCACTAACCAACATGCCCTTTCCACAACAGTCACGATGCTTGGTAACAGTCGCTAACATTAATATATGCAGCAGCTTTGTTAAGTGTGGTCGGCCCTTTTAATAAGGTGTAGTGCATGGCATAAGCCTTCGACATAATAGTCGATATCATCAATACATAATATTTGATACTGTCATTAATAAGAGTATCGAACATAGTTCGAATAATGCCAAAATAGATATATATTAATATGTTGTTATTATTATTATTATATCTCATCAATATAATAATAATAATAATAAGATAATAATAATGTAATCACAACTCATCTTTTTATAATCATTTATATATATATATATATATATATAATACGAATGAAGCTATATCTTAACAGAGTTGAAGGCCGATTTAGGCGAGTAGTGATGCTCGGGTTCGGGGAAGCGGGAAGGCCGACTGTCATGACATTTCAGTCGTAAACCAACTCCATGCCCTGTCGAACTATGATATTGTCGAGCCTTCTAACTGTGCTTTATCTTTTTGTTTCTCGATCCGAAAGGGGAATTACAATCTCCAATTCACCGTAGTTTCGAGTAGACTCACCGTGAACTAGACCAGGAATCACAAGGTGGGTTTGAAGAGGTTTCAAATTTAAGACTGCTCTATTCAAAGACCGATTGTGCCAACAGTGGGATTGTCGAAGCATCACTCACTGTCCCATCTTTACTGTTCAAGTGAGTTTGTTGAAACCCGAAAGGAGAAATGAGATCTCCAAGTCAATTCTGAGTTGCCAAGTAGACACACCTTGAATGTTTTGGAGGGATTCTCTGACAATAGTCCACAAACCCGACAGAGATAGTCAAGGCGACTATGCATTGCTAGATATAGAAGGAACATTTGGAGTGTTGTGATTTCGGTGTGGTCAAATTGCCAAAGGGAAATCTGAACTTCGATGCTCACTGTTCTTCCTGACAGACCGTGAAGTTGTGTGGATGGTCGAAGTTTTTTTTTCAAATCCCAAATAAGCTTTTGAAGAGGTCCCAAGCCAGCCCTGATCCATTCAGACCTATACACCAAGTTGGTATCTTGGTTAATATATTTTCCTTGGCTATTGCAGTAGGGGCCCGAGAAGGACTTTAAGCATTTGTAGTTACCTTGCTCTTTGGGAGTCATTTGCAGTAAATTAAGCACTTGTGAATTATCCACTGTACCTTCCCTGTTAACAAGTGAATGGTGGGTTTGTGACTTAGTTGGGGCTCAGTGATTGGGTACCTGGCTTGTGGGTTGAGATAACCTAAATTGTGTCACTTTGGGTACTTGGAACAGAGGTTGAAGGTGCACCAAAGCAGGAGGATCTAGTATTCTAGGATCGTTGCCAAACTTTAGAAGGTTTTGAAGGACAAATTTGGTCCTAATCCACACTTCCACTGTCCACTTTGCATCAAGTGGTATCAGAGCCATGTCTTCTCTTGAGGATGAGGAGATTCCCACCAAGATCACCAATATGGAACTAGCCCGGATAGTGAGAGAACAAAAAGCAGCAAATGTGGCACTTACCAAGAGACTCCAAAAATTGGAGAAGAAGGTAGATAAGGATAAGGAGAATGAGTTGGGTGATGAAGAAGGGAGTGAAGAAGAGGAACAGAACCCTGACCAAGACATTCCGCCAGACCAAAGACCCTTCATCAATGCCTTGAAGTCTATGGGGAGAAGAACCATGGAAGAGAAAATAGACTTACCAATTTTTAGTGGTAAGATGAATGCAGATTTGGCCTTACATTGGATACAGGCCTTAACAAGTTTCTTTGAGTGTGAGGACATCCCAGAGAAGCAGAGAGTGAAGATGGTGAAATCCAAGTTGAAGGGAGCAGCCCTAACTTGGTGGAACTTCATCCAGACAGAGAGGGTGAAGAATAGAAGAAGCATGATCAATTTAAGGAACAAAATGATAGCCCTAGTCAAAGAGACATATGTACCGGAAGACTATGGGGTACAACTTCATAGGAGGAAGCAAAGCCTAAAGCAAAAGGATATGGACGTAGGCTCTTATACAAAAGAGTTCTTGAAACTATGTGTTGGCGAACAGATTTGTCTTCCTTCTTTAAATGAATAATGAATAAAGACTCTACACTTCTGAAGATAAACGATTCATCAACAGTTGGGTAAGCATAGGAAATTGCTTCCCTCTGTATTTTTTTTTAAGGTACAGCTTCCTTGTATAATATTCAGTGAATTATTAACAAAAAGTAAATCATACACCTTTGACCTGAAAGTGTAGAAGGACCACTTGAATACTCTTGGGTATTGAGGTGATTTACAGAATCAACATAAGATTGACTTGAACTAAGAAAAAAATTGAGATTTATCTACTGCTTCTAAAGTAAACAACCTATAAAATAACTTGAGAAGGATGAGCTAGAAAGAAACAAAAAGCGCCCGAATATAAATAACATATGCACATATTTAAATGTATCAACTTCCAAAGCAATTAATACATTCCAGATTTAGATTCAAAAATCTAAACCATACCATGCATTCATATATTCATATAAGATTGGATCAAAGTATAATAAAAAATCAGTCACAACTGTTTCGGAAATAAAAGACTATGCTAACTATTTACTTTCCAAAAGAAACTATCTATTTCCTATCTATATTTTCTAACCCCTGCACTATTCAATGCTCCAGCATTAATAGTTTCAAGTCTGAGATAGCCTCCAGAAAAACCCAGCCTCTCGGACACCAGAAAAACCGTTTAAACCAGTTACATAACTAAAAATAGAGTATCATAGCACATGTCACTTAAAGCATAAAGAAACAGAAATGCTGTTGTGAAAACTACTAATTCCTTACAGGGCCTTCTATCGTGGCAGTCTATACAAGCTTCCAGGATCGAAAGATGTTCACCAATTCCTGGGCTAGCTGGAAATGCAGATTCTTCAGACCTGTCAGCTTTGCCCGAGTCACGTTCTTTTCCCACCTTAACTCCTTGATTCTATCCGCCTGTTTAGGTAACTACCCTTGATTCAATAGCAACATAGATTCCACATTTGCAATTCTAGTGAAATCCTGAACTGTAGACGCTTCATTTTCCTTGAGAGCATTCATGGTGTTCGTAAAGACTTTAACCATGGCATCCGCATCTTTTTTACCTTCATCAATTTGCAGAATACTTGAGGGATTCACTATTTTAATATCTTTGAGAACATCCGCATGCATATCCAGCACTTCTTTCTCGATTTCCCTAGCTTGGGAGATTGCAGCCTTGAACATAGTATTTCTCCATCCAAAGTTCTGTTTCAGGATATATAGCATACAGGGGTCCACTAGTTTCATCGGGTTCTCAGCCAAGAATTGAGTCACACCGTAGGTTTCTATCTCTCAAACCTGTTGGCATTAAGCAGAATTGCCACTAGTGACAACACTTATTCGCATTCTGGATATAAACCAAGCAGACAGTGCAAACCGAGCAGACAGTGCAAACCGAGCAGACAGTGCAAACCGAGCAGACAAGTGGAAACCGAGCAGACAAGTGCAAACCGAGCAGACAAGTGCAAACCGAGCAGACAATGCAAACCGAGCAGACAGTGGAAACCGAGCAAGTTAGTACAAATCGATCAGGACAATGTAAACCGAGTAACATCTTGTCTACCGAGTCACCAGTACTTACCGAGTTCAAAACCTACCGAGTGATCAGTATGAACCGTGCCTTCACTTCTACCGAGTGCATGATGATGCCGAGTAATGCAGTGGACGCCGAGTATCAGAAAGTCACCGAGTCAGTTTGAAGGAACCGAGTAACCATATTTGGGCCGACTTAGTAGCACTTATGTTTATTTGTCAAGCCGACTGTGTAATTGTAATTGTAATTAATTGTTTGAGACTTGTATATAAACAATGTTGTAAAAATAAAAAGATGTAATGAAATGTATGAAGGAGAATATATGTGAAAAAAAAAGAAAGGCAGAAATAAGCGAATTGCAGAAGGCTTCAGAAGTATAAGGTGCAGCAAAGACAAATTCATCACAGAAGGTGATCAGTACATCAGAGAATCTCAATCAGCAATCCAGTTGCAAAGCAGAGATCTACTGTTTCATTCTAATAGGTGAATCAGTACTAAATCCTTTAACCGGGTAGACTTAACAGTCTTTGTAAAAATCTCTTTACCGAGTGCATACTTCACTGTATGTTTGTAAATCCTTTAACAAGGTGGATTTAGCAATCCTTATTGCTCCTAACAGGGCAGATCATCAGAAGTGATCAAATTGTAAGCCTTAACCGGCCAACTTTATTCTGCAGTATTAAAGCTTTGTGGGTTTCATCCCCACCCCAGTTTTACTTTCTTTTGGAAGGTTTCTGGGTAACCAAATCTATGTGTCATTATTGTGAATGCTTTCAAATTTCATGCTTTCTGTATGCAAAGGTTAAAAAGTAAAATACATGTTAAAATTAGAAGAAAATTTGGAGTTACTGATTCACCCCTCCCCTCTCAGTAACTTGGTTAATTCCTGAATATTTCCAACAAAACCTATAGGACGATCATTGCGCATTTCTCTTCCTCCATCTCCCAGTTTGGAACTAGGGTTTGAACTTCACCAAGTAATCCTTCTCCATCTAGACAATTGGATATAAACTCGTGGATGAAAACACTCCCTTCATTTTTAACTTTATTTATCCAAGACGTCATGACTTCCATCAAAACCCTCCCCTGTTGCATCTATTTCACTAACCTTTGTCTTTCGACTGAATTCAGATCAAAGTCTTGGGAAGACTGGGCTAGTGGCAGTACTCCATCTTCGGCAAGTGAGGAAAGAAATTCAGCCATGGTAGAGATTAGTTGTTTCAGCTCGCGTTTCTCCCGTCCATCTTTTTGTGACTGCCCGAGCATGTGATCAGCTGAGAATTTAAATAGGTGATCCCTAGAATCCCTCTTTAGAACACCCAGCTCCATTTTCATGATTTCGAAGTCTTCGGCCTCTGGTTCCTGAATTCCCTCTTTTGGCTTGAAAGTGGCTATTTCTGCGGTTACCTTTCCAGTGGATGGATCGGTAGAGAGCCTAGCGTCACTCTTCATTCTTTTTGCTTTGGGAGTCCAGGTAGCATATTTAGTGACGACCTCCTTCACAGGGAGTGAAATTGGTTTATAAATTTTCCTCTTATTTATTGACTTAGTTAACCAGGGAGGAACCAAACCAGTGACCATCTGATTGTCAGGAGTATTCTCAACTTGAGAAAGGTTTGTGCCCCCAATAAGGATTTCCTAAACCTTTTCCTGTTGATCCAGTGAAAAAGAAATGTCGTCATCATTAATCTCAATATCTAGGTAGTCTAATCCCAAGGATGCCATTTGACTACACTTTTCTGCTCTTGTTCTAGGTCTTAATCTCGGTGCGGTAGGATGCCCACTGGGAACCACCTTTTTCTTAGGAGATGTAACTTTACCTGCATTTTGAACCACAGGAGATACATTAGATGGGGCATGTTTTACATTTTTTAAGGCTGATCCCACACTATGTTTTTCAAGAGGGGGGGTTTTAGCCCTTTTCTTTTTCTTTTCTATTAACCAACTTTCCATAACCCCAAAAATAGTTCGAGCCCTCAAATTTATATTATCTTCTTCTTTCCTATTCCAATCTATGTCCGGGGGACTTCCTGCTTCCACATTGCTAACCTCTGAACCCGTAGCTTCGGAACTATCTTCTTCTACATCCTTAATATCAAAATTTAACTACAACATTTTGAACTATGGAATTACAAGTCTGGAGGGATCTCTCTTCCAAATTGCATCCTCATCACCAAGATCTTCCCATAGGTCCTCAAGGTGCGAGCTTGGTGAAGGATAATTACTTACGCTCAGAACTTGCCTAGCAAAACCCTTGTTGTCAAAACCCCTTCTTAATTCATAAAACTGCAAATGAAAACTCAGCAAGTTGCTTCCTATCACCGAAGCGTCCATCATATTATTACAGGTCATGTTGCTAATCTTGATTGGGAACATAGAAGGCCATTTTTCTTCAGGTAGGGTACTTTTAATAACCACAAATAGTTGCTTGCAAACTTCTGCCAAAATAAAATAGTCGAAAGAAAACCTTGGGAGCCTGAGCAGTTCATCATCGAAGCCTCCAACCCGAATGTAAGTGAAACGTGGGAACTGAATGAATAGACTTACATAGGCTTGAATCAATTTCTGTGCCTCCAACAAAACTCTCTGGTTTGGGACTCCTACCAATTGCTGACACAATCTACCCAAGAAAACATCGTGAACCATCCTGTAATTTTCCAAAATTTTATCCTTTCTCAATAACGGACAGTATTCATAAATTAGAAGATCTTCATTCCAAGCAACTTGTTGAATGGGAGATAAATCTTGTGTGCATGCCAGGCAATATATCAAATAGGAGGACATAAAGAAATCCTTCTTAATAGCCTAAGCCTGTTTAAGTTGGTCCCTCAAGAAACTAGCAATAATCTCTGCCCAATCAATATGTTGCCCCCCTTCCAAGACTATCTCTATAAAATGATACATCCATTCCTCATAGAGTAGAACCTGATATGAACCTTTAATCCAGTGAAGCAACACTATCACATCACGAATAAGAGGTTTCATGTGATCTTTGGTAAGAACTTTAGGTAACCGAGACCCGCCTTTGTAATTGGTTTGAGTCCACTTCCTAACCACATGACTCTGGTTTTTATCTACGTTCTCTCTGTATTGAGCTAGATATTGGGTGGGAGTAAAACTGACAAGGGACTCTTCCGAGATTTTAAAGATAGCCATAATAGTCTCCCTATTGACTAGCACAAGGGTTTGGCCTTCTACATTCATAATGCACTTAGATTTTACATCATATCGGTTAATACATTATTGAACCAATTCTAGGCATTCAGCTAACAGCAGGAAAGCCACGGCTTCTAATAATCCACTCGACAAGAACTCTAAACAATAATCTTTCGCTGCACGGCTTGTAAGGTCAATTGTCATTTTTTCTACGAAGACTCCTAACAAGTCTATGTTTGAGACAATGGGAGCTCGACATTGCATATTTTTGACATTTCTGAAGAAATGCATACTGGACCTCATATCTCCCTCAGGAATGAAAACAAAAGCATCCCCCCTCTCTCGAAGCAATATATTAAACAGCAACAGGAAATGGAAAGAGCTTTAGGAGCTACTTGTTTTACGCATACTTGAAACAAATTCTTCTCCAACAGTCGAGACTCCACAAAAAGCTAAATAGGAAAGAAAGACTTACAAAGCCGTTTATATTTTGAAAGATTAATGCCCTGAAAAATTATCTTTAATGAGCATTATTTTCAGGGACATTAATTTAGAATGATGTGAATAGTGATGACTCAGCAAAAGGATGTCCTTGAAATCCGCCATCTTTATTATCATTATTAACCATTCCTCAAATGATATCTCATGCTCGTGCTAATGATTTCATTAATCGTCACCCAAAACTTCATCCGAGATTTGCTTTATTGTTCCGTCAAATCAAAACTACCCGTCTTAAAAACTTAATCATCATTTCGGCGTTAGCTTATATCATGGGTCCCATCAACTTTCCTTTCATTTATGACTCTATGCACAATCTATCTTCGAACCTCTTCGAACTACTTTGAACCGGAGTTCAAAGTGGTTCGAAGTGGTTCACCAACAAAGGATGATGTAGGCTAGAGCCCACCCGTAGAAAACAATCATTAGAAAAGAAATCCTTCATCGAACTGCTCCGAACTACTTTGAACCAAAGTTCAAAGTGGTTCGAAGTGGTTCAGGTGAGACATGAGTCTTGAAAAAGGTTCATCTAAGGAAGGCTAAATTTGAACTTGAACAACTTGAAGGCTATTTCTTAGATGACTTTGAAGGGCATAAACGCTTAAAGGATTTTGCAAGGAAAAACTCTCAAGGAAATGCGTTGAATGAGCTTCAAAAAAAAAATGAACTAGCAAGGGTCTTAAACACTTCAAAAATGACGACTCTAACTATCTCTAACATTGGCTCTAGCTAGGGACTACATATTGCTCAATGTGCAAAGAACTTTGAATAACTGGTTTCGCAGAAAAGACAACCTAAGGGGAAAGAAAAATAGAGAACTACAACACAACAAAAAGGAAAACAAGAAACACTACCTAATATGTACATGGGAACTAACTAAGTAAATCATTAGAGCTTGCATAACTTGAGGTCCTGCCCATTATAAGTAAAAGGAAGATTCACACCATCTAGCGAAGATAGCCGGAATGCATTTGAGCCAAGAGCTTTAGAAATAATAATTGGGCCCTTCCATAAGGACTCAAATTTCCCATGAGATCCTTTGGGTGCTCGCCTCTTGTCCCATAGTAGCACTTCATCACCCTCCATAAAGTTACGAGGCTGCACCCGCATGTCAAAAATTTGCTTCACCTTCAGCTGATGCTTTGTGATATGATCTACCAACTCCTCTCTTTCTTTTTCTAGTCTACTCAAATGCATAACCCATTTCTCCAGAGGGTCTTTGAAATACTAATCTTCAATAACTACTTGGAGCTTGGCTGAGGAGAGTTCCAAGGGTACAGAAACATGGTTTCCTATCCCATATACCAATTCGAAGGGGGCCATTCCAATTGCTCTTTTCAAAGTGGTTCGGTCTGCCCACAAGGCTTCAAACAGCTTCTTATGCCATTCATGGGGATTATCATGCATCAACTTTTTCATAATCACCACCAAGTTCTTGTTACTAGATTCGGCTTGACCATTTCCTTGCGAGAAATAGTCAGAGGAATGAGCCAGAGAAATGCCATGTTCATAACAAAAAGTTGAGATTTCTTCAAACGAAAAGTAAGTAGCATTGTCCGCTATTATCTTAGCAGGCACCCCAAACCTAACAAAAATATAATTTAAAAGGAACTCACACACAACCTGAGAGTTTTCTCTCTTAGTGGGGATAGCTTCCACTCACTTAGTAAAATAATCGGTGGTCATGAGGATGTAAACATGCCCAGCACTAGATGGTGGGTTCAAAGGTCCCATGAACTCTATTCCCCATTGTTTGAAAGGCTCATCAACAATCACTAGTTTAAGAGGTAAAGCAGCAAGATGAGGTTTCCTAGTAAAAATCTGACATTTCTCACAATTGTGAACATACTGGTACACATCCTTGAACATGCCAGGCCAATAAAACCGATTCTGAAGAATCTTGAATGCAGTCACAGTTGAGGAGTAGTGGCCTCCACAAGCTTCATCATGAAACACTTTCAAAAGTTCTTTTTGCTGCTCAGCATCCACGCATCTTAAGAAGGTTCCATCTATGCCTCTTTTATATAATGTCCCCTGGGATATCACATATTTACTTGCTTTCAATTTCAAGTTACACCTCTCCTTGGAATTTAAATGGTTAGGGCACTCACCATAAGTAAGGAAATAAGCCATGTCCAAAAACCAAGGATCGGTTAAACTGACCAACAATGCCATTGGTACTTCATCAATTTTCTCAGATGGTTTACCATCTTCTGCTATTAGCTTGCGTAGGCCTTTCCCTCTTACCAAATTGGTTGGTTTAATCATCAGATCATACTCTTGAATTTTTGCTATCCAAACTGCTCTATTATTCATACCAATCTCCCTCTGAGTCAAAATACTTTTCACTGCAGTCTCAGGGATGAAAACAGTACAATGGGAATGAAGTATATAGTACTTGAACTATTTTACTACTTTTACTATGGCGAACGCATGTTTTTCCATATGGGAGTATTTCAACTCATCTTTTCAGAGGTGTGATCATAAAGGCTATGGGTGCTTCCTGTCCTTTCTCATCTTTTTGTGTTAATATACCCGATAGAGTATGCTCGAAAGCATAACAATAGATGATAAAGTCCTTTTTGAAATTGGGACTTTTTAGCACAGGCGCTTGAGATATTTCATCCTTAATATTATTGAAGGCTTTGTGCCCATTATCACTCCATTTAAAAGGAATTTTCTCACTCATCATGTCGACCATGTGCTTAGTAATTTCTGAAAATTCAGTAACAAATGCACGCAAAAAATTTACCTGGCCGAAGAAGGACTTCAATCCACTTCTACTTAATGGCAGACTAAGCTGTTGAATCGATTTTACCTTTTTGGGGTCAATCTGTACACCATCCTTTGAAATAATATGACCCAGTAATTTTCCTTCTTCCATAAAGAACGTTGATTTTTTGGGGTTCAAAGAGATGTCGTGACTCCTACATCTCAAGAGCACTGTTTCAAGATCTTTTAAATGTTGACTTCTTTTCTTTGAAAAGATAGTAAGATCATCTAAATACACCACTATAATTTTGTTCTGGAGATCCTCAAAGGAAGAATTCATTGCCCTCTGGAAGGTAGCACTTGTGTTAATCAGCCCAAATGGCATACGACTATAGGCATAAATTCCCCATGGGGTGATAAATGCCATTTTGTGTTGGTCATTTTCTGCCACACTTATTTGGTTGTACTCGGAATAACCATCTAGCATAGACATAACCTCAAATCTGGATACAGCTTGAAGAACATGCTCCATCACAAGCAGGAAATAGTTATCTTTTAAACTTGCTTGGTTCAGGTTACGAAAATCAACACAAATCCTGATCTCGCCATTTTTCTTTCTCACAGGAACTATATTGGGGATCCAGGTGGAATGATGAATAGGATAGATAATTCTTGCCTGTAGCATCTTTTCAACTTCCTTCAATATGGCTTCAGACACTTTTGGATTATAGTTCCTTAATTTTTTACGGAAAGGGGTAACACCATGCCTTAAAGGGATTTGATGTTCAAAAAGTCCTCCTCTAAAATTCTTTAGGTCCTCATACCCCCAAGAGAAAACATCCATGTATTATGTAAGTAACTTTGTCAGGTTTTCTTTTTTAGATGAAGTACACGTCTAACCAATTGAAATCCATTTTGGATCCCCTTGCTCTCCTATATCAATTTTGTTATATTCTTTGGCATTATGGACATGGGATATCTTTTCTTTAATAGTACTATCATCTTTTCTCCTGAACAAATGTTCTAGAGATACAAGACCCTTGGGGATTTTATTACCTTTCAGTTGAATCACCCCATCACTACCTGCAACATCTTCGTAAACTTCTTTGCAATCATTATTTGATCCTTCAAAATATACATCATAAAAACTTGTGGCACATTCTAAGAAATCCCTGAGCTGAGAATCACTATCAAAAACTTGCCAATACTCCACATTATCAGGCGCTTTTGGTTTGTAAACCATCTCAATTTGATACTTTTGAGTTTTAAAGTCAGGATGTGGAAATAATAATGAAGCCGATACTTTTCTCTAGTGTTCTGATTTCTTGGTATAAATTTTATGGAAAAAGCATCGAAAAAGTCTAACTCGTGCCATACCAAATTTCTGTAGTGTTTTAACTTCTCATTCTTAATAGAAAACTGTCCTTTCACCTGCTTCACAATTAATTCGGCATCTCCTTTTACTATCAACTTTTTGACTCCCCTCAGCTTTGCTTCCTCTAATCCCAGAAGTAAGCCTTCGTATTCTGTAGTATTGATAGTATTTTTGAAATCTAACTTGAAAGAAAGAGGAATACATTCTTTATTAGGAGAAAAAAAGGACTACCCCCGTGCCTGAGCCCAAATTAGAGTAGTTGTCATCAAACTCCATCTCCCATATACCTTCTTCTTTCTGAGAAAAAGTTTCAGCATCCTTTTCAACATCAGCTAAAATGAGATAATTGCCAAAATGACACTCATACAAAATTTGAGCTTTTGGATTATCTGAAGGTACCTTAGTATATTTATTTTTAGGCTCGGGTTCAAGTTTCACTTTCTTTTTTCCTACTGGGATCATAGCCTCTAACCAATCCATCTTAATGTCTCCTCCTAACTCCTTGTAGAAAGTTCTAATGAGCAACATACCATAGCTAGCTGGGATATCTACCACCAGGATAGTCAACTTTAGGCATTTGTCAGGGTATGTCATGAGAATAGCTTGGGCGTCTTTGACTTAACCCATTAACGGTACTTGTTTCCCATCAATAGAATAGCAATGCCCATATGTTTTAGTCAAGGTAAGACCAAGGGCTCTTGCAACAGGAGCAGGCATGATGTTATCGGATGTGCTAGAATCAATAATGCAATTGCTGAGCTTCTGGCCATTTAGCAGTAAGGAAATATAAAAGGGATTAGGTTTTCTTTCCTCTAGTTCACCTTCAATTGTATTAACAAAAGGACATTCTTCAGGAGTCTAAGAAGTATCTTGGGGCTTAAAGACAAGTGGTTCTTCGACTGTGGTTGTCTCACCTATAAGAGGCTTATCTGATTTGGGGTTTGAACTAGACTCCCCTTTGACATATTGGACCGGCTTGTCCAGCTCTTTGGAATTCATTTTAAGATATTTTGTAGGGGAAATAGAGATTGTGCTTGTTTTATAGAATTTGACAAAGTCAAATGAAGAAGGAGGCGGACTACTTCTTGGTAAGATCTTTACCTCAGGGCCCTTTGGACATGAAGGAGCTTCTCCACCTTCAGCTTCTTTATGCCTAGCATCAGCGTTAACAGCAATTGAACCAGGAACAAACTTTTGCGTTCTTTGATTTCTCATTAGAATAGCATAGGCAAGATCCTATAGAGTTGCTAAAACACTTCCACCTCTATCAGAACCAGGCTCATACTCTAGGTAGAAAGAGCTGGATAGGCCAATATCAGGTGAATCTTTTTCCTCTTTCAACTCTTCTATACTGATAGTATCCTTTGTTGCGTTGATTTGGAGACACCTTAACCAATCAGGACAAGATTCTCTATCATGATCAGTCATTAGATGAAAAGAACACATTGTTTCCCTTGGGGCAGATTCGATTTGCAGTCTAGGTTGTGAGCCCGGCAATAGAGGCACTTTTCCTTGGGGTTGATTATATTATCTTCGGCTAATATCTTGATAAGGTGATTGGTACAGTGAACTGGCCTTATTTTGTTGTCTCTTGAGCATAGCCATGTCGTTCATCAACCTATACATTAGAGGATATGTTCTTGTAGAGGATGAAGGAGTTCCCGAAGCTTGAACTTCTCTCTTCCACTTTCCAGCCGTTATGAGTGTATCCTCTAGCTGAATAGCCTATGTCTGGGGTGCGCCTAAATCAGCAACTCCATCTTTCAATAGGTGAAAGCTTATATCAAGTGGAACGAAATTCAAGAAGAACATCTTATTCTCATTGCTGGGTGCTGAGACTGCTGAAATCCTTTGCAAAATTCTATTAAACTTAGCCACAAACTCCCACATAGGCTCATGTATTTCTTTCTTTAGTTGACTAAGTTGAAGCAATAAAGAAATCTAATTATCAAGAGTTTTGAATCTTATTTCAAAAGTCATTTTTATAACATTCCAATTAGTGATTGAACCATTTGGTAAATGAATGAACCAATCAGCTGCAGTGTCCACTAAGGTTGTGACGAAAAGCCTGACTGCAACTTCTTTAGTAGGAACACTAATAACACCACAGGCAGTGTGGAATGCACTAAGATGATCATCAGTGGTTACTTTTCCATCTCCACTGAACTTGGGCAAGACCTGATTAGCACCCTTGGGCAAATCTCTAGGAGGATTAGCTCCTAAGTTCAGTGGGCCAATATTCTGACCCTAGGGTTGATTGGTAGCCATGTTAGGTACTTGGAAATTTAAAGGTTGTATATTAAGAATAGTAGGTACAATAGTGATGCAGAAGCATCCTGGGTGTAAGAGCAATCTTGCATCACCCAAAAATATTTCTATTTTTGTATTCAATAAGGGCTATTTTGTGCAGAGCTGCTATTTATGGAAAGTTATTATTTTTGGTAATTTTTGTACATGCTCAGAATGATCTGATTTCTTTCTTGGAGGTTGATTTTGGTCATATAAGTCTGCCAGTAAAGTTTCATTGCCAGATCAAGTGTATATTGGAAGATATTGAAGATTTTCGGTATTGGCAGCAGGGTACAGAAACTTTGAACTCAGTTTTGAAGGCTTTAGAGGCCCTGGATGAGGTCAAAAATTTGGGTGACGGGTGCTTGCGCGGGTCAAGCCTGTAAAGCGCTTCGTGGCATTTCTGAAATGGGGTTATAATAGCCGATCGGGTCAACTGGTGATGACTTATGGTCTTCGAAAGTTGGGCCACCCGAAATGGCGAAAAATAATTTTCTTCAAAATTTCTGTTCGGGTTTCAAAGGTTATCTTGAGCTGACTATGATGTAATAAAATGTAAAATAAAATAATTCTAAGTTTGGTCGGCCTTATTGGCTAAAATTCTGGAACCTTCCCAGGCGGTGGAAAATTGCCTATATAAGGAAGGCTGTATTATTGTCTTAGGCAGTTCAGAATAGTTCTGGGTAGTAGATCTGGGTATTGATTCGAGGCTTTTTCCTAAAGAATATTGTAAGGTAATGCCCATGTGGCTTTGCATATTGTAATTCTGAAAGTTTGTAATTCCACATTTGTGGAGATAATAAGAAGCCAATTTTCTGTTCTTGCATATTATTGTTGTGGTTTCTCTATTTTTGTTATGTGTTTGTGGCATTAAGGGGAGCACCCTTCATCAAGTGGTATCAGAGCGGATATCTTGAGTGTGTAAATAGATCACCGACTGTGAGGCAGTTTGCACCAGGACTGTGGTTAGGGTTTCAGCATGCATCGCGAAGATGCCTCCACAAAGAGAACGTGGTGGAAGAGTTGGTGCTGTGACACCTGAGGTTAGAGAGCTGCAGAGACAAGTGAGAGCATTGCAAGAAGAGATTCGCAGAGGAATGAATCTTAATTTCAGAGATGAAAGCGAGGATAAAGCCGAAGAAGAATATCAAGAAGGAGAAGTTGAAATTGTGAACCAGGAGGAAGAAAGACTTTTTCGGGCGATTTCCAAGATTGGGAAAAGACCTAAGATTGAGGTTCCTACATTTTCTAGAAATCTTAACCCAGAGGAATTGATCGACTGGATCAATGAATGTGAAGAATATTTTGAGTATAAAGATGTTGAGGATCCTGATAGGGTCAAATTTGCAAAGGCCAGACTGAAAGGTCATGCGAAGATATGGTGGCAAGAGATTCAGTTGGAGTGAAATAGAAGGGGAAAGGAGAAAATCACGAGATGAGATCGGATGGTGGATAAATTGAAGCGATAGTTCATTCCTGTTGATTATGAGCTTGACCTACTGAAGAAAATGTAAAGTTTGAAGCAAGCAGAAAGATCTGTTCAGGAGTATACAGAGGAGTTCTACCTACTTCTCATCAGAACAGGCCATGCAGAAGCTGATAAGGAGAAAGTTGCCCGATACCTTAATGGGTTAAGGCCAAGCATTCAGGAGGAGCTGAATCTGGTTCAAATGAACAGTATTGAAGAGGCATACCAGTTTGCCCTAAAAGTAGAGGAAAATCGGAACAAGAAGTTTGAGAGCAGACAAAACGGAAGAGGTCGTGGTGGGAGATCTGGTGGACGGTCATATGGTGGCTGAAATGAAGATCTGAAAAAGAAGGATGAGGCCAGTAGCAGTCAGAATCAGCAAGGAAATAATTTCAATCGCTTCCAGGATCAGAATAATAGAGATCAGAGAGGAAGAGGAAGAGGACAAGGATCTGGAAGAGGTGGCTTCCGTGGAACATGTTTTCACTGTGGAGAAGAAGGTCATAGGGCATTTGAATGTCCTCAGCGCCAAGGAAGAACAGACAGGAGAAATGAAGGCCAGGCCAGAGTTGCACATGTAGATGAAGATGCCAGATCATCAAATTTTGAAGATGCTGAAAGAGGAGAAACGTTGATTAATAAAAGAGTCCTGTTGAGTGGTGAGAATGAACTTGAGCAAAGAAGGAGCCTGTTTCACACCAGGTGCAAGTGTGAAGGTAAATGTTGTGATGTGATTATTGATAGTGGAAGCACTGACAATTTGGTGTCAGAAGAGATGGTGACAAAGTTGAAGCTCAAGAGACAGAAACACCCACATCCATATCGGATTGCCTGGGTACAGGATGACCACAAGGTCATGGTCAATGAACAATGCCTGGTGAAGTTCAAGATTGGTGGATACCAAGATGAGGTATTGTGTGATATCATATCTATGGATGCATGTCATATGTTGTTGGGTAGACCATGGCAGTTTGACAGATGTGCTATACATGATGGTCGTGCGAATACCTATTCTCTGACAAAGGATGGAGTGCGACATAAGCTAAAACCATTGAAGGAGATTGAAGAAAAGGTATGTGGTAATGCAAGGATAACTTTTGTTGATGGAAGAAATTTTCTAGATGGTATGAGGCATGAGCATGTATGTTTTGCTTTAATTCCAAAAGCTGGTAAAGAGGAAGTAGAAGATGTTCCTGTAGAAGTTACAGATTTGTTAAATGAGTTTCAGGATATTGTATCCGATAACGTGCCTGATGGATTACCACCAGTCAGGAAGATCAGTCATCAGATGGACTTGATCCCAGGAGTGAGTTTACCGAATAAGGCAGTGCACAGAATGACACCTGCAGAAAGTGAGGAGTTGAACAGACAAGTACATGAGTTGTTACAGAAAGGATTGATTCGAGAGAGTCTGAGTCCCTGTGCTGTACCTGCGGTATTAGCACCAAAGAAGAATGGAGAGTGGAGGATGTGTACAGATTTCAGAGCAATAAACAAGATCACAATCAAGTACAGGTTTCCATTGCCACGAATGGATGATATTATGGACTGTTTGAGTGGAGCTGTGTATTTCTCAAAGATAGATCTGAAGAGTGGATATCATCAGATTCGGATCAGAGAAGGAGATGAATGGAAGACTGCCTTCAAGACAAAGGAAGGACTGTATGAGTGGTTAGTCATGCCTTTTGGGCTAACCAATGCACCGAGCACTTTCATGCGGCTCATGAACGAGGTTCTGAAAGAATTTCTGGGTAAGTTTGTCATTGTTTACCTAGATGATATTTTGATCTTTAGTAAGACATTGGATGAGCATATGATGCATATTCGTATGGTATTTGAGAAGTTGAGAGAAGAGAAATTGTTGATTAATTTGAAGAAGTGCAGTTTTGTGAAGAAAGAGTTAGTGTATTTGGGATTTGTAGTTTCAGCAGAAGGTCTAAAAATGGACCCAGAGAAGGTACAGGCTATCCTTGAATGGCCTACTCCAAGAAGTGCTACTGAGGTAAGATCTTTTCACGGTTTAGCTAGCTTTTACAGAAAGTTTATCAAAAATTTTAGCAGTATTTGTGGACCCTTGACTGAAATAATGAGAGGGGATAGGAAAGAGTTTAAGTGGACTAAAAGAGCAGAAAAGAGTTTTCAATTATTGAAACAAAAAGTTACAGAACAACCTGTTTTAGCACTTCCAGATTTTAATAAGGTGTTTCAAGTAGATTGTGATGCTAGTGGTACTGCAATAGGAGCTGTTATGAGCCAAGAAGGTAAACTTGTTGCTTATTTCAGTGAGAAGTTAAATGATGCCAAGAGAAAATATTCTATTTATGATCATGAATTTTATGCTATAGTTCAGGCATTAAAGAAGTGGAGACATTATCTACTTCTTAAGGAGTTTGTTTTGTATACTGATCATCAAGCTTTGCAATATTTGAATAGTCAAAGAAAATTAAATCAAAGGCATTTGAAATGGGTTGAGTTTTTGCAGAGTTATACATTTGTTTTGAAACACAGAAGTGGAAAGTCTAACAGGGTTGCAGATGCTCTTAGCAGAAGGCAACTATTGCTGACAGAAATGCAGATTGAAGTGGTTGGGTTCAAGGAACTCAAGAATTTATATCCAGAAGATCCTGATTTTGGTGAAGCTTGGAAAGCTTGTACAGAACCTGTTACTCTAGACAGGACGAAATGGCTGGATTTTATCATCCAAGATGATATGCTATTCAGAGGGAGTTAGTTGTGCATTCCACGAAGTTCTATGAGGGAGAATCTCATCAAGGAGAAGCATAGTGGAGGATTGGCTGAACATTTTGGTCGTGATAAAACCCTTGCTTTGGTTGGTGAGAATTATTATTGGCCACAATTGCAGCAAGATGTGAAGAAGTTTGTACAGAGTTGCAGAGTATGTCAGATGGCGAAAGGAGTGAAACAGAATACAGGGTTGTATCAGCCATTACCTATACCAGAGAAGCCTTGGGAGGATATTAGTATGGACTTTGTTCTTGGTTTACCGAGGACACAGCGGGGACATGATTCAATTTCTATAGTAGTTGACCGATTTTCAAAGATGGCACATTTCATTCCCTGCAAGAAGACTAATGATGCTGTTCATGTAGCGGAATTGTTTTTCAGAGAAGTAGTGAGACTTCATGGCTTGCCAAAGACCATAGTTTCAGATCGGGACACTAAGTTTGTTGGATATTTTTGGCGTACATTGTGGAAGAAGTTGAAGACAGATTTGAAGTTTAGTTCATCACATCATCCACAGACTGATGGACAAACAGAGGTGGTGAATAGAAGTTTGAAAAATTTGCTGAGATGTTTGGTTGGAGATAAGCCAACAGGATGGGATTTGATTTTACCACAGGCAAAATTTGCATATAATAATTCTGTCAACAGGAGTACTGGTAAATCACCATTCCAGATTGTATATGGAAGTAGTCCAAGAAATGCATCTGAATTAAGGAAGATAGATAAAGGAGAAATAAGTAGTGCTGAAGCTGAAGATTTTGCAGAACACTTGAAGAACATCCATGAAGAGGTGAGGAAGCATATTACCAAGATGAATGCACAGTATAAGATTAAGTCAGATGAGAAAAGGAGGTATAAATAATTTCAAGTTGGTGACGAAGTCATGGTTCATTTGCGGAAGGAGCGGTTTCCAGTTGGTACATATAACAAGCTGAAAATGAAGAAGTTTGGACCATGCAGGATACTAAAGAAACATGATTTAGGAAACGCATATGAGGTAGAATTGCCTACTGAGCTAAATATTTCACCAGTGTTTAACATTTCAGATCTGACAGAGTATCATGAAGGAGGTGTTGAAGATGAGATCACAGCAGCACAGTGGAGTATTCCAGCAACTAGTTCAGACACTAAGGGGATCGAAGATATACTGGACAGTCGTGTTGGCAGAAGCACAAGGAACAGGATATATGAAAAATATCTGGTCAAGTGGAAAGGATGACCTGTTGAAGATTCATCATGGCTGACAAAGGAGGAGGTTAGCCGTCTTGGTTTTCCTCTGCACACCTGAGTCGTGACAGGGTCACTTTTCAAATTACCCTGAGTGTCTGATGCAGGAGCATCCTGGGTGTAAGAGCAATCTTGCATCACCCAAAAATATTTCTATTTTTGTATTCAATAAGGGCTATTTTGTGCAGAGCTGCTATTTATGAAAAGTTACTATTTTTGGTAATTTTTGTATGTGCTCAGAATGATCTAATTTATTTCTTGGAGGTTGATTTTGGTCATATAAGTCTTCCAGTAAAGTTTCATTGCCAGATCAAGTGTATATTGGAAGATATTGAAGATTTTCGGTATTGGCAGCAGGGTACAGAAACTTTGAACTCAGTTTTGAAGGCTTTAGAGGCCCCGGATGAGATCAAAAATTTGGGTGACAGGCGCTTGCGTGGGTCAAGCCTGTAGAGCGCTTCGTGACGTTTTTGAAATGGGGTTATAATAGCCGATCGGGTCAACTGGTGATGACTTATGGTCTTCGAAAGTTGGGCCACCCGAAATGGCGAAAAATAATTTTCTTCAAAATTTCTGTTTGAGTTTCAAAGGTTATCTTGAGCCGACTATGATGTAATAAAATGTAAAATAAAATAATTCTAAGTTTGGTCGGCCTTATTGGCTAAAATTCTAGAACCTTCCCAGGCGGTGGAAAATTGCCTATATAAGGAAGGCTATATTATTGTCTTAGGCAGTTCAGAATAGTTCTGGGTAGTAGATCTGGGTATTGATTCGAAGCTTTGTCCTAAAGAATATTGTAAGGGAATGCCCATGTGGCTTTGCATATTGTAATTCTGAAAGTTTGTAATTCCACATTTGTGGAGATAATAAGAAGCCAATTTTTTGTTCTTGCATATTATTGTTGTGGTTTCTCTATTTCTGTTATGTGTTTGTGGCATTAAGGGGAGCACCCTTCATCAAATAGTACCTAGTGTAACAATAGCTCAGAAAAGAGGTGGAACAAATGAGCTAGGTGGAGGTGAAGAAGGTCTACTAAATGTTCGGGTCTTCTTCTTCTTGCGGGTATTAAGATCAGGTTCAAAACTAAGATTTCTCAAAGCTTCAAAATCTTCATCAAGCAATCCCCTACTCCTATCACCTCTAGTGTATCTCTTTTCTGCCAATTTCAAACTTGAGAGTGAATTCAATTTCTTGTTGGGGCTTGTGCAAGTCTGTTCACTATAACTGCTTCATGAGCAACCGGTACTCCCCTCAGTTGCTCGGCTCTTTCTTCTTCTCTTTCAAGAACTGCCTGAACTTGATGAAACTATTGGTTACTACATTTAAACTTCCACGCTGTTGTAGCTAAGCTTGAAATTATGTCTTCTTATGTGTCCTCAAATCCTAGGTTAGGTTGAAGCACAGGAAACACATCATTGTGTGGTAATACCATCTTGTGGCATTATATCAGTTAAGAACCTAGTGTTTTATACTGGACTCTCCCCAGTAGAGTTGCCAAAAATTTGTTGGCAAATAGATTTGTCTTCCTTCTTTTAAATGAATAATGAATAAAGACTCTACACTTCTGAACACAAATGATTCATCAACAATTGGGTAAGCATAGGAAATTGCTTCCCTCTGTATTTTTTTTTAAGGTACAGCTTCCTTGTATAATATTCAGTGAATTATTAACAAAAAGTAAATCATACACCTTTGACCTGAAAGTGTAGAAGGACCACTTGAATACTCTTGGGTATCGAGGTGATTCACAGAATCAACATAAGATTGAATTGAACTAAGAAAAGAACTAAGATTTATCTACTGCTTTTAAAGTAAACAACCTATAAAATAACTTAAGAAGGATGAGCTAGAAAGAAACAAAAAGAGACAAAATATAAATAACATATGCACAGATTTAAATGTATCAACTTCCAAAGCAATTAATACATTCTAGATTTGGATTCAAAGATCTAAACCATACCATGCATTCATATATTCATATAAGATTGGATCAAAGTCTAATCAAAAATCAGTCACAACTGCTTTGGAAATAAAAGACTACGCTAACTATTTACTTTCCAAAAGAAACCGTCTATTTCCTATCTGTATTTTCTAACCCCTGCACTGTTCAATGCTCCAGCATTAATAGTTTCAAGTCCGAGAGAGCCTCCAAAAAAACTCGGCCTCTTGGACACCAAAAAAACCATTTAAACCAGTTACATAACTAAAAACAGAGTATCATAGCACATGTCACTTAAAGCATAAAGAAAGGGAAATGCTATCGCAAAAACTACTAATTCCCTATAGGGCCTTCTGTCGTGGTGGTCTATACGAGCTTCCAAGATCGGAAGATGTTCACCAATTCCTGGGCTGGCTGGAAATGCAAATTCTTCAGACCTATCAGCTTTGCCCAAGTCATGTTCTTTTCCTACCTTAACTCCCTGATTCTATCTACCTGTTTAAGTAATTGCCCTCGATTCAATAGCAACATATATTCCACATTTACAATTTTGGTGAAATCCTGAACTGTAGGCGCTTCATTTTCCTTGAGAGCATTCATGGTGTCCGTAAAGACTTTAACCATGGTGTCTACATCTCTATTACCTTCATCAATTTGCAGAATACTTGAGGGATTCACTATTTTAATATCTTTGAGAGCATCTGCATGCATATCCAGCACTTCTTTCTTGATTGCCTTAGCTTGGGAGATTGCAGCCTTGAACATAGTATTTTTTCATCTGAAGTTCTATTTCAGGATATATAGCATATAGGGGTCCACTAGTTTCATCGGGTTCTCAACCAAGAATTGAGTCACACCGTAGGTTTCTATCTCTTGAACCTCTAGGACGATCACTGCGCATTTCTCTTCCTCCATCTCCCAGTTTGGAACCAGGGTTTGAACTTCACTAAGTAATCCTTCTCCATCTAGACAAGTGGATATAAAATCGCGGATGAAAACACTCCCTTTAGTTATAACATTATTTATCCAAGACTTCACAACTTCCATCAGAACCCTCCCCTATTGCATCTGTCTCACTAACCCTTGGCTTTTGACTAAATTTGGATCAAAGTCTTGGGAAGACTAAGCTAGTGGCAGTACTCCATCTTCGGCAAGTGAGGAAAGAAATTCAGCCATGGTAGAGACTAGTTTTTTCAGCTCGCATTTCTCTCGTCCATCTTTTTGCGACTGCCCGAGCATGTGATCAGCTGAGAATTTAAATAGGTGATCCCTAGAATCCCTCTTTAGAACACTCAGCTCCATTTTCATGATTTCGAAGTCTTCAGCCTCCAGTTCCTAAATTCCCTCTTTTGGCTTGAAAGTGGCTATTTATGCGGTTACCTTTCCAGTGGATGGATCGGTAGAGAGCCTAGCATCACTCTTCATTCTTTTTACTTTGGGAGTCTGGGTAGCATATTTAGTGATGATCTCCTTCACAGGGAGTGAAATTGGTCTATAAATTTTCCTCTTATTTATTGACTCGGTTAACCAGGGAGGAACCGAACCGGTGACCATCTAATTGTCAAGAGTTTTTACAAGAGTATTCTCAACTTGAGAAAGATCTATGCCCCCAATAAGGATTTCCTAAACCTTTTCTTGTTGATCCGGCGAAAAAGAAATGTATGTTAGAAAGCAAAGATCCCCAAGATAACTGAGAGGGGGGGGGGTGAATCAATTATCTGATAATTAAACCATTTATCAACTTCAATATCAACTTCAACAGCTTTAAACCATATAATCAATGTAGTAACCAACCATACAAAGATAATCATACACAATGACACAATAACACAAGATATGTTAACTAGAGAACCTCTTGATCAAAGAGTATGATGCAGGAGCATCCTGGGTGTAAGAGCAATCTTGCATCACCCAAAAACATTTCTATTTTTTTGAGTTCAATAAGGGCTATCTTGTGCAGAGCTGCTATTTATGGAAAGTTACTATTTTTGGTAATTTTCGTATGTGCTCAGAATGATCTGATTTCTTTCTTGGAGGTTTATTTTGGTCATATAAGTCTGCCAGTAAAGTTTCATTGCCAGATCAAGTGTATATTGGAAGATATTGAAGATTTTCGGTATTGGCAGCAGGGGATAGAAACTTTGAACTCAGTTTTGAAGTCTTTAGAGGCCCCGGATGAGGTCAAATTTTGGTCTGAATGAAGCTTGCTTAATTCAAGCGTTGTAGAGCTCCTCGCGCCCTTTCCGAAATGGGGTTACAATAGTCAATCGGGTCAACTGGTGATGACTTATGGTCTTCGGAAGTTAGGTCACCTGAAATGGCAGAAAATGATTTTTCTTCAAAAATTTATGTTCGGGTTTCAAAATTTATTTTGAGCCGACTATGATGTAATGAAATGTAAAATAAAAATAACTCTAAGTTTGGTCGGCCTTATTAGCTAAAATTCTGGAACCTTCCCAGGCGGTGGAAAATTGCCTATATAAGGAAGGCTGTATTATTGTCTTAGGCAGTTCAGAATAGTTCAGGGTAGTAGATCTGGGTATTGATTCGAGGCTTTGTCCTACAGAATATTGTAAGGGAATGCCCATGTGGCTTTGCATATTGTAATTCTGAAAGTTTGTAATTCCACATTTGTGGAGATAATAAGAAGCCAATTTTCTGTTCTTGCATATTGTTGTTGTTTCTCTATTTCTGTTATGTGTTTGTGGTATTAAGGGGAGCACCCCTCATCAAGTGGTATCAGAGCAGGAGTTCTTGAGTGTGTAAACAGATCGCCGACTGTGAGGCAGTTTGCACCAGGCCCGTGGCTAAGGTTTCAGCGCGCATCGCGAAAATGTCTCCACGAAGGGAACGTGGCGGAAGAGCTGGTGTTGTAACACCTGAGGTTAGAGAGCTGCAGAGACAAGTGCGAGCATTGCAAGAAGAGATTCGCAGAGGAATGAATCTTAATGTCGGAGACGAAAGCGAGGATGAAGCTGAAGAAGAATATCAAGAAGGAGAAGTTGAAATTGTGAACCAGGAGGAAGAAAGACTTTTTCGGGCGATTTCCAAGATTGGGAAAAGACCTAAGATTGAGGTTCCTACATTTTTTGGAAATCTTAACCCAGAGGAATTGATCGACTGGATCAATGAGTGTGAAGAATATTTTGAGTATGAAGATGTTGAGGATCCTGATAGGGTCAAATTTGTGAAGGCCAGACTGAAAGGTCATGCGAAGATATGGTGGCAAGAGATTCAGTTGGAGCAAAATAGAAGGGGAAAGGACAAAATCATGAGATGGGATCGGATGGTGGATAAATTGAAGCGACAGTTCATTCCTATTGATTATGAGCTTGACCTACTGAAGAAAATGCAGAGTTTGAAGCAAGCGGGAAGATCTGTTCAGAAGTATACAGAGGAGTTCTATCGACTTCTCATCAGAACAGGCCATGCAGAAGCTGATAAGGAGAAAGTTGCCCGATACCTTAATGGGTTAAGGCCAAGCATTCAGGAGGAGCTGAATCTGGTTCGAATGAACAGTATTGAAGAGGCATACCAGTTTGCCCTAAAAGTAGAGGAAAAACTGAACAAGAAGTTTGAGAGTAGGCAAAACGGAAGAGGTCGCGGTGGACGATCTGGTGGACGGTCATATGCTGGCCGAAATGAAGATCCGAAAAAGAAGGATGAGGCTAGTAGCAATCAGAATCAGTGAGGAAATAATTTCAATCGCTTCCAGGATCAGAATAATAGAGATCAAAGAGGAAGAGGAAGAGGACAAGGATCTGGAAGAGGTGGCTTCCGTGGAACATGTTTTCACTGTGGAGAAGAAGGTCATAGGGCATTTGAATGTCCTCAGCGCCAAGGCAGAACAGACAGGAGAAATGAAAGCCAGGCCAGAATTGCACATGTAGATGAAGATGCCAAATCATCAAATTCTGAAGATGCTGAAAGAGGAGAAACGTTGATTAACAAAAGAGTCCTGTTGAGTGGTGAGAATGAACCTGAGCAAAGGAGGAGCTTGTTTCGCACCAGGTGCAAGTGTGAAGGTAAATGTTGTGATGTGATTATCGATAGTGGAAGCACTAACAATTTGGTGTCAGAAGAGATGGTGACAAAGTTGAAGCTCAAGAGACAGAAACACCCACATCCATATCGGATTGCCTGGGTACAGGATGACCACAAGGTCATGGTCAATGAACAATGCCTGGTGAAGTTCAAGATTGGTGGATACCAAGATGAGGTATTGTGTGATATCATATCTATGGATGCATGTTATATGTTGTTGGGTAGACCATGGCAGTTTGACAGATGTGCTGTACATGATGGCAGTGCGAATACCTATTTCCTGACAAAGGATGGAGTGCGACATAAGCTAAAACCATAGAAGGAGATTGAAGAAAAGGTATGTGGTAATACAAGGATAACTTTTGTTGATGGAAGAAATTTCCTAGATGGTATGAGGCATGAGCATGTATGTTTTGCTTTAATTCCAAAAGCTGGTAAAGAGGAAGTAGAAGATATTCCTGTAGAAGTTGCAGATTTGTTGAATGAGTTTCAGGATATTGTATCCGATAACGTGCCTGACAGATTACCACCAGTCAGGAAGATCAGTCATCAGATGGACTTGATCCCAGGAGCGAGTTTGCCGAATAAGGCAGCACACAGAATGACACCTGCAGAAAGTGAGGAGTTGAACAGACAAGTACATGAACTGTTACAGAAAGGATTGATCCGTGAGAGTCTAAGTCCCTGTGCTGTACCAGCAGTATTAGCACCAAAGAAGAATGGAGAATGGAGGATGTGTACAGATTCTAGGGCAATAAACAAGATCACAATCAAGTACAGGTTTTCATTGCCACGAATGGATGATATTATGGACTGTTTGAGTGGAGCTGTGTATTTCTCAAAGATAGATCTGAAGAGTGGATATCATCAGATTCGGATCAGAGAAGGAGATGAATGGAAGACTGCCTTCAAGACAAAGGAAGGACTGTATGAGTGGTTAGTCATGCCTTTTGGGCTAACCAATGCACCGAGCACTTTCATGCGGCTCATGAACGAGGTTCTGAAAGAATTTCTGGGTAAGTTTGTCATTGTTTACCTAGATGATATTTTGATCTTTAGTAAGACATTGGATGAGCATATGATGCATATTCGTATGGTATTTGAGAAGTTGAGAGAAGAGAAATTGTTGATTAATTTGAAGAAGTGCAGTTTTGTGAAGAAAGAGTTAGTGTATTTGGGATTTGTAGTTTCAGCAGAAGGTCTAAAAATGGACCCAAAGAAGGTACAGGCTATCCTTGAATGGCCTACTCCAAGAAGTGCTACTGAGGTAAGATCTTTTCACGGTTTAGCTAGCTTTTACAGAAAGTTTATCAAAAATTTTAGCAGTATTTGTGGACCCTTGACTGAAACAATGAGAGGGGATAGGAAAGAGTTTAAGTGGACTAAAGGAGCAGAAAAGAGTTTTCAATTATTGAAACAAAAAGTTACAGAACAACCTGTTTTAGCACTTCCAGATTTTAATAAGGTGTTTCAAGTAGATTGTGATGCTAGTGGTACTGCAATAGGAGCTGTTATGAGCCAAGAAGGTAAACTTGTTGCTTATTTCAGTGAGAAGTTAAATGATGCCAAGAGAAAATATTCTATTTATGATCATGAATTTTATGCTATAGTTCAGGCATTAAAGAAGTGGAGACATTATCTACTTCTTAAGGAGTTTGTTTTGTATACTGATCATCAAGCTTTGCAATATTTGAATAGTCAAAGAAAATTGAATCAAAGGCATTTGAAATGGGTTGAGTTTTTGCAGAGTTATACATTTGTTTTGAAACACAGAAGTGGAAAGTCTAACAGGGTTGCAGATGCTCTTAGCAGAAGGCAACTATTGCTGACAGAAATGCAGATTGAAGTGGTTGGGTTCAAGGAGCTCAAGAATTTGTATCCAGAGGATCCTGATTTTGGTGAAGCTTGGAAAGCTTGTAAAGAACCTGTTACTCTAGACAGGATGAAATGGTTGGATTTCATCATCCAGGATGATATGCTATTCAGAGGGAGTCAGTTGTGCATTCCACGAAGTTCTATGAGGGAGAATCTCATCAAGGAGAAGCATAGTGGAGGATTGGCTGGACACTTTGGTTGTGATAAAACCCTTGCTTTGGTTGGTGAGAATTATTATTGGCCACAATTGCAGCAAGATGTGAAGAAGTTTGTACAGAGTTGCAGAGTATGTCAGATGGCGAAAGGAGTGAAGCAGAATACAGGATTGTATCGGCCATTACCTGTACCAGAGAAGCCTTGGGAGGATATTAGCATGGACTTTGTTCTTGGTTTACCGAGGACTCAGCGGGGACATGATTCAATTTTTGTGGTGGTTGATAGATTTTCAAAGATGGCACATTTCATTCCCTGCAAGAAGACTACTGATGTTCATGTAGCAGAATTGTTTTTCAGAGAGGTAGTGAGACTACATGGTTTGCTAACGACCATAGTTTCAGATCGGGACGTAAAGTTTGTTAGATATTTCTGGCGTACATTGTGGAAGAAGCTGAAGACAGATTTGAAGTTCAATTCATCACATCATCCACAGACTGATGGACAGACAGAGGTAGTGAATAGAAGTTTGGAAAATTTGCTGAGATGTTTAGTTGGAGATAAGCCAACAGGATGGGATTTGATTTTACCACAGGCGGAATTTGCATACAATAATTCTATCAACAGGAGCACTGGTAAATCACCATTCTAGATTGTATTTGGAAGTAGTCCGAGAAATGCATCTGAATTAAGGAAGATAGATAAAGGAGAAATAAGTAGTGCTGAAGCTGAGAATTTTGCAGAACACTTGAAGAACATCCATGGGGAGGTGAGGAAGCACATTACCAAGATGAACGCACAGTATAAGGTTAAGGCAGATGAGAAAAGGAGGTATAAGGAATTTCAGGTTGGTGATGAAGTCATGGTTCATTTGCGAAAGGAGCGGTTTCCAGTTGGTACATATAACAAGCTGAAAATGAAGAAGTTTGGACCATGTAAGATACTGAAGAAACATGATTCAGGAAACGCATATGAGGTAGAATTGCCTACTGAGCTAAATATTTCACCAGTGTTTAACATTTTAGATTTGACAGAGTATCATGAAGGAGGTGTTGAAGATGAGATCACAGCAGCACAGTGGAGTATTCCAGCAACTAGTTCAGACACTAAGGAGATCGAAGATATACTGGACAGTCGTGTTGGCAGAAGCACAAGGAACAGGACATATGAAGAATATATGGTCAAGTGGAAAGGATGACCTATTGAAGATTCATCATGGCTAACAAGGGTGGAGGTTAACCGTCTTGGTTTTCCTCTACACACCTGAGTCGTGACAGGGTCACTTCTCAAATTACCCTGGGTGTCTGATGCAGGAGCATCCTGGGTGTAAGAGCAATCTTGCATCACCCAAAAACATTTCTATTTTTTTGAGTTCAATAAGGGCTATCTTGTGCAGAGCTGCTATTTATGGAAAGTTACTATTTTTGGTAATTTTCGTATGTGCTCAGAATGATCTGATTTCTTTCTTGGAGGTTCATTTTGGTCATATAAGTCTGCCAGTAAAGTTTCATTGCCAGATCAAGTGTATATTAGAAGATATTGAAGATTTTTAGTATTGGCAGCACGGGACAGAAACTTTGAACTCAATTTTGAAGGCTTTAGAGGCCCCGGATGAGGTCAAATTTTGGGCTGAATGAAGCTTGCTTAATTCAAGCGTTGTAGAGCTCCTCGCGCCCTTTCCGAAATGGGGTTACAATAGTCAATCGGGTCAACTGGTGATGACTTATGGTCTTCGGAAGTTGGGTCACTTGAAATGGCAGAAAATGATTTTTCTTCCAAAATTTCTGTTCGGGTTTCAAAATTTATTTTGAGCCGACTATGATGTAATGAAATGTAAAATAAAAATAATTCTAAGTTTGGTCGGCCTTATTGGCTAAAATTCTGGAACCTTCCCAAGCGGTGGAAAATTGCCTATATAAGGAAGGCTGTATTATTGTCTTAGGCAGTTCAGAATAGTTCAGGGTAGTAGATCTGGGTATTGATTCGAGGCTTTGTCCTACAGAATATTGTAAGGGAATGCCCATGTGGCTTTGCATATTGTAATTCTGAAAGTTTGTAATTCCACATTTGTGGAGATAATAAGAAGCCAATTTTCTGTTCTTGCATATTGTTGTTGTTTCTCTATTTCTGTTATGTGTTTGTGGTATTAAGGGGAGCACCCCTCATCAGAGTAAACCCCGGTGGGAATGATGCCCACAAAATGATGCATTAATATGAAAGTTCCTTGTGAGAGGATGGACCCTATTAGGAGTCTTATGAAATACATTCAGTACATATGAATCTCTGTTAGGAGATTTTGAATCCTTGTTAAAAGATTCTAACCCTGTTAGGAGTTATGGAAGACAGAAGGACCCACTGCCCAAATAGCTTCAAGGCAAGATCTCTGAACTCACTGTCCAACAGATCTTAGGATTATTCAATAGAATAATATGAAATATGTTACCTCCTTCACACTGTACCAAAACTACACTCTCTGCTACACAAGATCACAAATCCAGATCTTTGTACTTCACAAGTCTTCCTTCACCACTGAATTAGCTCTATTCTTCACCTCATGCATATATTCGCATCACAACTTTCACAATTTCATATCACAACTATTTCAATCCCATCTTTCAACAAGAAAAGCATTCCTTCCTTTATACCACACTCAAATAATTACAAATGAGTCAGCATCCAAATATAAAATAATAATTTCAACACGCTACATCAAAATTACATAAAAACTGTCGGCTTCCAAATACAATAACTTTTCAATTGTGTGACCTCAAATTTTGTGCTATGAACCATGTCACCACCAATGAGTCTCAAACTTCCCTTTAACTATGTAGAATCAAATTCCATCCCGGTTAGGAGATATCCTTCGATTGCCAAAAACTGCTACTCAGGAACACTACCAGAATATTGTTTCCACCAAAATGCTTATAACTTCCATGAATAAATGAATTTCTTTTTGCGTTGTTAACCATAGGTTAATAACACACCAAAGAACATACCATCAACTACGCATAACTCAATTTGTAATATAACATGTGCGCAAAACAAAACTGTGCCTACTTCTCTGCTAAACTCCAGAATATCACTGTGTTGACATCAATGACAATCATAGTCATGAATGCAACAACCACTACTACAGAATGATGGCCAAAGGCTTCAGCATTCATTCCTAACAATTTCATCAACATTAATCTTGATATCTAGGTAGTCTGATCCCAAGGATGCCACTTGACTACGCTTTTCTACTCTTGTTCTAGGTCTTGATCTTGTTGTGGTAGGATGCCCGCTGGGAACTACCTTTTTCTTAGGAGATGTAACTTTACCTGCATTTGAACCATAGGAGATACATTAGATGGGACATGTTTTACATTTTTTAAGGCTGATCCTGCACTATGCTTTTCAAGAGGGGGGGTTTTAGCTTTTTCCTTTTTCTTTTCTATTAACCAGCTTTCTGTAACCCCAAAAATAGTTCGAGCCCTCAGCTTTATATCATCTTCTTCTTTCCTGTTCCAACCTATGTCTAGGGGACTTCCTGCTTCCACATTGCTAACCTCTGAACCCATAGCTTCGAAACTGTATTCTTCTACATCCTTAATATCAAAATTTAACTACAACATTTTGATCTATGGAATTACAAGTCTGTAGTGATCTCTCTTCTAGATTGCATCCTCATCGCCAAGATCTTCCCATAGGTCCTCAAGGTGTGAACTTGGTGAAGGATAATTACATAGGCTCAGAACTTGCCTAGGGAAACCCTTGTTGTCAAAACCCCTTCCTAATTCATAAAACTACAAATGAAAACTCAACAAGTTGCTTCCTATCACCGAAGCATCCATCATATTATTACAGGTCAAGTTGCTAATCTTGATTGGGAACATAAAAGGCCATTTTTCTTCAAGAAGGGTATTTTTAATAACCATGAATAGTTGCCTGCAAACTTCTACCAGAATAAAAAAATTGAAAGCAAACCTTGGGAGCCTGAGCAGTTCATCATCGAAGCCTCCAACCCGGATGTAAGTGAAATGTGGGAACTGAATGAATAGACTTCCATAGGCTTGAATCATTTTCTATGCCTCCAATGAAACTCTCTAGTTTGGGACTCCTACCAATTGCTGACACAATCTACCCAGGAAAACATCGTGAACCTTCTTGTAATTTTCCAAAATTTTATCTTTTTTCAATAACGGACAGTATTCATAAATTAGAAGATCTTCATTCCAAGGAACTTGTTGAATGGCAGATAAATCTTGTGTGCATATCAGGTAGTATATCAAATAGGAGGACATAAAGAAATCCTTCTTAATAGCCTGAGCCTGTTTAAGTTGGTCCCTCAAGGAACTAGCAATAATCTCTGCCCAATCAATATGTTACCCCCCTTCCAAGACTATCTCTATAAAATGAAACATCCATTCCTCATAGAGCAAAACCTATTCTAACCTTTAATCCAGTGAAGCAACACTATCACATCATGAATAAGAGGTTTCATGTGATCTTTGGTAAGAACTTTAGGTAACTGAGACCCGTCTTTGTAATTGGTTTGAGTCCAGTTCCTAACCACATGACTCTGGTTTTTATCTACATTCTCTCTGTATTGAGCTAGAGATTGGGTGGGAGTAAAACTGACAAGGGACTCTTCTGAGATTTTAAAGACAGCCATAATAGTCTCCCTATTGACTGGCACAAGGTTTTGGCCTTCTGCATTCATAATGCACTTAGATTTTACATCATATCGGTTAATACATTGTTGAACCAATTTTGGGCATACAGGTGACAACAGGAAAGCCATGGCTTCTAATAATCCACTCGACAGGAACTCTAAACTATAATCTTTCATTGCATGGCTTGTAAGGTCGATTACCATTTTTTCTACTAAGACTCCTAACAAGTCTGTGTCTGAGACAATGGGAGCTCAACATTGCATATTTTTGACATTTCCGAAGAAATGCATAATGGACCTCATATCTACCTCAAGAATGAAAACAAAAGTGTCCCCCTCTCTCTTGAAGCAATAAATTAAACAGCAACAAGAAATGGAAAGAGCTTTAGGAGCTACCTGTTTTACCCAAACTTGAAATAAATTCTTCTCCAATAGCCGAGACTCCATAGAAAGCTTAATAGGAAAGAAAGACTTACAAAGCCGTTTATATTTTGAAAGATTAATGCCCTAAAAAATTGACTTTAATGAGCATTAGTTGGGGACATTAATTTTGAATGATGTGAATAGTGAGGACTCATCAAAAGGACATCCTTGAAATTCGCCATCTTTATTATCATTATTAACCATTCCTCAAATGATGTCTCCCGCTCGTGATAACGATTTCATTAATCGTCACCCAAAACTTCATCCAAGATTTGCTTTATTGTTCCCATCAAATCAAAACTACCCATCTTAAAAACTTTATCATCATTTTGGCGTTAGCTTATATCATGTGTCCCATCAACTATCCTTTCATTTATGACTCTACCCGCAATCTATCTTTGAACCTCTTCGAACTACTTTGAACCGGAGTTCAAAGTGGTTCGAAGTGGTTCACCACCAAAAGATGATGTAGGCTAGAGCCCACCAGCAAAAAACAATCATTAGAAAAGAAATCTTTCATCGAACTAGTCTGAACTACTTTGAACCGGAGTTCAAAGTGGTTCGAAGTGGTTCAGGTGAGACATGAGTCTTGAAAAAGGTTCATCTAAGGAAGGCTGAATTTGAACTTGACCAACTTGAAGGCTATTTCTTAGATGACTTTGAAGGGCATAAACGCTTAAAGGATTTTGCAGGGAAAAATTCTCAAGGAAACACGTTGAATGAGCTTCAAAAAAAAAATGAACTAGCAAGGGTCTTAAACACTTCAAAAATGGTGACTCTAACTATCTCTAACACTAAGCATGAAGACAAATGTGGTAGAAGATGAAGAAGAAAAACTAGCTCGATAGATGAATGGTCTCAAGGTATCCATCTGAGAGGAACTCAGCCTACACTACCCTACCACTGTAAACAAGTGCTATCAAATGGCACTCAAGGTAGAGGAGAAGTGTAAACAAGAACTATAGAGGAAGAGGAAACTCCAAGAATAGAGGACAGAATCATGGTAGCAGCAGGAGGAACAATGATCAAAATGACAAAGAAAATAGTGATTCTAATTCTAGAGGGAACTATAGAGGAAGGAGACCCTTCAATAGAGGGAGATCAAACATGGGAAGAGGTAATGGACCCCTAAGGTGTTATTATTACAATTAGTTTGGACACCATGCAGGAAGATGCCCAGAGAAGAGGAACAATAACAATCAGGGTGAAAGAAGAGCACAACTTATTCAAGAGGACAAACAAGAGAACAATGCAGATACAAGGGACTTAGAACCGGAGGAAGGAGTATGTTTTATGATGAGGCAAGTCTTCCTTCAAGTACCACAAAACCAAGAACCTCCGCAAAGGAAAAATCTCTTCAAGACAAAGATCAAGTGCCATGGAAAGGTATGCAATTTACTTATAGATTCAGGTTCAACTAAAAATTTGGTATCTAATGAAATGGTCCAAAAACTAAACCTTCCTAAGAAACCACATCCTTTCCCCTACCATGTCTCTTCGCTCACCAAAGGTCAGCAAACACTAGTCATAGAACAAGCATGGATAGAGTTTTCAATTGCAGATTTCAAAGATAAAGTCCTTTGTGATGTTGTTGAAATGGATGCCTCCCACATCCTCCTAGGTAGGCCTTGGCAATATGATGTGGATGCCACACATCATTGTAGGAAGAATACCTACTCCATCACCAAAGATTGGAAAACCTTCACCATGAAACCCCTTCCTGATAATAAAGTTGAAAAGGAATCTATTGTCATCATTATGGGTGAAAAGGAAATGCTGAAAGTGTTGAAGGAATCTGAGACTGAGACCTTTGTCCTAATTTCTAAACCCAAGGACAGCATAAGATCTGATGATAAGGATCCTATACCAAATGAAGTCAAGAACTTATTAACAAAATGCAGTGATGTCACTGCTAGTGACCTGCCCTCAAGCCTCCCTCCCTTAAGAGATATTAATCATCAAATTGACTTAATACCGGGTTCATCTTTACCCAACAAGGCCCCGTACAAGATGACACCATCTCAGAATGCAAAGATTGCAAGGCAAGTCAATGAATTGTTGGAGAAGGGACTGATTTAGAAAAGCCTCGGCCCATGTGCTATCCCGTCAGTCCTAGCTCCTAAAAAGGATGGCAAGTGGGGGTTGTGCACAGACAACAGGGCCTTGAACAAAATTACCATAAGATATCGGTTCCCTATCCCAATAATGGAGGATTTGCTGGATCAACTTGGCACTACTGGTTACTTCAAAAAAATTTAAAATCAGGCTATCACCAAATCAGGATTAAGCCGAGAGATGAATGGAAGATAGCGTTTAAGACAACGAAAGGTTTGTTTGAATGGCTTGTTATGCCATTTGGCTTGAGCAATGCTCCAAGCACATTCATGAGACTCATGAATGAGATTTTCATTGATTTTATTGGTAAATTTGTAGTCATATATCTAGATGATATTCTGATTTACAGTCATAGCAAAGAGGAACATCTTGATCATGTTGAGCAGGTCTTGAGGAGACTCCATGAGCACAAGTTAGTGATTAACTTGGAAAAATGCATGTTCATGAAGAAGGAACTCATCTTCCTAGGATTTTTCATCTCCCAAGGCACCCTCAAAATGGATCCGGAGAAGGTTGCAGCAATTATCAGTTAGCCTACACCAAAGAATCAAGGTGATGTTAGAAGTTTTCATGGTCTTGCAACTTTTTATAGAAAATTCATTAAAAAATTTAGTCATGTATGTGCTCCCATGCTGGATACTATTAAAGGGAGTAAAAAGACTAAGTTTGTATGGACTAGAGAAGCAAATGATGATTTCCAATAACTTAAGAATAGAGTATCTCAATACCCAATCTTAACTCTTCTGGATTTCAACAAAGTGTTTGTGCTAGAGACGGATGCAAGCAACTTGGCCATAGGTGTTGTTTTAAGCCAAGAAGGTAAGGTTGTAGCTTTCTTTTTTGAGAAGCTAAACGATGCAAAGAAAAGGTACTCTACATATGACTTAGAACTATATGCAATGGTACAGGCTTTAAAAAAATGGAGGCATTATCTACTCCCAAAATAATTCATTGTTTATACAAATAACCATGCCTTAAGCTTCCTAAACAATCAGGAAAAACTTGGAGTTAACCACATCAAATGGATGGAACAATTGTAGGCATATACATTCAATATCAAACACAAAAGGGGGGTAGCAAACAAGGTGGCTGATGCCCTAAGTAGAAGAGTAAGATTGGTTGAAGAAGTACAGCTTCAGAGTGTGGGGATTGACTCCCTAAAACACCTATATGCAGATGATCCAGAATTTGGAGAAATATTTGAGGTATGCACCAAAATGGTAGGCAAATACCATACTAATTTTTCTGATTTTCTGATTCAGAATGGACTCTTGTTTAAGGGAGCCCAATTGTGCATCCCTAAATGCTCCATGAGAACAAACATTATCAAGGAGAAGCACTGTGGTGGCTTAGGGTGACATTTTGGCATAGACAAAACCACGGATTTAGTAAAGAGGAGTTAATTTTGGCCAAAAATGGGAAATGAAATCAAGAAGTTTGTACAGTCTTGTACCATTTGTCAACAAGCAAAGGGAGTATCCACTAACCAAGGATTGTACCAACCTCTAACAATTCCCACTAGGCCATGGGAATCAATCTCAATGGACTTTGTAATGGGTTTGCCAAGAACAAAACAGGGTTATGACAACATTTTTGTCATTGTGGACAGGTTTAGTAAGATGGCATATTTTGTACCTTGCAAAAGCACTAATGACACCTCTCACATTTCTCATCTCTTTAAAGAAGTGGTAAGAATTCATGGTCTTCTGAAGACTATAGTCTCAGACAGAGATGTGAAGTTTTAGGGTCATTTTTGGAGAACGCTGCACAAGAAACTAGGCACAAACTTGACTTACAGTTCAGCATACCACCCCCAAATAGATGGATAGTCAGAGGTGGTCAATAGGTCACTTGAAAACCTCTTAAGGTGCCTAACAAAATAGTACAATCAGAAATGGGATATGATACTTCCCCAAGCAGAATTTACATTCAATGATTCATTGAATAAGTCCATTGGAAAGACACCATTCCAAGCAGTGTATGGACTGCATCCTAAAGGTCCTTTGGATTTGGTAGATTTGTCCCATGACTTTAGAGTTAGTGCACAAGGAAAAGAGCTGGCAAAACTTATTGTTAAGGTACAAGAAGAGGTCAAGCAAGCGTTACAGCAATCCACCATGAAGTACAAAGAGCAGGCTGATAAGAGAAGACAAGAGGTTCACTTCAAGATAGGAGACAAAGTTTGGGCATATTTGAGGAAGGAGAGATTGCCAAAAGGGAAATACTCAAAGCTGCACATGAAGAAAATTGGACCTTGCACCATCCTCAACAAGATGGGTGAAAATGCATATGAAATTTCCTTACCTCCCACTTTACTGATTTCTCCTATTTTTAATATTGCAGACCTCACCATTTACAAGTGTGTTGCAAATGTTACTAATGTGCAGGGTTCACAAGTTGTAGATGTTGAAGAGTACGTGATAGATCTTCCACAAAGAAAACCAATGGAGTTGGATAGAATTTTGGAATCCAAAGTGCTCAAACAAACAAGGAAGAACAAGTGCATGCATTACTTAGTGCAGTGGAAAGAACTCCCACCAATCGATGCTACCTAGATTACTGAGGACCAGATCCAATAGCATGGCACCACCGTAGATCAGTTACTCTCAAGTAAGAACTTGAGTTCAAACTCTCCTGGGGAGTATGGTGCAGGAGCACCCTAGTCATAGGTCATGTTAAAGGTTCTTTCAAGGACACTAGTTGTAAGACCTAGCCCTGGGATTGGCATTTATAAGCCCTCGGGTAACTAATGGTCAGCAGGCTGTCCTGAACCTTAGCTAGGATATTTTCTTAAGATCTTATGTTTTCTTTTAATAAGATCCATGTTGGATCTTAAAGATTTGTTTAACACCAAGTTTGGTCTCTTAGTTTTAAGGATTGCAAAATCTTGCAATTGCTAAAAAGTTGTTAAACAACTTTTAACCAACATTGCAAGATTTGCAAAAAACAAAATTGTAAAGCTCATTCCCTAATGGCTAGTTGGTTTGCAACTTCATTGTAACCACTGGGAATGCCTACTTAGCCCTTACAGGTGGGTAGTAGGACAAGGTGTAATTTTGGCATTCGAATTAATAAAATAACTACCATTTCCTGCAAATACGGTGCAATAGCAATTTGCTATAGATAGGTGCCAGATTTTTTGGAGCAAAGGTTGATATTGGTGGCTAGCCCCACGAAGCAGCTTCCAGTTGCTCTTTGTCTCATGCCTTAACTCGCTCTACAACTCAATTTATTGGTTTTTCTCTCCTGCCCACTAGTTTTGAAGCCCTAAAATTGAGTTCCCCAATAATCGGGCATAACCATTGTCTCCACCATGGGAATCCATTAACCTTTGGTGGAGAGATTGACTCACAAATGGCCTTCAAGAATATGCAGGGTGATTTGGTTAATGTCCAGGGAGATGGGAGTTTGGCGATGCCCTAGGTGTACATAACCAAGTGTGCACCATTAAAGCGACTGTACACAGTCAATAAAATTGGTGATTGGAGATTCAATATGGTCCAAAATGCGATAAGGTAGACTCCTATACATGCCTCTTTGTGTTTCCATTGTTGTTCGGGCTTGTGACAGTGGGAATAGTGACTGTCATGGAGTTGAAGGCCGGTTTAGGTGAGTAGTGATGCTCGGGTTCGGGGAAGCAGGAAGGCCGACTGTCATGACATTTCAGTCGTAAACCAACTCCATGCCCTGTCAAACTATGATATTGTCGAGCCTTCTAACTATGCCTTGTTGTTTCTCGAGCCAAGAGGGGAATTACAATCTCCAATTCATCATAGTTTTGAGTAGACTCACCGTGAACTAGACCAGGAATCATGAGGTGGGTTTGAAGAGGTTTCAAATTTGAGACTGCTCTATTCAAAGACCAATTGTGCCAAAAGTGGGATAGTCGAAGCATCACTCACTGTCCCATCTTTACTGTTCAAGTGAGTTTGTTGAAACCCGAAAGGAGAAATGAGATCTCCAAGTCAATTATGAGTTGCCAAGTAGACACACCTTGAATGTTTTGGAGGGATTCTCTGACAGTAGTCCACAAACCCGACAGAGATAGTCAAGGCGACTATGCATTGCTAGATATAGAAGGAACATTTGGAGTGTTGTGATTTCGGTGTGGTCAAATTGCCAGAGGGAAATCTGAAATTTGATGCTCACTGTTCTTCCTGACAGACCGTGAAGTTGTGTGGATGGTCAAAGTTTTTTTTTCAAATCCCAGATAAGCTTTTGAAGAGGTCCCAAGCTAGCCCTAATCCATTCAGACCTGTACACCAAGTTGGTATCTTGGTTAATATATTTTCCTTGGTTGTTGCAGTAGGGGCCCGAGAAGGACTTTAAGAATTTGTAGTTACCCTGTTCTTTAGGATTCATTTGCAGTAAATTAAGCACATGTGAATTATCCACTGTACCTACCCTATTAACTAGTGAATCATGGGTTTGTAAATTAGTTGGAGCTCAGTGATTGGGTACCTGGCTTGTGGGTTGTGATAACCTGAATTGTGTCACTTTGGGTACTTGGAACGGAGGTTGAAGGTGCACCAAAGCAGGAGGATCTAGTATTCTAGGATCATTGCCAAACTTTAGAAGGTTTTGAAGGACAAATTTGGTCCTAATCCACACTTCTATTGTCCACTTTGCATCACTCGGGGAGTCAGAGATGTTACTAGATGAGCTAGAGTGGACAGAGGATTTGGGTCCTCATGGAGACAGTCGAAGAGCCATGATACGTGCTGGGAAGGAGATATCCTACTGGTGAGAGGCCTACGGACAAGCGGTTTGTATGGATCAGTGGATTGGGAGCTACAGAGAGAGCTCAATTGCTATTAGGACAGCAGTATATGATAGACAGGTACCGGTTGGTAGTGGGGGTGTATCATCGCATCCTCCGTGAGCACCCACAGGTTTAGGGGATCAGGCCAGAACCTCAGGATTAGGTGGTTCGACAACATGGGGTATCATTGCATCACGCAAGCAACGACAGATAGAGTCTGGAGACAGCGGATCATAGTTTTTGGATATCATTGTATACACTCTTTGTACCATTGTATCATTATATTCTTGACTTGATAGACATTACTTTGGACACATTGTTATATATGATATATCATTGGACATTTGGACATTTTATTATGTTTTATGGACATTTATATGATGGACTCTCTATATGATGATGCAGTTCTATCATGATTTTCTTTGTTGATTTTATATACATGTGCGTACTGACATATGCAGGATGCGATGATTTACTTTAATATGCATAGAATTTATGTCCTAGAATGCTTAATGATTTATATTCTATTTGATGCATAATGGTTAATGATCTAACATATGATGTTGATATAAATGCATGTCCTAAATGATTTTACTCTATACAATGCTATGTGATTACTAATTCAATAATGTAAAACAATGTAGCTAATGGATAATGAATGGATAATAAATAAATGAATGATAATAAATGCATGATGATAAAATACATTAAATGGATAATAAATGATGGTGTAAAATGCATATAATATGTAATGAATGAAAATGTTCTTAAGATGACCAAAATATAACAACTTTCATCATAATAAAAAGATAATGACATGTTATGATAACTATAACAAAACAACACATGAAATATGCATGTAATATAGATGGGTAATATACAAATGAGCATACCTAATGAAAACAACAGTTGTCTAAAATGTTTTACACAAAATGATAAGATGCAAGATAAATACTAAATATTTTTGTTGTCCAAATATCCTCAACTTAAATAACAATGTGTCTGACACCAGAAGAATGGACTAGGAGAACAGATGACCTAATAAGAAAGATAACCTAAAGATCCCTATAAAAGGAGCACTGATATGCAAGTCGTGAACTGTTTAAATGAAATGCAAAATGAAATATGAAATGAGTATATCTCCACAACTTCATGTAACATCTTAGAACATCATAATAACTGGAATTTGATTTTCATCATTGAGCTCGTTATGTTGCAAGAAAATGCAAGCATCATGGTATAATTAAACCAGGATGACCTGAGCACTTCTTGTATGGAGTTGAATATTGCAAACTTGACAAGCATCTAGGTATAATTGAACCGAGATGACCTGAGTTTTATTTGCATAACAAACAAGGAATATCCCCCCCCCCCCCCATCAGGGAACAAATATTTGGAGTCGAGGTATGTGATGGTGTATCACCACAAATAGCATTTGTAGAGCAACATGATTTGTATGTTGTCAATACTATTAAACTGATGAAGGCACTTACGCACAGACACCCCAATTATTTGTTCCTTCGATTTCATCAAAAAATATCCCACAAACAGTAATCAAAGAAAATGCCATGCCCCATCCTGGCTATTCTAATCAATGACATATGGGAGTTTCAAACTCATGTCAAAGATATCCCGGAATAGCATAGGAAACATGATAACAATGAAATCCAAATATGAATGCATAATCTACAACAAACCATTCTAACATGCCTGTCATGAATATACATTTCTTTTGCCAAAAGATAGTGTGAAGTACAGTGATCAATTCAATTGATGATGTATAGTCAAGAATGATAGATAAGTTGCCATGTTTCGAAGGATAGATCACAGATTTCGATTCATCATGAAGATACCATTGTGGAAGAACGTTTGATTGTGTTTGCTTGTCTGGTGAAAATACTCCATTCTGTCCTCTAAAAGTCACGACTATCATAGATCCACTTCCCAAACTAGGTCGAGGACATGCCCCCAGCTAGGTGATGGACTGACTTATTATGGATGAAGAAGGATGCAACAAGACTAGGACAAAGACCATGACAAAAGATCAAGCTATGATGGGGTTTTATTATGGGTAAATAAAATGAATGGTATATGAACTGGCCATTTTATTATGATATATACATGGCGGGAATGGGGTCTGACTAGCTATTTTATTGTGGATATATACAATGAATGGTATATGAACTGGCCATTTTATTATGATATATACATGGTGGGAATGGGGATTGACTAGCCATTTTATTGTGGATATATACAGTGAATGGTATATGAACTGGCCATTTTATTATGATATATGCATGGCAGGAATGGGGACTGACTAGCCATTTTATTATGAATATATACAATGAACGAACACACTAGAAGAATCCTAATAGATAAAGGAGCTAACTTGATACACATGGCGCTTGTTTCCATGTTTTCACCACATGCTTTTATTGCAATTTTCTTTTGATGATTTTTATTTTTTATTTTTTTTGTATTTTTATGATTTTTTATTCATAGAATATATACATAGCCCTTGCATCAGGATTTCAAGGATAGAGCTTCTTGAGGTGTATGTTGTTAAGAGGTTCATCCAAAGGATCTCCCTCAGGTGCGGACAATTGATAAGCCCCAGAACCATAGACTGTTGTAATTACAAAAGGACCTAACCAATTGGGTTTGAACTTGCCCTTCTTCTCATGGTGTTATTGATTCTTTGGATTTTCTCGAAGGACTAAGTCACCCAACTGAAAATCTTTGATCTTTACCTTGCTATTATACTGATGAGACATACGCTACTAATAGACTTTCAAATGATCATAAGCTCTCTGACAGCGTTCATCCAGCAGTTCTAGTTCAATCAGTCGTGCAACTCTATAGTCTTCATCAAGAATCAAATCTTTGAGAGTGACATGAAGTGAAGGCAACTCGACCTTGAGGGGCAGGACTACTTCGGATCCATAGACAAGGGAGTATGGGGTTGCTCTAGTGGGAGTATAGATGGAGGTGCGATAAGCCCATAAGGTTGGATTCAATTGGATATGCCAATCATGGCTAGCATCATTGACAGTCTTTTGTAGGATTTTAACAATTGTTTTGTTTGACACCTCAGCTTGGCCATTTCCTTGGGGATAGTATATGGAGGAATAGTTATGGGTGATATGGAATTTTGCACACAGTTCATCCATGTCCTAATTTTGAAATTGTTTCCCATGATCAGTAATGAGATACATAGGTATACCATATCTACAAATGATATAATTTAGGATAAACATGGATACTTGTTTCCCTGTGGCGGTAATCAATGGAACGGCCTCAATCCATTTAGTAAAATACTCTGTTGCAGTAATAATCCATTTATGACCATTGGAAGATGGAGGGTTGATAACGCCCATGAGGTCGAGTCCCCACCGACTAAATGGCAAGGTAGTTGTAAAAGGATGTAACTCTTGTGCTGGAGCATGAATAAGGTTTCCATGTATCTGACAATTCTTGCATGCCCTAGCAAAATGAAAGGAATCTGTTTCCATGGTAGGCCAATAATAACCCATACACATGAGTTTCTTAGCCAAAGAGGGACCACTCAAATGTATTCCACAAATACCATCATGTATGTCTTGCAAGGCAGTTTGAGCTTCATCATGCTCGAGACATCATAGGAGAGTACCATCAAGACCTCACCGATAAAGGGTGTCGGATATTAGGACATAGTGGGAGCCTTGGCAGAGAAAAGTTCATTTTTGATTTCGGGATAGGTCAGGGGGTAAGATGTCATTTTTCAAATAAGAATATATTTTTCCATAGATTGGGGAGTCATGTTCAATAAGATGACATATAATACTCATGTCGGGATCATCATATGCGGGACAAGTCAGGGATTCCACCAAGAACTCAAAATGGACCTTGGTATCCTTTGTATCAAACAAAGAAGCAATCATTTCCATTGCATCAGTAGCCTTGTTATCATGCTGAGGAATCTACTCAAAAGTGATGACTGAGAAATATTGTTTGAAGTCATCAACCATACGTTTCTATGGTAATAACTTATCATCTTTAGTCTGATAATCATCATTAACCTAGTTTATAATCAACTGAGAATCCCCATAGACATTTATTTCAATTACTTTCCATTGTAAAGCCATCTTTAGCCCAATCAGCAAAGCTTCATATTCTGTTACATTATTGGTGCAAGGAAAGAGCAACTTGTAAGATTTTAGAATTGTGTATCCTTGCGGCGTGATAAAGAGAATACCAGTTCCTGAACTCTGTTGAGTACATGATCCATCAAAGTATAGTTTCCATGTTTGTGTGGATAAGGCCAAGATGTGTGCATCAGGAAACTCTGTGTGTATAGGTTGCTCATCCGTTAATGGAGCATTTGCTAGCTGATCTGCTATCACTTGGCCTTGGATAGCCTTCTTGTCTACATATTCAATATCAAATTCACTAAGTAGCATGACCCACTTAGCCAATCTGCTTGCCAATGCTGTCTTGATTAATAGATACTTTAAAGGATCAATCTTTGCAATAAGCTTGACGGAATGTGACAACATGTAATGTCGCCACTTCTGTGAAGAAAAAACAATGGGATGACATGCTCTTTCTATAGGAGAATAGTTTAACTCATATCCCACTAGAGTGCGACTGATATAGTAGATGGCTTTTTCTTTCCCTTCATGATCTAGCTGAGCCATAAGAGCACCTAGTGAGACTATCATAGCTGAAATGTAGAGCAAGAGTAGCTTGCCCAGAATTGGTGACATCAGAGTTGGAGGATTTGCTAGATATTGCTTGATTTTATTGAAAGCTTCCTCACACTTATCATCCCATCGGAATAATATATTTTTATGCAACAAATGTTGAAAGGGATGACTTCGATCTGCTAGTTGAGAAACAAATCTTCAGATGGATTGGGGACGTCCTTGTAAAGATCTTAACTGACTGATGTTAGTGGGGGAAGCCATCTCCATTATTGCTTTAAACTTTTCTGGATCTCCTTCGATTCCTTTGGCTGAGACAATGTACCCTAATAGTTTACCGGATGTGACTCTGAATGCACATTTCTTTGGATTGAGTCGAATCCGATACACTTTTCCATTTGTGTGAATATTATGTCCAATACTCTCAAATGACCAGCTCTGTCTTTAGATTTTTCTAAGATGTCATCAACGTAATCTTCCATAATGGTATGCATCATGTCATGAAAGATTGTGGTCATAGCTCTTTGGTAAGTCGCTCCAGCATTTTTAAGGCCAAATGGCATCACATTCTAGTAGTATGTACCCCACGAACAAGTGAAAGCAGTCTTTTCCTGGTCTTCCAATGCAACCTTGATCTAATTATAGCCAAAAAAACCATCCATTAATGATAACATCTCATGCCTAGCTGTCAAATCAATAATAATGTCAATATTTGGCAAAGGAAAGTCATCTTTTGAAAAAGCTTTATTAAGATCTCGAAAATCAATACAAATCCAGATAGACTTGTCTGGTTTTGAGATGGCGACGATATTTGATATCCACTCAGCATAATCAATAGCCCAAATGAATCCAACATCTAAGAGCTTTTTCAATTCTGCTTTAACCATTAGTGCAATGTGTGGGTGCATCTTGCGGAGTTTCTGCTTAACTGGTTTTACACCTGGTTTGATAGATAAATGATGCATAATGAGATTAGGGTCCAGCCCAAGCATATCAGCATAGGACCAAGCAAAGTTGATTTGTTTCTCTTTGAAAAATTTTGCAAAAGCTTCTTTCTTTGATTCTGTCAAGGATGCTGCTACTTTGAGGATGCGCGGAGACTCTTCTGTTCCAATGTTAAGAGGTACCATTGGTTCTATAAGAATGGAAAATTGCTCTCGATACAGATAATTGGGAAAAGTGTCAATCCTTCCATCGTCAGGCACCTCAGAGAGGTTTTCACCATCAGATGCGTCTTTTCTTTTTACTATTTTTGGATCTAATACTGCCACTGAGTTGTTTTCACCATTAGATCTATTGATTATTTTTATATTTTTATGACTGAAAGGATTGGCACTCTCTCCAAAGTAGGCCATGTCATTGAGTTCTATTGGAAATTCTGACTTCTGATCCCCTAGTGGTAAATGATCCCTGATTCTGAGATAGTCAATGATGGCATCATCATTATGGAAGACTTCAAGTTCTGGATGATCGGGAGAATCCCAATCAATAAGTTCGGGATGTACAAGGGGCATTGGATCATTCGGGTCAGTTTCAAAGGCAGAGATGGTATTGATGGAAAATTTTCCAAGGTTGATGATGGTATCAGCAAGGTCTATTTCCATACTCTCATCTGATTCATCTATCGCAAGATAAAGCTCACTTTCCTCACAATCAACAAAAGTAGTATCACGTGGGACTAATCCGAGTGAGTCAGTACTTGAACTCTCTCCCTCATGGTAATCGTTACTATAGTGATGGACAACATCAACTCCTATATCTGCAGTACAATCAAATAATGAATCCCATTCATAAACATTTGAGTCAGAATCATCATTATCCCCAAGTCTATCAATGATCCTTTGTGCTATCCTTTGTTTTTCTAGATCTACATACATACCATGCTTTTTGAATTGTAAGGCAGGAGCTTTAGATATCTCATGAAAGGTGTGATCTTCGCTTTTCCTTTTGGTTCTTTTGGTCCTTCTCCTTTGTATCCTAATCTTGTAGTGTCTCTTTGATAGATTGGATTTTGCAAAATTGGTTTTATAACACCCTCTCTTTGTAACCCTATAGGTCCAACACCTTGGTAGCCCATCTTTTGTAGCAAAGTATACCCTTTACCATAGACATCAGGTGATATGTATTCATGTTTGATATTCTCTTCATTCTTCTGTGACTTAAGCAAATGATTAGCATTACACTCAGCTACCTCTTTGGATATTGTGCCCCCACTTATAAATGTGTCATAAACAAGTGTTGAAGGGGGTTCTGATTGTTGTTTAGTGATCAAAGATCTACCATATAATCTAGGAGATAAAGGTAAATTGTGATGCAAAGAGCTTAACCTAAAGTGTACTCTCCCATACTTCTTTCTTTTATGTCTATCTTGATCCCATTTGATTTAGAAGTTGATGCTATATTACTAGGATCAATGGGTGTAGTTGTAGAAGAACCAGTACGATTATAAGGTACCAAAGAATCAGATGTCTTCACAGTGTTATAATACTGGAAAGGATTAGTATCTCCTTTGATAGTGATCTCCTAGCCATTATGAGGGAATTTCAAGCACTAATGATAAGTTGATGGCACAGCTTGCATGGAATGAATCCATGGTCTTCCCAAGAGAATGTTATAAGCAAGATCCATGTCAAGAACTTGGCAAGGTACATCTTTGATTATAGGACCAATTCTGATAGAAAGAACAACAGATCCTTTGGATGACCTCTCTTCTTCATCATAAGCTTTTATTGTGATTTTATTCTTTGGATCTACAGCATTTTCAAAAAATCCCAATGCAAGGACTAGTTTTATTGTACATATATTCAAGCCAGCTCCTCCATCTATTAATACTCTCTTGATTTTGTGACTCTGTACAAGGACTTCAATATGTAGGGGAGCATTATGAGGTTGGGTAATAGCTAAATCATCATTTTCAATGAAGGATAGGTAATGCAGGGTTGTTAACTGGCCCACCATAGCTTGAAATTGATCATGATCTAGATTTGTGGGGACCTGGGTCTCTAAGAGAGCTTTTTCAAGGATATCTTTGTGAGACAGGGATAGGGGCAAAAGCTCTAAGATGGATATCTGGGCAGGTGTTTTCTTGAGTTGTTCCAAAAGATTGTATTGGTTGGAAATATTTGGTGTAGACTTTGGGACATTAATAGACTTGTTCTAAGAAGCATTAGGTTTAGATGGGAATCCTTGGAGAGTAACCTTGGATTGAGCACGAGTAGTAACATGGACTGGTTGACTCTCTGATTTTTCCTTTATGGTAATGACATTGGCAAATACTTAGAAGGATGACATTCATAAATATTACCAACATGTCTATAGGGAGTAGAATTATAATTGGCTTGATTGTCACCCTTAGTGTTGGAAGAACCTCCTTTTTCATGCTCAGGAAGTGGATCTTTGAAAGTCATATGTGATTCATTCAAGGTATGTCCGTCAAAACCAATTTCACCACTTTTAATTAAGTCTTGAACTACATTTTTTAGTCTTAGGCAGTCATTGGTTTTATGTCCTTTTCCTCTGTGAAACTCGAAATAATCATTCCCATTCCACCAAGAAGGTTTTACTCTAGGTTCAAAATCTTTTGTTTTAGGAAGCGTAATGAGCTTCTTTGTGATTAACTTTCGTAATGCTAATTCGAGAGATTCCCCTAAGGGAGTAAAATTTCTTCGAGGTGACATAAAAGGCAATCTTGGTTTAGATGAATCTTTGTTGGTGTTTGGATTTGATGATTGATTGTTGTAGGTAGCTTGAGTAGCATTGGCCTGACTAGTGAGATTTAGAAGGGGTTGCGTTGGTTTGACATTACGATTATCAACAATCCCATCATTGACAATGTTTTTGTTTTTATTCCAGAATTTTGATTTTTCATTGTTATAGTTGTTGGGATTGGAATTTGAGGACCCAGCATTGTCCTTGGAATAAAGTTTTATCTCACCTTTTCTGACCATGGCTTCCTCAATCTTGATACCATTTTCTATGAGCTTATTGAAGTGTGGTGGACATTGCAATTGTAACCTATAACTCATTTCTGGTGTAAGGTTATGCACAAAAATATCCATCTTTTCTTGTTCAAGAATCGTTTGTGGATATTTGCCAAACAATTGATGCCATCTTTGCAAAAAAGTAAGGAAGGGTTCTCCATTCTTTTGATGTGCATTGCAAAGATCAAGCATAGTGACTTCATGTTTGATGTTATATGAATAATGAGTCACAAATTTGTCAAGAAGCTCATTGAAAGATTTGATACCTGGGGATAGTTTGGAGAACCATTCCATGGCTTATCCTCCTAAACTTCATGGAAATAGTCTCATAAGATAAGTGTCATTGTGAGTGACTTCAATACAAGCAGCACAAAACTCACGAATGTGGTCTTGTGGATCTGAATTCCCTTTGTATTTGTCAAATTTCGGTACCTCAAAATGAGGAGGGAATGGAATCATTGCTAAATTCTTATCAAAAGGATAAGCAAATATATCATCCAAGGAATACTTCTTAGTTGACGATCTAGTTTGGATGTCATGAATTTGTTGTAGAACGGGATCCAAAGATAATGTGTTTCCTTGAGTGTTTTGGGAAACATTTTGTTGTTGAGTATCCTAAGAAGCATTGGATTACTAATTATTTTGAGAGGCATTGTGTTGTTGGTTGTTTTGAGAAGTATTATTTTGTTGGTTGTTTTGAGAAGCATTGGATTGCTGATTGGTTTCCTTTGCTCCTTGAGTATCTTGAGAAACACTACGGATTTCTTGATTGTTTGTATTAGGTGGTTTTCTAAGATGAGAAACATCAAAATCAGTTGGTAGTTTGGCTCCTTGTTGAGCAAGCATGAGGAAATACATCTCTCAATCCATGTCTAGGAGTCTTTCCATGACATTGTAAAATCTAGGATCTTGTGTAGCATCCCTAAGTTCTTGATATGTGGGTTCCTCATCTGATGTAAAAAGTGAAGTTTTCTTAGGAACTCCAGACCAAGGATTTTATTCATTGCTTTTGCTTCTTTCCATCTTGTCTAGGGATTCTAAATCAATGATTTGTTTAAGTTTCTAAGGTCGAGTTTGAACCATAAAAAAGTGAAAATCAAGGTTTGTGGGATGAAAGGTTTTTTATCAAAAGATATGGAAAGAGTGTTTCATAGAAAAGATATTGAAAAGTGTTGAAAAGTGATGAGATAAATCTTGATAAAATCTAGGTCAATAGGAAGTGTAGATTTCACTATGATATGACAAAGAAAAATCAAGAGATAGTAACCTAAGTAAGTTTGATTAAGGATGATAGATCCTAATAGGATAAACTCACAAAGATCAAAATCTGATAGGTAAGGTGATGTTTCAACACTAAATTTGGAATTTCAGAAGATTAGAAGAAATGATTTGATGACTTTTGGTGAAGAAAGGATGATGAAAATTTATGCAAGTGGTCAAACTAAAGATTAGAGGTCTGTGTAGCTCGAATGTTTTTCCAGAATCTTACTAAGGACAAAAATGGGTATCTGAAAAAGTGATTGTGAAATTTTCAAAGCTCATGGAAATGCTCGTTGTTGTATATGCGGGGCGACAAATGCGTAGGACAGTTTGATGGATGCACAGCAAAATGAAACAAATGTGTAGCTATTTTGAACTGATGCATGGGAAAAGTAACAGCTGTGCAGAACAGTGTAACAGATGCGCAAGAAAATTATATGAATGCACAGGTTTTTATTTCTGATGGATTGGAACTGCAAGATTTGGAATTTTTTTTAATTTTTTGATGTTTTGGTTTTTGGCAAATGTAAAATGCATAAACACACACACACAAGACAGAAATGATTTTAATCTAATTGTTCTAATATGAATGCACAAACACGTTTATAATCCTAAGGTTGGAAAGGACAGTATCTGCTGAATCCCCACTAGGATAATAAAATCCAGCGACGCAAATCCACAGCGGACAGCATAGGAACTTGGAGGCACGGGCTCCTCCTTACAGTGCACTCACTTCTCAGGCACACCAAGTTTTGAATTCAATGGGTCATTACTTCCCAAAGAACTATTATCTCTACTATGAACCGTGAGTAATGTGGGGTGTCTTCACGGGCTTGGGTGACCCCTTGAGCCAGCAAATAGAAGGTTTTTGGCCACTATACAAAAGTATTTAATAAGGACATCCGTTCAGGTGGTTGTGATCAAGTCATTTTTCCAATTAAGAGGGCTCTCCCAATCCTTTCAAAGTAAGGTTTTCACCTCTACTAAGTAGGACTTTAACGCACCACTAGGGTACCGGAGGAGATTTTGGTTGCCACAATGAATTCACGCCTGTCTAATGTGAGACTAATCACACTAGCATTTTTTATATACCGGTTTGGAAGGGCTTGGCTTTAGCCTATTACCGGTTGGGTCATTCCTTGGGGTGAGTACCTCTTTTCCCACCAAAAACCGCCCTCTAAAAATTATAACAGTTTATCTTACACCTAAGATCCACAAATGGCGAGGGGAGAGGATAAGTTGTTATAATTTTGGGATTACAAATAGCTATTAAGCAAGACACAACAGACACTTAATCTATGCTATAGAAGACACACAAAGCAAAAACATGTCGTATTTTAAGCCCAAACAAGGTTATAGTTTATTTTGCAATACCCCTTAAGAATCCTATAAACAAACTTGTTAGAAATTTAGCAATGGGGTCTTCAAACAAACATCCTGCAAAAATAGCCTAAAGACTACCAGAACAAACAGAAACTTGTCAAAATATTAGCTAAAATCAAATCTAACAGAAAACTAAATTTTACTATAGTAATTAACAAATGCGCAGAATAGTGAAATTAATGCGCAACAAGTATGGATGAATGCGCAAAATGGATGGATGCGCAACAAAATGAAATATATGCGCAGTGTGATGGCGTAAATGTGCAAAAATAACTAATGCGCAATAGAAAATGTTATAAGTGCATAAACTTAAGGTAAATGCGCAGGAAAATAAAAAACAGTGTGCAGAAAATGCTAGAATGGATGCGCAGCAGAAATGGATGAATGCGCAGGAATCGAGTACAAATGCGCAGAAGCGACCTGTAGAAAAACCTGCACACAGAAAACTAAAAATAGAATGTTAAATACGTGGGTTGCCCCACGGTGGGTGCCAAAAATGTATGCAAATTAGATGTCTAACTACTCTAAATGATAAATTAACTATTCTAAGATTAATAAATCAAACTAATTAGCAAACAACAATGAGGAATACACAAAATATGAAGCTAAAACAAGGTTTTACCTTCACCTACCATGTAGCTTGTCTCCATTGCCCTCCTATCCTTGATTTCTTGAGGATGTTGAGCTCTCAGATTTCCAAATGAAGCCTCTTTGCCTAAGATGATACCAAAGTGTGAAGATTGATGATAAATGCAAAATAGCTCAAAGCTTGATTATGCAACTACTGGATGGAATGCAAAATGGAATGATGATAAATGGATGCTTGATTTCTCTTAGAATGCTTGAATTCTTGAATGTTTGATTGCCAATTACCTATTAGCTCACAAAGGAAAAATGAGGCTCCTTTTAAGAGTTTTGGAGGATCTAAGCCTAGGTGGCACAATCCTACAGTGGAGAATGAGAGGTGGAAGATCCTAGGGCTAGGATTGACTTGGTTGAAGGAGTTGAGAGAAAGGGGGATGTAGTTGGAATGTGAGGAAGAATAGGGATGATGTTCCTCTCACATTGACATGGAGGAGAACAAAGTGGAAGGGAAAGACACATATCAAGTGTCTCACAAAGACCAAAGAGAGGAAGAGGGAAGAACTTTTTCCTCATGAGGACTCTTGGTACAAGTGTCCCATGAGTCACATTTGACCCTTAGAGGTGGTTTAAGAAGCCCCTTAGGAATAGAGCATGTCTCTTGACTTGGTTTAAGACAGGACATGTGGTCATGAGACCAAGTCCTATGAGGCCACATAGCCCTTAAGAATAGGACATGTGTGGGTGAGGATAATTACCAATAAATAATTAATAATTATTATTTATTTTAGCCAAAGCGATGTGTCAGGTGACTAGGTAAGTGAGGTGGACTAGGGGACTTAATCATATTTAAGTGATTGTATATTTAATTAAATCACTTTAATAAGACTAATTAGAAGACTTAGGATAGAGGAATAGACTATAATGAATTTACTAAATAAATTGAATAATCTATTTAATAAATAGAGGAAATAATTATTAATTAAATAATAAATATTTAATTAATTTATCAAGTCAATATCAATTAAATAATAAATATTTAATTAATTAATGAAGCCATTTTTAAGTGTATACAATTCTAATCTGTATTCTTCTTCTTATAGGATTATAATTAATTTTCATTAATTTTAAATTTATTGAAAGGATACAAGAGCACACTTATAAATAAAGGCTTACCTCAATCTTAGATGATATTGAAATGATAAAGGACCTATATTTAAAATTAGGTGTCCATTAAGTGTCATATGAAGTCCTATTGTAGAAAACATACTAAGATGGGTGTTGAATAATCATGAAATTGTAAACCAATTAGGTTCTTACAATTTGCGATGGTACATTTAAACCCATTTTAGTAGGATTATGATACAACCACATGCTCATGTTAAAGGAAATTAGAGAGAGAAGAGAAAAAGATAAATAATCATGGTAAAACCATATAGAGATAAGACATCACTAAGTTTAAGGATACTAGCTCCCAAACAAAGGATTTTAGCTCACACATCCACGTGTAAAGACACATATAAGAAATACAAAATCCTAAAGCTTACTAAGATTCCAAGTCAACTAGTTGAAGAGACCATGATGAACATAATATCTCATCAACTAGTGTCACACTTAAAATATATTGCAAGATCGCAAGTGAGATCACATGGAAAGGGAAAGAGCATATGCCAAGGATGAAAAAACTCAATGATCTAACCCACTAGAAAAGATATAATAGCATGGAAATAAGAGAGGGAAACCATGAAACCAATAGTCTAACAAGTTTTATTATGCTAGGTGATCCATGAGAGAGAAGAGAAGGAATAAAGAGAAGAAAGGCTAGCAAGATGCATTATGCTAGTTCCACTCATTCCAAGAGAGAAAATGTTACTTGACAAAACCCTCTGCAACCAATTAATAGGAAATCAATGATGATTTTGCTAAGATTATCATTCGTGGAAAATAACATTAAGTATAGAGATGAAGAAAGGAAAGACATATCAGTATAGGCACTATCGGAAAGTGTTATCGGCATAAAGGAAGCGTTATCGGAGAATTTTATCGGAAAGTGTTAGTGGTGAAAAGAAAAAAAAAAGGTTACGAATGAGGATGACATTTAATTAGTAAAATGGTTTATGGAAGTTTGAGAAACCCTAATAAGGGCAAAAAACTATAAGAGAAGATCAAAGGAAAAGGTAAGATATACAGAGATATAGATCAGAGGACACAGATTGAAGTGAAGAGCATTATAGATTGATGTTATTGGCAAAAATCAAACGATCAGAGATCAAAAGAGGATTAGAGTAGAAGAAGAGTGAAATTAGATCTGACAAGTTTTTGGAGAAAGCATCTACAGGTCAAATTTATTGTTAATTTATTACTAACAGTTTAGAAGCAAGATTGTGAAATCCCTTAACCGGGTAGTCTCTAACCAGACTTGGAAGTTTTATTTAGGAACTTATTGTAAATCATTTAACAGGGTGAACACTATACAAGTGGGATAAAATATCTTAACAGAGTATTTTTAACAGGACTTTTAATACTCCTAATAGGGTATTAGACACTCCTAACAGGGTGAAGTCATTCAGAAGATGACATTTATGTAAGCTCCTAATCAGAAACCTTATTACTGTAGTGATGAGTTGTGGGTACCAACCCCAACACAGTTTTTCCCTATGATCAGGATTTTTCTGTAACACCAAAATATTGTGTCAAGTATTTGAATGTTTATGTGTTGAATGTTTAATTTACATGTAATCAGTTATTGGTTAAACATTGCAATAGCTATCGATAAAAGAGAAAACAATTATTGGTATAAGTAATTTACTAGCTATTGGTTTCTATTTAGAAAGTTTAATATTGTGAAATCTCAGTGGTATTGATTCACCCCCCAACCCCCCCATCTTAGTACCCTACCTATAACTTTTCAACAATTGGTATCAGAGCATTGGTTCTCTACAGGAAATTTTATCAGCTTAAGAGTAGATCAAGAATGATGGGAAGTTATAGGTATCAGAGAGATTTGGAGGAAGCCCTAGAAGATGCTAATGAACATAACCATGATCTGAAGAGTAAACTAAAGACATCATTTTTAGAAAGAAAGGAACTGATAGAAAGACTACAAATGAGCCTTTATGACCTTGATAGACTATCAGAAAATAGTATCAATTTTGAGAAATGCATCTATACAAGACCTATTGATTCAAAAGAACAATGAATTACTTGAAAAAATTAGTCAAATAAAAAAGGAACATGAAATTCAAGCCTTAAGAATGATAGAAGTACTGGAAAGAATGAGGACTTCTGAAAGTGCCAAAGAAATTCTTGAAACCAAAAAGAGAAATGTTGAATAAATAATCAGAGACAAAAACGTATTCTTCCAAGTTTAAATAGAATAAGTATGAGAAAGAAATGACATGATAAAAGGTAAAAGTGATAGGATTCAACTGCAAGAAGAAAATTAAAAGCTGAAGCAAGAAAATGAAGATATGAAAAACAACTTTAAAGTTGAAAAATAAATCAATGCTAGACTCAAAAAGTTTGAACAAAGCATGCAAAAAATTGATGAATGACTAAAACATCAAAGAAGACTAGGTGACATTACCAGACTGGGTGATGCGGGAGCATCTCGGGTCCTTGGCGATCCTGTGTCACCAAAAAGAATTTGCAGTTTGTCTATGTTGCTCAGTTCCTTCTTTGACCGAGTTGGTCAGTAGTTGGTCGGTTTCCTCTAGTTATGGATTGTGGTCGGTTATCTTCTGGGCGGTCAATTGTTTCATTGGCGCTCGGTGATACTTGTCTGTTGCTCAGTCATCCTTGCTTACCAATTAGTTTATTTTGAGTTTCTTTGAGGCTGAATTATGCATTTATTATGGGTCACAGATTTAATGTTGGTATCCATCATTGGGAAGCGTGTTGTCCCAGATCTAATCGTTCCTTCTGTTGATTGTGGATCTGAAGGCCGACTTAGTTCGGTAGCCTCTTGTATAAGTATAGTTGTTTGGTTAGAGTTTAAGGAGGGATTTTTGAGAGAAGAGAGATTGGAGATTGTTGGCAGATCCTCGCATGTTTGAGAACTTATGTAATTCATTGTAATATATGGTCATTACTAGGAAGGCCTTACAGCCTGACATGTATCAATCAATTGCAAGTAATATATGAATAATTATGTTTTTCTCCCTCTCACTATTTTTGTGTTTTCTTCTGTGTGTGTTTGAGCAAGGTGGATCAAGATAGGGTGAGCCATTCCTTGGCCCCTGCCATCCTCCTATTTGCGTCAGGTGGTATCAGAGTGAGGTGATATCTTGATCTAGGTCTGCGGATCTATTTTTGAGGGTTCCTTCTTGTGAAGACCTGGTTGATTTGTTGTGGGGTAGCAGATTGCGATCTGACCTGCAATTGCAGAGGGTTTTCAAGATGGTTTGTGGGAGGCGAGATGCAGATCCAGGATTAGCAGATATGTTAACACAAATTGTTGCAAGATTAGAAGCTATTGAAATGGCCCAAAGAAGAGGCAGACATCTTTAGGATGTTAGTGATGATGAAGTTGAAGAAGAACAAGAAAATGCAGAACCTGCACCTATGATGGATCAAGGTGAGGAAATATTTTTGAAAGCATTGACAAGTCTAAAGTCTACACCACATTTCAATCATCCTGAGCATAGTGGTAAATTGGATTCTGATGAATTGGTGGACTGGATCACCGAGATGGAGAAATATTTTGAGTATGAGAACATACCTGAACAAAAGAAAGCAAAGATTGCAAGCACAAAGTTGAAAAGTCATGCATCCTTATGGTGGGCACATTTGTAGCTAAACAGAAAGAGGAAAGGCAAAGACAAGATCAAGGTATGGAATAAAATGCTGAATAAGTTGAAAGGTAAGTTCTTACCTTGTGATTAGCAAATTAACCTAGTTCGGCGAATGCAAAGTCTAAAGTAGAAAGATAGCTCGGTAAAAGAGTATACTGAAGAATTCTATAGATTAGATATCAGATCTGGACATGATGAAGATGATGTTGAAAGAATTGCTAGATACCTGAATGGTTTGAGAGTTTCCATCCAAGAAGAGATCAGCATGGTTAAGTTGGAAAGCATTGAAGAGGCTTATCAATTTGCATTGAAGGCTGAGGAGAAATTGAACAAAAGACATGAACAGAGACAAAGAGGTAGAGGTGGTAGATTCCCTAGAGGAAGAGGTAGATCCTATGGTGAAAATAGTAGACCTAAACTAGAAAAGACAAATCTGGATAAAGGTAAGACCGAGTGGAAAGGTGAAAGTTCATCTAGAGGCAGAGGTAGTAACTACCGAGGTGGCTATACTAGAGGTAATTTATGAGGAACTTGTTACAATTGTGGGGAAGAAGGACATAGATCTTTTTGTACACATGCTAGTAAGAAGGCTGGTAGCAGCAGATATGCTTTGGTGCAAGAATAGTCACCGAATGAGCCTGAGAATGAAAGTAACTTGATGGTAAGGAGAGCATTGGGGAATGAAAGTAAAAAGGAAGATCCGATAAGGAAAATTTGTTCAAGACTAGATGTAGAGTTTCTGACAAAGTTTTGAAGGTAATCATTAACAGTGGTAGCTCAGAGAATCTGGCATCTAAGGAGATGGTCACAAAGTTGCAGTTGGAAAGGTTGGAACATCTGAAGCCCTATCAGATTTCATGGATCAAGGATGAGAATACACTCTTGGTAAGTGAACAATGTTATGTGAATTTGAAAATTGGAAAGTACTATGATAAAGTGTTGTGTGATATTATGCCTATGGATTGTTGTCATATTTTGTTGGGTAGACCTTGGCAATATGATAGACATGTTGTATATGATGGGAGATTGCATAACTATACTATTGTGGCTGATGGAAGAAAACAAATCTTTTTACCTTTGATGGAAGAACCTTTTAGTAATGATTGCACATCTGTGAAAGTTTGTTTGATGGAAAGAAGAAAGTTTGTCTAGCCAAACCACTACTATGTTTAGGGTTTAGGGTTTAGGGGTTTAGGGTTTAGGGTTAAAAATTTAACAATTTAACAAAGTTATCACGTGCAGCCAAGAATTAAACCAGAAGACAAGCATGAGAGAAAAAGAATATTATTGATAAAAAATGTCCAGACATGTTTCGAGGGAATTTCACCCTCTCATCAGTGGACTCAATCATTTTTACAATAAAGGATCAAATAACCAGTTTAAATAGAAATGAGGGGACAACCGCCTCAACTTCCAAGAAAACCAACGGTCATGCTTGCAACACTTTTTGAAAATATTAAATTATTAGTAACAAAATTAATTACTAATAATAAAAACAATACATTTGCGGGATCTTTTGGCAAAGCCATAGAGAATAGGGTTTAGGGAGGCCCCCATGGTCGGCAAAGAGCCTAGGTACGAGGGATCCTGAATCCAACAATAGGAGGCACAAAAAGATCCACAAAGTGAAGGCGATCACGAAGCTCGAAGTCCATGAGCATGGAGGAACTGAAAAACTGAAGAGGAAAGTCAGAAGCCACCAATGGAACCGCTCATGGGAACCACTCATGGGAGTCGGGGAGCTGAACAACAGCACACCCACGTGAGGAGGGACCAGCAGAAGGGTATGAAGAGGGGATCCCAAAGGGTATCCCGTGGAGGTGGCACAACCCATAGGAGGTGGCATCCAAAGGAGGTGGTGTCCAAAAAGGCCGAAGCCTGTGCATACCCAACAGCATCAACATGTGGGGGAAGCTGACAGCGAGGTCTTCGGGGGCACCATAGGGGTGCCAAAGGCTGGCACGACACCAACAACAGGCTGGTAGAACACCAGCAAACTGCTGGCCGACACCAATAGAGGTGGCAAAAAGCCACAGGTAAGGGGGAAAGCCCAAAGGGCTTCCACCAATCTTTGGCAGTGGCAGCGGTAAATAAAAATGCCCAAACGGGCCTGTGAACAGCAGCACACACACGCAAAAAGGAAGATGCCCGAGCCTCCATCAATGCCGAAGGCGAATGAAGGGAAGAGAAGACCAGGCCTGTAAAAAATGAGCAAGAGCCACGGCAGTAGCACGAACGGCAGTAGCATAGACAGCCACGATAGCAGCAACAAAAAAACCCCGGCACAGCAACAAAGGGCCGAAAAAATAAACCCAGATTGACGAAGACGAACAGCGCAAATGGAGAAGAAAGATTATCAAAACATCATCACGAACCATTCAATATGACTGAAGAAATTCGAGGGCAACGTGATGAGAAAGTATAGGTTTAAAAATTTAACAAAGTTATCACGTGCAGCCAAGAATTAAACTAGAAGACAAGCATGAGAGCAAAAGAATATTATTGATAAAAAATGTCCAGACATGTTTCGAGGGAATTTCACCCTCTTATCAGTGGACTCAATAGTTTTTACAATAAAGGATCAAATAATCGGTTTAAATAGAAATGAGGGGACAACTGCCTCAACTTCCAAGAAAACCAATGGTCATGCTTACAACACTTTGTGAAAATATTAAATTATTAGTAACAAAATTAATTACTAATAATAAAAATAATACATGTGCGGGATCTTTTGGCAAAGCCATAGAGAATAGGGTTTAGGGAGGCCCCCATGGTCAGCAAAGAGCCTAGGTACGAGGGGTCTTGACTCCAACAATAGGAGGCACAAAAAGATCCACAAAGTGAAGCCGATCACAAAGCTCAAAGTCCATGAGCATGGAGGAACCGAAAAACTGAAGAGGAAAGTCGGAAGCCACCAATGGAACCGCTCATGGGAGCCAGGGAGCCAAACAACAACACACCCTGGCAACGAGGGACCAGTAGAAGGGTACAAAGAGGGGATCCCAAAGGGTACCCCATGGAGGCAGCACAACCTGCAGGAGGCGGCGTCCAAGGGAGGCAGCGTTTAAAAAAGAGGCGGCATCCAAAAAGGTCGAAGCCCGTGCATACCCAGCAGCATCAACACGCGGGGGAAGCTGATGGCGAGGTCTTCAAGAGCACTGCAGGGGTGCCAAAGGCTGGCACCACACCAAGACCTAGCTCGCAGAACACTAGTAGACTGTTGGCCGACACCAGCAGAGGTGGTGGAGAAGTATTATTGGCCGCAGTTGTATAAAGATGTTCAGAAATTTGTGAAAAGTTGTGGAGTTTGTCAAGTTGCAAAAGGATTTAGTCAGAATACTAGATTGTATACACTGATTGTTGTACTTGAGAAACCTTGGATTGACATTAGTATAGATCTTGTTCTTGGCTTACCAAAGAGAGTAAGAGGTAATGATTCTATATTTGTTGTTGTGGATAGATTTTCTAAAATGACACATTTTATACCATGTAGAAAGACATCAGATGCAGTACATGTAGCAGATCTTTTCTTTAAGGAAATTATCAGATTGCATGTATTACCGATAAGTATTATCTCTAACTGAGACAGTAAGTTTGTTGGATACTTTTGGAAGACTCTTGGAGAAAGTTTGGCACTGAGTTGAAATATAGTTCTACATTTCACCCACAAACTGATGGACAAACAGAAGTTGTGAACAAAAGTTTGGGAAATCTTTTGAGATGTTTAGTTGGAGACACACCAGACAATTGGGATTTTGTGTTGGCACAAGAAGAGTTTGCATATAATAATTCAGTGAATAGAAGTACTGGAAAGACATCCTTTAAGATTGTGAATGGCATACAGTCAAGAGGCATATCTAATTTGAGAGACATTGATGGTGAAAGTAAGAGTAGTGTTGAAGGAGTAAAATTTACTGAGTACATGAAGACATTGCATGAAGATGTGAAATACAAGCTAGAAGAAAGTAATCAGAAATACAAAGACAGAGTTGATAAATCAAGAAGACATAAAACTTTTCATGTTGGTGATGAAGTGATGGTTCATTTGAAGAAAGGTCGATTTCCTGTTGGAACATATGGGAAGCTGAAGATGAAGAAGTTTGGACCTTGCAAGATTTTCAAGAAATTTGACAGTGGAAATGCATATGAGATTGAGTTACCTGATGACATGGACATATCATCAATTTTTAACATTGTTGATTTGTAGGAGTATCATGAACCTGATGAAGAAACAACAGTACCGATGGAATATCCTAAGAAGCAGAATGAAGAAGTTGAATTTGGAGCAAAGAATTGCCAAGAGTACATGAGGTAAACAATATATGGAATATCTGGTAAAGTAGAAAAATAGACCGATTGAAGACAGTTCATGAATTTCAGAGTCTGAGTTGGATGCAGCTCGGATCATACCTACGAAATGATTTGGAGAATCATTTCAAAATAACCCTAGGTGTCTGATGCGGGAGCATCTCGGGTCCTTGGCAATCCTATGTCACCAAAAAGAATTTGGAGTTTGTCTGTGTTGCTCGGTTCCTTATTTGACCGAGTTGGTCGGTTTCCTCTAGTTACCGAGTGTGGTCGGTTATCTCCTGGGTGGTTGGTTGTTTCATTGGCGCTCGGTGATGCTTGTCTGTTGCTCGGTCATCCTTGCTTACCAAGTAGTTTATTTTGAGTTTCTTTGAGGTCGACTTGTGCATTGATTATGTGTCATGGATTTAATGTTGGTATCCATCATTGGGAAGTGTGTGGTCCTAGATCTAGCCATTCCTTCCATTGATTGTGGATCTAAAGGTCGACTCAGTTCGGTAGCCTCTTGTATAAGTATAGTTGTTTGGTTAGAGTTTAAGGAGGGCATTTTGAGAGAAGAGAGATTGGAGATTGCTGGCAGATCCTCGCATATTTGAGGACTTCTATAATTCATTGTAATATCTGGCCATAACCAGCAAGGCCTTACAGCCCGGCATGTATGACTCAATTGCAAGTAATATATGAATAATTCTTCTTTTCTCCCTCTCACAATGTTGTTGTTTGCTTCCGCGTGTGTTTGAGCAAGGTGGATCAGGCTAGGGTGAGCCATTCCTTTGCCCCTGCCATCCTCCTCTTTGTGTCACTGGGGTATATCAGTGACACCACAAAGGAGATTGGAGAATCATCAAAATCTAGATAGAAAACTTACGAAGAATCCATTGATACACAAGGTAAGAAACCCTACAAGCCTACCTGCTACAATTGTGGATAATATGTTCATACTGCAAATATTTATTAAAGAAAATAAGTGAACATCCCTAAAAGAACATTATTTAATGGTTACTCCTATAATTGCAACAAGTTTGGTCATAAAGCTATTGAGTGTAGATTGGAAACTATTAGTAGAACATCTACGAAAAATTAATATGGATATTGCTACAAAAGTAATCACTATGGACATCAAGGTGAAGAATGTAGAACTAAGACATTGAAATCAAAGAAATCATTTTGTTATCGGAGAAGAGAAATAAATGGTTTTGTTACATGTTTTAATTATGGAAAACTTGGACACCTAGCATCAGAATGCAAAAAATAAAATGAGGAAGTAAGAAATGAACCATGGAGACCATTTGCACTACCATGTTATATTTTCTCAAATTTTGGTCATGTCACCTACTACTACAGATATTAGTACACTAACACCAATGACACCAAAGGAGAAAGGATTGTAAATAAAGAATAAGTCAGAGATGAAATGAAGAAGATATGGAGAAAGAAGGAAGACGATGCACCATCAATGGAAGACCCTATGTCGGATGACATAAGGAATTCATCTACCAACTAAGCAAGTAAGTAAAGCTTAGGGACATAATTTTATTGAAATATTTCAGAATTCCCTTAAATCAAATTCAGAGATGAAATAGTCAAGAGCATAAAATAGATGCAATGATAGAAAATTTGATGAAAAGTATTAAGTATAAGATTACTATCGGTGAACTAAGGTCACTATTGATATAAAAGTTATTTTCGGCCTACAATAAATGTTTAAGTACAATAGTCATTGGACACCTTTTCATTATATATAACAACATTTATCATGAAATAGTCACATTCTGAAAAGTCACTGCAAAGAAAAAAGCCTAAGGAAATATTGGTGTGTATTGCGCTAATTCATTCTATAGAAAGTATTCAGACGGATTGATTGAACTGCAAACCCTAGACACTCAAAATCTTGGATAAGTGAAGGAACATATAAAAATTACAATGATAGAGAGAATGGTATTAGTTGAAAGATCAGAAGAGGATGAACCGGAAAATCAATTGAGTACTCTAAAAATCACATATGTAAACAAAGCTGGAGCATTATCTTGAATACCATGCAGATTCATGTTGACAGAAGATGTAACATCATTTATTCAGTACAAAAATATTGAAATCAATGATGAAGATATAAGGATAGCCTACCAGGAACTATACAGAGTGGAATGAATGTTGAATGAAGAGTATGGGCATCTAGAAACAAAAGGACTAACACACATAGTGCACATGCCAAATAATTTTGAAGTATAATGGATCAAGTGTGTATATAATAAAATACATGGAGATTATATTTGGCTGGAAGGAGATAGACAAATCAAAATCACAAAGGAAATCATCAGTACAGTCACAGGATTATTGGTTGATGGGAGAAAATGTGTAAAGGAGTTGGATCCTAAAGTAAAAATTGAAGGTTCAGTCAAGTACAAGAAAGATTAGAAAAAAAAAATTGTGAGAAACATTTTGGACAAGGAAATGAAATTTGCATCAATGATTATTGGCTACGAGATCTATCAAGCAAATCAGTTAGACAATATATTAGGAGGAGCCCTAAAAGTTGCATATGAGATTGTTATTGAATGAAATAGGTATGATTTAGCAGAAATGATGCAGAATCAACTGATGGTGAATTTAAGGAAAATCAAGAAACAAAGATTAAAGTTTGGAGCACTACTGGTATGTATATTTTTTTATATATAAAACTATTTTCCATGCATCGATAGAGTAAATTGATATTAGGTGAACCAATTATACATCATATTAATAAGTACATTAGATAGTAAGAAGTAATTACAATGTAGTAATGTAGAGTTATTTCAAAGAATTTAAAGGAAGAATGTGTGATAGCTATCGGATAGCACCTCATATTGTTGAAAAATATAAGAAAGATATATGATTTCTAGTCAACACACATTCGTGTATAATCAAAATAGTGGAGCCATGGAATATTGGCTACAACCTTTTGGGTATGAAATAGAAGAGAATGAACTTATAACAATTATTGAGAAACTGTTTATTCAACCTAAGGATATGGAAGCTAATCAGTTTCGAACCTATGAAGAAGTGTAAAAAAGGATAATATCAGATAAGAAGAAATCAAAGGGAGAAAATAGAAATACAATGAAAAGATAGAATCAAACATAGTACCAGAGACATATGTCAAAATCAAGAACAAGTTAGCTAAACAAGCACAAGCTACTAACAAAGAATTTGAAGAAGAGTTTCCACCAGCAAAGAGAAAGAGATCCAGAATAGTGCAAACTACACCAAGGAGAAATACAAGAATTCAATCAACAATAAAAGAAAGCACAAGAACAAGAAGAAATAAAAATGAACCTAAACCCAAGACAGAAACATCACGAGTATGTTAGGAATGAATGAAAAGTGTTTTGGTAGTCATTCTGTAGCAGTTGTTGTTGCATTCATGACTTGGATTGTCATTGATGTCAACACAGTGATATTCTGGATATTAGCAGGAAAGTAGGTACAGTTTTGTTTTGCGCACCTGTTGTATTGCAGAATGGCTTTTGCGCAATTAATGGTATGTTCTTTGGTGTGTTATTAACCTATGGTTAACAACGCAAAAATAAATTCATTCATTTGCAAGAGTTATGAGCATTTTGGTGAAAGCAGTGTTTAGACAGTGTTTCTGTGTAGCGATGTTTGGAAATCGGAGGATATCTCTTAGCTGGAATGGAATCTGATTTTGCGCAGTCAAAGGGATGTTGGAGACTCATTAATGATGATGTGGTTCACAGTGCAAACTTCGAGGATATGTTTGGAGAAAGTTACAGTAACTGGAAGCCGACAGTTTTATGTGAATTCTGTGTGTAGCGTGTAGAATTTATTATTTTGTAATTGAGGACCGACTCATTTGTAATTATTTGAGTTTGGTATATAAGAAGGAATGTTTTCCTTATTGTAATGTGTACTATGAAGATTGAGATGCGAATATATGCATGAAGTGAAGAAAAGAGCTAATTCAGTGATGAAGGAAGACTTGTGAGTACAGAGATCTGGAATTGTGATCTTGTGTAGAAGAGAGTGCAGTTTTGGCACAGTGTGAAGGAGGTAATATATTTCATATTATTCTGTTGAATAATTCTAAGATCTTTTGGACAGTGGGTTCAGATATCTTGTCTTGAAGCTGTTTGGGCAGTGGGTCCTTCTGTCTTCCATAAACTCTTAACCGGGTTAGAATCTTTTAACAGGGATTCAAAATCTCCTAACAGGGATTTATATGTACTGAATGTATTTCATAAGACTCCTAACAGGGTCCATCCTCTAACAAGGAACTTTCATATTAGTGCATCATTTTGTGGGCATCATTCCCACTGGGGTTTACTCTTTTCAAGAGGTTCCCTAGTTAACATATCTTGTGTTATTGTGCAATTGTGTATGATTATCTTTCTATGGTTGATCAGTACATTGATTATATTGTTTAAAGCTATTGAATGGATAAATTATCTGATAACTGATTCACCCCCCCCCCCCCCCTCTCAGTTATCTTGGGGATCTTTACTTTCTAACAGAGTAAGAATTCAAAGAGCAGTTATGGATATAGAAAATGGAATAAGAACGTATGGAACTATCAGAAAGATACATGAAATCAAATACAAGACATGATATAAAGAAGATAAGAAAATTGTAGAAGATGCAATAGTGTTTCACTTTCATAAGTTCATAAGCTTTTCAAGTGACTTAAGATAGATTATTCCTAAGGAACTACTTGAAAAAATCAACATAAGATGGGATGAAGCTATCAAATAGGAGAGACAAAGAAGAGAAAGAACCCTGATACTTGTAAAGCCCGGAACAAATATTGTAGAAATTGATCAACTAATGAAGAAAAATGAAATGAGATTTTCTACAAGGAACAAAATAGCTAAAATACTGATAGGATTACAGGAAGAAGTAGAAGAAGGACTAAAAATGTGGAAAATAATATTTAAATCAAAAATGCCAGAAGAGAAAGAATCATAAATTGGTAAAATGTATGAACAAGAAGAGAACATAGATTTGACGAAATAAGATAGCACAATAAATGTTGATGAAGGACAATTGATTCAACCTATTGAAATACAAGATGAATCTGATGATGATACGATTAATGAGGAAGATGAATAGTTTGAGGAACAACACACATCATAAGTGTTAGTCTTAAGAGCATTAATGGTTTTTATTAGTATCATTTAGTCATATAGTTGGTAAAGGAGACAAGACAGAACAGTCGGTCAACACACAGAGCCTAGACACTGAGAAGAACACAAGGAAGATCACTATGTTAACCAAATATAGTTTTGACCAAGCACTCTTACCGAGCTAGATTATTATCGAGTACCAAGCACAATAGTCATCAAGCATTCATATGAACCGAGCACCAGTTAATTACTGAGTGATGAATGCAGTGTACACCGAGCGAAAGGGGAAATGACATAGCATTTTGGAATGGCACAAACTACAAGCCAAACGGTTTACACTGATTAGAAAATGGTTTACCAAGATCGAGATGAAATTTAATATGGATGTAATCATTTAATTATTGATGATTCCTATATAAAGATGATCTAAGTTATTCATTTTTACCGTTGATCTTAGGTTTTCTAAGATAATATCTAAACCCTAATTATGTCAAATCAGTTTCATATAAATATTGTATAAATGTCATTTTGATGAGGACCACATATGAAGTAGCTCCCACATTGGAAGACATTAGAAGATCGGACTGGGATATGATTGACAAGCATTGACAAAGCATACAGTTTATCAAAAACAGAAGGCTACTGAGTAGAATTCAGAGAAGAGATCAATCACATTAAGGTGATAGTAGATAAGTACATAACAGATCTGATATCAGGCAAGATTAGTTACTAATTACAGATCAATATTATTGTTAATTTTTAACCTTTGTAGCATACATTAAATCTCTTAACAAAGTGGACTTAACAGTTCTTTTGTCCTTTTAGTTTCCAAAGAGGGGAGGGGTGAAGGAAAGGTAATGCATATACTTGTGACTACAACACTTGGACTAGTTGCATAGCATGTGGCAGATATGGACATATTGCATAAAATTGCATGAGAATGCACTGGAGAGGAAGATCTCAAAATTGGACAAATTCAGGGATGGTAGGTTCGCACTGTCACAAGGTCGATCATTTAAGAAAAGACTACAGAGTGTGATGCCCAAAAGTTCAGGTCAAAACACAACCAACAAATTTTTTTAGAAGGGTAAAAGTTCCACGTTTACGATGCGGGACAAGTGTAAATGTCAACATCTCAAAAGAAACATTGTTGAGATTACAATGCTAGATTGTTAATAATATCATGTTAGTGTAGATTAGTTAGTATTTTTAATAAAGTTAGTTTAAGATGTTATTAAATTATGTTAATTTGTGGATTATGTCTTGTCATTAATAATAATAGTTGATAATATTTAGCATTGTTTAAAAAATGAAATTTGAAAATTAAGTCTTATTTTAATTGTAGTTCGATAGTATTTTAGTATTGCTATTAATTGATGCATAGTTAATAACTATAAATGGTTATTATTTGACAAAGTTCTAACTAGATATTTAGTTAATATTTATGGTACCACATGCTAATGTTATAGCATGATCATATTATTAATTGATATATTATAAAGAGATCAAGCACGAGAGGTGAATGTTAATACAAATGGAAACACTATTGAATAAATCATGAGGATAAGAAATGATATGTGGAGAAAAGCAATAAATGATAATGCTGGATCGAGCAAAATAGTCGGTGACATCTCATCATTTGGATTAGGTGATCTCACCACCTCCACCTAAGCAATTCAAGTAAGTATGGAACTAAATTTCAATCAGTTATATCTTGCAACAGTTTCTTATATCGATTGGATGAACACCAAATCAGCATGAAATAAGATGCACTTTGGTATTATAGTTTTGAGCATAAATTGTGTATAGTCAGTAAAAGCATGACCGATTAAAAGATTTTTAGCCAGTCAAAGTGTCAAGGTTAACCGAGTTGAAGTATCAACCAAATAATATTTAGTATTAACCAAGATGAATTTTTAAAGTAATAATCGAACATCTTGGTATTTACCAAGTTGTGGTAGGTAAAGCATTTATTGCAGAACTTTGAGTGGGAAAAGAAATTTTAGGTACAAATACAAATTGCACCCTGTGATTGATTCACAAGTTGATCAATCAGGTACTTTTTCAAGCATACTGCCTAGGGTTTTACTGGTACAAGATATACGTGCTTATATCCACTACAAGATAAGTAAAATTGGAGACTTTACACTACAATCAACATACCGGGAGCTAAGCGAGAATGGAAAGCTTCAGGATGAGCATAAACACCTAGAAGTCAAAGGATTGATAAATGCCCTATATTTTCTAAGGGAGTTCAATTCAAAATGGATTAAGGTTGTGTTAAGCTATGTTCATGAAGGTAAAATGTACTTGGATGAACTAGTTAAAATCTCTAATGATGTTATCCACATTGTTACCGGATACCTTACAAGTGATAAGGAAAAGGATATAAGGAACCCACCAAGGGTAGAGACCGAGAAGCTAACAGGAGTTGAGTGGGTGTTGGCAAGTAATGTTTTAAGAGTGATATGGAGTGCTTGAGGGTTGTCATTTATGGCAACACATCTGATATGGTGATTGCTTGGATTAAGTATTGTTTTGGAGATGTAGTCTTGAAAATGACTAATTATAGAAACAAAAGTACAAAGTACAGCAGTACTATTTTGGACATCAAAGATAGTATATGATAGATGATGACTTGCAAGCTTAAAGGAAGACATTTTGGGATATGTATGGCCTTCAAGTAAGGTCTCTTGTGTTTTGGTATTGTTATCAGTGAGTTACAGTGATTTGAAGACATGCGAAGATAGAGGAATAGTGAAAAAGAGCATATGAATAGTCGCGATGATTAAGGGAGTATAAGATGGAATCCAAACGTGCTAAGATAGATTAAGATTGTGGATTACCTACACTTTTGTAATACAAGGTCTCCAACTTAGTATTTACTATTTGCATTATTATTTATTCTATTTTGTATTGTATTTGAGAGTCGACTGAATGATAGAATACATATATATACGTGAAGAACTTTTTGTAAAGCAAAGATGTGATAGCGAGATAGAGATGTTAGAGATAATTGATGGCAGATATGAGATCAGAGGTCGATAGATGTTATTGAGAACTACAATTGGAACTATCAAAGCATAGCAGATGCTTGTTTATGTTCATCATTGAGAACACTTTGTAACAGAAGTATTGGTTGTAAGAGTTGTATGCTTAGTACACCCATAAGAGAGTTTTTTTTACCTTTATCAAGGTTGATATTCCTTTAATAAGGTAATTTACTATGTAATACTTAGCTCCTAACAGGGCTAGGTGTTCTAACAGGGACATTATACTTTAGTGCATGCTTGTGGGTACCATCCCCACCAGGGTTTTCCCTTGGTCAGGGTTTCCTCGACAACAAATAATGGTGTTACGAGTTATGTGTTATTTTCTTATGTACTTTTCATTTCTGCAATCTTATCGTTTATTGGTTTAAGTTCAATTTAAAGTGTTGCAATACTCATTCACCCCCCCACACCCCCCCCCCCCCCCCCTAGTCCTCTTAATATTACTCAATCCTAACAGTGGGATGGTAGAGGAATGAGGGTCAATACCATCATCGATCTGGAAACAAGATTTGGAGCCTATGTTATTGTCTATAAGATATTTCAATCAAGTAGGCCCAATAGCATCTCATACAGAGTAGTAGACATAGCTTATAGAATTGTCAAGAAAGGGTTATAGTTAGACCTCGTCGAGCTACTGTTGAAACAATTGGAAGAGAATATGAGGACCATCCGAGTAGTAAAGACCAACACTTGTAATTTTGGTTCATTAATTGTTTGTACATTTTTCTACTTGCAAAACTACTTCCCATCTGTCAGTAATGTGCATTGGGATGTTATCTGAACATTCATCATCCAAATCAGTGAATTTATCAAGAATCTAGGTCAGACATTTGTGGTCATCATTATTTTGGAAAGTTTAAGGACATAATGGACAAAAAGAGCAGAATACCTTGCTATTAGTTGAAAATCATAACAAGGATTTTTTTTTCTAGTGGACACCAACACCACATTGATTAAGGTACTTGAGCCAAGAACTATATGGCTACCTCCAATGGGCTATGAACTCTTTCAGTTACCGAGGTTGAAGACATGATGAAACAATATGCAAATAGATTTTTGATGAAAGGTCGAGTACTAAGCATATTATAGGGAAAACATGAAGAAGTAGATGCAGATAGCAAGGTCTTATGGACAAAAAATTTGGATTCTAAGGCAGAAGAAAACAAAACTGCATTATCTATAATCCCCAAGAAAAGGGTCAAAGGTAAAGGAAAAGGGGTACATTCAGATGATGTCGACATTGCTACTAAAGAGCCAATTTATGTATCAAACACTAAAGTACAAGATGATACTTATGTCGAGTACTTCTATCCGGTAGGACATTTTGAAGAGTACAAATAGGATACCACCGAGCAATTAGTAACAACCGAGACTGATGAACTCACAATAGAAGATATTACCAATGGAGATCCTGATGATGAAGCTAAGGTTGATGAAGATATCACAATGGTTGTAGAAAACACTAAGAAGACCACCCTATTGAGGTAGAAGTAAACATATCGAGTAATTTGTCAATATTGGTACAAGAAATTGATATTGCCACTCAAGGGCAATCTGAGGAATAGGCACCTGAGTAATAGAAGGACACCACCAAAGGACAAGGTGAAGAAAAACTGAATGAAACAAATGAGCCTGAAAGAAAAGAGGCAGAAGATAAAGAACTTGAAACTGAAACAAATGTAGATACATCTACAGCTGACATAAGGCAAGAAGCCCAAGGACATCAAACCTAGGCAACAATCAAGGGGCAGGATAAGGAAGAAAGTGTGTTAACAGAGCAAGAAAAGTATAATCCAGAGACTAAAGCTCTAGTAGCATATGGGAAATATCCCACATCTAGCACTCAAGAGAAGAAGAAAAAGAAAAAACATGGTAAGGGTCCAGTCACTTTAGATGAGATCATTGAAATTCCCTGTTACAAGTAGTAGTTGCAGTTGCACCAAAAGATCGACATGTTAATGCTTGATACAACCACTAGACTTATAGAACACATGACGTTGTTAAACCACGTCACGAATCCCAAAGGGAGACATTGGCGATTAGTCCAACAATCCCCCCCCTAGTGTCACCCAAGGGATTTGAACCTATGACCAAGCTCTGATACCACTTGTTGCAAGTAGTAGTTGTCTTTGCACCAAAAGATCGGTCAGTTCATGCCCAATACAACCACTAGACTTATAGAACACAGGAGGTTGTTAAACCATGTCACAAATCCCGAAGGGAGACATTGGCGGTTATTCCAACATTCCCACATGTGACTCGAGAACCCTAGATCTAGAAGCACTAAGAAGGTATGGAGAACTGTGCACAAGGAAGGTTGCACAAGAGAAATTAAGACAAGAAAGCAAGCATAAACAAGTCTTAGAAGATGTTAGAGAATGTTTGATGCAAGTAGTCCCCGATATCAATGTTGATGAGGCAAATCCCATCATTTATCAACTTGCTACTATAACAGGCCATATAAATTCTCCAAACATAGATGCTGAGAAAAGAATTGAAGAAAGAGCAGAGGCCAAGATACAATTAAAGCTAGCAAAGCGTATCAGTCAGAAAGTGGTAGTTAATAAAGTCAAACTATCTGAGGTAATAACCGAGCTCAATGTTATTATTCAACAAGTTATTACAATTTTGCACAAGATGTGCACTATAGACCATTTCACTACCAAGCTTACTGAAAACATACAAAAATTAGATGAAGATATAAAGAATAGTGCAAATAGTCTTTTAACCGAGCCAAATGCATTTTATGAGAATTATGCTAAAGTTCAACAAATCCAACGATTAAGACTAGAACTCGGGAAGGAAGCAGATAAAATCAGAGAACAAGTAATCGAGCTACAAGCAGAGTTACTTCCCCACCTAAAGGTGATGCAAAAGCATGTGAATAAGGAAAAAGATTTAGTTTCCACCCCTAAGTTATATGTTTTAGAGAAAAAATTTGATATACATGCATAAGTCAGATTAGAGCAGATTTCTCTTGAGAATCTCAAAGAGGAATGGGAAAACCTCTTGGCTACCTTGTAGAAAACCCATTAGAACATATTTGAAAAGTTGTAAGCACATTTTTTTGGCATTAATTTCAAAAAAGGGGGAAAAATATATGTATATATTCTTGCATGTACTTCACACCAAGAGCATGTACAAAGGGGGAGTTCACACAGATTCTCATTTTTGGTTAAGTTCAAATTTTAAATTTGGTTCACATATACATAAAAATTTTTATATTAATGCCAAAGGGGGAGAATGTTACTCCTAAGAGCATTAATGGTTGCCATTAGTATCATTCAGTCATATAGTCAGTAAAGGAGACAAGATAGGACAATCGGTCAACACACAGAGCCTAGACACCCAGAAGAACATAAGGCAGATCACTATGTTAGCCGAATACAGTTTTGACCTAGCACTCTTACCGAGCTAGATGATTATCGAGTACCAAGAACAATAGTCACCGAGCATTCATATGAATCGAGCACCAGTTAATTACCAAGTGATGAATGCAGTGTACACCGAGTGAAATAGGAAACGACATAGCAGTTTGGAATGGCACAAACTACAAAGGCAAATAGTTTACACCGATTATAAAATGGTTTACCAAGATTGAGATGAAATTTAATATGGATGTAATCATTTAATTATTGATGATTCCTATGTCAAGGTGATCTAGCTTATTCATTTCTACCATTGATCTTAGGTTTTCTAAGATAATGTCTAAACCCTAATTAGGTCAAATCAGTTTGATATAAATATTGTATAAATATTATTTTGACAAGGACCACATATAAAGTAGCCGCCACATTGGAAGACATCTAAAGATCAGATTGGGTTATGATTGACAAGCATTGACAAAGCATACATTTTATTAGAAATAGAAGGCTACCGAGCATAATTCAGAGAAGAGATCAATCACATTAAGGTGATAGCAGATAAGTACATTACAAGTCTGATATCAGGAAAGATTAGTTGCTATTTATAGATCAATCTTACTGTTACATTTTAACCTTTGTAGAAGACCTTAAATCTCTTAACAGAGTGGACTTAACAGTTCTTTTATAAATCTCTTGATCGAGTGCACACTTAATTGTGTTGCGAAAATCCTCTAACTAGGTAGATCTAGCTGATCTTATTATTACTCCTAATAAGGTAAGATCACCAGAAGTGATCAAAATATTTGTAGCCTTAACTGGCAACTTTGTTATTGTAGTAGTGAAGCTTTATGGGTGTCGTCCCCACCACAGTTTTTACCTTCTAACAAGGGTCTGCGATACCAAAATAGATGTGTTGTGTGTATGAAGTTTCATGAATACTTTATTAATTAGTTTATCATGCATTCACATTTCAATTATATTATTGGATGTATGTGAATGCAAATGATACTATCGGTTATTGAAATACATGTTTACAAGAATTCAATTTGAAAAGTTTTAAGGGTATTGATTCACCCCTCCCCTCTCTGTACACATCTTTCCATAATTCCAACAATAAGTTACAGTTTCATACACTAAAACAAAACAAGTAAAAAATGCTACTGATATGACACATACTATCAGTGAGATAAAAGAAGCAGAAATAATCAAGAAACAACTAATAAATTTAGCAAAGGAGAAGGAACAAATAGAAAAACCTGAGGAAGTACAAGTTGCAAGGACATTACAAAATATGACAATGATAACAAAAGAGGAAAAGAGATTCAGAATCTGATGAAGAAGAAGAAGACCTTGATAAAAGACCTAAGTTTGAAATTTTGAAGAGAGATCCTACAAAGATGCATTATGAGAAACAGATATTATATGTAGAAAAAATCAACGAGAGAACAGCCGCAGAAAGACAATTGAAGGACAAACAAAGAAAAAAGATTATGAAGAAGACAGTTAAAACAATTTCAAGCTTACTATCGAAAATTACAATGGATGAAGAAGAATCAAGTATAAAACTGTTGAAAACATATGTGGATATAATACAAAATGATCACAAAGTGAAGGCAACAATAAACGCAAAGATACAGTAGAATTCACAGACTGACAGAAGAGAAGATAAGCTAGCATAAATAACAAGAATACTATCAGAGAAACTTGGAAATATAAAAGAATCGTTGACTGAAGCAACATAAATTGCCAAGAAACTATTTGAGAAAGGAAATACAGTAATTGAGGAGTCATGCATAATAGCTATAAATATGGATTTAATGTATAAACATATACAAGAAATAATTGATATGTTGGGTACACCATAAAAGAATGATGATGAATACATTATTGACAAAATAATAAGATTCAAATGACATATCAGTGCCATAAATAATATGATGAAGCAATGGAACACAGTGTTAACAAATATAGGGGACAAGCATAGAACTATTCAAGCAGAGGCAAAAACTAGTTGACACCCAAAGGAAATAGTTTTTTATCCTTTGGCATTGTTGTCAAAGGGGGAGAAATAGTATAGTCAAAGGGAGATAGAGAGAAGTATTGTAAAGGGAGAGAAATATCTAAGGGAGAGATACAGAATGACATAGAACAAAGAAGGAGAAATGAAGAATAAATAGAAAGGTTTTTCCATCAATGCCAGAGGTGGGAGATTGCTACTTGACAAAATCCTCTACAAGCAATTAACATGCAATCAATGATGATTTCACTAGGATTGTCATTGCTAGAAAATAAAAATAAGTATAGAGATGAAGAAAGGAAATGCATATCAGCATAGACACTATCAAAAAGTGTTATCGGCATAATGGAAGGGCTAGTGGAGAAGTTTATTGAAAAGCATTAGCAGGGAAAGGAAAAAAAGGTTACGAATGAGGATGAAATCCAATTAGAAAAATGGTTTAAGGAAGTTCAAGAAACCCTAATTAGGGCAAGCAACTATAAGAGAAGATCAAAGGAAAAGGTAACATACAAAGATATAGATCAGAGGACGTGGATTGAAGTGAAGAGCACTGTAGACTAATGTTATTAGAAAAGATCAAAGGATCAGAGATCAAAAGAAGATCAGAGCAGAAGAAGATCGAAACGAGATCTAAAAAGATTTTGGAGAAAGCATGTATAGGTCAAATTTCTTATTGATTTATTCTTAACAGTTTAGCAAAAAGATTCTGAAATCCCTTAATCGGGTAGTCTCTAACCAGACTTAGAAGTTCTATTTAGGAACTTTTAGTAAATCCTTTAACAGGGTGAACACTGTACAAGTGGGATAAAATCTCTTAACAGAGTAGTCTTTAACAGGACTTTCAATACTCATAATAGGCTATTACACACCCCTAACAAGGTGAAGTCATTCAAAAGATGGCATTTATGTAAGCTCCTAACCAAGCATGTTATTACTGTAGTGATGAGTTTTGCGAACCATCCCCACCGTAGTTTTTCCCTCAGATCGAGGGTTTTCTGCAACACCAAAATATTGTGTTAAGTTTTTGAATGTTTATGTATTGAATATTTAATTTGCATGTAATCAGTTATCAATTAAATATTGCAACAGCTATCGGTAAAAGACAAAATAGTTATTGGTATAAGTAATTTACTGGCTATCAGTTTATGTTCAGAAAGTTGAATAAGTGTAAAATCTCAGTGGTACTAATTCAGCCCCCCCACCCCCCCCCCCCCCCCCCCCTCGCTCTCATTATCCTACCTAGAACTTTCCAACAGAAAAAAGGATAATTGATAGTCTAGCAAGCTACGAGATGCTAGTCAATTCTACCTTGAAAAATTTACTCATAGGGAGGCTTTAAAATTTTATGCACAGTATGGCTAATAAAACTTTGCACATGGGGTGGCTTACAAAAACTTTGCACACATGAAGGCTTACAAAAAAAATTGCACAAGGTGGATTAAAAAATTCGCACTCGTGGCGATTGAGGGGATCAATCTTATGTGAAGTATAGTCACCATGTGGATCCGTAAAAGAGGTCAGTCAAAGGATCAATAAAAGTAGCATAATGCACAAGGATTCCATATGCATTCCCCCTTCCTTATGATGGTGACATAGGGCTATGGTGACATAATAAAGAAAGAGAACAAGGATACCTACTTCCAACAAGGATATATCCTTAAATCAACAATATATGTCAAAACCTTAGCAATGAGTGAAAAATCTTGTTATCCAAGGAATATATAATTGTGAAATGATATTTTAAGATGAAAAAGGGATTCTTGACAAAGGATAGCACACTTTGAGGCCTCATGTAAGGATATTTTATTATGATAGATATGCACTTCCAAGCAAAGGAAAGATTGTAAACTCAAGATATAAATCTCCTGAAAAAGAGAAGATTCTTATGTAAACAAAAAATCTCCATGCAAGAAAAGATATCATGTGTTAAAAAATACCACGTAACTGAGAGAGAGAGTGTATCCTTAGAAAGAAATAAAAGATTGAGAAGTAAAACCTTTCGCTCCAAGATTGAAGGCAAGGAAAAGATAAGTCACTATATACCCTAAGTGATAGATCTTTTATAATAGATACACACTTTGAAGAAAGAATAAGGTTGTAACTCAAGATGTAAATCTCCTTAAAAAGAGAAGATCTTAGGTAAAACAAAAAAATCCATGCAAGAAAGGACATCATGTTATAAAAGAAACAATTCAACAAAGGGATATTGGATCTTTCAGAAAGGAATAGAAAATGAGAAAGGAGGATCAAGTATACACACCTTCCTTGTTGCTAGGTAAGTGAATACTTGGAAAATGAAAACACATAACCACCCCAAGTCAAAGTTCATAGGCATGTGCTTTCAAGAAAATAAAGGGTTGTAAACTCATGATGTAAATCTCCTAAAAAGGAGATCATTACATAAATAAACAATTCTATGCAAGAAAGGATATCATGTTATAAAAGACACAACTCAACAAAGGGATTAAATGGGCCCTTGGGATAGGATTTAAGTGTGAAATAGTACTCTTTTCCCCTCAAGTGTGGATACAAGGAATAAGGAAAACTATTATGTTGCTCACAAATTATGGTTGCACATAAAATTGCACCACTATAAATAAAAATGAGCCCCCAAAGGATAGACTAGCAATATCACATAGTGAGGAGAAACATAATAGGAACTTAGATGTTATTTAGAATAATCATGAAAAAGGTGTCATTCATTGTTACATATCATTTGAAGCATACCAAAATTAATGAATTATTGAATTTTACACTGCACATCATAGCATTCATTAGTTTTACGGCCAAGAATTTGATGATACATACAAATGGAAGAATTGTCTTATTTGTGTTTGTTATTTTTCATTTTTTTCAAAGGCAGAGTAATTAAGTTGGTATTAAAATGCTCAAAAATAAATATTATCTTCTTGTGATGAGAAATCAGGAGAAGAATTTATATATTGAATGAACAAGCATGAAGGTTGGAAACCTAGAGTTTCTTTGAAAAAATGTGATGCGCATTTCTCATGGGTTTCAATGCTTTGTTGCACACATCCTATACCATGTCCATTATCAAGGTTTGGAATATCAAAAAAACAAGGGTCTCTTTTGGGTGGTATTGGATTGAAACTTAAAGAGGCCCAATAAATATCTAGATATGTTTCAAAATAAGGGCTTTGAGTTTCAAATTCAAGGATTTTGTTTTAACTATAGAAATTTGTTGTGAAGTCTAAAGTTTCCCAATCGTCATCTTGAAAATTTAATGTGTGATTGTTTCTGTTGGAGAAAGAATTGAAGGAGGTGGAGATTGTATATGAATAGTGTTGACTTGATTAGGATCCCTATATTATAAGGTTGAATTTGTAGAAGGGAGGACATCAAGGATATTACCCTCTTCAAGATTATTTTTATATATGTATGGTACTACATGATAATAAGGTTGTGTAGCACCTTTTACAACAATCACTCGTTTGTTTTGAGGTGTATCTTGAATGTTATTGACTTGATTAGGTTCTTTGCTCTAAAAATATTTATTTGGAAAAGAGAGAGAATCAAGAATATCATCCTTTATTTCTAAGAATTTTCGTGAGATATTTTAGGAGGACAAACACAACTCATTAATGCTTCATCTCTAGAGATAAGATGATCGAAATGGATAGGAGGGGAAGTCTCACTTAGGGAATTAGGAAATATATCACCCTCTTCCTCCACAATATCATCCTCTTGCACCAAGGGATTCTCATGGGGTAGGTACATATCAAAAGACATCAACATTATTCTCCAATGCTCATCCCAAACAAGGAGATCATAGAGAGAAACGTTAAAATTATGTTGTTTCATCAATATTCCATCATGAGGGAGATAATATTTAGCAGAGGAATCATTGAGGTTCATAAATGAGGTTTTGTTTTACCTTAAATCTTTTTATCACATTAATCATCTTTTGGAAAAAGGATAATTTAAGGGTTTGAGAGGAAAGATTAGTAGAGATGAATTCATCAAGGACTTTATCCATCCTTTCAAAGTCTTTACCACTAAATGGATCATCAAAGGCGGTAAAATTTTATTAAAGGAAATCAGATATTTGTAATGAAACAACCTAATGCAATAAAATAAATCATAAAAGGAACTTATCTAAACACACATAACAATGTATGAAAAGAAAATATTTTTGGATTTTTATTGTTCATAACATGCAAAGATGAACTAAATCTATGAAACCAATTTGCAATTTTTATGTATTTTATATCAATGAAAGCAAAAAAAATAAGACTAAAAATCAAAAAAAATGTATACAATGTAATGATACTGGAAATGTTTCATGTGGAGCTAACCAAAATATACAATAGGAAAAGGAGATCAAGTATAGCATCCAATCACCTAATCCTAAGGAACATTGGAATACAAAACCACCTTAAGATGGATATAATTGACACCCCTTGATTGAAAGGATGCCAATGCAATATCTATGCTCTCAGGGTTTCTATTGCTTTGTTTCTTAGAATCAAGAAAGAGATAGATAAAATATGTATGCTAATGACTAAATGATATAAGAAATAAAATTGCAGAACTAAAAATGAGGCACAAAAAGGGATTTAGGATAGACTTGTGTCTACATTGAATCAAAATAGGAAGAATTCTTATACAAACCTAAAGTTTTTACAGTTCAACATACGGCTTCAGCTGCATATATCTTCCAGGTTTATATATATATTCTGACATTAAGTTAAGTGTTGCATATTTAATATTTCTTGATTTGTAAACATTTGTATGTAAAACTAAAGTGAATGAAGTTAGATATGCAAAGTTGAATTACAATTTGAATATCATGCAATTGTTAATGTTTGGAATTGCAAAATTAAATAAATACAAACAAGCAGACCTTATACATTCAGTAAAATCAGAACTTAAACATTGCATGCCAACCATTTGACGAAATGTCAAAAGGTGTGAAATTGGGTTTCAGAAGTTAGAACCAGCAGGGTTCTTACAGTCTAGGACATCAGAGAGAGTTCAGTGTCTTTGATTTAAGGATTTTCTGGAAGATTATGAAACCATCTTCTCACTGACTTCCCACAACTTCCTTGCCAATTCCTGATCTGTAGCATGTTTGCTTGGGACAGCCTCATTGTTATCACAAAAATACTTCCCACTGACTCCCTTCAGCTGAGGATGCAATGCCACATAACATGTAGTTGATGCTCCCTAGTATTGAAAGGATGGCATACAACAGGTATTTCATTGTTATTATGTTTGCATGCCTAAAAAATGAAATTTTGTTGTAGAACCAAAAAAAAAAACATGCTAGTCTCTATAATTTGTTACCTGTGGAATGTTCTTGAGAAGATGTTTAGCAAGCGCTGCGAGAAATCCTGCAAATTAATAGGAACATTTTTCTGAATAATTGGAACATGTAAGTGAATGCACTGGAAAATTTTGACACTGATATGCATGAGCTTTCATATTTCTTTTACAATATTTATTTTCTTCGTCTATTGCTTATTCTTTATAAGATATAGCTACGATCGGATATGGTAATATATATATATATATATATATATATATAAAGATCAGTTGATAATTGTATATGTTACAATGCACTTAATATTAACAATCGGTTATGAAGGGTCATGACCCTACGTAGCATAAGCCACTTATGGTCATCGCTCTTCACAGACATGACTATTCAAAGGATAAAAATGCATATTGATGGCTAGTGAAAAGATCAATCATAACAGTAATCTATTTCAGTACAGCACTCATATATATTCTCTATAGGACGATCTTGATTTCACAACATTTGCTAGTAGGTCTAAGTGGTAGAGAAAATTTGGCGGCAATTCGGAATTTTGTGAGCCTTCCCAAACGTCAAGTTGCAACAATGGTAAAATTTGGCCAAGTGTGAAGACAGGGAAAAAATTTGGTGAAATTTGGCTAAGTGTCAAAAATTGCAAAAATTGGCAAAAATTTGGCGATGTGTCAAAAAATTTGAAAAAAGGGTGAAATTTGGTTGTGTAATTTGCGAAATTCAAATTAAAATTGAGCCAAAAATATAAAAAAATTGCCTAAGTAAATCACCATGAAAGGGGAATTAAGAAGAAAATTATTGTTAAAAGTAAAATACTATTTTCCCCTTTTAAGGTTGACACTTGGAGAAGTGGATTCCACCTCCTCAAGTGGCACGGTCGCCACATCAAGAAGTGGATTCCACATCTTCAAGTGGCATTGACATATCAAGAAGTGGATTCCACATGTTCAAGTGGCAAGGTTGCCACATCGAGGAGTGGATTTCACCTTCTCATCTAGCAATTAACACATCAAGGAGTGGACTCCACCTTCTCAAGTGGCAAGACTACCACATCAAGAAGTGGATTCCACCTCCCCATGTGGCAAAGGAAAGAAATTAGTCTTATTAGATGAAGGAAGCAACCTAACTCAATGGATTTAATGAGGGAAGGAGAAACAATGTAAGCAAGGGGAAACAAGAAAGTCTTAACCAATCATGAAGCCCCTTACCCTAGTTTGAATGGCCTAGGTAGATGCCAATTTTTTACTTCAAGTGCCAAATTATGGGCCTAACCTTGAGCTTGCAGCCCATACACCAAGCGTAAGCAATATCAACCAATCAAAAAGGTCTTAATCATGAAACATATGGGCCTTGTATGGTTAAATCAAGCCTAAATTTGATGCAACTGAGGCCCATAATCAAGCCTGTGATGAAACATGTGGCACAAAACTCGAAGTTAGCGCCTAAACTCAATACAAACAGCCCCTAGGTATAACATGTGGGCCTGGTCTAATAAGCCCATGATTCGATAGGATTGAGCTTGAATTGAGCCCCAATAGCTAGCGTATAGGCCTAATAAGGCCTAAATCTGATTGGTTAAAGATTTAATGTAAGATGTGGGCCACAAAACTTCAAAAACTGGGCTCAAAGTTCGAACTAAGGACTTCAAAACATAGTCTGTGACCCATAAATGCTTGAACTCTAATGCAATCATGGCCAAAGATTCCCCAATGGAGATGGTCCAATCATGTAGCTAGAGTCAACACAGCAGACACAATCAACTCCAAATCATCAACAACTCAGCAATGAACAATAAACATGCCCATTCAGACCTTCACATTATCTTAGAATCAAGAATTTACATCACATTGGCCTACAATATGCAAAATACAAGCTTTCGGCACACATGCCTTATTACAACATAAATCTAGACTCAAACCCAGATCCATCTTATCTCCTCTAAGCTCTACCTATCAGCTCTTCCCCCTACCTACAAAGGAACAACTACCACCAATATATACATACTGATCGCATTCTCCCAGAAAGAAGAAAATGTATTACAAAATATAGGGCAAGACCTAAATCCATAAGAACTCCTCTAGATATGAATTAAATGCCATGAGATCACACAAGGAGGCTGACCACGAAAGAAGGAACATCGAACAATGCGACATTAAGCTTTGCCGATCGTGGAACAACTTCGCAAGATCGGAAAATCCAATCTGACTGTTAAAACAAGAAGAACAAATAAGACCGGACCCAAACAAAAGAAATCTTCATCAAGAAAGAACAGATTGAGATGCCAACCTAGCGATAGAATCTGAATGATGTCTAAAACACGTCATCAAGATCGCAAGGAATAACGAGCCAACTAGCAAGATCGCTACATGAAACATAAAAATAGGAAAACAAGAACAAACTGAAAAGGAAATATTTTTGGGTCATGCAAGATTGCCAATGACCCTAGGATGCTCCTGCATCAAACACCCCAGGTGAGAAAAAGATGTTCCATAAGAGGAACTTATGAACATCTTGCAAGATTCAGGACATAAATCCCATGCACACTCTTAACCCACATATCTTTATCTGCAACCCCCTTTCTCTGCAACTCAACTCCACCCTTTGCCAAATCCATCAATCTAATCTGCTCAACAATCTATATCACATCAGCAAATGATAGTAAAGAACTCTTACTACCACCTCTTGTACTTTGCACATCTGATTTACCTCTGTCACAAGACTTCCTCTAATCAAAAGTCTTCTGTTGCAACACCTTACTCTTCTTATTATCTGACGCCAACTTGTTCTCCGATCTACTTCCAAGATCATGCTTCGAATCCATACTAACCTCTGGATTCTGATTCTCAGAACAGTAACTCTTCACCATGCTCAAATTTCTCGCACTTCTCCCCTTTGCTTCCTTCGAAGGAAAAAAAGAAAATTTATGTCCATCCTTCTCTATTGTGACCACATTTCTTCTGCAATCACGAATAGCTCCTCTATCATATTGTCAAGGTCTACCCAATAGAACATGACATACACTCATAGATACCACATCACATAACACCTCATCTCTGTAAGATCCAATGCTAAAATCAAATAAACATTGCTCTTTTACCTCCACTATGTGTTCGTTTGAAAACCAACTTATCCCATAAGGACAAGGATGTTTAAGCCTCTTCAAACCAGGCTTCTGCACCATCTCTTTTGATACCAAATTATCAATACTACCATTGTCCATAACAAGCTTACAACACTTACCTCCTAACTTGCAAACAGTCCTAAACAAATTCCTCCTTTGTATAGGTTCAGCTTCCTTCTTACTCAACATAATTCTCCTAAGCATAAGAGACTCCCCCATCTCAAGTTCTACCATGCTTTCCTCAAGTCCATCAGTAGCTTGCTCCTCATATGCCACAAGATTTTGCTTGCCCAAGCTCTCACTAGTTCCCTCGGAACATTGAAAAGCTTTGTCCTACATTACCACATTTGAAACAAAAACCTTTGAAATCCTTGTTGCCACTTCCTCTTCTAAATGTCTTATGATCAAGTTCAACCTCAATGGTTTTCTCTTTGCCAATGCTACTTGCTTGCTTCTCGTTTCCTCTAGGATTACCCGATCTTCTCCTTAACTTATAAACTGCCTTCAATGCATACTGATAAGCATCCTCAACTATATAAATCCTCAGCATACTCAACTCATCTTGAATGTGAAATCTCAGACCATTGATATACCTAGCTACCTTCTCCTTAGACATCTCTTTATGCCCAAATATGATTGTCATCTTGTAAAACTCATCGGTTTAGTCCTTCACACCCATGTCTTTCTGCTTTAAATTTTGCAACTTCTTGAACAATTCTAATTCATAATCTTCAGGTATGAACTTAGCCTTCAATCTAGAACCCATTACCCTCCATCTAGTGATCCTTGTTTCACCATTTTCATCTCTATCTTTTTGTAGTTCCTTCCACCATAAGGCAGCATGACCCTTCAACCTAGTCTATGCTAACCTAACCCTGTATCAATCTCTGATATCTTCAAGCTCAAAATAATCCTCCAATTCACCAATCCAATCTATCAAATACTCAGGATGCAAAGAACCAGAGAAATTAGGAACATCAAGTCTATGACTCTTACCTATTTGGGACAAAGCTCTCAACAATCTTTCTTCTTCTGCAGGGATCTCAGTATCCATAGTCTCAAGATCTTCAACAGCTTCCTCATATTCCTCTTCAGTCTCAGGATTCCTTCGCAATCCATTCAATACAATTTTTATCTCAGTCCTCATCTCATTTTGAAGTCCTCCATCATTTGTTCTAGCCTTTTAGGGTTCCTCCTTCTAGGCAGCATCTTTCCAATCCTCAGATGCAACTACCTCAACTTCAGCATTCTAATTACAAGGTGCTAATAGCCTCTCCAATTGGCGATCTATCGCACACTTGCAGCCTACCTCCAACTCGGGATCTGTTCACCCTTGGTATTTCTTCAACAATCAAACAAAGTTCTCAACCAACAATAACTCCTCTATGATCCCCTTATGCAAGTCCTCTACAATTGTGGGCCAAATCCACACTCTGCCACCCCACAACAAACACAACAAGGACTTCGCAAGCTCGGGAACTCAATCTACTAACACAAGAACATCAACCTTGCTCTGATACAATCTGATGCAGTCATGGCCAAAGTTTCCCCAATAGAGATGGTCTAACCATGCAACTAGAATCAACACAGCGGAAGCAATCAACTCCAAATCATCAACAACTCAGCAATGAACAATAAACTTGCCCATTCAGACCTTGAATCAAGAATTTACATCACATTCGCCTGCAACATGCAAAATACAAGCTTTTGGCATAGGTGCCTTATTACAACAGAAATCTAGACTCAAACATAGATCTAGCTTATCTCCTCTAAGCTCTATCTATCAGCTCTTCCCCCTACCTACAAAGGAACAACTATCACAAAAAAATATACATGATCGCAAGCCACAAGTCGACCAGACCAATCCCATTCTCCCAGAAAGAAGAAAATGTATTACAACATATAGGGCAAGACCTAAATCTATAAGAACTCCCCCAAATATGAATGAAATGCCATAACATCGCACAAGGAGGCTGGCCACAAAAGAAGGAACATCAAACAATGCACCATTAAGCTTCGTCGATCGTGGAACAGCTTCGCAAGATCGGAAAATCCAATCTGACCATTAGAACAGGAAGAGCAAATAGGACCAGACCCAAAATGAAGAAATCTTCATTAGGAAAGAACAGATCGGGATGCAAACACAGACAAAATCTTCATGATGTCTAGAACACGTCATCGGGATTGCAAGGAATAACGAGCCAACTGACAGGATCACTACATGAAACACAAAAACACGAAAACAAGAACAAACTGAAAAAGAAATATTTTTGGGTGATGCAAGATTGTCGATGACCCTAGGATGCTTCTGCATCAAACTCGAATGCGCCAGGCCTCAAAACCCAAACATGTGGGCTTAAATTCAAGCGCCACAGTCCCAAAACATGATGTGTGGCCTTGCTGATGTTTAGCCCAAGTTTGATCCAAACGAAGGCTGAAAATGGGCCCGATCATGAGGCATATGGGCTCTAAATTCAAGGAGGAAACCTTGGCACCAAACATGAGGCTCTTAGCTCAAGGCTAGAGCCCAAAATCAATGTGAAATAGCCCTCAATGAAATGTGTGGGCCTGGTCTAATCAGACCAGGCACTAGTTTGATAAAAATAGGGAGACCAGTGGGCTCAAAACCCAAGATGTAGGCCCCAATGTGTAACGTATGGCTTCAACCCCATAAGGAAGGACTTAATCAACAGGGAGGTCCCAAATTTAGAGGCAAAGTTCAATGACAAGGCCCTAAATCTAGCATTCAGCAACAAAACTATAAAGAAGTGGCTAGCGTGTGACCTATTGACCAATGATTGGACTTCAATACAAGACGTGTGGGCATAATTGGACCCAAATCTGAGTGGATTAAGCCTTAATGTCTAAGGTGTGGCCCATTAATCAATGGCTAATCCCCTAGAAATCAAACGTATGGGCCTAATCAGACCCAAAAACGATGAAACGAGACCTCCTAGCCCAAGAGTATGTACTCAAAATTCAAAACATAGAACCCAAAGTATCAAACGTATGGCCTAGAAATTATAAATCATGCCTAAACAATTCCAAGGGCCCCTTTGCCAAGAAACGTGTGGGCCTAATTAGGCCCTAAACCACTTAAACTCAGCCCCCAATTAGAATGCACAAACTTAATTCAAATGCTTATGGTCTCAAGGCCCAAACATGTGGGCTCTAAGCTCTAGGCATGGGTCCCAAACGAAATACATATGCTGGAGGAGGCTCAAAGTTTGATGAAATTTGAATGCAAGAGTTAATTTTACTTGATGCAAGTTACCAATCAAGCAAGGAGAGGCTTCGATATTTAATAAATGGCATTCAAAATTCAATGGTACACATCCAGCCACATCCTCAAACATGTCTCGAACTTAACCAAGGGAGGCCAAACATTTGATGATGATTTGCAATCACAAGAATTGGGAGAAATTAGACCCAATATGTGGGGACCTAAATTCAAAATTTGAAGTTGAAGGAGGCCCGAATTCAATTAGGAGGATACCATTCAATGCAAAATGTGGTTGCCATTAAATATTTGACTATAGAAATTTAAAATAATTGCACTGCCTGGGAGAAATAAGCTAAGTGCATCACCTATATAAGCAGTGCTATTTCTACATTTCAAATACGCTATTTTCAAATTGATTGCAATTGCAGGCTCAATTGGGAAAGTTCGAACCAGCAAGACAAGGATTTTGGGAGTTTTTTAATCATTTAATTACAGGGTTGATTAATGGAGATGATGAAATTCAACTTACAACTTTTCTTCTCTAAGTTTTCAGGCTGAAGATAGACTCATCTCAAGCATTTACCAGTGACTAAGGGTCTGATAGCAACCCTTTACCAGCAATAAGAATCTAATTTCAGACAATTACAAAGGTTTACCAGCAAGTTCTATTCTGATTTCAATCACTTCTCAGCATTTACCAGCAGAAGGCCTCTAATTCTAAGTGATTACCAGCACTCACGCATAAGTCTCAGACCCTTACCAGCAAATTGAAGTGTTTACCAGCAAATAAGGACCTAATTTTGATCATTTCCAGCAGATCCTAGGATTCGAATTGAATAAAATCAATCAAGGACTTGAAGTTTCACCTCCTACAACATTGTTGTTGCTGTTTACAGAGGTTTACAATCACTTTCAGAATTATTTAATTCTGTAACATAATTTATTCTCAACACCTCAATCCCTCTTCTATTAACAGCAAATTAAAATCGAAGTGGTTTGGAGTGATAAGGTGGATCCACCCTCTGGGAGTAGCCATGGTGGAAGTCATGTGTGTGACTCCATGACTTTACTTCTTGTATCTATTAGCCGGAAAGACTATTTTATATTATGTCATGTATTAGTTATGTGGTCCCGATGGGAATTAGTTATTACAAAAGGGCAGTTGGGTTGGGCCGTGACGTTTGGTCACACCCCTTCGGGTAGATAAATATGTATCACCTACGAGTGAAGGGGGGATAATTATGATGTGAATGTACTCATACATTGTAATGATTAATAAAAGCATCTAGTGTTCTCTGATATATTTTGTGTTTATTATATTTCATGTATTATGTCTGTGCAATACTAAGTTTACCCCAGCAAGCAAACATCTGGCGTCGTTGCCTAGACGTACTCAGGAAGGGAAGAACTAGATGTCGTACGGGCACTATGGGCCTACCAATTGGTGAGATTAACCCAGAGGTCGACGACGCAAGTAGGGAGCTCTACGAAGGAGAAGACACTACAATAAGGAAATCACTCAATTAAGAAGTGTTGTAATAAAATGACATGAATGAATAAATGTGTTCTTTTTAAAAAAACTAAAAATAAATTGGTGTTGATTATTGCCCTCCGGAGAAGTGAGCAAAGAATTTATGGCCAATCAATTAAATAAAAATAGAAATTTAAAGAAGGAACTCGAGGAGGAACAAGCCACTAGAAAAGTCGTACTTGCACAGTAGCAAGCCGACCGAAGGGAGAGATTCAGAAGACGATTTGAAGGACTACCGAAGGGAGTAAGTGAAGGCGAGGGTCTGGAGGAATCTAACCGGGAGGCCGAAAGAAGTGATGAGGACCGCCTAGAGGAAACAAGGAGCTTGTTCGGGTCCCTAACCTTAACCCCACGAACGGAAGCAAGAGAAGCTTGAAGGAAGGAAGAAGAGGAAGCCGCATGGAGGGAGGCTCAGGATACCGTTGCCACTGAGAGTATCGAAGTGACAGAGGGGTACGGGGATCACAATAGCCCACTAGGCTTGGACAGTTCCAGTAGTTCAGGACATCAAGTGGTACGGTACCAAACAATTCCGAGGTACCGACGTCAGCAGTACCATCCCAACCTGTAACACAACCTGTGCTGCAAACATAGTCGACACCTAGAAAAGTAAACATGGCAACTAACAAAGAGAAGCTGCCAAAATTCCATGGAGATGAGAAGGAAGATCCAGTACGGCATTGTCGTACATGCGAGAAAATCTGGTCGGTGAATGGAGTCGTCGACCACACAGAATGGGTGAAAGAGTTTCCCGCCACACTCAAAGGGGTAGCCATCGACTGGTACTCCGATGTCGACCAAACAAAGGTGACCACTAGGGCCGAACTCAAGAAAAAATTCCAGACGGAGTTTCGACTCCTGAGGGATAACAATGAAATTGTTTCTGAGATATACGATACCAAACAAGGCAAGGAGATTGTGCGGGCTTACAGTCGCCGACTGGAGGAGTTAGTCAAAAAAATGGATAGCTAGCCAGTGGATGGCCTGAAGAAGAGATGGTTCATCGCGGGCTTGAAATCTAACCTACGGAGGAAAATGAAGATAGTGCCCCCCTCCTCATATGGAGATGTCTATAACCAGGCGATGGACTTGGAGAGCGAACAAAAGACCTCCAAGAAGAAAAGAAGCAAGTCCTCTTCCGATGAAGATGACACTTCAGACGATGACAGTGGCAATGATGGTGAGTCAAGGCAAAAAGTCATGGCACTCCAAAAGGACATAGAGAGAATCATGGAGTTCAAGACCATGAAAGGGGGTACAACAAGGGAAAAGATGACATCTGGTCTACGGGCTGCAAGGAGAGCGGCCATAGAAAGGGGTCGTGTCCCAAAAAGGCATTTTGTGACATTTGCCAAATCATGGGCCATTCCACCAAGGAATGCCCATACAATATGAAGGTGAGGAATCAACAAGTGTTATTTACCCAAGAGCAACCATCTACATCAAGGGCAGAGACTAACAATAACACATCCTCAGGTGGGTACGGAGGCAACCGACGCAGTGGTGGAAGAAGCAATAACAACACCAACACAACGAGTCGAATACAATACGACTCCAAGGGTCGGTCGATGATCCAGTATCAAGCTTGCAATCAATGGGGCCACTTTGAAAGGGACTGCGACAAGAGCGACATCCCGCAGAAGCTATGCCGTTGGTGTGGTCCTGGCAACCACGAGGATGCCAACTGGCCAAAATCTGGGGTCAACTTGCTCAACATCGAGGGAACGAGAAGTGATGAGGAGGTACTAGCCATCACACAAGCACAAGCAAAACAAGCCACATATCTGAACCCTCAAACAGAAAAACAAAGGGCACGGGAGGCTAAGGAAGAAATAGAGAAGGCGATGAAGGCACAAAAAGAAACATGGGAGATGGCCACTACCTCGGGCCGAAGGGAGGCAGAACAAAACTCTAAGACAGATGTTATATTTAAAGGTACCAGTGAAACTCCAGGACCTCGTTCACACCATGCCTAACTTGGGAACGACACTGTTGGGGAACTTGGCCACGCAGCCAAATACCATACGTATGGACATCCCCGGAGGGTTTGCAACTGACCTGATGATACTTACTGTAAACAGCGGGAGGTACCCAGCAGTCGTCGAGAAGGGCATCCTCGGCACCATCCTAACAAACAATATAGTGGACGGAGGGTCAGCAGTGAATGTCCTTGCGGAGGAGACATGGAAGAAATTGGACAAGCCAACCTTGTGGCCCCCAACCTTCAACTTATTGGGCGTCAATCAACAAGGTATCAAACCCCTCGAAACGCTGATGGCACAACAAGTCACCATTGGCTCACAACCATTTGTACTAGACTTTGTCGTGATACCTTTGAAAAAGAAGGGTTACGATGCCATTCTGGGTCGAGGGTGGCTGGTCACAGCAAAGGTAAACCACAATTGGAAGAAAAACACCCTCTCGATGGAGAATGGGGGGAGGAAGTTCACCATCGACCTTCGCACCCAAATGGTGAGCGAAGAGATAGCCTCTTCTTCAGACTCAGAATCTGACAGTGAAAACGATCGAAGGGATGAAGGAAGGGACGGAATGGAACCGAATAGTGAAGGTGTGCTAAGATTGGGGGAATACTCAGAGGATGATGCAGATTCACTGAACGGTGTCTTCCACTGGCAAATGGAGGACTACGAACTTTTGCGACCAGCATGCAATGTACTAAGTATTGACGAAGAGCCAGAAACATTTCCCCCGGAGTACGGTGAATACAAGGAAGGGGATGCAAAAGTAAGCAAAGTCCCGATGCATAAATTTGAGGAGCAAAACCTCATGAAGTATAAGGAGTCGTCTGTCAAACCAATGAATCTGGGCAAGGAAGAGGAACCTAAGATCATTCTTGGCGGCGACGATTGGAATCCTAAGTGGAAGATGGCAGCCTTCAAAATTTTTATTCTCCTTCTTATGTGCGGGCAAGAGACCGTGGTCCCTATAGAATTTATGGTTCCAAGTCTTTGGATCGCCATTGAAAACAGACTCGGCGACAGGGAAAGCTTGAGGGAGTGGCTGCACACTCTCAATAAATTAGATGAAAGAAGAATGATAGCACAATGGACAACAAAGGTCGCACAACAGCAGAGAAAATGTTGGCACGATAAACACCTACGAAAGATGTGTTCCTCCCCTGGCCAGCTGGTGTTGAAGTACAATGGAAAGAATGAGATTAAGCCGGGACAATTTTGGGAATTCGCCTACGACGGGGCTGTCAAGTTGTGGACTCTCGACAGACTGGAGATACATGAGGCCATCAATGGGTCCAAGTTGAAACCTTACCTGGAGAGGATGGACCAAAGAGAAGGGAAAGAGCACCCGAGAGGATAAAAAGGGACTCGAGAGGTCAGGTAGGCGACCCGAGAGCCATCCATATGGGCGACCGAAGAAGCATCCGGAAGGTAATGAGAAAAAAAACCCTCAAAAAAATAGAGAATATCGTACGGTCGTACCGCACAAAACTAAAAGGAATGACCATACGGTAAAAAGAGAAGCTAATGATTCTCGTACGACATATAAGTCCGTACTATGTTGGCGAAAGACTGGCCCATACGACAATTCCACATTTTGTCGCGGGGGAGAAGTGTCTGTACAGACCATACGGCCTCAGGAGAAAATTCACTGTACGGCCTCGGGAGAAAGATTACCATACAGCAATTGAAAGTTCATCACATTTTTAAAAACCACCGTACGGCCACATTTTTAAACCCAGTTCTCTTTCGTTTTACCACACGGCCTTGAGGAATTCTTATATTGTTCCGTACGGCCAACAGTAGAACCCAGCATATAGAAGCATTTGTCCATACGGTCCTAAGGAAAGAAAACGCAGTTAAGGGACTCAACCCGTACAGTCATTGGAGAGCTAAGTGGGAGATTTAAAACGTACAACAGTATGGCACTGGCCAAGCGACATTTTGTATGGACATTGAAAAGTGGAAAAAACAAGAAAAACAAGAAGCGTACGGAAAGGAAGAGCATTGGCGGACACAAAAACATTTTTTTTTTTAAAATGACGACAAATAAAAACAGTTCACAATGAATAACGTATGGCACCGAAGGGACGGACATAACCAGGTAGTGAAGAAAATACAATTATTGGCCATTTACACAAGCACTAAAAGCGGTTGGCAGAAAGAGTATGGCATCGGAAGAAAATCACGAAAATGGTTTGCCCAATGGACTTCTAGGTGGGTTTGAAAATCATGAAAATGGTGTGCCCCAGGACCCCGCGGGGGCGCTGCCCCTCGACCCCGCTGGGGCCATTGCCCATAGACCCCCATTTTATTTTTGAGGTACACTACAATTGTGAGTTTGGGCATCGAAACGGCACGAGGAAATTATTCAGTTCATTTATTAGCCTTTGGAGAGTGTGACCAATTGATGGACCCAGAGTTGTTGCAGGCATGGAGTGTCTGCACGCTAGAAGTGGAGAGAGCACTAGAGCAAGTCTTTCGAGAGGGGTACTACGCTTTGAGGCACTCAGAGTAGGTTTTGGTTGGACTTGAGGCTGCCTTGGTGGATGCACAGAGAGCTCGAGAGGAGCTGACCACCCGGTTGGAGGCAGTAGAGCGACACTTGGCTCAGCATACCCAGGAGTTGGAAGCAGAGAAGGCGGCGCGGGTGGCTATCGAGGTCAGATTGGCTAGGGAGACAGTAATGTTTGAACAAGAGTTACTGGAGGCTACAGCTAAAAAGCATGTTTTGGAGACAAGTTTGGTGCAGGCACGGAAGGAATGTGATGTGACTGAAAAAGAACTAATCGAAGCAGCATTGTTGGTTAAGGCAGCACTTCAACTTCTTCAGGGACACCCCTCTGCCCCTTCTTCTCAGTGATTTTCTTATTCTATGTAGTGTATTTCATCTCCCTTTTGTTGTGAGTCGTCCGAGACAACTTTCTTTTTTGGGGGGATGATGTTAGCCGGAAAGACTACTTTATGTTATGTCATGTATTAGTTATGTGGACCCGACGGGAATTAATTATTACCGAAGGGCAGTTGGGTTGGGTGGTGACGTTTGGTCACACCCCTTCGGGTAGATAAATATGTACCACCTACAGGTGAAGGGGGGATAATTATGATGTGAATGTACTCATACATTGGAATGATTAATGAAAGCATCTAGTGTTCTCTAAAATATTTTGTGTTTATTACATTTCTTGTACTATGTCTGTGCAATACTAAGTTTACCCCAGCGGGAAAATAGTATCTTTATTTCACCCTCTAAGGGTAGCTATGGTGAATATTGTGATGCTGAGATAACAATGTTTTATTGAAAAAATCTGAGATGAGATTTTGTTATTGACACTATTTTTGGTTGCAGCTCCATTGTGCTTGTTAGGTTGAGACACACTATGATATATAAGATCTCTCTCTTGCTAAGAGGGAGTGCTAATGTTGTGGTAGCTACAAGAGAAATCTTTTATATCTATGCTATTGTGGATGTGCTCTATTCCTTACTTCTCATCAGTATAAACTCGTAATCTATCAAAGATATTATTATTGTGCCCGACGTCGAATATATTGTACTTGATGTCGGATGTATTGCTCGGATGTATGGATGACTTGGCTCCTCGTATAAGATTTCTCAGCATCGTGTGCTGACTTGGCAGTTTATTGAAAGCGTTAATTATTTAAAGTCAACGGTTCTCTTATTAATGTTGCCGGTCCTCATATTGAAGGCTTCGAATCAAATTTTAAGTTGTGTATATTCGTAACTGTTGTCTATTGGTATTCCACGAGACTCTTCATTTTTGTAGCGGTTCATTCTTTCTTTATCACCGTGTCTTATGTAACTATCTACGCTTTGTCTACAATGTGACTTTACCTTGGAGTAGCATTCACATTTTTTATTGTATTGTTTTTCAGTCTTTTTGGGTGATAGAGATGTTAAGAAAGGAATTTTCTGTTATATTTTTGTTGGGTGTAATCTCAGCAATTGGTGTATAATCGTGTAGTATCTTTGTGAGATACATTTTGAGTTGTCTGATTATCATATCAAAGATTACAAAATTCTGAGAAAGTTACATGAGCTTATTGATTAATGATTGTAAAAGGCTTCAATCATAACCAGCATTTTTCTATTTGTTTTGGTATCTAAATGAAGGCATTATTTTGGGTGTGGCTGGATTTTTCCCTCGAGTAGGAGGGTTTTCCAAGGGTAAATCTTTGTGCCTGATTTTCTTGTGCTTTAATGTTATAGGTTTTGATTATTGCATTTATAATATTCTGGTTCAATCATTAACAATAATATAATAATGTCTTTACTTTTATTACTTTCTCCTTCCACGCTGCTATTTTAAAAAGCAGACATGTCATATGAGCTGACAAAGCAGCTGAAGTAAACAGGCAAGTAGCTCAACTACACATACTAAGCAGGTCAAGCAACTCATACTATTCTCTCTCTCTCTCTCTCTCTCTCTCTCTCTCATACTATTCTTGCCGGGTTTCCCTGTCAATGCCTTTCCTTCTCTAAACCGGGTGGGTTGTTCTAAAGGTCTTTTCATATCGGGTAGGTTATAGATCCCAACCCGGCAAGGATAAGATGCTCCTATTGATGATCTTTTTCAGCAGAAGAATGATTGGGAATTATAGTTTCCAGGCCTTTATAAGAAGTCAGAGAAGATTCTACATATGGATGGTGCAATGACAGAGCTGATGTTGATGTGATTCTTCAAATGGCATTGGATTTGAACATGGTGATTGACAGACTGAGAAAAATGAGCTATAAAAATATGGAAAATAAACTCTCAAAATATCAGAGGCTTCTCGCTAGGGACAGGTGATTATTTTGTTTAGAATACAATGCTAAAATTGGGAGCTTGAAATATATTTTTCAATGCAAAGGTGACATGCCACAATGCATATGTGTTTGAAATAAGTGATGTTCGGGTTCGTTTTTTGCTCTTTCGAGCGCGACAGTACAGCATATGTATGTATTCAATGCATTTTCCACAGCCCCAAAAAGTGGATGATTTTCGTTATTTGAAAGCTTGGATCAGTTCTCTAATGCTTTACGATCCTATTGGTGAAGACCGCATGAGATTTGGAGTCGAAATGATAAAGCGGTCGCATGATCGCAAGGAATAAAATAATACCATGCGATCATGCGACAATGAAGCCTGCTGGGACCCGCATACGCTAACAGCGCAGATGCGATCATGCGACAAGACAGTGGAAGCCCTGCGGTAGGTGTGTGGTCGCAAGATCACATGACTGAGAGAACTGTCTTGCGATCATGCGAGATGTGAACACGTGGAATGGTGGGGTCACAGGCTCTTAGTTGCGGTCTCCAGATCTACGGTCCCCACAAGATCGCATGACTGAGAGAACAGTCTTGCGATCATGCGGGATCTCGCCACGTGGTCTGGTGGGTCCATTAGTTATCATATGATGCAAGCGCGTAGATAGATCCTTAATCGATGTTCGCCACCATTCCTTTATGGTGATGAAGATTCTTAGAGGCAAAGCGGGATTTCGCCACATGGTTTGACACCCGAGCTTGGCATAAAAGAAAAGATTGTTATTTCAAAGTTTATTAAGCACATGCTTTAAGTTATTCAAGCACTTAAAGTTGACGGGCGGAAAACGGGAGACTTGCTACCCTACTGTCACGGGTTTCACATCTTCTGTGTGCATTTTCCGCAAGGAGTATTTAGCAATTGCACAGTCTGTCATTTGTGGTATTGATGATGGATTTTTCAGAGATCGATGGGTTTCTCAGTGGAATAAATTAAAGATAAATCCAGTGTTGAAGTGCTTAAAGGAAGTGATGAATACTTGATATCAGCCACGACAAAAAGGAAGAATAGTAGTTTCTAATGTGTCAATAACGGTGATCTTTGCCATTTAGCCTTATCGAGGATGACTTCTTATAAAATGAAGATAAAGAAGAGGTCTGACAAAGTGAGATGATTGATCAGTTATAAACGGTGAACAGGTCCCTATGATTGAGTGTATTTATCATTTTCGATAGCACAGAAAAAGGTGATGGCAATGATATTCTTTCATGGATACAAGCTGGCAACTGTTCATATGGCATCTTCCACTTTATTTGGGTTTGATGAGGACCTGTTCGGTTCACCTTTTTTTTTTTAGCTGAGTTAGATGAAAAGACAAAGTCTTTTCAATTCTTCCTTGTTGTGATGTTGAAACACCTATTTTTAGTCTTTTCAAATTCTAGAAGTTGAAACACTTGGTATTCCCATGAAAGGGCGTATGCTTGTAATCTCTATACATTCTGTTGTAAAAGAAATACAGGGTCGGCAAATTCTGGTGAAATTGATTGCAGAGATAATCAAGTCTGATACCATCTATTTACTGTCCAACTGTATCTGATGTCATTTCATTGCATTGAATTGAAAATGGTGGATGAACAGAGTTTTGTCTCGTTGTTTTCGGTTTGATTAATCAATAGAATAATCAGAGAGTTATAACTGGTTGTGAAATTGCATCAGCATACTCCATTTGCATTTCATACATAATCATACTTTCATAATATGCATTTTCATATTGTTGTGTTGTGAAATTCATAAGATTGTGGAGATCATCAACATAACATCTCTGCATTTAGACCCTGCCTGAGATTTCACTTGCTTGGGTGGAACTCGGTTTTCCTCTGTTGTTCTCTGGTTAAGAACATACCCTGCATTAGGAATTAGGGATAAAACATAATTCATTGAATATTTTTCAGATAGGGAGTTGTACCTCAATTTAGACAGAAACTAGATATTCTCAAAAACAGTTTCCCAACTGTTGTGTAAAGTTGTTCTTCATTATAAAATTGGGCAAATAAAAGGAGGATAAGAAGAAGGACAATCTGTTTACCAACACACTCTTCTTGGGAAATTGACATTTCTCAGAGAACATTGCTCAAGCCCTTATTCTCCCATTCGAACTTCTTCACCAAAGCCATAAAATTTATCAAAGGCAATAGCATTACTCAACCCTGTAAACATTCAGCAAGAAAAATGATATTCTCTCCAAAACTGAAGACCAAATATCAAACCTCAGCAACACCGAAAGAAGCATCAACGTTTTCTCCTTATAGAAGACCAAACCCTAGCTCAATCCAAGAAAAATCGAATTCTCTCTCAACATAATTTTTTATCAAAATGATCAATGGTATATAAAGTGCTTTTTCGAGTTGAATATATAGCTTTTTGAAAAAGCTTCAACTTTACATTATTCACTTAAGTAGCTTCTTCATCACAACATCACTTTATAACATTAAAGTTATAAAGTCGTAAAGTTATTAAATTAAAATAACTTAATTTAATAACGATAATTAAAATATGAAGCCACTGAAACTATCTGACTACAACAAACTAATTTCTGACAACAGAGCCCCGAGCTCAAACTGCCCTGCCAGAAATAGCCATCTGCCAAAAATAGACTTACTATAAATAGTAAGTCTCAAACTGGAGATCCCGGATAAACAATCCTGCAACACCTCATGACACTGTGCAGGCACCTTGCTAAATCAAGTTGTGCCCAAAATCCCACTTACTATAAATAGTAAGTCATCCAATCTGTCCCAAACGAAGAGCAAACTTGACAACCGAAACCTCCAGAATGGAATCCAACAACTAGCTCTACCAAATAACCCCCTCTGATCACCAGATTAGCTTACGAGGGTCGCCAAACTAAGCGAATCCCAAAAGACTAAAAAACGGGGACATTACAACTACCAAGAGCAAGAGGTTGAAGAAGCTCACAGATTTATTCAAGCTCTAGAGGACAAAATAAACAAGGTTTGTTAGAAGAGAAAATACAAAGAGAACAAAAGGTTGAAAGAGAGACTTAGACAAATAATGAATCCACTGCAATAGGCTGATCCAACTTTCATTCCTCCCACACCTAGTTACAGTGCATCTATGGTAGGACTTGAAGGAGATGGACTTACAGGGCAAGAGGCAAAAAGATGCGTGACATCGATATTAGAAGAGGCAAACATGTTCATTAGAAAGTTCATCAAGACTTATGATACAGTGCTCTCCCTTCAGGAACGAAACCAAGAGATATTGAAACAATGTGAGGATTTCTCATCCAGTCAAGAGGAATCTCTTTCACACTTATAGGCTCTCATGGAGGTACCACTACATACACTAATAAAGGATCAAGTGTTGGAAAGAGGACAAAAGGTTGATTTCCTAGGCATGGCATCAAGCGATCTCTCACAAGGGTGATGTACTCAAATAGATAGAATCATATTGTTTGGCTACAAAGGATACTATTTTGGAGGTAAAGAATGATATATTGGGTTATGTGAGAACCATATTTCACTTAGAGGTAAATGACAATCAAAAGATTGTTGAAGAACTGCAAGGGAAGGTGAAAGAAATCTACTTCGTGGAAGGGAATCCACTCATGTTTGAGCATTTGGATGCAACTACAAAATTTGTGGGCTTCATGACTGTGTAATGCAACTAATTGGAAGAGACTGTGTGCTACTTATACAAGTGAGGTGAAATACTATTGAGTATAGGCTTGGATTAATGCCAAGTGTCCCATGGAGGAGCTCAATAAGATTGTGTCCAAGTTTAATGAATGTGAAAGAGAAGATAATGATAAAGGGCACAATTTCCAAGATGATGACTTGATGTAGGCCAACATGGCTCTAAGTTTGTTGATCATTGATAATAAATGTATGATTTTAATTGGCCCATTTGGCGCCAAGTGGCATAGGCCCACATGGCCTCTTTTTTATTGGCTCTTGGAAGCATTTGAATTTTCTTATTGGTCTACTAATTGGTGGCTTCTTCTACAAGCCCTCTCTTCTCATTGGTCCTTGGAAAGCAATGTAATTTTTCTATTGGCCCACATGGTGGTGCCTAATTGTAATTGGGTGCGCATTTAATATTTGTAGCTAAGGTTATGGAAACCTTAATTAAGGCATATGTGGATTAATCTGGGCCATTGATTCTGATTTAATCTTGGCCATTCATTGTAATTGAGCCCCTATGTAAAGGCTTGCTTGCATCATTTGTAAAAGAGAACTGTTGGAAAATTGGTGCTAATATACTACCAAGTTTGCTCTACTATTCATTGTTGTGTCTTACATGATGAATAAGTGTGATCTATTTGGAAGTATTGCATGGTGATCTACATTCCTCACTTAGAATAGATTTGATTTCAAGTTGTTAAGTTAAATTTGCTTTGAGTATGTCTAGTTCGAAAAGAGTAATAGTAGATGCATACTTGCTTGATTCGATCATAGACCAAACCACTAGTTGCTTACTGAGTGTAAGTTTGCCTTGCATGGTTAGAATGTGTTTATATACACTTAACTTCAATCTATACTTGATCTTTGATTTGCATCCATAGATGGGATTAAGGAGATGGTGTTGGTTTGAAAATCATTTGAACACACCTTAGAAGCTTGTACTAGGTGAGTGGAGTTTATGACAAGACTACATCTAGTAGAGTCCAAGTATATTCACTCTTTCTTGCATACTTAGGTAGAAGAAGGATTAGATTAGAATTCACAAGTTCAAGTTTAGTTGCATTTTGTGAGTTGGAAGTCAAAGTATATTTTCATTGCACATTGTAAGGCCTAATCATTCAAATCAAGTTGACAAGTCTTAGAGAACAGTGTAAGTCCCCTTAGTGATCCCAACAAATCACATCATTTCAACTGAGCGAGTATCCACATTAGGAAGAATCCTTGAAGTCGCCTTATGATCTTTCATTCAAGTCTTAGCATAAGAAGTGTCTTTATTCAAGAGAGGATTTGATATTTGGTGTTTCATCTCGAAACATTAAGTGTTTTGTCCTACATCAACAAGTCCCTTTTTGGCCGATCTCTTCAATCATGTTGTTTGCACCAAGGTTCACTCCTTGGTCTCACCACATTATTCATCTGATCCACAAGGCAGGTCATGCCTCAGACCCCAACAATTACAGGACCATCATGGTTGGGCACACCTCCAAACTTTATGCCGCAATTCTCCACATTCTCCTTTCTAGGAAATTGGATCAGCATCACATCCATGCCAAGGGGTAGGCTAGTTTCAAACTAAATCATTATACTATGGATCGCATCTTAACTTTGCGGGGCATTATCGAGGAGGCACGTCATCGCTCCTCAAAGGTTTATTGTTGCTTTGTTTACTTTCGCAATGCCTTTGATTCGGTCTTGAGGACAGCCCTGCTTCAAAGGCTTTGGGATATTGGTATTTTTGAGACTCTTCTGTGTTCTATCATGAGACTATATGAGGTTGTTTTGGGTCAACTCAAAACCCCCTCTAGGTTCTCGGACTTCATCAGGAGCACTATGGAGTCAAGCAAGGTTATCCTCTATCGCCTACTTTGTTCGGTATCTACATTGATGAGCTTGAGAGGTTTCTTCAGGACCATACTCTTGTGGGTGATGGTTGCCTTGTCTACCAGGTCTTGATTTCTATTCTTCTTTTTGCAAATGAAGTTGTCCTTTTGGCCTCCTATTCAGAGGGCTTGCAAAGACAACTCGATGTTCTTGCATCCTTTTGTGATCTGAGGCACCTGACAATCAGTTTGGAGAAGACCAAGATGGTGGTCTTCAATGCACTTAAGACCTGTCACCTCCATTTCTTTTACAAGGGCGTCAAGGTGGAGATCTCTTCTTCATACACTTATCTTGGGGTTAAGTTCTCTGGACCCCATTTCAGCATGAAACCTGCCCTTCAACCACGGATCAATAAGGGGTATGGCTCCTTGGTCTTCCTTGAGCAACACTTATGGATACTCTTATCAGACCCACTATTCTCTATGGTTCAATTGTGTGAGGTTCCTCTCTACTGGATTCTGATTGGGCTTCGGCTGTGTGGGTTCAGATTCTCCTTCTCTGATGCATTATCAGATGCAAGCAGTCCATCCTGCACTACATTAGTCTCGTAGATTTTGGGGCTTGCCCTTTAAGGCTTGAGGCCATATTCAATATGGTTTGGTTCCTTCATCGCCTTCGGGACTTTGTTGATTTGGTTGAGGAGCGTCACAAGCAACCTTTCCTCACTTATTGCTCTTCAGAGTCTATTGTTGCCTCGGGGTCCTCCAGTCGAGCTCGTGGTTCGTTCGCTGAGACCTTGGCCCTCCTTGAGTCTATCAGGATCGAGATGGATCATTCCCCGCTTCTAGTACTCTCTAGATCCCCCCCCTCATCTTCCTTCCCGGCAGGAGTTGAATAGGTGTGTCAAAGAGGATATCTACAAGCAGGCTATCCACACCATCTAGGTCAACCCACATGGGCACCTTCAGCCTAAGATGGTCTTCTACGCAGAACACTATCTAGAGTTGAAGCACGGACTTATTGTTCGCCCTTCCTACTTATCCCACCACTGGTCTCATTCCCTATGGATCCCCCTTAGTTCCTTTAGAGTGGGTTCTCATCAGCTCCGTTCTAAAACAAGCCATCAGACTGTCAGAGAGCACGGGATTTGTCAGCTTTGCAATATTGGGGAGGTTGAGTCTGAGGTGCATTTTAGCTTCCACTACCCTTTATACTATGAGATCATAGATAGGTTCTACTATCTCTTCAAGGAGGCACAATCACTCTCCACCTTCAAGTACACAGACCAGAGGCGCCTTGCTCTTTATCTTCAAAAAGAAGTTAGGCCTATGGACAACACACTCCAGCACCGCCATCCTACAATGCCTTAGTCTTGTCAACTCATCATCTCCTTCACTAGGCTTCACTCAGTGTGTGGCACCAAGCAACAACTTGTCCCCACCCCTTGTCCTAGGTCCATGAGGCCCAATGGATTCTTACCAGCAGCAATCTTTATCTTCCAAGACTACCCAGAGGCGACTCAAAGCTTCGTCTTGCCCTATGATTTATCCTTCAATGTTGAAGTTCTTCGCTGCTGTTTAGGATTCTTAGTGGGGCTCTGGGGAATTCCCCCTACCCCCCCTTGTTCTGTTTTGTTCATGTTTTTGTTGCTTCTTTTGGATACTATTTAGTATCCTTGTTGTACGTTGGTCCCCTTTGTTTCTTTCAGCAGTCCCTTTGACCTGTTGCGGTCTTTAGTTGGACATTAATAAACTTATCCTTATCTCCATACAATTTTGCTATATATTTTTCTTAGAATTGTGCCTTCAACCTTTCTTTGATGATCTTCCCTTTTAGCTTGTCCTTTGCAAATCTGCAAATGTAAGTCTAATAGAAACTCTTGGTCCACCTCAAATGCACTCTATTCCTTAATGTCTTCCCAAGAGTGGTGTCTCTTCCACTTCCTAATTGCTCCTTAAGTAGTCTACTTTAATTTCTAATTCGAGTTTATTTCTTCTCCAATTCCAACCTGATTATTCTATATTTCATTTCCCATTTTTCCTTGCTCCCTCCATGTCCCCTTTTAAATGAAATCTTCTCCCTTTTATATACTATGTTGAGGGACTCACAACTCTTCAATACATGCCCTTTCACCTATCATTAAACTTAACTAACTTGTAATTATGTTTTATTATTATTTGTTTTCACCTTTCTATGTTTTATTTGTTTTTACAGCCATGGACATAAAAGTCCTTAGAAATGACTATGAAGCTAGGATAACAAAATTGGAGGACATCATCAACAATGTCAACCATAAGTTGGATACTATGGTGAAAGTTAGTCATTCCTCTATCATTGAAGTCTGGAAGGGCTTAAAGTCTTTTGATAAAAAGAAGATTTTGAAGATGCATGCTGAGATCAAAGGTGGATGTACCAGTGGAGGAAGCGGGCAAGGGTTTGAATGACAATGTAGGAAGGTAGTAATGTCTCTTCTTTGAAACATGGTCCATCTACTAGAACTCGGAGCAACTCTAAGCATGGTATGGATCAGTCTAAGATCACAAGGGAGGTTGTTGACCTCCATAGCCAGCTTGTTAAAATTTTTCAGATTCTACTTAGGATTACTTCAATCTAGAGGTAAAACTAAGCACATGATGTAGTAAGATAGATTCAGAGCAAGAAGAGATAGTACCCGGAAGCGAAGCCCTGATTGTGCCTTTAAATCTGCACTTGTTGCATAATGATTTGCTGAGGATCCCCTATCCACAAAGCAAATCCTCTAAAGCTGATCTTCCATCATCAACCTACCTAGATGCCACAATGCTCAGATATAATGTATATTGCTGAATCCAATAAGACTTTATAATATGCAGGGATAATTGCAATAAGTCTCAGCCCTTTAAAATCGCAGGTAAGGGTATACAGCATAGCTTCTTCTATTTATATTGCTGCTCACAAAGTTCGTAGCACATATATGGTAGCTCCTTCAAGTTCGCAATACTTAGTATTGCCTTAGACAGAAATCGCACAGCAGGCAGAATGATTCATATCGCAGCTCCTTTGATCTTGGAAAACAATCGGTCTTTACTCCTAAATTCACTAAGGAAGCATATCAATTCTTGGAGGAAGGAAGCACTCTATGTATTATGTGTTCTCCTCCAAGATTTGACCTTGCATATATATGGTTTCAATTACTAAGCTCCACCTTACCAAGGTGGCCGACTTGGGTCCTCCAAGTAAGTAAATAATAAATAACCTTTATTTACTATCATATATATGTATTAATACATAATAAATCATTTAACCAAGAGGGGCCATTAAATCGATTTATATTATAAACAATGAATATTAAATATTCTCTATTTAATATTATTATTTATCCCATCGAAATTCCCAAGCCATTGGATATTTGTCGTAAAGGCCAAAATATCAACACTCCCTCTTGGACTTGAGGCAAAGATCCACTCATGGATTCTCCATCACAAAACATAACCAAAATAGAATCATAGATTTCACATCTATGATAGTAGATCTTTATCTACAAGGTATAATGAGAACACAATTGTTCTTCTTAACCATATATCTCATATTCATATGAGAAACATCATATCATATGATGCTTACCATCCAAATGTGGATCTCCTAGATCCTCTGGTCTTCATGACCCAAGAATATCAGTACATGATATTAATGATAACATCAAATCCATGATGCTTATCAACCATAAGTGATATCAAGTCCATGATATCGGATATTTCCAATTAATTTGTGAATTTCCTAAATCCACTAGTCACCTTGACTATTTTGAATATCAAGTCCATGATATTCAAGGTATCATCAAGTCCATGATGTATACCATCCAATTTGTGGATAACTAAATCCACGAGTCACCAAGACTCAAGAGATGTCAAATCCATGACATCATACCAACATCAAGTACATGATGTTTTACTATCCAGATGTGGATTTCTTAGATCCACGAGTCCCATGACTCAAGAATTTAGAATATCAACTCTATGATATTTATGGTATCATCACGTTCATGATGTTACCAAATACTCAATTGTGGATCCCTGATCCATGAGTCTCCAAGACTCAAAAGGATATCAACTCCATGATATCCAGAGCATTGGTCTCTCGAATATCAAGTCCATGATATTCACCAAGTGCTCGGAGCAATGGTCTTTTGACATCAAATCCATGATGTCTCACCAATTGCTTGGAGTAATGGACTTTTGACATCAAATCCATGATGTCTCACCGATTACTTGGAAGTAATGGACTTTTGACATTAAATCAATGATGTCTCACCGATTACTGGGAGTAATGGACTTTTGACATCAAATCTATGATGTCTCACCGATTACTGGGTGTAATGGTCTTTTGACATCAAATCCATGATGTCTCACCGATTACTGGGTGTAATGGTCTTTTGACATCAAATCCATGATGTCTCACCGATTACTGGGAGTAATGGACTTTTGACATCAAATCTATGATGTCTCACCGATTACTGGGTGTAATGGTATTTTGACATTCAATGATGTCTCACCCATTACTGGGTGTAATGGTATTTTGACATTCAATGATGTCTCACCCATTACTAGGTGTAATGGTCTTTTGATATCCAATGATGTCTCACCCATTACTAGGTGTAATGATTTTTTGACATCCAATGATGTCTCACCCATTACTTAGAAATGGATCCCTGATCCATGCAAATGTGGACCCCTGATCCACGAGTCTCTTGGACTCGAAGAACATCAAATGATATTCTTCAATTCATAAGAATAACTTAGCCAAAAACATAAGTATATCCAGATGAAACCTACAAGTATAAGATTAGCCAATATGATTATAAGTCATTAGCCATAATCAGTAAATGAAAGAGAGTATGACCCATTCATACATAATATTTAAAGTATGCTTCACAAGCTATACAAAAGATGTATGCCCCATACAACCAGCATAATTTATCCAGTATTTGTGCATAAGAATAATCACATAAGTCTTCATCACCTAAAGATGACCAACATCTAACCAGCAAGATGCAATATAGTTTTCTATATGAATGTTCCTATGCAGATAACAACATTAACTCTAACATATGCCAATGTAAGAATGTTCCAACCAATAATGTATGTACCTATGCATAAGGAATACAATAACTAGCATCCATCTAGCAATCAACTATGATTTCCCATAACAGAGACAATGAGTCAATCAATGTCAACATATTCCAATGCTTAACATAAACCAAGAGATGGATTTACTCACATAGTTTCCTAAGCAAAACAAAACATATCATATCCCAGTGTGAGGTATACTCCACAACCACAATGTATGATCCTATAAAATATGCCAAATATGCCAATAACTATGCTGAATAGATAGTTATGTATGTTGCCCTCATACGCTAGAATGCATCCATTTATACACAATGTGAAGTATGTTCCTCATATATTCAGTTATGCTAATTAGGCATCCTTAACCAGTTGATCAAGTAATGTTGATCATACTAATGAGGTAAATACCTACCCATACATGAAATCAACAAGACATAAGAAAGGAGATTACTGCCATTCACACCAGTGAGCCTACGATTAAACTCCCTCTTAAACCATATGTCTATAATTAAGATACCCAGGGAACATGATACTTAAGGAGATTTACTCCCTCTAGATGGTCTTATCCATACATGCTAAGGTATGCAATAGGTAAATTAGGTATGCTGCTTACATACATGCTAAAGTATACAATGTATAGTAGTTCCCAAATAGATAGCTCTTTATGTTACCACGGCTGTAACTAAGACAAAACCAGATTATATCATTTGTCCACTGCCAATGTAAAGACCAACACAAGCCAATGTTGTCAGTATACAAAAGTACTTCCTTCACACAGTTAAGCAGTTATGTATGTCATAATTAAAGACTTAGTCATAACAGTGAGGAAGGATATTCTATCATAAGCCAAGTGTTATGAACCAGCCAATATGTAAATATAGCATATGTAAGAGCTAATCAATGCAAATGTTTTGATGAATCAACTATATGATGCTAATGAGCTAGCTAATGATCCAATAAGCTATGTAAGAGGGATAGGAAAGTGAGCCCATGATCAAACTCCCTCTTAATCAAGATTCCCTCCAAGGTATTCAACCTTAATGCAAGATTTAGCCCTACTTTCATAACCAATTTAAGCCAAACACCCGGTTGCCTTAGGTTTTGAAATAGTTAGATTGAAATTCCTAAATCTGAAATGGATCTTTCTTCTACCGTAGCTCTAATACCATGTTAGAATTTTTCAAATTCTACTTAGGATTATTTCAATCTAGAGGTAAAACTAAGCACATGATGTAATACGATAGATTCAGAGCAAGGAGAGATAGTACCCGGAAGTGAAGCCCTGATTGTGCCTTTAAATCTGCACTTGTTGCATAATGATTTGCTGAGGATCCCCGATCCACGAAGCAAATCCTCTAAAGTTGATCTTCCATCATCAACCTACCTAGATGCCACAATGCTCAGATATAATGTATATTGTTGAATCCAGTAAGACTTTATAATGTGCAAGGATAATTGCAATAAGTCTCAGCCCTTTAAAATCGCAGGTAAGGGTATACAGCGTAGCTTCTTCTATTTATATTGTTGCTCACAAAGTTAGTAGCACATATAAGGTAGCTCCTTCAAGTTCGCAATACTTAGTATTGCCTTAGACTGAAATCGCACAGCAGGCAGAATGATTCATATCACAGCTCCTTTGATCTTGGAAAACAATCGGTCTTTACTCCTAAATTCACTAAGGAAGCATATCAATTCTTGGAGGAAGGAAGCACGTTATGTATTTTGTGTTCTCCAAGATTTGACCTTGCATATATATGGTTTCAATTACTAAGCTCCACCTTACCAAGGTGGCCGACTTGGGCCCTCCAAGTAAGTAAATAATAAATAACCTTTATTTATTATCATATATACGCATTAATACATAATAAATCATTTAACCAAGAGGGGCCATTAAATCGATTTATATTATAAACAATGAATATTAAATATTCTCTATTTAATATTATTATTCATCCTATCGAAATTCCCAAGCCATTGGATATTTGTAGTAATTTCTCTTTTTTGAAACATGGTCCATCTACTAGAACTCAGAGCCACTCTAAGCATGGTATGGATCAGTCTAAGATCACAAGGGAGGTTGTTGACCTCCATAGCCAGCTTATCAACAAAGACGTGAAGGCGGGCTGTATACTAAAGGAACTCCAGTAGTTCACTATTCTATACTCTATGCTCGGCATTTTTTGTTGTTTGTTTGCTTTTAGTCTGTTGTTGGGTGGTTGCCAATTCTCTAATGCTTTCCTTTTAGGCAGCATTTTGTTGTGAAGCATTTCAGGGTCCCTTCAAATCCTACTTTACCTGTAATCAAAAACAAAAACATAAAAAGGAACTCCAATAGTTCATTTTTGTCTGCTCTGTGTTCGATGTTTTTGTTGTTTGTTTGTTGTTGGTCTACTATTGGGTTGTTGCCAGTTCTCTGATACTTTCATTTTAGGCAATATTTTGTTGTGAAGCATTTCAAGGTCCCTTCAAAACCTGCTTTACCTTTATTATTATTATTATATATATAATTTTATATTTATGAAAAAAAATTGTTTGGATATTGTTAAGGTTTTAGGATCGTTGCAAATGTAATAGCAATCCTGATTGTATGTGTTTTCCAAATGCATCAATCTCTTGTATATATACAAGGAAAAGACAAAAAAAGACATCTCCCTTCATGGGACATGTCTATGAAGAGACATGTCTATTCATTAATCTAATTTATTAATTAACTATATAGTTATTATAAGAATAAATATAGATTAACTATATATATATATATATATATATATATATATATATATATATATTAATTAACTATATAGTTATTATAAGAATAAATATAGATTAACTATATATATATATATATATATATATTAATTAACTATATAGTTATTATAAGAATAAATATAGATTAACTATATATATATATATATATATATATATATATATATAATAAATCATTTCTCATAATAATCATATAGTGAGTTTTATTTATCTAATCGATGCTGCATATATCAACACTCCCTCTTAGCTAGGGAGGATAAATCAATCCAATATCAAAACTTATGACACTTGATAGCATCAACCCTAAGATGTAAGCAATAGAAGCATCATCCTCATGATGTAATCAATAGAAACATAGTCTCAAGATGTGGATTGCCTCCATTAGTGATTCTATCCACAAGCTCTCAGGTGGATTGCCTCCATCGGCGATTCTATCCACACGCTCTCAAGTGGATTGCCTCCATCAATGATTCTATCCACAAGCTCTCGTGTGGATTGCCTCCATCAGCGATTCTATCCACAAGCTCTTAGCTTTACTGTGGATTGCCTCTATCGGCGATTCTATCCACAAGTTCCCGGGTGGATTGCCTCAATCAACGATTCTATCCACAAGCTCTCGTGTGCATTGCCTCCATCGGCGATTCTATCCACATGTTCCCAGGTGGATTGCCTCAATCAGTGATTCTATCCACAAGCTCTCGTGTGGATTGCCTCCATCAGTGATTCTACCCACAAACTCACGAGCTTTAGTGTGGATTGCTTGTATCGGCGATTCTATCCACAAGTTCCTCGGTGGATTGCCTCAATCGGCGATTTTATCCACAAGCTCTCGTGTGGATTGCCTCCATCGGCGATTCTATCCACAAACTCATGAGCTTTAGTATGGATTGCCTCTATTGGCGATTCTATCCACAAGTTCCTAGGTGGATTGCCTCAATCAGCGATTCTATCCACAAGCTCTCATGTGGATTGCCTCCATCGGCGATTCTATCCACAAACTCACGAGCTTTAGTGTGGATTGCCTCTATCGGTGATTCTATCCACAAGTTCTATCTATTATGATCGGTTTCAGCCATCACAAGATGTGTATCACAATAGAAGGTCAAGTTATTGTATGATCGTCACCTTAAAATTACTTTTACAAATACAATTGATAATCATTTGGAAGTCGTCACTTCCTCATAATTTACATAGGGGGCAGGCCCATTAAAAGCATTCATGATTCATTAGTATAATAATCAATTATATCAAGTTTACCTCATAAATGTTTCACTTTCAATAGTGAACTCTCTCTCAATCAATATGATCAAGATTGTCACAAGTTGACTGAACCATCTACTCCCTCTGAAGCTCAAGTTTATCAACTTATTGACCACTTTTGAAATATCAAACTCCCTTTGCATCTAGTCTCAATCATCAATTTGTTGGCAAGCATCAAGTTCTTTCTCCCTTGAATGCAATTATCTTGTGCTTTTGTCCTGAAGGTATGTCAGAGAGAGATTACAAATACCTCACTAAACTATCTCAATCGTAAATACCAATGATAGAAGCATACAAGATTTTACTAACCAATAGTATAGCATGAATTACAAACTCAAAAGTTATGTTCATTAATAAAACATGAAATACCTATCTTTTATAAATTTCAAGTATTTCATTCTGTAAGGTGAGCCCATGTAGAAAATATCATGCAAATTCACAGAATGACATTGTCGTTCTCGAACATTACGAGAATTATTCACATGACTTGTCTTGAATATCCAAAGGTTCTATACACTATGAAAACCTTCAATTTGATCGGATCTCCCTTCAAGTGGTTAGACTTTTAAAGAAGGAACCTCACTCTTTTAGAGATTTTTGCATAGACCCGTACACAATCAGTCATAACTTTTGAATTTGACATTTTCATTCCAATCGCTCCGGTGAGATTCTTCTAAATTTGTTAATCGCCAACATATCCATTCCAAATATTTTCAACAAGTCATTCAAGTACTTTGTCTAGCTTACAAAGATACCATCATTGTTTTGTGTTATCTGTAATCCCAAAAAGTATTTCATTTCACCAATAATACTCATTTCAAATTCAGTCTTCATTTCATCAGCAAATTTGTCACTAGCTTCATCTTCTCCTCCAAAGATAATGTCATCAACAAAAATAACTATAACTAACAAACCATTTCCAATTTCTTTTGTGTACAGATTGCTATCAACTGTTCCTTTTATAAATCTCAATTTTAACAAATACTTATCCAGTCTTGCATACCAAGTTCTAGGTGTTTGTTTAAGTCCATATAAAGCTTTCTTCAATTTACATACCATGTCTCCTTCTTAAGTCAAAGGAAAACCTTCAGGCTGCTCAATGTAGACTTCTTCCAACTCTTCATTCAGAAATGATGACTTCACATCCATCTGATATACATTGAATTTCTTGTAAGCCGCATAAGCCAAAAACATTCTTACTGCTTCAATTCTTGCAACAGGTGCAAAGGTTTCTTCATAGTCAATTCTTTCTTGTTGTGAGTAACCCTTACATACCAATGTTGCTTTGTTTCTTACTACTTCTCCTTGTTCATTCATCTTGTTTCTGAATACCCATTTAGTTCCAATAACATTCTTGTCTTTAGGTCTAGGGACCAATTCCCATGTCTTGTTCTTTTCAATCTGATCTAGTTTTTCTTTCATAGCATTAGTCCAACTTTCATCTTCACAAGCTTCACTAGTAGTCTTAGGTTCAATTTGAGAAATCAAACATAACTGTTCTTGTACCTTATTCCGAGTTACAACTCCTCTTTTGATGCTTCCAATAATCTGCTCAATAGGATGATTCCTTAACAAACTCTTGCTAGGTGTCACTGTCTCAGATCTCTATTCAGGTGTAGGTTCTTCAGTAACTTCACTATGGCTTTCATTCAACAAATCACTGTCAGTTTCATAAAACAATTCAGTAGATCTAGTGTTAGGTTTAGGATGAGCTTCTTCATCAGATTCATAATCAAGCATTCTTTCCTGAATTTTGAACTTTTCATCAACTTTAACATTTGCGATTTCAACAAGTCTTAGTTCTTTTATTGAAACATCTATATGCTTTCTTTTTCAAAGAATATCCAAGAAATATACTTTCATCACTTCTAGGATCAAACTTTCCAATATCATCATCTCTCTTTATATAACATTTGCTTCCAAAAATTCTAAAATACTTTACTAAGGGTGCATGTTCAAACCATAATTCATAAGGTGTCTTGTTTGTGTCTGCTCTGATTTGTACTTTCTTCATTGTATACACTGTTGTGTTCACTGCTTCTCTCCAAAATACCTTCGCCACATCATTCTCAAACAACATAGCTCTTGTTGCTTCAGTCGCTGATCTGTTCCTTCTTTCTGCAATACCATTTTGTGCAGGTATTCTAGAGGCTGAATACTGTCTCTTAATGTCATTTTCTTCACAAAAGGTGTTAAACTCTCTAGAAGTAAATTCTCCACCTCTATCAGATCTCAAACATTTACTCCTCATTCCAGATTCATTCTCAACTTTATTCTTAACAATCTTAAACTTATCAAATGCTTCAGATTTTTCTTTAAGAAATGCAATCTACATCATTCTTGTAAAATCATCAACAAGAATCATAAAATACCTTTCTCCATAGAATCCTCTAGTCCTGGTAGGACCACTCAAATCTGTATGAACAATCTCCAGCATCTCTGTAGATGTAAACTTCTTACTAGGAAAAAAACTTCTCTTCTGTTTAGCCATTACACATTCTTTGCAAATCATGTTAGTAGGCTTCATAATCTTAGGTAAGTCCCTCACTGCAAGTGTAGTGCTTACTTTCACAATGCTATCAAAGTTTATATGACAAAACCTTCTATGCCATAACCAACTGTCATCAATCTTAGTAATCAAACATGTCATCTCAATAGGATTCAACTGAAATACATTACCTCTGGTTCTAGATCCAGTTCCAATCAAATTTCCATCTTTATCCTTTATCACACAAGTTTTCTCAGTAAACCAAACTTGATATCCCTTATCAACTAACTATCCAACACTCAAAAGATTATGTTTCAATCCATCAACAAAATAAACATCATCAGTATTAGTCTTACCATCAAGAGTAATAGATCATATACCTTTAATCAAACAAGGTGCATTGTTTCCAACTCTAACAACTCCTCCATCATATTCATTAAACTTTATGAACTTTTTCATGTCTCCAGTCATATGATGTGAACAACCACTGTCTATAATCCAATTAGCTTTATTTTCAACTTGAGAAACTAAGGCTTTTTCTTCCTTAACATCAGTTTCAAGATTCTCTTTTTTAATTGCTACAAATCCTATGTCATCATTATTCTCAATATCACTTTCACTCAAAGTTCTTTCAATACTAGCTTCAAGATCTTCATCATTAGCATAATAACATTCCTTAGATCTTCTAAGTTTGAAATTGCTTATGTACTTTTTAACTCTCTTAGGACACTTAGATGCAAAATGACCATATTCTTGATAAGTCCAACATTAAAATATTTTCTTACCGTCTAGTTCTCTTTTCACAAGTAAAGCAATGCTTTCTTCTATCTTTTTGTCTTCTTCATTTCTAGATCTGTTGCTGCTAGCATAATCTCCACTCACACTGATGCTTCTTGACAATATAGGGCGAACAATAAGAGCACTGAATGCTGTCTCCATTCTAGGTAAGTCTCCTAATAATCTCAAGTTCATTTATGTTGCTTCCAATCTTCCAAGAAGAGTCTCTCTTGTAAAGTTTGTTGTACAAGGTATAACTTGTTCAATCATCTGTGTTGTCTCCTTAAATGGAAGAGTCAATGTCCTCAGAATTTTCCATATCACTTCATTCTCTGTCTTTGTTCCTCCACAAGATTTTATACCTGTAATAATTTCTAACATTCTACCAATATAGCTTCTAATAGATTCATCTACCAACATTCTTATATCTTCAAATGCACATATCCAATTATGTAATCTAACTCTTTTTGCATGTTCATCACTTTCAAAAGTAGAGTGTAAAGCATTCCAAATTTCATGAGATTTTTTCAAATATTTTACTTGACTGTACTCATTCTTCGGAAGTGCTATCAAAAGTGCTTCTCTTGCAAGTATGCAGAAATGAAAAGGGTTTAGGGTTCAGAGATCCTAATTTAATCATAAGGGTAATGATAGCCAAGGAAAGTATGTTGATGGACGAGTTCCTCAATTACCAAGCCACGCTTCGCCAAGTCAAGCTACAACTACACGTGGACTGATGAAATCTTCAAAAGTTTGTGCGAATGATCAATAATAGGCACATGGATAAGGGTTCATGCTAACATTGCACAACGCTTTAGAATCACTAAAACGTCAAAAGTATGAACCAAAGAAACTCATCAAAACATCATCATATTCTCCAAAACATTCATTACATTTTATCTACTAAACTTAAGCTAAGTGAGAGAATAATGAAACCATGCAAGCATTAAGATACATCAAATAATCACCACACTTCAATGAAAATTCTATTGTCTCAATAGCTAATAAGCAACAATCTCAGAATTCACTCCCTTACAAATGAGAAGAAGAGGCCTTTATATAGGTCTTCAAAACAACGAAAGGCCCGCATCAAAACAATAACCGATGGCCCAGATTTTGCCACTATAGCCCTAATTAGGGTTAGGGCACAAAAAAGGGAATCTAAATTAATGCAAGGAAGAAGCCACTACAGTAGAGGGTAATAAATGTCCACTACGCATGCATGCTCAAGAAGAGAGTGAGGTGTCATAAATGACCATTACATGTATGTCCACTATGCATTAAATGCATCTACCTTTGACCCCTACCTTTGAATTCCTAGAATCTACCCAATATGGCCTCCAACTCATCAATGCTGACACTCAGTGTTGATTCCTGTCTGAATTCCAGCGCCAGCACTGCTCGCTCTGACCTCTTCAGGCCGTCCTCCCATTCTGGCAATAGATCCTGAGTTATGTGCATGTTGTTTGACAAGGCAGAGAGGTTCTCAAAATCATCCTTTATGAAAGAGTTAAGCCTAAAGAACTCCTCCAATTTCTCCTTCATGTTGTCTATTGTTATTTCCTCCTCGGCCAACCTTTGCAACCACAGTGATGCAATGGTATTGGAGAGCTCTTGCCGGATATTCTCAACTATCCCCTTCAATCGAGCTTACTCCTTACTGAAATGTTCAAACATGTCCTTTGCCAGAAGAACTGCACAATACCATCGAGGGAAATCATACGCTCCTTCTCCGATGACCTTGTCATCAACCAAGACCTGCCTAGGGGTTTCCATCAGCTCCTGCAAGTCAGTGATTGCCTCATCCTGATAGATATGCTCATCTTCCCAAGTCTCCTCTATGCAACGAATTCGGGAAAGGATGGCCAATGCCTTATCGTGAATTCGTACTAACTCCTCGTCGTGGATGTAGGCCTCATACTCGATCCCCCTAATCCAAGTCTTTGCACCCTGCGCAATACTCCTAATCTTGTCGATGGCCTCAACTGACTCGGTTGGAACAGCCGTTGGTGGAATGAAAGATGGGTCCTCTTCTCGAACTGGGTGAGGCAACCTATCAATGTATGCACATAAAGCCTTGTTCTCTTCCTTCTTCCTTTGATATTTTTCTTCCAGCCTCTTCATCTTATCCTTGACAACTTGTGTCGAATCATCAAATTCCTCCATGACCTGTGCTCGAGAAGCCTGACCAAGATCTACCTCTGTTATGTGATACTCCTTAGGAGCAATTTAATCTTTGGTCTTTTCGACTACCGGAGTCGCTATCTACAAAATTCTAGATCCGGATTCTCCTCTGACGACCTTGGTGAATTTCTTGGCTTTTCCCTTTTCTCCTGATCGATCAATTTGATCCAGAATCTCGTGTAACTCAATTGCAGGGTCTATCTCCTTTTCCTAGCTTCCCTGAATCCTCTGCTTGAGCCACTCTGGAACATTTGTATTTGGGTCCCTCTGTACTGCTAGCTCTTCTTGTCCTTGCACTGCTCTAGTATCAATCTCCTCAACTCCAGGACTTTCTGCCATTGCTTCAAGAGCAAGTGCCTCTGTCGTGGGAATCTCCTCTTCTGTCACTGGGGCCTTTGCTTCTACCTCGGGAATTTCTTCCTCAATTATCTTCCTAAAGAAGACACCAAGACTCTCCTCTATCATCACATCTTGTTCCCTGCTTGTTCCTGGCATGAACCTCTCATTGGCATTAATGCTCAATCTGTCTTGTATCGGTCTAGTCATGCGTTGCTCTCCTTGTTGTGTTCTTCTTTCACTTGCTTCTCCTTCCTGTCAAGTGAATGCTCTAATTTCTTGCACACTGAGAGTCCAACTAGGCGAAGATGGTGAATCCTCAGACCTTAATCTCTTCTGTTGTGGTTCTTCAACATGAAGATCCAATCTCCTCTTTATATGCATTTCCTGAGCTACACCCTTCTCCTTTATGTGTTCTGCACTCCCTGATGGGATGTCTCTTCTACTCTTCCTCCAGATGGCTGCCTTGGTCTCTCATCTCACAGTTGTGGATGACCTATCAACTTGTAGGTCCAATCTTCTTTTGACACAGTCATCCTTTCAAGTTTTCGTTCTACCCACCACCCTGTGAAGTCCACAACTGGCTTTGTCAATACATCAAGATCCACGATCTCTTTTCTCTGCCAATCGTAAGGATGAATGACCTTTTCTTTATCTGGGTTAAAACCTCTTTGTAGCACATTTGGGTCCTCTTCCATCTGATCAAGAACGTGGACAATCTTACATGCCCTGATCAAGTCCAAGGGCAATCGGGAGCACATCCTCTTCCTGACCTCATTCTCCTCAACTGCATTTGCCCAAAAATTCTTCAGGTGAGCTTTGTTTTGATGCCTCATCCCTACCACTACTCTAATCTTATTATATGGGTCAAAACCTGGCCTTCCTAGATAGAGTGGTAGACGGAAGAATTTCAGCTCATCAGATGACCTCTCAGCTGCTGGAAGAAAAGGACACACTTCAACTGCATCACCTCCAATGGAAAGTGGTAATTCTAGTCCTAGCTTCTTCTTCTTCAGGACTTTGTCATAGGCTGTCAATTGTCTGGTGACTTCCAACAAGACCATTTTATCGATAGGGTATCGTGGAAGCTTGAATGGCTACTTAGAAAATCCTTGCAATCTGATATAGGAGAAGGTGGGAAACTGAATGAACCACGCCCCGAATTCCTCCGCCAACTTCATTGCCTCAGAAGACAATCTCATATGCAATCCCTTCTGCAAGGTTCTCACGATGCGCATTGCAAATGCATCATTAACCCTAGTGTAAAGAGCCTTCCTAGCTCTCGATTGATCACGCTTGTAATTTAAAAATAATTTAACAACTTCCAGAAATTCAAGAGAGATATAATTTAATTTGAATCTTAACAAACATTATTCTCTGAATTATACAAACATATGTTACCAAGAACAACAATTGCCATTATCTAAATTTACAATTTTATTGAAAAACATTGGCACCTAGCAATCAAATGTACTCTTGGATGAATCGAAATGGTATCTAATACCATTGGCGCAGCCTGGCAAGTATCCAACAGCCCAATGTATGAGCTCGCAGCCCTCCAAGTATTGACACAGCCTAGCTAGCTGCTCACGCAGCCACTGGTAGTGAAAATCCAGCTCCAAAAAATATCACGCAGCCCTCTAATACTTAATTCCAGCATCCAATATTCAAAACTCATCTCTTAAATAATTTGTGTGGCCTCACAAATAATACACAGCAATGAATACATCACTTGCTACTTTGGAAACAATTTCGCACCTACCAAATTACAACTCCACCGCTCAAAGAGATAATCCAGCCTCCTTGAGAATTCAACTCTACAAGAAATTTGAATGCAGCCTGTATTAAACCCTCAACTCTATAATACATTTAATCATTTCCATTTGGCATACCTCAGCACCAAACTTATGTCTTCAAAATCAGAATAAAATTATCAAAAATTCAGAAGCAAAATTCATCATCAATCAGTGATGATTAAAATTGCAGAAAGAGGAATCAGTCCTCAAAACCCTAGCCATTTCTCACAACCAAGAAGCTTCATAAATTTTATCAAATCGACAATCAATGATTTTCTTTTCACAAAGCATTGCTTTTATAATTTAAAAGTGTCTTCTCTCACACACTTTTCACTTAAAACACTTTTTATACTTAGGCACATATTGAATAATATAGCTTATTAATTCATTTGGCTCCAAAAAAAGGTCTTTTCACCAATATCATGAAATTATGACACGCAAGGTCCCTGTTTCTTGTGCCCAAGATTTAAAACTTTTCATCCTGGTTCCAACAGGCTATAACACTAAGGTATCCAGCATATAATACTAACAAAAATGGCAACTTTAGCAAATTTAATTAAATAATAATAATAAACCACTCATCTTGCGAAAACAATTGAAGAAGCGTCCGAATCGAAATCTGTTTGCACAGGATTGATCCAAATGATGAATGAACTTGACGGGGTGACTTACCAAAAATAGACGCTCTCTCCAAGATTCTTGGAGCCCAAACCGGAAGCCAAAAATGAAAGCTGAGAGCATCATTCAACTCCTCTAACTCATCTAAGCTCATTGGAACTATCCATTGACTTACTATAAATAGTAAGTTCACACCAAAGACCCTCTAAACACCTCGACAAACCACGAGGATCACAATAATGACCTGGCACCATCAGATCAATGACCTGCAAAAAATGGGGACAGTACACCTGGTGTAGTCATCAATGGCATGTAGATGCAGTTGTGGGTAACAGTCATGGACCCTTAACCTTGGATTCCCACTTCCAAGAACTCCCTTGTACCTCAGTCCTTCATACCTCGTATTTCGTGCCAGCATATATATTACATATGAGCTCATACAAAACTTCCTCGTATGCTCCAAATTCCTCAGCTGTTCATCGAGGTTGTCACTAATCAACCCAGCCCAATCAATGTGATTAAACTCCTCTACTACCTGTTGAACAAAGTACCACATCCATGTCTCGAACAGGTAAGAGTGGGGTAACCCAAATATCCTGTTGAGCATCATTATTAGATCATTGTATTCACAGTGGAAATCCATCCAGACAAGCTCCTTGGGCAACTTGGAGTAGTTGGTTTTATTCCTCCTCATCCATTTGTTGTTGATGATCTCATCACAGTGTTGAACTCTTGCTGTGTAGACTCTATGCGCCTCCTCCTTTGTCTTCGAGACCAACCTCCGAGATGAAAGAATCCCAAATGCTTCAGTAATGGCTGGAGGAGAGAGATCTGCAATGATATTCCCATCTGAGTCCTTGATCATTCTATCACTGGACTAATAATGTTTTGCACATTCCACGATCAACTCAACATGCTGAAAGGCAGGGGGGAATCTGGCTGCAGCTACAATTCCACTGTTCACAATCTGGGCAGGCAGGTGTGTCGGGTGATGATCTTTGTAGCCAAACATCCTCCTTTGGAACTCGCTCAAATCAAAGCATCCAAGATTTGTGTCCTTCACATCAATCCACTTCGAGACAATTTTGGATTCTGGGTAGAATTCTCTTTGTTCATTCTTGATCAAGTTGCCTTCTGCTTACGCTGGTTCCTCTGGGTTCAGCCATCTGCAAAACAGAAAGAGAAAAAAAAAACTTATAAAAGCATAAAAAAAAAGAGAGAAAAGCACTTCATCCCAAAATTCAAAGATCTGCCAAGATTTCTCCATCTTGTCCAAAATTCAATTTTCTCTCTCCTCATGGATATTTTTACTTGTGATCAACTTACAGAAGAAAATTTTGAAAATCTCACAAATTTCTTCACACTTCCCAAGAAATAATCCTTTTCTCTCTTCTCAAGAATGCTCTCTTGATTTGCGTGAAAATGAAATGAGCAAAGCCTTCTCTTATAGCCTCTCAAAAACTCGAAAAGCTGCTTTAAAGACTGTAGCTAAAATTAGGTAGCTGCCCCGTTTTAACACAAGTTTCTATTTTTTTTTTAAAGATTCCTTGCCACTTATCTGTGTTTTTCTCCCGATTTTTAGAATCTGCCAATTTAAGCACCTTTGTCTTCATGAGGAAGTTTTCCCATTTCTCAATTTTCCAATTCTTGGTCTTTCGATTTTTTGATTTTTTGAGAACTTAATTAATTAAATATTAATAAATCAATATTTAACCAATTTCAATTTTAAAACATAAAACTAAGAAAAATCTTTTAAAGCAATTTCATTTTTTTGTGAACTTTTAATCTTTAATTGCTTTTTTTATTTTTATCGATCTTTTTTTGTTTTAATTAAATATTGATAGAAATCAATATTAATTAATTTTCATTTTAAATCCAAACCGATTTAATCCCAAGTTCTTTTATTTCCAAATTTTTTGATTTTTTTTTTAAGATTAATTAATTAAATATTAATAAAAATTTATATTTAATCAATTTTACAATTGAAACTTAAAATCAAAGACACTATTATTTCCTTTCCAAGAATGGATTCGTGCTTCAAATCGACCTTTTCCAATTTTCAAAAAAAATATGATGGATCTTCACATTTCAGATTCATGTTAAAAAAAATTCCGCTCGCGAGTTCGAGTGTGTGCCGGATTTTGTCTTCAACATTCATTCCGTGACCGACCTTGTTTTGCGCTTGAGGGAAGGAAAAGTCGGGATTCCGGGTGAGTAAAAGATTTTTCTTCATCCCACATTCCGCAAATGGCTTGCAAAAGAGTCCGTTGACTCGTGCTCCAAGGAGGCTGGGAGCGGGATTTTCCTTTCGTGGCGGATTGTGCCTTAAGCCTAGGTGAAAATTAACTCAATGAAGTTAGAGCATGACAAGTGTCCTCATCTTATGACAAGAGACAACATGATTTAAATATAGCTCAATCTACATACATTAACCACTCTTAATTTTAGCCGAGTGTAAGAATGTTTAAGGGGACTTAAGTGATTAATTGAGGATTAATTAATTGTTAGATGATTGACCTATTTACTCCAACATATTGCACCCATGAAAATAGTAAAAATTAGGCAATCCAATCAGCTTTATCCATGGTCACATTAACGCTATAGCATTTCCCTAAACAACTAACAATACCCCATCTGCAATCTAGACCTAAATTTTTGAAGCTAGATATATAACACAATTCAAACAAGCAATTAACTTCTTCTTGATGAAGTTGTCAGTGTTTCCTAAGTCTATCAAAACTCTTACTCTCTTTCTCCAAGAAACTCACTACCTTGAGGGTTTGTGGCATGCTAATGTTAGAAAATACATGAGAAGAAATGGTTGGTTGGGTACCCCCTAATTCCTCTTATGGCTCATTGCTAAACTCTTCATCATCTTCTTCCTCACTTAGCCCTTCAATGTAGAACAATTTTCCTGCACACATCTATATCATTTACTATATTTGCTATCACAATGAAAACACAACCTTTTTGCCCTTTTTTGTTTAATTTCTTAGAGAGTCAATCTAGTGAATTGAGGGAATGGTCATGCTGAAAAACTCTTCTCTCTTATGTCATTGAAGCCTTGACTAATAGGAGCTAAAACTTTCCTGTAAAATGAGCTAGGATAGGTTCTAGAATTGCTGAATATAATCTTCAACTGGTCAAGTTTGTTGTAGTTTGGTCAATTGGTTGAAGTGGTATTTTGATACACTATCACAATAGTTTGACCATAGTTCCTCTTTATAAATTGTCCAAGTGACCGAGAGAGCCTTTTTCTTCCATTAAGTACATAGTCATCATTACCAAATGAATTGCTTTGGTTCTAGCTATAAGGAAGCCATTGTCAACTTTTGCAAGCATTTTGATATGGATTGTCTAGCCTGGAAGATCCACCTCAATTGCTTGAAACATCATATTACTTATTTGATTGAGATATACATCCCTAGATTTGAAAAATTGTGTTCTTGATGTAGATCGTGTCTTCCTTCAAACTGGTGACTTCTCCCTTAACTTGCTCAACCACCAACAAAATTCTCTTTCATCTTGTTCATTTCATCCTTTACATCATCCATGGATATGGTATCTATCTCTTCTACTAATGAATCACCTTTATCAGGGTTCTTTCTAAGAGTGTAGGAATTCTTGTCCCTACGTCTAGTTTGTGGGCCTACCATGCTAAGGCTTAACAATGCAAAATCTAAATATATTTTTTACCAAACCTTAATCAAATTATTTCATAATTTTCAGCCACAAAATTAAAATTTTATACAGAAAATCCCCATTAATTTTACCCAATCTTCCCAAAACTGTAAACAAATCTGACAATTTGCCAAAATTACAGATCATGAAACAAATTTATTAAACTTCCTGATAATATAGTTAAAACAACTCCAAATGACTTCAAATCAAAATTGTAGGTGGACCAATGAGCTTCTGTTCAGTCCTCCAAAAATTAGAAAAAAATTGCCAAATTGAGTGATTTATGCACTTCACATTTGACCTCCCAACTCAAACAACAATTGCCTTGTTTCTTTCCTTCCAAATGCCAAGATCATCCTCTGATACCACTTGTAATGATATTACTTGCACAAAAGAAGAATACAATAGGGAAAATATGTTGCAAATACTTGATAATACTTGAGAATAATAATACACTTTGATGGGGCAAACCTCCCCAAGTCTCTAGGAAGAACACAATTCACAATATGATGATAATAAGCTAACCTCTAACTCCTATATAGATCTAATTATACCATGGATTCTACCCCAAGCTAACTTTATTACTTATATACTTAAGAGTTATGGTTGTCATGAGTCAACTACTCATATCCCTATTGATACTATAGGTTCAGGGTGCAGCAATCAAAATTACCTAGATGATCATGAACTGTGGACAAGAAATGTGGAGAATTGTATGTTAAGTTGCATATGCTTTCTTAGCAAGGTGAGAATGTACATGAAATCTTAGGAGGATCATTCCCTGGGAACTTAGAAGAGCTGAACTCTTTCAGGAGAGTCAAAGAAAACATATTGAATCTAAAATTGACCTGTTTAAGAAATGGTTTTACTCTTAGCAATCATGTGCAAATGAGAAATTCTAGCATTCCCTTAGCGAAAGGCTCACTCAAAGCCAACAATCTCCTATTTTTTGTTTATGTTTATAGTATTATTAAAAAAGATAGTCCAAAATAGGCTTTCATTTGCAAGGTATAATGCCTAATATCTTAGTGCCCAACGAAGATTTAATTAATGTACACATGAATATATTTATTAATAAATTATAGTGTAACATTAAAAGAGGGAAACAATTTACCCATAAGTTTTGAATAACGCATAAGATTTGTAGGTATGGATCCTGGATGAACTGAATTAGCAGTCACATTAACACCTTCTTCCTGAAAAGAACAGTACAGATGTGTCAGTAATGTAAAAGCCAAATTGACATGATTACCCAAATCTAAAGAAAATATGTGGAAAGAACAAGATGCATTCCCTACAATCCAATTTATTTTCAAAAGTCAAACCTTTGTAATAATATTATCTAACTTTCCAAGGTTTTACAATTATGACAATGTTAAATCCCTTATACAATGTTTAGAACTTATATCACTTCAATCTCTCTTAGTAAAAAAACCCTTTTCACTTCACAAAATCGAACGCTCTATCTAGCCTTTCAATGGTTTAAAACTTTTATAAAGATCTGAGCTCTAATATTCTTGCCAACATCAAATTGTATCAATTTCAAACAATCCAATGGACCCTTTGGCACTATGAATTGCAGATTACATTGACCAATACAGAAATTGACCTAGTCTAAGAATGAAACAAGGTGTTAGGCATAGAGTTATTAAATTTCAAATTTTCACATACTCGACTCTGAGAAGTATCATAACTCGCGCTTGCACCAAATGAGGTGCGATGGGTTAGCCGATAGTGACATATAGTAAATGTTTGTGATGTAAACTCGTAATTTGAAACTGTACAGTAGGTTGTAACAATGTTAGCTAGAAGGATGTCTGGGATTGTGCAACACAATACATTATATCATGAAAATATTCATTTCTCAAATGTGGGTCATCTGCCTCTTAAATCACACAAAATACTTTGTCAATGACAATCTTGTGTGGAGAAGATGTGAAATTGTCTACTTTATCTGGAAATTAGAATTAAAGAAATTATTTAGGCCGAAGAGCATTAACAACAATTCTTCCATGAAACATATTTTTACCTCTTCCTTTTACTGACGTGCTAAGTTTGTTGGGCGTTTCCACTTCTTAATCGAAATTGGTGTAGATGGTTGGGATTGGCAAAATTAAAAACCCATTAAAACCAACTGAGGAACACCATTATTATTCCTCAATGTACCAAATCATCCACACAGTTCGATCCTGTCATTAGAAGAAACCCCAATTAATACTGCAAATCTGCAAAACATTTCAAAATCTTAAAACATTTGACTCCATGCTTTTCTTATACTTCTGCAATTATAATTTTGTGCCAATTTGTAACTGCTAAACCCACTACTCACTGATTCAAATGCCTATTTCCAAAAAGGGGATGATGTAGTCGGGATTTCAAACAGGAGGATATGTCATGCTTCTAAAATACCATTAATACTCAAGGAACCTTTACCACGAATCTACACTGAAGATTTGTCCCCAAATCTCACTAGACCACTATTCCAATCTGTAAATGTGGAAAACTTGCTTCTGTCACCCGTCATGTGGTTTGAACAACCATTATCCACTATCTGAAAACTTTCTCTTGTTGCATGTAAAGCTAATTCAACAAGAAGGAATTTCTTTTCTCTCTCTCCAAACTTTTGTTTGCTTCTTGTCTCTACAAAACTCATGTGACAATTTGTTGTAGTATGTCCAACATTTTGACATTTAAAACATACTAAACTAAAATTCCTTAAAGCATTAAATGAGTTTTGAAAAACAAACTTGATTCTTCTACTTGGCATAACCCTGCAATTGATTGCTTTGTGACCAAAGTAGTTGCAAAAATTATAGTAACAATAGAAAGAGCAAAATCTTCTAGGAAACCATTTCTTAGTTTCAACAAAATCTTTGTTAACTTTTGCACTACTAGAATTTTCTCCTTTTTGAAACCCTGAGCCAGATTTTATATTAACCTCTTGCTATTTAGCCAAAATCTCTCCTAGCAATTCTGAACTTTTTGTAGATTTTATTTGCTTTTAAGGAATCAAACTTAATTTTTTTATTTCACTCCTTAAAGCAACTATTTAACATTCTAATTTTGAACAATTTTCAAATTTTAGAATAAGTTCAGAATTTACCATTTCTACCTGTCTTTTACTCTCTTCAAGTTCAACTTTCAGATTTATAATAATCTAATTTGTCTTCAACATCTTTTAAAAGGTCTTCATTGTCTTTTAAGGCTGATGTTAATTGTTGTGCCTTTTCCTCCTTCAATCCGCTAATCTCCTCTAGAGCACATACCAACTCTCCTTCTAGACCCACTTCATCTTCTATATTGTTGTTTGGATCAGCATCACTTGATCTATAAAACACGGTCCTATTGCCATAAACAAAGTTTCACAATTGTCAGAACAGAATATTTACTAACATCAAAATTAGTGCTATCCTCTTTAATATATAAACTTTTCTATTTCTTTGGGAATCCTTTTTGCTTACGAGTAAATTGTTTCTTTTTTAAACCCTCTTATTCATCACTGTTAGCATAAGGACATTTGGCCGCAAAATGTCCACTTTTCCCACAGTTAAAACATTTAAGAGGTAATTTTCCTTTGTGTTTGCCAACCTTTGTAAATTGCTTTACCAAGTTTGCCAATTGCTCTTCTAGATCATTTTTATTTTGTACTTTCATCCCTCACCTTTTTAGTTCCTCTAAAAGCAACATTTTTCTTTGTCTCTTCATCACCTAACATTCTCATTTCATAGGTTGTTAGAATACCATGTGAATCATCTATCATAGTTTTTGCATTATATCTAGAGCGTAGAGAACATAAAACCTTTTGCACAATGACTAATTCTTTCATCATTTCACCTAAGCCCTTGATAGCATTTATAACCTCGTCGACTCTAAGAAGATAATCAGGAATACGCTCTTCTTCTTTCATTTTCAACTCTTCAAACCTAGCTTTGTATGTCTGCAGCTTTGCCTGTTTTACCTTGTTATCTCCTTCAAGATGCTCTCCAACTTATCCCAAGTCTCTTTGGCTATTTCATAATGCATAACTTTGACAAACTCTATGTTAGATAAACCACACAACAAAGCATTTTTGTCTTTAGCAATGTTTTCATAATCTTTCTTTTTCTGCAAGATCATTTAAAGGAGACTTAGGCATAGTATAACCATTTTCAAAAGTCAACCAAACATCATACCCAATTGAAGCAATATAACTTTCCATCCTATGGCTCCAAAAAGCATAATTGGTGTCGTCAAACAAAGGTGCTTTATTTGAGGAAGAGCCTTCTAAAGTAGCCATGTGTTCTAATGACAAGATCTTCTTAGACTGATTAGGTCTTTTAACAAGCATTGGCTCTGATACCAATTGTAAAACACATATTTAATACTAAGCGGGGGGGTGAATCAGTATTAAATAACAATTAAATCTTGATCCAATTAAATTTTTTGATAAAACTGCTTTAAATGAATACCAAAATGAAAGCACCAAATAACTAAATAGAACCACAAGCACAAAGATGTGACGTGGAATTCCACCCAAGATGGGAAAAACCACAGTGAGAATCGCTGCTTGGATCTACTGTCATAATCAAGCCTCCCAAAGAAGTTTCAATTACAACATTTTAAGGGCGCCAAACCTACGGAGTCACCAAACCCCCAATCTAGAGTGCCTACTCAATTTTTCTCAAGCACCAACTTTTACAAATAAAAATTGTCAATATGGGAATAAACTCAGAATGTACAAGAATGAAAAGTATAATCTCTGTGATTTTCCTTTTACAAATGTGACTGAACTAATGTTCTGATACATCAATACAAATCCGATTAGATCTCTGTAAATGAATTCAATCTGAAATGCTCATAAACCTTCTGCAAACTGAACTCAAGCAAACATAATCAGAGTATTTATCAATTTCAGTCTGAAACTAAATCATTACAGTTTCTCAGCAAATCGTAACCATTCAGGAAAAGAATGTCTGCACATATATATCTTAGTAATGTCTCTGTTTTCAAACCAAAAATCAGAACTTGAGTATTATTTCAAGATATTAATAGCAGATCAAAAATTTATACCTTCTGAGACAAATATCTTTCTGTGATATTGCTATCAGGATTCAACTGTAGTTTTTTTAGTCAAACTCATTGACCCATGAGGATTCCACTGTGTAGTTTTCTGAGTCAAACATGGGTCAATGAGTTTGACTCAAAAAACTACACAGTTGAATCCTGATAGCAATATCACAATTTGAGTTGCTGTGGAAAATCTCCTACTTATCAAATATCTTTCTTTTATCTCTCAGCACTTCACCATATTTGGTTCAATAAAAATCTTCAACTGTGTATTCTTTTTACATCTTTCTTCACATAGAAGAGTCTGTGTTTTGCAGCATTACTCATTCGATTGCCTTTCACCAATTTAATGTTTCTAAAAATACTGCATACATTGTTCTATCATCAAAGTTTTATATATCCCAAATGACACACGTCTACTCACAATTTTCTCATTCAAATGAACAGCTTTTATAGACATCTTCAAGTATGTCAACTAAGAGCATACCCTTAGGAAGTTTAAGAGAAGTTATAACCAATCTTAACTGTACCTGCTATCCTGTCATTGTGGCTTGTTTCTAAACAATATACTCTCCTTATAAGAGCATCGCAACTTCAATCAAATGATTAATCATATAAACAATAATCTTATGGGTTTAAGATATGTTTATAATAACAGATATCGGTATGTACAGGTAGCTGAGTTGTCAATACAAAACCAAATCAGATGTGTCACCATTTCAATACTTGAGCCTGATAGAAATATTGCAACATGCCCGTGCATATTCATTGCACTAATTTTCACCGTCCATGTATATATTGCAATTATTCAATTGAAATATTTCAATATTCTGGAAAGCAATATCGCACCCATACATTAGCGTTATCTTCCGAGCACTACATACAGATATCATATTGACCGTTAAAGTAAACATCAGCAATATTATTAGACATGATGTCCTGTAATTTACACTACAGCAGGGGCTCAAACTGAATACTTCATTTTTGTAAATAATGCTTTCTGCGAACAATGAATCTGTACATTTTCTTGAAATGATGGTATGTATCACATTATAAAGATAGAAACCTCAGCACAAGGAATGAAGAGATAGTCTAAAACAGTCTTTCCTTTGTCCAAAAGAAGCAGCCCCGTAAGATATATGTTACACACCTCTATCCCGAAGACTATGCTTCAAGACAAATCGCCTTTTGACCGTTGGCGCCAGATGTAAGTACCCAGCCAACAGAATTGCCACATCATACTTCATTGTCAACATGTGTCAAATACTATTTATGGCATGATATTATGAAAAGCTTCGAGCATATTTCATAAAAGACTGAACAGAAAATGCATATAAGCACCTCCCAATAAAAGTCTCCTTAATATGCAGTCTTCTGTTCTATTTGGTCCTGATTGGAAAGTTTGATTATATCGCACATGAAGGCACAAAGACTCAGACCTATTCTTCTGAAAGGCAGCACAAAAACCTGAGTTCATATATCCAACTGCTTCTCTTAAACAGTGGACACATAGTATATTTGATTCAAGTAAGGTATAATATCCATTGCCAAACATCCTGTATGGTATCTTATTGTTTGCTATATAGTATATTTTGACATCAATAACAATTTGTCTGACAACCTCGTCATGTCTCCCAACACAACCTTGCAAGGGAACGCAACAAGGGAGAATGGTGAAAGATTCCCACTAGGTATGGGGCCTTGTAAAGATGGTTAAGGAGCACGAGGCCACCTCATGATGATGGTTAAGGACTACATGAGGCCAAGGAGGACAAGGTCCTGCCTTAGGCCTAGGGTTGAGGGTTAAATACACCCTATCGCACCTCCCCTACTAGCCGCACATTGATCAACTGTTGAAGTGAGTCAATCATTAGAGGCGATAGGTTGACATGAGGGAGGAGAATGGTGTAAAGCCCTCACTAGGTGCACTACCTCATGATGATAGTTAAGAACCATCAGTTGAGGATCACATGAGGCGACAGAGGATAAGGTCCGTTTGTTGGGCCTAGGGTAGAGGATACTTGGGACACCTTATCATGTCTTCCAATACAACCCTCATTCTAGTTGAGCTTCCATGTAATCATTAATATTTGTTATGTAGATTCATATGTATATTTCCTAATCCTAGAATTGGATGTATTTCATGACCTATATCTGCACTATTATCTGATCTAGTTGCAGGTTTTCAAAACAAGTCTATAGCATCTTGTTTTTGAGAGAGAGTTTAATATTTCTAACTCTATTTTGCTCTTTGTTTCTTTTTGGATTTGTGAATTTAGGGCAAAATATAAGGTGATCCCAAAAAGGGACATTACAATTGGAGTGGTATTCCATGGCAAATGATAAGCTCCCTCTAACTGAATTGCAAGGCCGTGAGAGGTATTCTATCCATTCAAGGAAGGTGAAACAGATCCATGGAAATTTAAAATCTATCGAAGGCCAAAGCCAAAGAAGTGCTTACCTACACAATCATCCTACAAATTTTCCCACGGAAAATAACTAAGATGTGACTGGTGGCTTGGGCTAAATAGGGGAGACATTCACCATCATTCTGGGAGTGAGCACAAAAGTAGAAGCCATTTCTTGAGTTAAATTCGGTTCCCTAGGGGGGTGCTATTGATGTGAGTTTTATTCCTCTACAACATGCAGAATCAAATACCCCAATGTTTCAAAGTGGAACACTTAGATACTCAATCCTCTCTTGAATAAGGTCATCTCTTATGCTAAGCTTGCAACGTAAGATCATGAAATGACTTCAAGGTTCCTTCTATCATGGATAATTGCTCACTGAAATAATGTGATTTTCTGGTAATCGCTTAGGGGACTTACGCTTGCTCATTCAATGGATATCAACTCTTACACTTTTGAAGATTTAGCTTCACGATGTACAATGAAAATATAGTTTTCATTTTCCAACACTCACTTCAACTTGAACTTAAACTTAACATTTCCTACTTCTTCTAACTATAAATGCAAGGAAGTATGGATGAACTTGGATTCTACTAGATGTAGCTTAATCAACAACTCCACCCACCTAGTGCAATCTTCTAAGGAATGCTCTAATGGTTTTCAAATCAATATCTCCTCTTCAATCCCATCAAATGGATGCAGACTAAAGATTGAATATCAATTGAAGTTAAGTACTTTCATCGTCTAACCACACAAGACATACAATCAGAAAGAGGCTAGTGACCCGGATATGTTTGAGTCAAGCAAGTGAAAATCCACAATTACTTCCATTCAACTAAACTGATTCAACATGAAATGAAATCTACTCCAAGTGAAAGATTGAGGAAACCATGCAACACTTCAAAGCAACATTAAGTAATTCACCATGAAGACCAACAATGAATTATCAACCACTTTGATAGCATTATAGCAACAATTTGATCAAGTCTCTCCCTTAGCTAGCCTAATCTAATCTCCTAGCTCTCTACTATCTCCAAGCTAATCTAATTCCTCTACTAACTGTTAAAAATGAGAAGGCCTTAGCCTTTTATAGATGTTCAATTACAATGAAGAGCCAAGATCGATTCAAGATCAAGGGCCAAGATTAATCCCTACAAACCCTAATTAGGGTTGCCAAATTTGCAACCAATTACATGAAGGCACCAATTCATAGGCCAATAAGAAAACTACAAAGCTTTTGATAACCAATGATAAAATAGTACACTTGCCAAAATTTGATTGACTACGCTTGAAATTAGAATTTTTTGATTGGAGAAGACAACCAGGCGCCACCTCATCATCCTTATCTTGTAGATTTATTTAATATTTTGATGAAGAGAAAATATCTCTTGATACTCAACATTTCTAGCTTTGATTAACTCTAAAAAAAAAAAATTCAATTTCTCGTGAATGATTGTGATGGCTCATATTCCCAAATTACTTCATCTTTCGAGTCTTCTCCATCCTTTGAAATTTTCTTCATGGCCTGACTTGAATTTGCACTTGTACTTGTAAACTTGACTTGATCTATCTTGAGCTTCTTGATGATGTCCTCATGTGGTTGGATCTTTCTTGCTCTTGAACCTGAATTGCACGTGATCTAAACTTGTGTTTTAATTGTTCTTGATGTTGAATTTTCCTTCTCATTTTTCAAGCATTCCTCCTGTAGCTTATTTGGAGCTCTCAAGTTTGATCCATCTCCTTGCATCTTAACCTCTCCTTCTTGAATCCACCTTACAAAGCCAAGGAGAAAGAGTCATTAAACTTTGTAAAAAATAAATATAAAAAAATAAAGAAATCTGAAAGTCTTTATGTGATATTAGCATTAAAGAATCAAATGAAATTTTTTGCCTTCAAGATCAAACCTTTCTTCCTGCAAACTTTATCTTATTTCAAAGCCATTGCAATTAAATTCTTACCATCTGATATTTCATGTGAATCGACTTCCCTTGCAAATGCTTATCGCTCTTATCTAGTTCAGGCCTGCAATTATAAATCTGGAAGTAATAGATGGCTTAGGCATGTTTAGATTTTAATCCCCTATCCTCCCATTTGGACTGCCCGTCATCTTCCCAATGAATTCACCACCCTAAGAAACAATTTGCAACCTTATGCAGACAAATTTGTCATCTTACAGCTGATAGAAAGATCGCTGCTTAGAGAAATAAATCCGCTGCCTTCTAACAGAGATGAATTTGTTTTCTCTAGTGCTGAAATGAGTCGAATTTGCCTCCTTTATATAGGCATTTGGAGCATTAGAAGGGAGCACATCACTCAATGCAGGCCAACCTATATTGGCCAATAAACTTTGTTTATTCGGATTGTTATCAGACCTTTTTAGGCCGACTTGCCTGGGGAATTAAATGGTTTTAAGAAAAATTATTCTTTTCTAAACCAAAATCGTTGCATGTGTCGCCTATGGCCAACCTTGCCAAGTGCCTTCAGATGTTTACTTTCTTTCAAATCCAAATCGCCACCCCACTGAGTTTGAGCCGAGCTTACATATAGGGGCAGAATTTGCCAATCAAAGAGGAATAAATCCTCGGGAGAGGGCAGAATCCGCCCTCGCTTGAGGATTCTTCTTTGTTGTCCTTAAGTGCACGCCACTCCCTATATCCAGGTTATCTTTCACCATATTCAAATGCCATCATCGACCTTCTCCTATTAGACTTCCAAAACAAATCCCAATCACAAATCTTGCCATGACGTAAATCTGGGGGACATGAGGATTTTAAACATTAGCCTAGCAGAATTTGAAGGTTCCTGAGGATAGAATTTTGTTACACTTGAAAGTTTTTTTTACACCTCCTTAGAATGCCCCCTTCAAATTTTTCACTTTGGTTTTATTTGCTCTTTATTTGTTTAGATCAACATCATGTACTCACCTCTAATTGAAGTGGAAATCTGATGTCCCCAAGGAATCAACAATCAATCTCATCAACTCAGTCTAATTAACTTGCCTTACGTTCTCAAAAATTTGCCTGTGGCATATTGAGCTGAGAGGAAATTGGGTTAATTTATGTTAAATTTGAGTAGATTATGTGATCGTTTTAATTCTTTCAAAATATTCTTATTTATATATGACTTCTCAAATTATCATACAATGATATATCTATCATATATATAAATATCAATGAAATTTGCTGCAAAAAGTATAATATATTAGATAAAGGTGACTGCACCAAATATTAATATATTAAATATGAAGTGGCTGTCACTGGATATTGACTTATCCTTTTATGTGACTTTACTGTTTTGTCATTTTCTATGTTTTTATCTTATCGCTGCAGTATCATATATATATAGTATGTCCACCGAGGAGACATGACTTCACTAACGTGGAGTCATGTCCCCTCGTGGACATGCCTCCACGTGGGGACTCTATCTTACATGCGGTGCCTCTCACATACTTCGTTTACACCGTCGACAAGGTACTTGTAACATTTAATATTTTAATATGTTTGTTAAATATATATATATATATATATATCATAATCAATAAAATAAATTTATATTTCATAAATATAAATATTTATATTAAATAATAATAAAACATTTATATTTCATAATTAATAAATAATTATAATTATCTATTACTCTTAATAGTAGTTATCCGACTGAAACTATAATTCATTAACACTCCCTCTTAGCTAGGGAGGATAAACACAAGAATAGATATTACCTCAACGTAATATAGCAATTTGAAGGATAGCTTAGATCAGAACATTTCCATCATTTAATATCACATTTGATATCTAGAGTATTGGCCTATCAAAATGTCAACACATGACATTCACCAAACACTCTGAGTATTGGCCTATCAGAACACCAACATATGGTATTCACCAAGTACTCAATAAGGTACTGGCCTGCAGAATATCAACACATGATATTCACCAAATACCTATCATATATCTATACAAACAACTCATAGACCGTCAATGACATCTAACACTTAGTTGTTGATTTACAAGATATATCTATGCAAACAACTTATAGACCGTGTAATGTCCCCATTTTAGCAGGTTCTTGCAGTTGAGCATGGTCAGTACATCATCGTGACCCTCGTGAGCGGACAGTGTGTTTTGAGGGTCTCTGTGACGGATTTACTATTTTTAGTAAGTCTTTTTGGGGCAATAGCTATTTTTAGCAGGTTAGTGAAGGCAGTTCTGAGGTGTGAGCAGTTGGATGCATTTTAGAGCATTTAATGTGGTTTAATGATATATAAGTTGTTTATTAAGTTGAACTTAATAAATAACTTATCTTTATGTTCTAATTTTGAATTGTGAACGAGAAGCATCTTTAATGAAAGGTGTGTGGAAGAAGCTAGACTCTTTTAATGCTTTTATAAGAGCTTTGAAGTGAAAATCGAAATTTATTCTTGGATATTGATTTTTTTAATTGAAGTTGTGAGAGAAATAACCTAGCTGGGGTTTGGAGGACTGATTCCTCAATTCGCAGTCTGAATCATTACAAGTTAATGGTGAATTTTGTTATTATCAACCTGAAACAATACAAATTATGATTCTGGAATTACAATTCAGTGCTGATGCATACTGGAATTGTGATATGATTTCTTCTGCAAGTTATTTACAATTATTCTTCAGAGCTCGATTTATCTACAGGCTGAGGCTCTCGAAGTTTGTTTGAAGAAATTGGTGTGTCTTTCCTTGCTGGCTTTCGAAAGCAATCTGGTGTGAAGGATTTAAGATTATTGAGAAACAAGAATTGTTTCCTTGCTGCGTTCAAAGGAGGGGGTTTGCGTTTTTTATGCAAAGTAAATCGCATCATTACATGAGTGCAGTGTGTGATTTCTGGAAGGGTACGTGGAGTCAAGGAGGCTGCGTTAGCTTTTTCCCAGCCTGCGTGACTCAATACTGAAGTCGTCCCTTCCTTTATGGCTGACGTTTAGCATCCAGCCAGGTCACGTGAGTCTTCAGGAAGCTGCGTTTGTCTACAAGGTGGCGGTTGTCTATTACTACGAGCTATGACAAATGTTTGGAGAATGTTTTAAATCTGCAAGCACACCTGACTGCCAGGAGGATATTCATCTCCAAGTTTTTGGTTACATTTATTTGCCAAGTGCTCAAAAATATATTGAAATTCATACTTTAATTTAAAGCTTGCAAATTCTCCTGGATAAATTGAAGTTTTCCGTTTTGGTGATAATTGGATTGTTTAAATTGATGTTATTGTATTCTGAGAATAAATTTAAAAAAAAGAAATAAAACTATTTGTGGAAGTCCAAAAGTGCAAACTATTTCAAAGGATTGTATTACCTTCAGTAAAGAGCCACTCAGGCTATTTACAGTGGTATCAAAGCAGTTTTCTCGCCAGCCTGCAAGGTAATTTGGGTTCAGCATGGCACAGAGATTTAGACCTGGCATTTACTACACCCGCAGAGGTCCTGATTCTCCACCTGATGAGGGAGAACCTGAGATTCAGTTTGGTAGTATGGGTGACAAGGATGCAGGTGGTTCAGGTAATTTGGATGGTACAGGTTATAGGGACGCAGGTACTACTTCGAAAATTGACAGAGAAGCCCGGGATGCATTCCGGAATATTGCAGATGGTCAACACCATGTTGCTACCGTATTACAGCAGTTATCTGACACATTACAGCGCATTGCAATACCTGGTGATAGTGGCAGAGACAGAGGTACTAGGAGTGTGTCCGCCAATTCACATAGATCTAGAGCAGATGACAGGTCACGTGTGGGTGACAAAATGAGGGCTAAGGACCGTATTAGATAGGAGGATAGACGCGACAAGATGGGTTATGCTGGCATTTATGATAGGCCACAACGGCCTATGTTTCTAAGACCTAAGGTGGATGCGGTTAGCACTGAGACTGAAGCCGCACCATTTACAGATGACATTGTTGCTCAATATGCTGAGTGGGATGCTCTACCACATGCAATCAAGCAAAATTTGAATTTTGACAGATTTCTTACACAGAAGCATGAGCATTCTAAAGGCAAGCCTATACCTGATAGACAAAGGCCTAGAGAGACAGATTTGCGCCAGGCAACCAACAAGATGATTTTGGATCATTATGATGGCAGTGGTAAGGTTACAGCACGAGCTTGGGTTCACAAGCTCGACACTTACTTATCTTTGCGTCCCATGTCTAAGGAGGACGCCATTCGTTTTGCTGTATTGCATCTCGATGGTATAGCTCATGATTGGTGGTACCATGGGCTGGTGTCACTTCAACACAATCAAATTATTTATTATCAGGAGTTCGTGGATAGGCTGATAAAGAGGTTTGATAGGAAGGACCTTGAAACCTACTTTAGAGAGTTGGCTCAATTGCGACAGACAAGTGGCCTTGAGACTTTTATCAGTGAGTTTCAGCGATTGTTTGTTATGGTCTATGATATATCATAGAGGAGGAGAGTTATGCTCTTTGTGGAGGGGGGGCTGGTTGAGCCTACCAAAGGGTGGGTTAAGTCTTTGGACCCACCTACCTTGCAAGAAGCAATGAAAAAAGAAAGGAATTTGGAAGCATCTACTCCACGAAATAAATTTGCTGCGAGACCTTCTAGTTCATCTTATGACAGGACAACACCTAAAAGGGATGACAAAGCTAATTTCAATCGTTCTACAACAGGCCCTTTGGATCAAGAAACTCTGAATGATCTAAGGAGAAAGAAATTGTGTTTTCATTGTAGAGGGCCCTATGATTTGAATCATGATTGTCCTTTGAAACCAAAAGGGAAAAATAAGATGATGGATTGATTTTATGATGATGGAGATGATTCTGATTTTTCGGGACAGCAAGCTGATTATGAGCATGATTCACATGAGGTTCCAGGTAATGATGATGAGAAGATAGTTAGTTCTGATTTTAAGGTTGTTTACCTTACTAGTATGAGGAAGGAGGATTCTTTCAGAATGCATGGTCTTTTGGCGGGGCAGCGTGTCATTGCTCTCTTTGACACAGGAGCTACTCATAATTTTATTGATTCGCGTTTGGTGTCCAAGAGAGGATTTGAGACAGAAGATTTTCAGGGACTTAGAGTATAGGTAGCTGATGGTTATTCCCTCAAATGTAACAAAAAGATTCTTGATCTTCCTGTAAAACTGAATAATTATTCCTTCAAGGCAGATTTTTATGTGGTTGACATGGGCAGCACTGATATAGTTCTTGGCATGAGCTGGTTGCATTCACTCAAAGACATCTACATGAACACGGAGAGGATGGAATTGAGGTTCAACAAGGATGGTAAGACTCACATTCTTAAAGCTATCCAGAGCGGTGATTTGAAGACTGTCTTTCAACTGCATGTAGCATTTGGTACAGCATGATGATGTTATAGATTGGGCAGCAGAGTGTAGGGTGTTGTCTACACTGGATAACACAGATGGGCCAGCTTATCATCCGGATATTCAGCAGCTCAGAATTAAACACTCTAAGGTGTTTAATGATTTACCATATGGCAGACCATCAGACAGGGGAATTGAACACATTATTGAGTTAGAGGAGGGCACTAAGCCCATCATGATTACTCCTTACCAACACCCGAAGCGATTGAAAGATGAGATTGAGAAGACCATTCAGGAGTTGCTCGCTATGGGACATATTAGGCCGAGTAAGTCCCCCTTTGCTTCATCAGTTGTTCTAGTGAAGAAAAAGGACGGGACACTCAAGATGTGTATAGATTACCGGATGTTGAATAAAAAGACTATTAAAAACCGGTATCCAATTCCTCGTATCGATGAGCTTATTGATGAGTTACATGGGGCAAAATACTTCTCCAAGATTGACTTGAGATCAGGGTACCATCAGATCAGAGTTAGAGAACAGGATGTGGAGAAGACAGCATTCAGGTGTCATTGTGGCCACTTTGAGTTTTTAGTCATGCCCTTTGGTTTGACTAATGCCCCTGCCACATTCCAGTCTACTATGAACAGAGTCTTCCATGGCCAGTTGCGGAGATTTGTTCTTGTGTTTTTTGAAGACATATTAGTTTATAGTAAGACTTGGGAAAAGCATGTATCACATCTAGATGCAGTATTGGGTATTCTTGATGAGGCTTCCTTGTATGCCAAGGAGTCCAAGTGTTCTTTAGGCATGACAAAGTTATTGTATTTGGGGCATATCATCAGTGCAGAGGGAGTGCGCATGGATCTTGATAAAGTTCGTGCTATTCTGGATTGGCCTACACCGGGGAACTTGACACAGCTAAGGAGATTCATTGGACTATGTGCTTTCTATTGTAGATTTGTGTCAGGGTTCTCTAGACATGCAGCCCCTCTTACTGATCTAACCCATAAGGGTGTTTTTGTATGGACTGCTCAGGCACAGGAGTGTTTTGAGAAGTTCAAGGTGATCATGACTTCATGTCTAGTGTTAGCATTGCCGGATTTCATGAGACCTTTTGAGTTACATTGTGATGCCTCAGGAGAGGGTATTGGAGCAGTGCTTTCTCAGGATCGCCATCCTATAGTTTTCGAGAGTCGGAAACTCAGAGGTCCTGAGAGACTGTTTAGTATTTATGATAAGGAAATGTTGGCCATCATGCATGCCTTGGCCAAATTCGGGCAATACCTAATTGGAAGAAAATTTTGTATTAAAACTGATCATAACAGTCTGAAGCATTTCCTTGGACAGCGGGATCTTAATGAGAGGTAGCTGAAGTGGGTTAGTAAGTTATAGTCTTATGACTTTGATATCTCCTATGTCAAAGGTACTTAGAATGTGGTAGTTGATGCCCTTTCTCGAAGACCCCACTTGTGTTAAAAATTACAGAGATAGCGAAGGATTGGAGACATCTAATTATCGCAGAGTATGCTCGAGATTAGTGGGCAACTGGTGTTATTGATGGCAATATACAGGACAGTAGTTATACGCTTGTAAATGAATTGATCATTTACAAGGGGAGGATATATTTAGTCCCTGGATCGGGTGTCAGACAGATTATTTTTCGAGCTTTTCATGATTCTCCATTGGCTGGACATCCTGGGTTCTTTAAGACGTATAGGCAGGTTCATGAGAGGTTCACTTGGAAGGGTCTGAAGACTGACATTCAACAAAATGTTCGGGAGTGCTCTATTTGTCAACAGAACAAACAAGAGCATACTTATCCAGCGGGTTTGTTACAGCCGCTTCCCATTCCGAAACGGAAGTGGGCCTATTTGTCTATGGATTTTATTGTGGGCTTGCCGAAAGCCCAAGGTAGAGATTGTATTTTTGTGGTGGTGGATCGTCTCACTAAGTCTACTCACTTTTTTCCAATTACTACCACTTTTTCGGTCATTCAGTTAGCCGAGCTATTTTTCCGAGAGGTGTTTAGATTACATGGTTTGCCCCGAACTATTGTGAGCGACCGCAATAGCCGTTTTATGAGTCATTTCTGGCAGGAGCTTTTCCGGTTATGTGGGACAGAATTGACGCCAAGCACTAGTTACCACCCTCAGACTGATGGTCAAATTGAGATAGTGAATAAATGGGTGGAGGGCTATCTACGGAAATATGTTTCCTCTCAGCAGCGGGCTTGGGTGAAGTGGATACATTTGTGTGAGTATTGTTATAACTCCACTCACCACATGACTATTTAGATGTCACCGTTTCGGGCTTTGTATGGGTATCATCCTCCTAGCTTTATGGATTTATTATGCAGCGACAGTCGAGTGCCTAGTGCAGGTGATATGTTGCACGATGGTCAGGATATCATGAGGACATTAAGGGATAATATTCAGAGAGCTCAGAATCAGCAGAAGCAGTATGCTGATCAGAAGAGGATTGCTCGTTCTTTTCAGGTGGGGGATATGGTCTATCTGATGATACAGCCCTACAAGTAGTCTTCTATCAAGAAGAGTGGAGCTGAGAAGCTCAAGCCCCGTTATTATGGACCTTTTCGTGTAGTTTGTTGTGTGGGGGAGGTTGCATATGAGCTGGATTTACCTCTGGACAACAGGGTTCATAATGTTTTCCATGTTTTGCGCCTCAAGAAGGCGTTGGGTCAGCATGTTGTGCCATCTTCTACATTACCTCCTTTGGATGATGAGGGCGGATTAGAATTGGTCCCTGAGGCTATTTTCGATACCAAGGAGAGGCATTCGCAGCAGCGGATTGTTAGAGTTTCTGGTGAAGTGGCATGGACTTCTTGATGAGGATGCCACTTGGGAGCCTGAGGATATTCTTTAGCACCCCGGATTGCAATTGCTTGGGGACAAGCAATCTTGGGGAGGGAGGACTGTAATGTCCCCATTTTAGCAGGTTCTTGCAGTTGAGCATGGTCAGTTCATCATCGCGACCCTCTTGAGCTGACAGTGTGTTTTGAGGGTCTCTATGACGGATTTACTATTTTTAATAAGTCTTTTTTGGGCAGTGGCTATTTTTAGCAGGTCAGTGAAGGCGGTTCTGAGGTGTGAGCAGTTGGATGCATTTTAGAGCATTTAATGTGGTTTAATGATATATAAGTTGTTTATTAAGTTGAACTTAATAAATAACTTATCTTTATGTTCTAATTTTGAATTGTGAACGAGAAGCCTCTTTAATGAAAGGTGTGTGGAAGAAGCTAGACTCTTTTAATGCTTTTATAAGAGCTTTGAACTGAAAATCGAAATTTATTCTTGGATATTGATTTTTTTAATTGAAGTTGTGAGAGAAATAACCGGCTGGGGTTTGGAGGACTGATTCCTCAATTCGCAATTTGAATCATTACAAGTTAATGGTGAATTTTGTTATTATCATTCTGAAACAATACAAATTCTGATTCTGGAATTACAATTCAGTGCTGATGTATACTGGAATTGTGATATGATTTCTTCTGCAAGTTATTTACAATTATTCTTCAGGGCTCGATTTATCTACAAGCTGAGGCTCTCGAAGTTTGTTTGAAGAAATTGGTGTGTCTTTCCTTGCTAGCTTTCGAAAGCAATCTGGTGTGAAGGATTTACGATTATTGAGAAACAAGAATTGTTTCCCTGCTGCGTTCAAAGGAGGGGGTCTGCATTTTTTATGCAAAGTAAATCACATCATTATGTGAGTGTTGTGTGTGATTTCTAGAAGGGTACGTGGAGTCAAGGAGGCTGCGTTAGCTTTTTCCCAGCCTGCATGACTCAATACTGAAGCCGTCCCTTCCTTTATGGCTGACGTTTAGCATCCAGCCAGGTCACGTGAGTCTTCAGGAAGCTGTGTTTGTCTACAAGGTGGCGGCTGTCTATTACTACGGGCTATGACAAATGTTTGGAGAATGTTTCAAATCTACAAGCACAAGTGACTGCTAGGAGGATATTCATCTCCAAGTTTTTGGTTACATTTATTTGCCAGGTGCTCAAAAATATATTGAAATTCATACTTTAATTTAAAGCTTGCAAATTCTCCTGGATAAATTGAAGTTGTCCGTTTTGGTGATAATTGGATTGTTTAAATTGATGTTATTGTATTCTGAGAATAAATTTAAAAAAAAGAAATAAAACTATTTGTGGAAGTCCAAAAGTGCAAACTATTTCAAAGGATTGTATTACCTTCAACAAAGAGCCACTCAGGCTCTTTACAGACCGTCAATTTAATGACATCTAACACTTAGTTGTTGCTTTACAAGATGTATCTATACAAGCAACTTAGAGACCGTCAATTTAATGACATCTAACACTTAGTTGTTGCTTTACAAGATATATTTATGCAAACAACTCATAGACCATCAACTTAATGACATCTAACACTTAGTTGTTGCAGTAATTTATCATGATCTGTTTCAACATTATAAATAATGTATATCATGATTTAAGTTATTGTAAGATTGTCACCTTCCAATAACTTTTGCAAATACAAGTGATAATCATTTGGAAGTCGTCACTTCCTTATGATGTACACAGGAGGTAGGCCCATTGAAGTCATATAGTCACACACATATGAACTTACGAACTCCCTCTGAATATCAATCATCTGATCTCCTCATTAATGATGCTTTTGATGGAGCATCAGACTCCATTTGAATCTGACGTCAATGTTCCTTTTCCTGCAAGAGAATCCTTAGAAAAGATCAAGGTAAATAGTTCATAAAATGATTTTATTTAGATTTATACAATAAATATAGTACAGTAATTTGGTATTTACTTTGAAGTGTTCTACATTAGTGAAAATGATAGAACTCCCTCTTAATCTAATATTTCACAAGTATTAGAGTAGAAATTTCTCTGTGCAAACTTTGGCAAAAGATGCTTGATGTTTGAGTCTATCTAGGCATTTTGCTGCTGAGTGACCAAATTTATCACATCTAAAGCATTGCATTTTAGAGTAGTCCATTTATTTTCTTTTCCCTTTGAATTTTTGTTTCTTCCTTTTATCAACTTGAGTTGTGAGAACCTGAATATCTTCATTAGAAGGTTTTTCACTAATTCCTCTAGATATTAGATTACACTCTTCTTGAATGCAGTTAGCTTTTAGTCGATCAAATTTGGGAAGTTTGGAGCGAGCACTTATTCCTTGTCTGAAGTTTTCCCAAGACTTAGGAAGTCTATTTAAAATCACCATAGTTAATTCTTTACTATCATAGATGTGACCAATTGTTGATAATTGGTTTCTTAATTCTGTTATCCTCATAAAATATGAGGTGATAGTCTCTCCCTTTCTCATTTTAATATTGCAGAGTTGATTTTTAAGATTAAGAATCCTGCTAGTGTTATTGATCTCATACATGTTTTCTAGGGCTTTGAACATTTCATATGCAGAGTCTAATTTTGTTATAATAGGTAGTAGATGATCTTTCACTCCATCTACCAATAGTTCCATTGCTCTGGCATTTTCCTTTTCCCATTTGCTCTTCTCGTTATTCTCAATAGATTGAGGAGGACTTTGAACAATAGTCCTTAACTCATTCTTTGTTAGTATAAGAATCATTCGTAGTTTCCAAGATTCAAAATTTGAAGCACCTTCAAATCTATCTTCGAGTCTGATTCCATTCACCATTTTGTGAATGCAAGTCTTCCAAGAGAATATAAATGTATAAAGAATTATGATCTTGATCTCCCTTCAAATTAATCGGATCTTCCTTCAAGCAGTTAGACTTTTAACAAAGGAACTTGGCTCTGATACCATGTTAAATTTGAGTAGATTATGTGATCGTTTTAATTCTTTCAAAATATTCTAATTTATATATATGACTTCTCAAATTATCATACAATGATATATCTATCATATATATAAATATCAATGAAATTTGTTGCACAAAGTATAATATATTAGTTAAAGGTGACTACACCAGATATTAATATATTAAATATGAAGTGGTTGTCGCTGGATATTGACTTATCCTTTTATGCAACTTCACTAATTTGCCGTTTTCTATGTTTTTATCTTATCGCTGCAGTATCATATATATATAGTATGTCCACCGAGGAGACATGTCCACGGGTGGACGTGACTTCACTCCCGTGGAGTCATGTCCCCTCGTGGACATGCCTCCATGCGGGGACTCTATCTTACATGCAGTGCCTCTCACATACTTCGTTTACACCGTTGACAAGGTACTTGTAACATTTAATATTTTAATATGTTTGTTAAATATATATATATATAACATAATCAATAAAATAAATTTATATTTCATAAATATAAATATTTATATTAAATAATAATAAAACATTTATATTTCATAATTAATGAATAATTATAATTATATATTACTCTTAATAGTAGTTATCCGACTGAAGCTATAATTCATTAACAATTTACCTTCACAACTTCAATGAATCTCTCACTTCTCTCTTGCATGATGGGCAAAAATGCTACAAGGCTAAGGATCTTCTCTAGGAGCTAGGCGGGAATTGCCATTGTGAGAGGATTTTATCCTCATGAGAGGGCGGGTTCTGCCCTCTCTTGAGGAATCATCTCATCTTCTCAAACTTATTCCACCTCCATGTTCAGATCGGTATTAGCTTTAGTCTTCACCCTGCCTTCATACTTAGACAATTTGAGATCTCAAAACTCCATTCCCACCATGGCAGAATCTTACATGGTCTCAGGAGGATTTCAGATTCATCTCCACATTTTCAAACTCGTTTCTCATTCCTTACCTCAAAAGCACCCCATCACCCACAAGTTGCATTGTCTAAGTCTACTAAAGGGCGGAAATATTCAGTTAGAGATGATAGAATCCTCAAGGCGGGCCATTTTCCACCATATTCCAACTTATTTTCCTTGGCGAGTCACTCAAACACTTCTTGCTAATGGCCTATCTTGCATCTCGGAAGGGATTGTGACATGTCTAGGCCTTTCAAGCTCAAGGTGGAGACTAGGGTGTAAGGAGGATTTTCTTTCTTTATGTTCCATATGACTTCAAAAGCCCACCTATGTGCCCCTTGAGTTCAACTTGCAACTTTCTCACGCAGAGATAATCTTGCCTTCCTGTCAAGACCAACCTTTAAGCCTAAGTGGGGGGGGTGGAATTTTCAATGTGAAGAGGATTTTATCCTCAAGGGCAGGCGGAATCTTGACAGCAAGGTAAGTTTATATCTGCATGACCTCATACAGCCCGTCACCCCCATCCCTAATGAATTTCACCTTATCAAGCTCAAACTTATGCTCAAGGTTCTAGCTGACTTCATGCTTTCTCTCATCAAACTCCCCCTAAGGCTTTGGAGACTCAAAATTGTTGCTAACTAAGACCCTAAAGACCATCTAAACATTCTAGCAAAGCAAAAAATGAAGGGTCCCCACTTACAATGGGGTGATGGTGTGAAAACCTCACAACAGGTGCATACTTGACTTGAGCAGGCAAATGCTGAATGTAGCTGCTTACAGTATCCTCTACTGGAACATCTGCATCATCAATTTGAACTTGTTCCTTTTCCTTTTTTCATAGATTTCTAATTTGTACTTGTTGATGTGAGTTTTGTACCACTACATAACATATAGCAATTGAAATACTTGATACGGCGTACCAAACACTCAACCCTCTCTTGAAAAGTATATAGGAATACTCCAAGGTTCCTTACACCTGTGGATACTAACTCAGTTATATAAATGTGATTTGCTGGTAATCACTTCGGTGGGCTTACGTTGTTCTTTCAAGGATGTCAAATTCTTGATGATGATGATGAGATAACTTTCTTCTTTTATATCATTTCCAACTTTTGCTCATCAAACTAATTTATATCACTTCTAGCTTTGTTTTTTAAACTTTCGAACTTCAACTACTGAACTACTGATTGCTTTACTACTACTCCTATGGAATGGAAAGATTGGCAAATGGACAGGGATCAAACCAAATGAAAGCTTGCCAGCGGCGCTACTTCCATTGGTGCGATGATTCTAAGGGAAACTCTTAAGATTTTCACACTAACACCTATCTTCCAACCCAACTTGAAGTACAAGCGGAAAGATGAAATGCAAGTAGAACTTGGGGGCAATTGGACTAGATTACCACACAAGGCTTCCTAACATGCCGCTAGGATGCTAGTGGCCTAGTATATAGATCCCTATCAAACATTTACCAATATCACCATACAACTAACCATTTACTTCTTACTCTAACAACATGAAACGAAATCCTACTTTAATTTGAGAGATGAGAAGAAATATGCAATACACCAAAATGATCATGTGTATCCACCATGCAAACCACAACAATGAATAGAGAACAATTTTGATAGTATTTTGGCAACAATTCTTCAACATAACTCCCTTTTACAAATGAGAACAAATGGCCTTATATAGAGGCTCAAAATTACAATGAGTGGCCAAGATTAAGAGGCAAAATCAAGGGCCAAGATTAAACCTTACAAACCCTAATTAGGGTTACCATCTTTCAACCAATTACATGAGGGCACCAACTTTGTGGGCCAATGAGAAAATTACAATAATCTGTCAACCAATGAGAACATAGGACACTTGGCATGATTTGATTGCATGCACATGAAATTGCCACCTCATCAACCTTGTCTTATAAAGTTCATTAATCCTTGAGATGAGATGAAGCCTTGGATGCTTGAGCTTGTCCTTAGAAATTTTCTCACCGCCACTTGAACTTGCTTGTACTTGATGTCCTGACCTCGAAAGGGTGAGGTCTCCATGCACTTGGGGTAATCTTGCCTTGACCTTGGTGGCTTGCCTGGATGTGAACCTTGTGCAATTTAAGAGCCTTGCTCTTAGCCACCGCCTTGAAATCAAACTTGACCTTTCAAAATCTTTCACCTCGCTTTCCTCCTTACTTCAATACTTTGCCATTTTTAACCTTCCTATTTGGATTTGATCTGCATGCATGCATCTTTGTTTCAATAACCTTGGGTTTTGGGGCACCTGCCCTCACCATATCTCCTTGATTGTTCCACAATCCACCCATCACTGAGTTCATCAACTGCTTTCATCAATGCTTTCCTCCTTGGTTAACCCTTGACTGCCTTCAACTGTTCGAACTGCCACAACCTTGCCCTTTTGGCATAAGTACTTGCCTCAACCATAGTGGTGCAATGCATCTCCCCAAGATTAGATTTGGTTCGACTGGCAAAGCATCACTAGTAGTCTTGCACCCGAATTGAAGAAGTAGGACCCCATGTAGATTTGCCCCCGATTTTGCACTATCCTAAGTTGCAACTCTAAATTCATGCTAATGATCCTAATCCAATCAATTTTCCTTAACCATTCTCAATCTCTTCAATAAAATAAAACATCCAAGGATCAAACTGTGTACCTTTAGCATAGCTTGGGATCCGACTAAGAAGCACGATGAGGTCGCTGCACTTTGATTTGCTGTATCCTGCTTGCTGCTAAGGTAGACTAAACAATTCCTTGCACAAATCCATACTGATTGATCTTCTTTGCCACAGGGGACTAGCTATCTCTCAACCTCTCTCTTAATTGAATCATATCAAAGGTACCAATGTTGGTGTCTCCAACGTATTTCAATTTTGAGCGGAAGTTGGAATTGGGTATCATGACTTCTTTGTCTCCTATTTCAGCATTAATTCCTTTGAGTCACTTGCTTGCATTGGCATCATTCATCCTAAACACTTATCACTCTCCGCCTTTTCTACAATGAAGGTGGAACTACACTTATCACTCCAAACTTCACTTATAAGATGGAATACTACACTTATCACTCCCCGCCATTACCTTAAGATGGACTACACTTATCACTCCAATCTTCTTCCTACAATGATGAAATGCAATGATGCAAACTACACTTATCACTCCCCGCCTTTGCCTAAAGATGGACTACACTTATCACTCCAATCTTCTCCTTAGGGGTGGAATACTACACTTATCACTCCCCGTCGTTACCTTAAGATGGACTACACTTATCACTCCAATTCTCCTTTCTACAATGATGAAATGCAATGATGGAATGCAAGCAAGAACTTGAGAGAAAAAAGTCAATCAAGACAATCGAGTAATCAACCTACTAACCAAACACCTAACTCTACTCTTGAAATTAATTTTCAACACCTAAACTAGCACCAATGAAATGAAAGCAATTAAAAAGAGAGGAAAAGATAGGCCACTCACCCAAGTACAAAGCTAGGAATCCCTTGTCTATGCAATTGCCTTGGCTTGATTTCCAAAAATCTTCTCTATCTCCACAAGTTTGAAAATATAGCCCCCAAATAGATCAAATCTTCCCTTCAATTGCCTCTCAAAATCTTGCAATGAGGCCTTAAGCAATTAACTCCATCTTCTAGCAGATCTGGAAATGATATGCCAACTTGCCAAGCCTCTAAACCTCAAATTCTGGAAAATGAGATCACAACCACTGATTTTCGGATCTGCAATAATTCTGAAAAAAATGCCCTTAGAATTTCGATTTTGGGATGCTAAAATGGATGGAAAGTGGTCCTCAAATCACTCACAATAAATCTCTGCTCCTTCAATAAAATTACTGATTCTAGGGCCTGGAACTGCCCTCAAATACCTCCACCATTCAGACTCGCAATATTCAGATTTTCGGATCTGGGAAAAAATTGCTAAAATAATGCCTTGAAAAATTGAATTTAGAGGGGAGAATATGTGGAAGAAGACCCTCAAAGTGTACACAATAAATCTGCTCCTCTTTCCCCTTAGAAATACTGATTTTAGGGTCCTTTGTTTGCCCTTCAAACACCCTCAAACTGCCCAGGTCTGCTGCCTTAACCAAGTCGCCACCCTTAAACTCCAGGTCGCTGCCAAAGAATGACTGCTTATGCTTGAAAATGACTGCCAAAAATTGATGAAATCTGCTGAATACTATCTCTGATTTTCGCTCCTAGAAATGCAGAGAGAAATCGAATTTGAATGTGAGTTGAAATGGAGAGGTGGGGGCCTCCTAAATACCACACGCTGGGCCCTGATTCAAGGGCCGACCAGGCCTACAAATTCAAAAAAAACAATAAATTAAAACCTTTTAGGGGGCCGACTTTGGCTGGAAAGCCAATAAATTTCGAAATTTTAAAAAAAAACTTTTTAAATCAGCTTCGAAATTTGCTAAAGGGCAGGGCTATTTATTAATAAGTAATTAAGCTTCGATTTTTTAAACACAATACCCCAAATTTAATTGAAATGGCCCAATGAAACTTCGAAAATGCCAAAAATGATCTTAGGAAATTGAAATAAGGCAATGTAGTTTCCAGATTTATCACTTTGATTGTCCAAGACAGCCATTTAGAAAATCGAAAATTATCTTTACCATTTGCAAATTGATTTAAATTCATTGTGCTTGCATTGCCCAAAAATTTGAAATCCAAGACATAGGAATTTCGAAAATGGTTATACAATCTCAGACTTTAACAATTTATCAAATTTGGCACAAGGAAGAAAATCGAAAATCCATGCCCCAATTACCATTTTGCAAATTGATTTCAATGTAATTAAATTGCCCAATGAAATTTTAAAATTTAATGCATGAGGGTTTCGAAAAGAAATACAGAGATCTCAGATTTAACAATTTATTTATCCAATTAGCAACCAAAAAAAAATCAAAAACTCCATTCATTAGACATTGCCTTGAGAAAATTAATTGCCTCAATTGCCCAAAAGTTTCGAAATTACAAGCATTAAAATTTTGAAAATAATAGTGAATCTCAGATTTAACTTGCTTGCCAAAATGAAGACAATAATCAGATATTCAGTTTGTTTTTTTTTTAAAATCACAAGGCAATCAAAAATCAAACTTAAATTCCAAAGGCAAGGCAAAATTGTCTTTGAATCATATCATCATTTTGCAATTGAAACCACATCGCCACTCAAAAATATCAAGCCATGTTTATCATTCATCTTCAAAATTCGAAACCACAACAAGCCATGAATGCAAGGCAAACCATCAATTCCATCGGGATCCACGAATTGTGCTCAAGATATTCGTTCAAACCAGCAGGTAAGACAAGGTTAGAAATTTTTTAACCAGGGGTCCCCAAGAATTGGGGCAATGTGTGAAACCTCACAACAGTACTCTATTGTAAAAGTCTCGATTTTGTATATTAAAGTGTATAAGAAAAAAAATATGTACCTGAAACTTCCTTACAAGTTCCTTTGCATGCAAAATGTTGGCAAGCTTTGACTGTCCATATGCTACGAATGCATAGTACCTGTAATTGAAATACATGTCTCTCCAATTCACGAAATAATAGCAGTAGAAAATGAATAATGTAGCATCCCATTCATGAGTTTGTAGTATGTACAAATGCATTATAACTATGCAATTATTTTTAATACACAAGAACGAAGTTCCTTTGAATACACACAAAGTTTGAAATTAAAGAGAAGAAATTAGTTTCTATGGCCGTGGACCTATAATTTTCTTATGCAGCTTATCTACAATTACCTTTTTTAATACACGAGAAAGAAAGTCCTTTGCATGCAAACAAATCTTGAAATTAAAGAGAAATGGGCATTCTATAACAGTGGATACATAATTTTCTCATGCAGCTCATCCCTTATTGCTTACCCTGATTTGTCATTTATCTTATCAAAACGGATGCCTTCAGAATAAGTAACCTTATGCCCTTCTGAAGTAACATTAACAACTCTCCCTTCAATGCCTGTTTCACGAGCAGTAGCTTTCATATTCTCCAATAAAAGATTTGTCAGAAGAAAATGACCTGCAAACAAGTGTTGTGAAACGCGTGCTTCAATTATATCACATGTTGTCACACATGACAACTTTTAGCAATCGGAAAAATTTTGAAATAAATCTAAAAAGCACAAAATGTTCACACATAAAACCTGTTGTTTTGAAATCCAAAGTCCTATTTACCTCTCAAACTTTTACATGCATGTTTGAGTAAGATGGAACGTATCTTTACAATCAGAAAGCATGCCTATTTATCAAGGAATCAATCTAATAAAAGAATATAAACATGAAAATGATATGTTTCAACTTTCACATTACAAAATTCACACATACTAGATAAGTTAAATTACTTTTGTACTCCAAGAAAATGTTTTTTTACTGATAAGCATCTCTTCAAAGTCACATATACTTCAACAAATTTGCATTAGACTGATAGAATATTTGGTATGTTATACTTAAAATTAGACCTCAGCCATCATGGTGAAATACTAGGAACTATCTACTTACCATCAGAATGCATGTAAAAACTAAAAACTAAAACAAAAAATGTTAAATAGAGGCGCTGCTGGACATATAGTGCAAGATTGAAATGCAATTTACAAAACATCAGTTCCCGTAGAAAAAAATGTTATTTGAATAACTGTGAACCCATAAACCATATTCAACAGCTCAACAATTTTGCAGACATTAGACAAACCATCACAGCCCCCCGCAATCTGCAATCCAATCTCTATCAAATTGGATTCTCAACCCTATAAAATTCTCATTTAGATAGGGATTACATTTATGATTTTTGCAATCTAAGGGGTATACATGACTTACCAATATGATTTGTAGCAAACTGCATTTCTATACCATCTTGAGAAAGCTGAAAAGGACATGCCAGTACTCCTGCATTATTTCTTCATAGCAAAAGAAAGAAAAAATTCATTTTTAATGTTGAAAGTTGAAACTAAGAAGTTCTCCCCATAATTCTAAATCCACACCGTCCCTCAAAATCATATGAACTATTAGAAATGGTATTAGGAAAAGTCGAGTAATCAAAGAACAAATTTACTAGGCAAACAGAAGACATGAGAAAAGCTTACACTAAAATATTCACAGGAAGATTCAAAGATTTGAAGTTGGAAACAAAATTTCGAACCGATGAGATTGAGCTAAGATCTAGCTCCAGAACATCCACTTTAGTATTGCCAGTTTCCTTAATAATAGATTCTTTAACAATATTACCGGCATCAACATTCCTGACTGCCAAAACCACATGAGCACCTCGTAGTGCAAGAACACGAGCTGTCTCAGTGCCAATTCCACTTGAAGCACCTGCAAAGACAATGTCAGATGTTGAAACTTAATTTAAATAATGAGGGGAATCCAAACTTCAAACATCTTTATTTTCACATTTAATAGAATCAGGTTAATAATCCAATAAAATATCAATAAGATTTTTTGCATCTAGCCAATTTTACTTTTACTCGGTAATATTATGGATTATTACAACTTTTCCCAAGAGAAGGCAAACCTTATGGGCAAATATCTTTAGCATGTACCTTATGTTTAAGAGAAAAAAATATTGCAAGCAACACCACCAGGGCAACAAATTTAGAAAGTTATCTCAGAGCAGAGTTTAACTATATAACACAGCATTCCATGGATGAGGATGGCAGGGTAAGGTGGGACACGTTTTGGGATGGAAAACAGTAATCCAGGGGGCTGTTTCTTGGGGATGGCAGAGGATGGCAGTGTGTGAGCATGCACACACAGCAATGTTTAACTATGTTCCACAGCATTTTAGGAACAGGCATAGCAGAGGAAGGCAGGAAACATTTTAGGGATGGGAAATGGAAGTCCAGGGGGGCAGTTATTTGGGATGGCAGAGGATGGCAGAGGATGGCAGTGCATGTGTGGTGCAACATACCTACATACATATGTGTGCATTACATATATATATATATATATATAGATAGAGAGAGAGAGAGAGAGAGAGAGCACATTTGTTTATGCTAATTAGTCTATTTCCCACTCAAACATATCCTTGTACATATAATTAGAGGCAGTTGGAGACTCTCAGCAGCTTTAGTCCTATACTCTCTATTAATTTCTTCCTCCGTTTAAGTATGTTGAGAGGCACCAAAATTTGTGAAAATTATAGTAAGTGAAACATGGATCCTTTTTGGGCTTGCATTTACATTTTATTAATTTTGTTCTTCACTCCCATTGTTTGGGTTCGAGCAGGTTATATTTGGGATCAGCAAGCTCATTATCAGAAATAATGCATTTATTAACTTGTGTGGGATTGACAATTTAATCACTTGAGAAGGACTTGATCCTTCCTATAGCAATGATATCCTAATTTGCAGAGATTGAGTTGCTTGTTATTCTTCCTTAAATGGTAAGGCTTTGGCTGGAGGTAATCTCATCAGTTTTGCTCAACTTTATTTGCAACAAGTTTCCAGCTTCTTTCCCAACCACACAACAAGAGTTAGCACACTCTGTTTTCTGTAATGATGCCTCTTCTGAGATTAACCATCATATTTTAGTAAGTATGATTTCTTGTCTGTTTACCAGAACATTCTGACATTCTTTCTCACTTTTTTGGGACCAATCTTTTATTGGTTAAAAGTTTTCGTTCTCCAAATACTTAATATTTAATATGGAAAGCCATTTCAACTTTGCATTCTTCGTCTTCTGCAATATGTCGATAAAATTAATCATAATTATAAATTATCTATTCAAATGTGTCATGCATCAACTGAATAACACCAGGGTGTAACATGTTGTTTGGTTGCTACCATAGGTTGAAATTAGATAAAAAGGTGTTTGTTGGGAGGTAGCCCCTGACAGCAAAAATTATTGTGGCAAGAGGACAGAAGAAATGAACTAGCCATGGGTTCTATGTGCCAGCATGTTGTGAAATTCAATCAGATGACAGTAGCAAGTTAAAATGCTTTTAAGTCATCTGAGGCCCAATAACTCTACTCCTCTTTGACACGAGGTTTAGATAAATTTCCATACACATAGACCCCACACTGCTTTTAAAATGTTTTCTTTTTCAATTTACAGTGTTTTTTTTTCTTAAAAAGAGTGCAGACTGGATGATGTCATCGGGACATATCCCCTGTTTCCCCAGTGATAGGAGCGGCCAAGGGAGATCCTTTGTCATCCCATTGTCCTTGAGTGAGGAGTCACAGAAATGTAGGTTTGTCAACACTTGCAATTGTTGACAATCATTTTGTGTTGTCCTAGTTCTAACAAACAAATGCACTGCACAGAACTATCAACAATGGAAAGACAGACTTGCACGGAATGCGACGAACAAGTCACTCTCCAGATCAAGAGCCGCCTCCCTTCCCACCACCCTATGCTGACTCTGACAACACCAGGAAAAGAGAGGAAGGAAATTCTAAAACTCAAACACAGAAGGCATAAAAAGACCATGAGCCAAGAACAAAAAACACCCACTGCTTGATCAAAGCTTAGTAACTCATGATGCAAGAACCAACAGAGAAAACAGAAACATACTACAGCTAACAGTGAACAAAGACAAGGTTAGACCCACAGGTGTGTTTTCGTTGATAGTTGATCAGTTCACAGCTAAAGTATTGCATAGTTTTGTTGTGGATAGTTTGTAATGCCCCGCGAGGGAACCCAGGAGAAATTAACCTAAAACATGCTACTAAGTTTACAGAATAATTTTTTTTCTTAAGAATTTACAAACAATAATGAATAACAAAGCGGCAGCAATATCACATAAAGACAATACATACTCATAAGTATAAATCATTAACAGATTACAAGTCTCAAGGGTTCCTTGACGTAGAATTACGTAAATATAAATTAATCTATTAAATACAATAACCATTCAAATAAATTGCATCATCTCATAAAAAAATACCCAAATACAATTGAACCATAAGATATACATGATAACCCACATCCACTGCACAAGTCGCAAGGTATGTAAATATAATCTAAGTACAAGGTACAATATAATAAATGAAAGATAAGAGTAAGTCTTCAATGATAAACAAGAAGATACAATTGCTACAAGGATCATCCATTATTAGTACAAGGATGTCGGAATCTCAAATGGTAAAAGAATAACTATCACCCGACCACGTAGAACCAAAGGTCCACTCCCACCGTACTGAGGAGATAACAACAGATCTCACTCGAATAACAAACACCAAAAACCAACACAATACTATTGACTTGGTGGTCAACACCTCCTTGGAGATTCGTGACATGGCTTAACCGCCTCCCGTGGATCGGGTTAAATCTTACATTTGTATCGGGCATTGATAGTTCGAGCTTTTGGTGCAACGGCAAATGATTCCAACAATTGGTATCAGAGCCTTGGGTCACGGGTTCGAGTCTCCCTTCAGTGGGTGCTGGAGGCTCAGTCGGTGCTGAGGAGGAGATTGTTGACTTGGTGGTCAGCACCTTCTTGGAGATTCGTGACATAGCTTAACCGCCTCCCGTGGATCGGTTTAAATTTGACATTTGTATCGGGCATTGATAGTTCGAGCTTTTGGTGCAATGGCAAATGATTCCAACAAATACAACACCTAGGCAAGGGATCCTGAAAGCTCTCTATCTCAAAAAGGTACAACACCAACTACAAAGATAAAACATACTCAACTAGAGACAACCAACACACGTAGGAAACCTAAGATGTATAAAGGGAAGTGTCATCACATGAGCCAACTCTAAGGTTATCCTAGTAGTCTCTCTAGACCCCAGTGCCCTAGTGACTCTATGCGGTATTAGTAATCCTCTCATATGAACGAGATACCAACTATGTTATATCCAGTCCACACAGGCGGCAAGCATCTTCCCACTCCCATCCTAGTCAAGATCTCAATCAAGTATTCAAGCATGGACAAGGCACACATTATCTTATTAATTCATTTTAAACTCTCAATGTATTTAAGTTATCACTTTACTAACTTGTAAAGGATACCCAGGTAGCCACTTCTGGGCTTCGGCGCCTCCAAAACAAGCCACTTCCCATCTATACACTCAAATAACCTACCCTAATGCTCCAACCAAAAATAACAAAGAGAAAAATGAACCAATACCACAAAAGCTTCTCATAAATCATAAACCGTGATAATCACCAAAGTAAAATAATGGAGCATAGTAGAAAACAACACATCCTATACAAGAATCAAATAGTCCATCTCAATATAGACATTACCAAAGATCATTCATCCCATAATGGATATCTTAATAAAAATAATAACAATCCAAATAGTCTTATATCACAAGACCAATGATAATCACAATATCAATGAATTTCATCTCCAAACATGAAGTAACATAACCAATAAAGATAATCATCCAGAGCGTAGAAAATTCATAGTAGAGAACATAAGGTGACCAAGTAAATTAGACAATCATAATAACTGTCGTCACCTTTTTGGTCAAATGAAATAAAGATCGAGACACAATACAGCATATGAGATCACTCACAGATATCACAAAAACATACATGATCCAATCGACACTTCAAAATGGTTATAAAGACTCTCTACATAAAATCAAAGATCAACAAAAAAAACACTTCAAAGCCTCTGGTATACAATTTCTAAAAGTCAACGTAATTTCCCCAAATAAACATCAAACAAGACAATAGAATATACCAAGTAGTCAAACCATAACACAAGTCTCAATTGTTTAAGAACAGTCAATTTTATTTACTAAAGTCTAGTTTGACTTATTAAGAAAACGTTCATTTAAAATCTCATGCATATATACTTTTTAAATAGGTATTGAAATAAAATATCTATGCATATCAAAACACCATGTATTTAATAATAAAATAATGTTTTTAATTTTCCAAATACAAATATAAATGAAAACATTAATATTAAAACCTGCATGTAAAAAAATCAATTAATATTTATTTATTAATTAATTTTCTTTTTTTGAAATAAATAAATAACAATAATAATAATAATTAAATAATAATAATTTTTTTTAAATCCAAAAATTAATAAATAATAATAATAATATTTTAATTTTTTTATTTGGGAAAATTATGTTGACTTTTAGAAATTGTATAGATGGGAAGCGGCTTATTTTGGAGGCATCGGAGCCCAGAAGTGGCTACCTAGGTATCCTTTACAAGTTACTTAATAAAGTGATAACTTAAATACATTGAGAGTTTAAAATGAATTAATAAGATAATGTGTGCCTCACCCATGCCTGAGTACTTGATTGAGGTCTTGACTAAGATGGGAGTGGGAAGATGGTTGTCGCCTGCGTGGACTGGATATAGCATAGTTGGTACCTCGTCTGTATGAGAGGATTACTAATACCACAGAGTCACTAGAGCGTCGGGGTTTAGAAGGACTACCAAGATAACCTTAGAGTTGGCTCATGTGATGCCACTTCCCTTTATACATCTTAGTTTTCCTACGTGTGTTGGTTGCCTCTAGTTGAGTATGTTTTATCTTTGCAGTTGGTGTTGTACCTTTTTGAGATAGAGAGCTTTTAGAATCTCTTGCCTAGGTGTTGTATTGTGTTGGTTTTTGGTGTTTGTTATCTGAATGGGATCTGTTGTTATCTCCTCAGCACTATGGGAGTAGACCTTTAGTTCCATGTGGTCGGGTAGTAGTGATTCTTTTACCATTTGAGATTCCGACGTCCTTGTACCAATGTTGGATGATCCTTGTAGCAATTGTATCTTCTTGTTTATCATTGAAGACTTACTCTTATCTTTCATTTATTATATTGTACCTTGTACTTGGATTATATTTACATATCTTGCGACTTGTGCAGTGGATGTGAGTTATCATTTATACCTTATGGTTCAAACTTCAAATGTATTTGGGTATTCTTTTATGAGATGATGTAATTTATTTGAATGGTTTTTGTACTTAATAGATTAATTTATATTTACGTAATTCTACGTCAAGGAACCCTTGAGACTTGTAATCTGTTAATGATTTATACTTATGAGTATGTATTGTCTTTATATTATATTGCTTCCCCTTTGTTATTTATTATTGTTTGTAAATTCTTAAGAAAAAATATTATTCTGTAAACTTAGTAGCATGTTTTAAGTTAATTTCTCTTGGGTTCCCTGGCGGAGCATTACATGGTTAGAGTATGTCTCAATTCGCAGCTGGTTGGTGTTGGATTATGGATAGTTGAGTATGTCTTGATTAACATACAAAGTGATATTCTTGTGGATAGTTGGGTATGTCCTAATTTACATATGAACTGATGTTCTTGTGAATAGTTGAGTATGTCCTGATTAACATACGAAGTGATATTCTTGTGGATAGTTGAGTATGTCTTGATTGGCATATGAAGTGGTATTCTTGTGGATAGATGAGTATGTCTTAATTCATAGGAAAGTTATACTAATGAAAAAGTGGAGTACATCGCAATTCACGAGCACTGTTGGACAATCAAGGCATCTTCTTGGACATGAGCGACTTGGATTGTTCAAAGGAGATTTTATAGCCACCTAGGACATCTACAAACAAGAGCAATTTGGGATGTTCTAGATGAACAAGGGGATTGGTGTAGGCACTTCTTTAGATTTCCAAATGGACTGCTGCAGTCAGTCCATGTAGTTTTTTCATTCTTTATTTTTGTTTTTTTGTTTTTTTATATAAACTTCAGGGGGATGTTGGAAAATTAAGGTTTACATTTTGTCACAAAGTCACTAAGTGACTTGGTGTTAAATGTTTAATTATTTTTATGTCATTTGTTGGGAGTTAGTGTAATGAACCTCACTAGTAGGAACACCCCAAATCTGAACTGTGGCAATTCGTCAAACAATTGGCATGCACTGAAATGTTTTGCTTGTAATGATGTGTTTCAATGTGTTTATTGTTTTGGGCACCAAATGTTATTGAGCTAACAATACCAATAAAGGAAAGTAATACAATAGAGTAATAATGAAATACACACTACTCGAATGGTCACTGATTATGACAACCAATGTAATTGCATCTATATCAACCCAGCTAACATTATATGATTCCAAATGACTGTTCTCAGACTGTGACAATAAATTTCAGATTACAATGCAATGACCCTTACAATATCATGACAATATGATCAATGCCTTGCTTGCATACTAACTACCATATTATATAGCAATGTATGAGATCAATGGACTGATTATATAACTGTTGTAACTACTGTCATATGGTAACAATGACATAAACAGTCACACCTAACAGTGACTCCCAATGGTAATAACAGATGTTAACAATATTGTATGAGACTAGTTCATCTATGACTGATTACACTAACCAGATAATGCAAGAACAGTACTATTCAGACCTGACTGTTACATACGATTCTTATGCATAATTTTGACATTCAATACATCACACATTAACATGAAGTGCACTTGGAAATGATGCCTCAGTTGTTGACCAAATGCAGAGACCAATAGCCAATGACGTGGTGACAAATTGCTTCCCAAAATCACCCCCAATCTGCAGTTATATGCAGCACTGTACTGGGCCGTACCAGGCCGTACAGGTACGGCTACTGTAGAAAAAAACAATGCCAAGTATTCCCTGCCGAAAATGTTGGGAAAAGGGGCGCCTAGGGTGTAGAAACCCTTCCACAAATGCATAAAAAATTATCCCAAGTAGATATGAAGTTATGAGCAAAACTTTGATTCCAGGGCTTGAGACTGAAAGTCTGAAAATGTGCCAAATTGTCTTCAATCAATCACCCAAATGATTCACCAATGCAAGGAGTGAATTCCAAACCTTACTCCAACCACAAACAAACCCTTTCAAACAATTTCTCAATGAAGTACCAATGAGATGACTGAGTACCAACTCCAAACTTGCAACCCTTCAGTAGATATTTCACTACCTCAGTTATGCCAATCCAAGGGAGTGATCGTTCCCAAAGATCGAATAGTATTTTGCAGACCACAAGGCTACAAATTGCTTCACAATGAAGAAGTAGAAGAAATCCCAAATCCAAGCATGTAGAAATGATAGCCCAAGCCCTCTATTTATTTTTTTTCTTGAAAAGTTACTAAAACTTCTAGAAACATCTAATTATAATGTACTTTATAATAAAATAACATTATAATAATAAAGTACATTTCTCAACTCAAAAATATAACAATGTAGGTCAAGATGTCTCATAACCGAATGTAGGCCCAACTAGACTGAATGTAGGCTCGAACTAGATGTAGGCTCACTTCTGGACATAAGCTCCACTACAACTGCATGTAGGCCTCAAACTGGATGTAGGCTTTACCGAATGTAGGCTCTGTCAGCAATAAGCAATCAAATGATCCACACAATGACTCTCTCTCCAAACTATTTGCCTACGAGAGTCGATGATAGGCAAACCCGTCGTGAAAGAACATGTCTATAGAAAGGGGACATGACAATTAGTTTCCTATGAGGTAGTTTGGGGAAGTTGTACAGGAATACAATGCTTTATATTCCCTTAAATTACGAGCTTCCAAGATAATATCACTATAAATAAAAGCTTTTTCCCTGGTTTATAAAGCATCATATAATTAGCTTTAATTACCTTAAGCTTTACAGAATTAGGCTTTAACAAACTCAGAAATGGTGGCAAAGCTTTCTCAGAATAGTAAGAAGGGATAGGATCGTTAATCATGCTCGTGATCTAGAGGTGGAAAATCTTTAGCTGGGTTAAACTTCGTCGAATGGGCTAATAGAGCTTTAGTGGCTGAGGAGATTAATGGATGTTGATTGATTTTACGATCTCACGGGGGTCAAGGCTTGGCTAGATCAATCTCAGTTAAGCCGAGATGTCAGACTTTAAAGGCCACGGAAAGTTGTGGAACATTGATTTAAGCTCTACTCAAATTACACTATTTAGCATTGATCAGTGCATTAATCTTTGAGCGGAAGTCTGGGGTTTATTAATAGGTTCGTTAATGCTAGGTTATAGTATAGATCCAAAATAGAATAGAATAAATACCTGTAACAATAGCTGTTAAGCCTGCGGCATTTATTCCTTCTGTAACTTCCTCGGCTGTTGAATAAAATGAAAACCCAGAGGGACCTGTCCTCCGAAGCCAATTCATTTTAACGGCTCAAATATTTCTGAGAATGCCTGCCGGCAATTCAAACAGTTTGTGCGTTTAAGATGCTGAAATGTTGATATCGTCGATGCACTACTGTAGAACTGTTTATTGAAATCATTATAAGAAAGACAAATAGTTGTCTCAATCAAAATCACTCATTCATTCATTCAAAGTGCTTACCTGATTTGGAATTTTGGAAACCCCCGGCCTGTTGTTAGGCATCGACGGTTGGAAGTGGTCGAGAGCCCAATGACTACCATTGGGAGCTTCTTGGCCATCCATCCTTTACTTTATCAACTATCACATCCTCATTTCTTACACTGCGATATAGGTAAGGAAATTAAATGGTTTACCTACTCGGATACTCTCTAAGCACGCTTGGATAGAACATAGGAGACAATACATTTAATTGAGAGGGATTCCCAATGACGAAATCCATGTGAAGGCCTGGCCTGGGGTTCCCAAATGCATTTAACAGATTAGGTGTCTCATTAAATTGGATGGTTCACTGAGAATAAACATCCTTTGTGTGAGAACGCAAGTTCTACATAAGGGGGGAAATGCGTTCAGAAAAAGGGGAGCTCATGGCGACAAGGGGGAGAACTCGAGCCAAGTAGAGGATTTCCTCTGTGATTTTTGGGATGGAAGCTTGAAGCTAGCCTTCTTCTTCTTTGTGATTTTAATGGTTCCAATTTTGAGACATTCTGTCAAACAGTTCATGTGCCTTGTTTGTGCTTCTATATTTTAACACGCATGCCTTCTAGGACAGCTGCGTTAACCACATCTAATGTAATCTATCATGTAGAGTTTGTGATCCATCTATATGTGACTGCGATTTACTAATCCTATCTGCGAATCCATGATTGTGTTTGCCAAATTGTTTTGGTGGTAATGTTTGTAAAAAACATCCCAACTTCATTATGCATTGATGAATGTCCATACCTACGCTCCTATTTTATCGCAGACAGGGAATATGCGCCTTACTCTTGCCAATTACTCTTTCTTGAAAGTTTTTAAAACTTTTCCCATTTAGGGGGCTCGTGGTAATGTTTGTAAAAAACATCCCAACTTCATTATGCATTGATGAATGTCCATACCTACGCTCCTATTTTATCGCAGACAGGGAATATGCGCCTTACTCTTGCCAATTACTCTTTCTTGAAAGTTTTTAAAACTTTTCCCATTTAGGGCTCGTTTGGTAGCGGGAATTAGGAAATGTTGCATTTGATCAAATGCTGGAAATGGTCAAATTATGGATTTGATAATCCAGCTTTTCATTTCCAGATTATAGTTTGTACCGTTTGGTTGACCCGGAATATAAGCGAAAAAATGTATTTCCTTCGTTTGGTTCCACTTTTTTGAAACTAGAATTGGAATTTGAATATGATTTTTATTTACTTTTTTGAATTGTTTTAATATAATAATTTACTTTTTATTAATTTATTTTTTCATTTATTTTTTTATTTTATTTTATTTTATAGAAATAATCATAAATATTTATTTTGTTATTTTATTTTATTTTATATAGAAAATTAAAAATATTTTTCAATTTTTTTTAATAAGGTTAATATTTAATTTTGTTTAATTTTATATTCAAAATCATAACGAAGTCATAAACAGCAAAAAAGTTCATGAGTTTATCAAAATTTGTCCAATGTATCTACTTGAAATTATAAAAAACTTCATGTATCTACAATAGCCATCTGTTAACTACATTTATGCATATGGTCCCAACAAAGTAGTGCACAAACTACACAAAGAAGGCATCGCAGAAACATGATTTCTGTTTTCGCCATTGAAGCAATCTTGGTGGCACTATCTGTCTCTCGAGCCTTGCATAAGTTGCAGTCATTTCCTACATCAAGTACAGATGTAGATGGGGTAGACGTAAATGTTGTTTGATCGACCCACCGGAAGTATTGACATCCACTATTGCCCTACAAAACCAAAACTACATCAATTCTTCTTAAAATGATTAGTTGTCACATTATTTATAAACATAAAATATAATTACATATCCAGACCTTTTTCCTATTTGGGCAACACCAAAATTGACGCCCAGGATTAGTTGTTGTGCGTGATGTCCTCAGCATGCATGGCCCAACACCGCATTAACACATAGGCACATTCATCGAACTCATGGACGCTATACTAATGACACTCAAAACAAAATGACAAACCAAAGACAACGATGCAATAAAAATCAATTACTAAGGAACTAATTATAATTGCAATAAAAAGAAACATACTAATGTTCAACATGAGAATATTCAACAGGTTTGCTACTTTTATTTTCATTTTTACAATTCCTCTCATAACTTCTTCTCTGCTTAAAACAATCGAGAGTTCCCGGGAAAGATGAAATGTTGTAGGCTTATACCCCTTTTCGGGTCTGGGAGGATAGTGGTTTTGTGTCCACAACTTCGATTTCTCTCGAATCAAGTACTGCCTGCATGATCATCTGCAACTATTGTGCTTCTTGGTCTGGCCACTTCTTGCGCAACTAATTTCTTATCTGCTATCTTCGTTGCCCTGCATGCTTTGTCCTTTTTACATGTTGACTATACTTGAATTGAGGGACATCGAAGCCGTTGATCTCTCACCGCTATATTGTCAGGCCTAAAAAGGGCATAGTACAGTACTATCATCTTACTCAGGTACTACAAATAGTTTGAAGCGGTGAAGAAGTAATGAGAGTTCATTCAAATACACTTCATAACATTTTAGAAACTCCGCATAATCAAATCTACTCTAACAATCCATGGTTGATTAAAGAGACTTTCTATTTGAAACTGAAAGGATCTAATAACACATCTATACTCATACATAGAAGATGGGGAAGAACAAAATCCAACAACGAAATGGTGGTGTGAAGACACACCGTGCAAAGTTCCCATAATAAATGTAATACACCAAGGAGTAACATCAGAAATATGTGTAGTCATCAGAAATATAGATTGTAAGTTGAAATCATGAACAACATATGAGCGGTGAAGAAGTAATGAGAGTTCATTCAAATACACTTCATAACATTTTAGAAACTCCGCATAATCAAATCTACTCTAATAATCCATGGTTGATTAAAGAGACTTTCTATTTGAAACTGAAAGGATCTAATAACACATCTATACTCATACATAGAAGATGGGGAAGAACAAAATCCAACAACGAAATGGTGGTGTGAAGACACACCGTGCAAAGTTCCCATAATAAATGTAATACACCAAGGAGTAACATCAGAAATATGTGTAGTCATCAAAAATATAGATTGTAAGTTGAAATCATGAACAACATATGAGCGGTGAAGAAGTAATGAGAGTTCATTCAAATACACTTCATAACATTTTAGAAACTCCACATAATCAAATCTATTCTAACAATCCATGGTTGATTAAAGAGACTTTCTATTTGAAACTGAAAGGATCTAATAATACATCTATACTCGTAATAATAAATGTAATACACCAAGGAGTAACATCAGAAATATGTGTAGTCATTAGAAATATAGATTGTAAGTTGAAATCATGAACAACATATGAGCGGTAAAGAAGTAATGAGAGTTCATTCAAATACACTTCATAACATTTTAGAAACTCCACATAATCAAATCTACTCTAACAATCCATGGTTGATTAAAGAGACTTTCTATTTGAAACTGAAAGGATCTAATAACACATCTATACTCGTAATAATAAATGTAATACACCAAGGAGTAACATCATAAATATGTGTAGTCATCAGAAATATAGATTGTAAGTTGAAATTATGAACAACATATGTGTACTCGAAGAACTGTCACCATGTATTCTAATCTCACCGGATTCTCTGAGCTACCACTGTCATAAACTAAGCCCAATGCATATATAGTCTTCTTAGGCATAATTGACAAGCCAGACTTTAAATTACAATTATGAGTTAAGTTGTCTCTATACACTAGTTTAAGTAGAAGGGCTTGGGCACATTATAGTCGTAGAAGCACAATGGAGAGAAATTCATGCTCAAGAATACCACTTATCATCATTCTTGAGCAACTGAATCAGTGTCTTGTATTGTTCATTCTATTGCACACTGAATCAATATAGAGTACAACTGTATGAACATAGTAGACCATATATAATTACAATATTGATTCAGTGTGCAACATAATGAACATTGATTCAGTGTGCAACAAAATGAACACTACAAGACATTGATTCAATTGCTCAAGACAGACTGAACACTACAGGACACTGAATCAATATTGTTCATTTTGTTGCACACTGAATCAGTATATAATACAACTGTATGAACATAGTAGACTGTATATAATTACAATATTGATTCAGTGTGCAACAGAATGAACATTGATTCAGTGTGCAACAGAATGAACACTACAAGACACTGATTCAATTGCTCAAGACAAAATGAACACTAGAGGACACTGAATTAGGATTGTAATTATATATGGTCTACTATGTTCATACAGTTGTACTATATATTGATTCGGTGTACAACTGTATGAACATAGTAGACCATATATAATTACAATACTGATTCAGTGTGCAACAGAATGAACACTACAAGACACTGATACAGTTGCTCAAGACATAATGAACACTACAAGACATTGAATCAGTATTAAATCTGTATATTAAATCAGAATTCTGAGAATGGTTTACCGAAAGTTTGAGCTGGTAAGGTGCACAATTCACTGTTCAAACGCTAACACAATGTTTTAGAGTATGTGGGAAACTGCAATTTTTGTTGCTAACCAAAGTGCAAATCAATTTGCAATTAAATGGTCTCATGAGTCATAAAAAATATACCTATTTGCTGCAGCTTTCCAGTATTCTTTCCTAGGTCCTAGGTGTTTCTTTTGAGCCTGTTAGATTCCTTATTAATCAACTATACTAGGTTGCCAGGCCTAGGACAGGTTTCCTTAAGTTGTAATTTTGGCCTCTTGTTTGGTTAGAGGTTCCAAATTGTCTTGTAAGACCCTAGATAGACCAGGGTTGAGTGCACAAGAGTTTAGCTAGCAACTTTTGCAATCCTTCAAAATGTTGCTTGAAAATTTTGAAAGTTGTCATGAGGGCATTTCAGTGAGCTATTGCAGAGTTAATGGATTGATTGAGGGCATTCAAAGCCTCAATCTAAGCATGTGGAGAGGGAGTTCAGTGCTTTCCCAAGCATTTCCAACCCTAGGGAACGTTGGGAGAAGACAGATGGAGGGAGAAATAGCAAACCCTCACTGGTTCACACAATGAGTTCCAAACCCTCAAAAATAGGCCTATTTTTAGGAGTACTATATGGATGGTATGGGAGTTGAAGACTCACAAAATCCTCAAGCCCTTCCAAAAGGGTATTCAAATCTATGATTAAGTGGGCATCTTGTTTGCAGAAGTTAGCAGATAATCAAGGATATAGGCCAATTAGGCCTCCATTTCCTTGTAGCCTTTTTAGGCCAAACAATGAGCTAATTCTATTACGATAGGATCAGTTTTGGTCTTAGTGGGATTTTGGGTGGAGTAACACTAGTTGTTTGCATTGGACATCCTCCTCTCCACTTGAGGTTGTATTTGGGTTTCATTTCTATTTCCTATAGAGATGAGCAATGCTAGAAGAAAACAGAGAAGTACTTGGAATTATGAACTTTAATAAATCATTGATGCCATAGACTGAATTGGATGGAAGGAAGTTTGAAACTTCTGAGAAGGGGTTAGATTAGCACCCTTGAGGCTAGGAGTTTAGCCTTTTTAGTTCTAGGAGAGCCTAGGACAAGCTAGCAAGGTCTATGTTACATCATAATGCTAAGCACCACCTTCCTTGATAGGGAAAATTCTAAGGTGACTGTGTTGATAGAAGAAATGAGACAAACTTGGGTAAGGGATGGTTGCTCCATAAGAAATGAGACAAACTTGGGTATGGGATGGTTGCTCCGTCATCTTGATATCATGTCAGCCACTTGAAAAGGTGGAATTGGAATTTGAGGGCCAAATTCCACTTTTGGAACTCCCATTTTATAAAATCCCATCGGGTCCACAGCGAAGTCACTCTATCAGGAGATTTGAAACCATGATTGACTCCAATGTGACTCCTTGTATGGATAATATATGCATTGGGCTTAGTTTAAGAAAGGCTAATATAGAGACAACTTAACTCATAATTATAATTTATTGGTATTAACTGAATTTAGAATGAAGTCTATCCAGCCTAAGAAGACTATATATGCATTGGGCTTAGTTTATGAGCTCATCTAAAGGCATAGCTACATTCACAATCATGAAATAACAGTAAAAACAATATCATCATGTCTGAAATAGCATGAAATAACAGTAAAAATAATATCACAATTATGAGCTCATCTTCATCATGTGTTACTCCTCGGTGTATTCCATTTATAATCATCAAATAACAGTAAAAATAATATCACAATTATGAGCTCATCTTCATCATGTGTTACTCCTTGGTGTATTCCAGTCATAATCATCAAATAACAATAAAAACAATATCATCATGGCGGAAATAGCAGAAAAATATCATAATGCATGAAATAACAGTAAAAACAATATCATCATGGCTGAAATAGCATTATCGCTATAATTGATCTTCATCATGTGTTACTCCTTGGTGTATTCCATTTATAATCATGAAGTACCAGTAAAAACAATATCATCATGGCTCAAATAGCAGAAAAATATCATAATGCATGAAATAACAGTAAAAACAATATCATCATAGCTGAAATAGCATGAAATAATAGTAAAAACAATATCATCATGGCTGAAATAGTAGAAAAATATACTAGAGCATATATAGTGCAGAAGTTGATAAACAAAAATAATGTATGGTGTTGATAAGACAAGTATCTTCATGACAATAAACTACACCCTCGTGGCAATATACTGATAAACAAAAACAATGTATGGTGTTGATAAGACAAGTATCTTCATGGCAATAAACTGCACCCTCATGGCAATATACTGATAAACAAAAATAATGTATGGTGTTGATAAAAAGTAGCTAGAGGTCTACAAACTTCATGGCAATATACTGCACCCTCTCATCTTCATTCATTTTCAAGAACCCTTTGGCTCTATCTTTTTCAGCCATGAAGGTGTCATATGCTTTTAGCATAGTTGGTTGATTCAAATCAGGGATGCCTTTGAGAGCCTCATAGACACTATCCAAGACAGAATCTGATTCAGAATTGTCCACTTTGATTAGAAGAGGTGCACAGAAGTCCTCTTCTATTCTTTTCATAGTTTCACAAAGCACATCCAAAGAACCAATCATGGTTGTCTTCTTCCTCTTTCCCCTCCTTGGTGACGATGTTGAAGGATTTGGACAACCACTTGCACTCGATTGATTGGAATGATATAATTCATCATCCAAATAAGTTGTATTGTTAAGAGGTGTACTCATAGGGACATCCTCATCACAATCCACGTAGGTGGGCCCATCCATATTGAGCCCTTCTTCTGTCTCTTGTGCAGTAGTAGCTGCGGTACCTTCAGCTATGTCATTACCTACAATGAAGGCTAGGTCATTGTAGTACTGGAAGGGTTGTCTCTTGTACACTTTGGCACTTTTGAATTCTTTTCTCTACATGTTGTCATGATGAATGAATTAGGTATTTGTCTTGTATCTAACTTAATAAGAAGGAAATATTGCTAAGACCAACATATTCAAAATAAGATGTTACCTTTCAAAGCTCCTCTCACACCATGTCATCAGCGTCCACACATTGAGTAGCTTCATTCCATGCAAACCCACACATATTCTTCAACTCTCTCATGACTCTAAAACCTTGCTTCCATCCTTTAAGCTTATTTTTGAAATTTTCCTTTGACAAATTAAGGCTCATCTTAGCATTGAACTTCCTCTCAATGGTTGTCCATGCTTCTTTTTTGAAGCCCCCTTCGCCTTTCCTTCCTAGGTGAACTTGATCATGGAGCAAGTTTAGGAACTTTCGTTCCATCTCTCTTGTCCACATAACCTTCTTGGAGGAAGAAGTTGACTGGCTTACTTGAACCTCATCATCCATGCTCATCATGAGATATGTGAAGGACATCACCTACACCACCTATTATATGCAAACATTAGCTACATGCAAATGAGAATGGATATTAAAGAAATAGTCATACACCAGTGGCATATAACCCAAAATATTGTATTTATGCATGATATCCAGCAATATGTAATATATTTCTTTATTATCCATTCTTATTTGAATGTAGCTAAGTATGCATGTATATATGGTCTACTATGTTCACACAATCTACTATGGTCTACTATGTTCACACAGTTTACTATGGTCTATTATGTTCATTCAGTATTGACAATATATAATTACAATACTGATTCAGTGTCTTGTAGTGTTCATTCTGTTGCACATTGAATCAGTGTTCATTCTGTTGCACACTGAATCAGTATTGTACTTATATATGGTCTACTATGTTCATATAGTTGTACACGGAATCGGTATATAATACAACTGTATGAACATAGTAGACCATATATAATTACAATATTGATTCAGTGTCCTCTAGTGTTCATTATGTCTTGAGCAACTGAATCAGTGTCTTATAGTGTTCATTCTGTTGCACACTGAATTAGTATTGTAATTATATATGGTCTACTATGTTCATACAGTTGTACTGTTTACTGATTCAGTGTGCAGTAGAATGAACAATACAAGACACTAATTCAGCTAATTGTTCATTCTATTGCACACTGAATCAATATATAGTACAACTGTATGAACATAGTAGACCATATATAATTACAATACTGATTCAGTGTGCAACAGAATGAACACTACAAGACACTAATTCAGTTGCTCAAGAATGATGATAAGTGGTATTCTTGAGCAACTGAATCAGTGTGCAAGAGAATGAACAATGATTTAGTGTTTATTCTATTGCACACTAAATCAATGTTCATTATGTTGCACACTGAATCAGTATTGTAATTATATATGGTCTACTATGTTCATAGAGTTGTACTATATATGCTCTAGTATATATGCTCTAGTACATCTTCCACATGAAAAGGTGAAATTGGAATTTGAGGGCCAAATTACCGTCCTCTCAATCCCCATTTAGAAGAAAAAGTGTCAAACAAGATACACACATGAATGTTAATCAAAGAGAAATTAGAGTTAGAAATCATACACAGGCTTCATTTCTTTCAAAGAATATTGTATATGTAAACTATGAGAACACATGTTTTGAGCATCAACATTACAACAATATGATTTATATTTCGTAATGCAACAAGGCTTACAAATTCAAGAGGCATAGACAATAACCAGTTACGAATGAAAGCACATTAAAGAACAAAGAAAGGTCTTGTAAAACTACAACTATTCTCTACGTCTGTAGTCTTCCCACATCCTACTTGCTATATCATCTCTAAAGTTCCCCCAATCATCCCTATCATGCTGACTCAACCCATATGTCTCAAGTATTGGTACATTTATCCCATCACGATCATCATCCTCTTCAATAACCACTTCGGATGGAACACTGTCCTCTATAGTAATGAAGTTGTGCAGTATGCAACATGCCAAAACAATACGTGCTTGTGTCATGATTGGATAAGACATTGCATGCCGCATGATAGGAAAATGCTGCTTCAAAATGCCAAATGTACGCTCTATTGCATTTCTAAGAGAGGAGTGTCAGTGGTTAAACAACTCTTATGGGCTGTTTATAGGGTTTGCTCTTGAAAAATCCTTTAGGTGGTAACGTGTACATCGGTAAGGTGCAAGAAATCCTGATACATTTGGATATCCAGCATTGACTAAATAATATTTTCCTACAAAATAACATATATTGTTAAACCGTGAAACATTGACACTGTCAAACATTTATCATTTTCTTTAGTAAAAATACGATGTGAAATGGCATACTAGGGGGAACTACAAGTGGATCGACTCTACTGAGAGCTGAAGCTAGAACACAGCTATCTGCAATAGACCCTTCCCAACCAGCAAGAACATATTGAAACTTAGAATCAAAAGAAGAGGCAACCATAACATTTTGTGACAAGTTCCCTTTTCTATCCCGATATTTACCCTATAAGTCAACACCGACAATGACTGGTATATGGGTTCCATCAATTGCTCCAACACAATCCTATAGAAATAAAAACTGTAGTCAAGAAAGATGCAGTAATAAGATTATCACTAAGGCAAAGAAATTTGTAGCGCTAGGGGGTTTACCTTGAAGTAAGGATCGAAATGGTCCTTCCCACTAATTTCAAGAGGAGTGTTTGGCCCAAGTGGTATGAGATAATCCGCATGGAGTGTTAAGACAACCGTCAAGGCCTTGTGGAAGTATTGGCTTACTGTCTCTCCGGAGTGACCAAAGTTGTGGGCAATCTTACGATTCCTCAGATTGTGGCCAAGGGTGTGGAGGAACATGGCTAATTGTTCTTCTAACGTTATGCTCATCGTATCTGATAGGCTTCCCTTTTGCCTTACAAGATTAGCTAGCCGAAAGAAGGTTGCTGCACTCATGCGAATTTGGTCATGACAATGCACCTCACTCGAATGAATAATGCATTTATAAAAACCACTTCCATCACTTCTATCGTTACACCTTATTTTCCTACCTTGAAGCACAGACACTGCTTTCGCTGCTCCAATGACAGCAATAATAAGTGCGTGAATACGAGCAATTCTGACCTTCTTACAAATACATCCTTGAATGTTTATATTGTTGATAAGATCCATCCCTGAAAAGTACACGACAAAGAAAGTTTTAGATACAAAATCGACAGTCATAGGCAGCAAGAGGACAAGCCAAGAAATGTATGTACTTATTGACACAACTGTTTGTAAATGTATTCCTAGCTGGTTATTATCTATAGGTGCTCAATTTGTTAGCATTGTTGCATTAGGAAATAAATCCGAATGAGGGAAAAACATAGAAGATGTTTTTTTTAAAACATGATTAACAGGATAAACATGCTAATAGGATAACATGCTAACAATAACCAGCTAGGAATGAAAGCACATTAAATAACAACTTGGAATGATATGACAGGCCCTAACAATGCTACCACTAAATACTCTCCAATCAGACTACAAGAGATTACAATTCAAATCAGGATTCCTTCATATGATCTAAGATCCAAAGATGAATGTTTGAGTTTGATAGCAAGGAGAAGTCACACTTCCAGCATACATCTTATGCAAAATAGTTATTACTGCTATTGTGTTCCAATAAAGATGACATCAATCAATGGTCTAAAGGCTATTGAACCATCTCTAATTTCATGGATGCAACGTCTAAGGTGAATACAGCATCAGACAGAGAGGATGATGTGTGCAAGTGTGAGTAGTCAAAAGGATCAATTCATGGAGATGATAATGATGATGAAGTTTTGTTAGATGAACTCCATTTTGTTAGTCAAAAGGATCAATGCATTACTACTTTCTTGTTTTAAAACTGACTTTTTGTGCTCATGAGGAGGATGATGACAAAGTTTTTACTATATATGATTACAATAGTATATATAATGCAACAAGTTGCATTGGTAGGGATGAAGAAGGTGATGTTGTTGTGGATCATGCTGAATTTGAAGGCCCCTTTGGTCATGATTCTCGTGCCTTTTCTTCCTATGTTGTTGACTTATATACTAACTTGTATCAATCAGATATCTCAACAGTTTACAGCAACAACAAGCATGGAAGCCATGATAAAAACTCGAGGCCTGACTAGCTTCTACACTGCTATTTTCTTGTTTTACAACTAACTTTTGTACTCATGAGCAGGAGGATGAGAGACATTTTGCAATCTATGATTACAGTAGTATGTACGATGCAACAATTTGCAATGATGAAATTGAAACAGAGAGGCAATGGGATGGAATTAGTTCATCATTAGAGATGCCTCAATATGACTCTTATGCTGATAATGAAAATGTGGATCATGTGTTTGATTTAAACATGAAATTCATCAACATATATGACAATGGTGTATGTTGGCTAACAATTGCACTAGAATTTGATAAGGATAGTGCTGGTTATGAGGATTTTCCTTTTCAAGGTCACACTCCTACTGCTATGTATGATAATTCTATGCCTAAATTAAAATCCTTTTAACGGGTTTAACATGCATGTGAAGATGATGTTGCATAGAAACATACGTGCAAAGTTAAAGATAAACCTATAGGTTAATATAATGATGTATCAGAGCTACAAAATTTTTAGTTTGGTTTTACTAGAGGCTGATCTTTTTTGTGCAAAACAATAATCTAATCAAGCACCTTTTTCTTTGCCTTGTGAATTTGAGGTATTTTCATTTTTGCATCGATTCATTCAAAGTGGTCTACAAGCACAAAAATAATGCATCCATGGGTAACGAAAGTTTACTTTCTTCTGTGTACTTTTTTTCTTTTGCTGCTGACATGTTGTTGGGTATATTACACCCCCTCCTGTTATGGAATGAACAATGCACCGTGGAATAGGTACAACTCTTATTATTTGTGGTTTCCTTGTGGTAGAGATGTTGAAGGTGGAACTAACCTTCACTTCTTGGGCCATGTTCACATGTTGATGCATGCAGATAAATGCATCACTTGTTGTAGCTAGGTGGTGAACACAATTGATATTTGAGGGAGATTAAATCCTTTATCAGGTTTATCTTTGACAAAGGCAAGTGGTTGCAATAGCTTGTCTACAATGATACTTTCAAATCATAACTCCATATCATTGGTTGTAAGTTGTTTTGCGTTGTATTTCAGGTGGAATAGACAATGGACACTCCCTAAGATTTCCAAAGAGGCAATAACAATTTGGGCATGAGAATCAGATTATTAAAATCAAAGTAGCACATTGTTAATGTGATGATACACAAATAAGGATCATTTGGGTACAAGGGATTCGTTGGAGCTCAAGGGTTGATGAATATCAGACAGCTTATGATGGATACAATAAAGGGTTTGAGATCGTCAAAGGACATACTTCAAAAGAGTTCATACATGTAACATTGGGTGACCCATCCTATGGAGATGTTGGAAAAATGGTCAGTGCTCCCCTCAGGATTCGTGACATGGTTTAACAACCTCCTGTGTCTTCTATAAGTCTAGTGGTTGTATCGGGCATTAACAGGTCGATCTTTTGGTGTAATGACAACTACTACTTGTAACAAGTGGTATCAAATCTTGGTCACAGGTTCGAATCCCCTTGGGTAACGTTGAGGGGGAGATTGTTGGAAAAATGGTCAATGCTCCCCTCGGGATTCATGAAATGGTTTAACAGCCTCCTGTGTCTTCTATAAGTCTAGTGGTTGTATCAGGCATTAATAGGTCAATCTTTTGGTGCAACGGCAACTACTACTTGTAACAGGATAGACATCACAAGATCATTATGACAGATGATGAACCTAATTACATTATGTTCAGTTGGTGCTATAACCTTCGGGACCCGAGAATTTACATGATAAGTAAATTGCATGAATTGTTTCATTGTCATCTCTTCTTAAGATTGGGAAGAAGATACAACCACCAGATTTTTGAAAGATCCACACAATATTTCTCCAACATTTAATAATTGTAGCTTTCTTATGCTATCTCCATGTCATTCTTATAAGTACAACCACAATTAGTGGAAACTAATACATTTTAGAGAGGAGTTATGTAATATACTGCATTAACACCACTTGATTAAAAAGCTACCTAGCATATTCCCAAAATTATAACATTTAAATCTATGGGGAGCACACCCTAATGCACTTAAAGAAAGGTCTGTCAAATAGAAGTTACATAGGGATATGATTCAAATCCTTTTTGAAGCATCATTATTGCACTTTTTTAGTCAAAACAAAGGATGCAAGCCCATCGTAATAGAGAGAATGTTGGTATCCATTTCTTAGGGACAAGATTGTTTAAAACATAGCAAAATTTGTAATTGTTAGAATTAAAAATATGTATTCTTGGAATCTAAAACTCTCTCTCGCCATCTTAAGTAAATTTCCAATATGCACCACCTCAATCAAATTTTATCTCTCTGAAATGGTTAAGAAGCCAACGACAATACCTATTGGGTAGATAACAAGGTTAATGTAGTATATTTGCCTACAATGGGATTGTGAATTATAATCAGGTAAAAAAGGGTTCCTGATTGATGTCACAACCTTTTCACTTATTAGGAATTATGTTTTCAAAATAAGAGAAAACAACACCACACAACTGTATATATAACATGTTATACAGGTTTAGAGACAAATAAATTAGACTCTATTGTCAGCTGGGTTCTCCTAAATTCATCAAATAGATTGGCTACCTGGTCTTCGTGGAAAGGAAAAATGAAAAAATTGATTGTCTCTGATGCCAAGCATGAGAAGTATAGGGGAAGTGAGGAGAATGAAGAAGAATGAAAAAGTGAGGAAGAGGAAAATGAGGGTGAGAAGGATGAGGACAAGGAAAGCTCTGACACTATGAACAATTCTGCTCATCTTTCTGATAGTATCAAAATGGGACCTATTGACCTCATTAATGACATGATAAGAGAGTAGGAACCTATAAAACCATGCAAATAGGGACCTATTCCAAATTTTTCAACATCAAAATACAAATAAAACTCGCGAGGGTTTGTATTTTTTCAACAGTGTAGAACCCCTACTAGAGAAATGTATTCAAACACAAGGAATCCTTACAGGAAAAAACTTACAGGAAAACTTGCAAGGGTTTTGTGTCAAAAAACTCTGCATACCTTGCAGTTTGAAGAATGTCATGAAATGTAATGTCCACACAATGCAGTGTGACTTGAGTGCCGCAAAATGTCCGCACAATGCAGTGTGAAGAGTGCCACGAAATGGTGGATGAAATAGCGGAGTAAAACACAGTGTTGTCCGCTTCGCTTTGCAATGTAGTGTGTAACAAATGGCAGATGAAATGATAGAGAAAATTCCCTAAAAACAACACGGACACCAAACCAAAACTTTTTTAGTCCGTGGACCTGACGAGACATTATAAAACAAGAGTTAAAAAAGTGGAATTCGAGAGCCAAATTCCAATTCCACCTTTTCAAGTGGAAGATGTAAATGCTCATTTTGAGCCAAAATGAGCATTTACATCTTCCACTTCTATTTCTATGTTGCACTCCCAAACTAAGAATTCGACCAAATGGGAACTAACAAATGTCAATTCCAGTCTAATTCCCACTACCAAACAGGCCCTTAGTGCATATCTTGAAATCCTGGTAATCTGATCCACACTTGATTTAGGGTGTTGTAAATAAATGTACTCATTCACAATTGTTTGCAATAATCAAATTATGAGTTGTTAGTATGTAATACTGTACTAATGTATATATATGTCTACATAATTTTAAGGATCTTTGTAAGCAGACCAGTATGAATGCCTTTCAAGTGCTTTGTCAGCTCTACCCTTATGCAAGATTTGCACATTTCACTGCAAATCAAGGCATTCTGGAGCATGTTGCCTAAAATAATGCAAAGCTGATGTACATTGTTGACTTTGATGTAGCAGAAGGCCTACAATGACCACCATTAATGGAAGCTGTAGTACAATTAATAACACCTCTAAGTTAAACAACATCCTCTTTAGTAAAGTAGGTTTTCAAAAAAACACATCAAACAAAACAAAACAAAACTCTTATGTTCAGTGCACTTACCTATTGTGAGTAATCCCAGCGCTTGTTCGCAGAAGCACCAAAGGCAAACCCCATTGCAAGATGGCTTTCATACAAATTCTTCCTCCTAGGATCAGACAGAGTCTCGTAAGCATCTTGCACTTCAATAAACCTTCCAGTATACTTCTCATAATTCTCATGAGGACACACATCAGGATGATACTTTCTAACCAGCTGCCTTTAGGCCTTCTTGATATCATCTAACCCCACATCGTCAAAGATACTAAGAAAATGATAAAATCTCTGAGATGGGTGCTACTCCAAGAAACCCAACATCGCTCTAGTAGGCAAGATTAAGGGAGAATTAATAGAATGCAATGATGGGTATTTCATCTGACCAAAATTGAGGCCACTAGAGAAACTGTGTAGAGTTTTTCATGGAAATAAGCAGGTGGATACTAAATCTAACATTTGAAGAGAAGCAAAATTTCCAGACTCTGAATTGTTCAGACTAGTAAAGTGTGAATAATATCATCTACCAAAATTGATAATGATAAATGGAAAATGCCCGACGAGCAAAGGAATATGTACACCTCAGTGATGTGGCACATCCACGCTCCACATTTACAATAGTGTCAATGCTACTTGTTGCATCATTCGGCTTCTCACTACATGTGTTCGACATTGGTACTACACAATGACTATTACCGATCAACACGTGTATTATGTAGGCAAAGGAAAAGTCAGGTAGGCTGCTTCTGTCATTTATGTTGGAATATAAGTGGGAAAGTAATACTGAGAGGGGGGGGGGGGGGGTGAATCAGATATTACCTACTTTTATCCTTTGATTTGATAAAACTTTATGCATAACATAAACAAAACTTGATCATAGTAAGAAACAAAACAAATAAAGCAACATGCATGAAATTACTCATAACACCAAGATTTTGGTAACCCAGAAACCCTTGAAAGGTAAAATTGGGGTGGGGATGACACCCACAAATCTTCACTACTGTAGTAATACTTTTGCCTATTAAGGCTTACAAAATGTGATCAAATCATGATCTACCTTGTGAAAGGTCTGCTCAGTTAAAAGCAAAAAGACTTGTATAGTCTACCTTGTTAAAGGATTTATAAACTTACAATAAAGTAAGCACTCGGTAAAGAGATTTACAAAAGTCTGCTAAGACTACTCGGTTAAGAGATTTACCCTGATACACTAGTCAAAATGTCTTAGTACTTGATCTTTCAGTTTGCACTAGTATGCAGATTACAGATCTCCTCTTTTCTTTATATTTTGATCTCTTCTATCTGATCTTTCTTGATTTTGTCCTTTCACTGCTTAGCTCAGCCATTGAACTATGTCTGAATACTTTGCTATTCTGAATATACTTCTCTGATCATTTTCTCATACTAATTCAATCTTATCTCTCTGATTCACACACTTATCTCTAATCTAGATCTTGCCCTTATATAACAACAAAAATGTTTTACCGTTTCAAGATCTATGGATCAGATTTATTTCTATTGCCGCCTTAACTATACAATTTTTTGATTGGTTCTAGGTTTTACATAGGGATCAATGATAACAATATGGATGAGTAATTACCTCTATAATTACCTCAATAGACAAAATACAAAACATTATTATCACCAAAAATGATTTACCTCGATCATTGTGCCATTCCAAACTTGTATGTCAATTCTGGCTAACTCGACAAAAAGTTATTCCTGGCACTCGGCATCAACTGTACTCGGCATCGGTTGAACTTCTTTGTCACTCGGTAATCATTGATATATGTAACTCGACAATAACTATACTCGGCATATTACAAACATATAGTGACTATGACTTTACTCGATAGTACTACTGCTCGGTAAGTATACAATACAAAACTCGGCCTTTACAAAATGACTCGGTCACAGTGATGACCGACCATCATTGCCTAGGTAAATGACTAAGTGTGAAACACTAATGGTCAACAAAGACTATAGAGATCTACAATATCATGGAGAGAGAGGAGGCCTTTTTACTTTTCTACATTGGATTTAACTTTCAATGCTTTCATACCTTCCTTTAGTTTTATTATATACACTAAAATATCTCCTCCTTGCCTGTGTATCCAAGGTGTATGATTACACATGTTGAATCAAACTTTGGAAACCCAATAATGGCCAGGCAAGCTAACCTAATGTTGGGATTGCACATTCATTTACATATAGAAGTGTGAATAAACCTTTATATTATGTAGGCCAATAAAAAATTAAAAAAGTGTAGATAGAGTACCATACATACTTAAAATAAGGATAATTTTTCTAATATAAGTTGATATAATAATAATTTACCAAATTAATAGGGAAAAGGTATTTTCTCTATGAGAAAAATAGGTTCACTCTTTAGATCAATGGTCCAAAATCACAGAGAGACATGCACGTTGATTGCACCATCTATACTCGTCAGGTTATTTTCTACATTTTTTTGTCATTTATTCTTTGTTGACATTTTTTGGGGAAAGACCAAAGTTTGTTTTCATTTACAATTTTTTTCATCTCTTGTAAAATTTCCTTAGTACTTAAGTGTGTAGCTTTTTATGTCTCCTTCCTCAATATGATCATGCATTTTACTTTTACTTTTTTGTGTAACAATCCTTAAACCATGATTGATTCCCTCTTTGGTTTCATTTCTAGCTATCATTGGAAGCCTCAAATCCTTTTTCTTGAGGTTCTCTTAATTTGGTCACTCCGTATACATTTGATCTAAAGGTTCACCCTTATTATTATGCTTTTCAACAAAATTTGAATGATTTCTTTAAGTTATCTTCTAGTTCTATTTTACATTTTAAAAGAGGAATGGTTAAAATTCTATATATCCTTAAATGGGACATTTGAGATGGATACAAAATATAGTTTATGAATTTAGAAACCAGTGTTTAGAATTTTAATAAAGATCTTCTTGAATAAACATCGAAGACTTGCCATGATATATAGTATATTAATTAAAGTGTGAAGTTATGGTCATATCTTATTTTGGTGAATTATAGAAATGGAGTTATGACTTAATAATCTATAATTTATTATGGACTTCTATGAGTATTGTGGTAATAAGAGAGAGTTCATTTGAAATTTTGTAGACAAATATATACATTAGTACAGTATTACATACTAACAACTCATAATTTGTTTATTGCAAACAATTGTGAATGAGTACATTTGTTTACAACACCCTAAATCAAGTGTGGGTCAAATTATAATTGTTATTGTGTGTAATAATCAAGGGAAATTTGAGACCAATAATATATATATCTATTAAAGTTATATATTGAATAGATAATTATTATTAAATTATCCATTTTATAAGAATAATTTAATAGTGTGATATATAGACGTAGAAAGAGGGAGGACTATATTGATAGATAAAGATTGAGTTATATATATAGCAAAATGTGTGTCCAATAGTATAATACAGAGAGAGAGAGAGAGAGAGAGAGAGAGAGAGAGAGAGAGAGAGAGAGAGAGAGAGAGAGAGAGAGAGAGAGAGAGAGATGTGTCTAGATGAAGAGATAATGTGTGTGGGGGGGAGGGGCAAAGATAGGGATAGAAAGAGGGAGAGGTGCAGAGGGAAGAGAAAGAGATTGCGTAAGGAGATAGAGAGAGATGTGGAGATGGAGATTGAAAAGAAGATGGATATGGAGAGGAGAGAGAGAGATAGAGGAGGGGGAGAGTACAGATGGAAGATGTAAATATATAAAGAGGAGAGAATGAGAGATATAAAGATAAAGTAGAAAGTGATAGAGAAAGAGGTAGAAAGGGGGAGATATATAGGGATAGAGAGTGATAGAGGGAAACATGGAAAGTAAGAGATAGAGAGGAAGAGATTAAAAGATGTATAGATGGTGAGATATATTAATACAATGATAAGGAGATCTAGAGAGAATGAGAGGAAGCAACAAACAAAGGGACAAATATGTAAATGACCTTTCTATAACTCTACGACGTTCCCATTGCACACTAAGGTGTGATTTCTAGTTAATATTAATGAGTAGTAAAAACTAGGGTGTTGACCTCTTACAATACAAAAAAATGAAGATATACAAACACAACAAACTAACAACATATAAATATCAAAACCAGCCTATAACATAACTATTAACAAATAAACATAGGCTATAAATCAACAACCTTTACATATGAAAGTTAGTGCTAACGTACCAAGTACCACGAGAGAAATGAGAGTAAACACAAAAACTACAAAGAAACATTATAGTATAGTCAAAGTCATAGCATAAACAATAAGAGTTCAAAGAGCCACTCAGGCTAAAAGTGGAAATAAAAAGCACATTTCTAGAGGGGCCAAAGGTCTAGGCCCCATTAAACCTTATGAAAGGATTTGATATCACGGCCCAATTGATGCAATGCATTGGACTAGTTGTCAGTAAGGAATTCAAACAAATCTTTATAGTTATCTTCCTCCTACTCATCTTCACCCATAATCTTGTGTTGCATGAGGCAAATAGAGGTTGTTGAGTTGTGCATAACTCAAAGATTGAATTTGGATATGCTAGCCAACTTTCTTTCGACCTTGCTCACTCTATTCTAAAGATTATTCACCTCATTATATAGGCCTATCAAATTAGCAGCCAAAATCATGTTAAACGGGATGGGTTTCTCCTCAGGAGGCAAAAAGTCGGTACCCAACTCAGAAGGTTCCTTCTTTTAAATTTTCACTATGGGTTGAGCTATCAGAGGTGGAATTATCTGAGTTCCCATTACTATCAGTCCTAGTGACATCATCATCCTTGTTATTAGTATTCTCATTTCTCTCATCAGCAATCTAGTTCCCTTGTGATGTGTCCTCTTTAGAATCATAATCAACAAACATCTTTTTTACTCTTTTTTTGTAGATGTATTTCCTAGTCTATTAGATTTGTGAGGGGTGCTATGCTCCTCTTCCACTTCCTCATCAAAATCTATGCCAACCTCCTGAACAAAGAATTTGGCTTTTTTGGCAAGGGGGGGAGGTTTTTTTCCTTTCCTCTTGGAAGCCAAGAACAAAGAATCTTTACCTGAGGGGCAATATCAGGGGCAATAGTATCACAACTCTGAATTTCATGGATATTCAGCCTGCTAGCCTCTGGGTTCTTAATGTATTTTTTCTTAGTATAGTTGAGCGTGTAAATAATGATAGCATGTGGGGACTATAAGAGAGAGGCCTCATAAACAATGATAGTCTTAGGAGGGCAGAGGGTCCAGAGTGAAATTTGTAGAGCCTAAGGATGAGGCCCTAATGTAGGTAAGTCATTTTTTACCCTAACGAATGCATTTCCTAATCTCAAACACAAAATTTTCAAGAGAATTCAACAAGAAAAATGGAAAAGAGATCATTTCACGATTCCTAAAGTGATTAATAATTAGCATGTGGAAATAATAATAAACTCTAAAATGTCCTTCCAAAGTAAAATACCTCATGATCTAGTAGCAAACCTCATTCCAAGGGGAGAGAAGCTTTGTTCTATCATATCCATCATGCCTCTTTATCGGAGTCTCATTTCCCTTAAAGAACTTGTTAATACCATCATTGTCAACAACAAGGCTAGTCTTATTTCATTTCCTACCCTCACTAGAAATCCTAGTTGCCTGACTGATGATCTTTTCACTGATTTCAAAGGAAATATGCCCCATAGAAATCCTTCTTTATACTAGGAGTTAACAAATTCTATAGAGTGTCCCTCATCAAACCCATTAATGGATTCAAAAAAAATAGTAACCCCACCCTCCTTGCAAATGTGCCAAACTATTAGGTCATTCCTGACCTTCTCTGATTCTTCTGACTCAATGCATTTGTGGTCACCCCCATAATAGTGGTAAAATACTTAAGGCAATCAACACTGAAATTAGAATTGCAACTCTTGATATGGAAAAAGAAAGTTGTCGTTATCACTAAATAATTTAAAGGTAAGTGTGTGTGTGAATTTTGTACCTAGCTGTAGACACAACACTTCAGTAAAACATTAGAGGTTAGCAAAAAAACCCAAAATCTGTAAGTAATTAAAACTATGCTAACCAGATAATTTACTGCCTTCTAGTAGGTGCGAGTATGATCTTCTCAGATTGAACTGAGACCAGTGACATTGTCGACACCTAAATGAAGGATTTAAATGCAAGATAGCAATGAAGTAATGTATGCAAATTAATCTATATTTTTGAGTTTTCTATGCAATAAGAATGAGAAATCTGATATGAATCTATTCTATATGAAAATTGATCTAACAATGATATGAAATAAAACTAAAATGAATTGAAAACAAGATTGATCTCACAAAAATTGTTGATTCGCAAGAAGCTTCAATTCTTCAGATGTTGATTCTCCAGAGTAAGTATGCAAATTCTGTGGATTCTATGGATTCTATGGATTCTGTGGATTTTGTGGATTCTATGGATTCTGTGGATGATTTGTGAAGACCTGAGCCTTGATTTTATAGAAATCCAGGGCTTTGAGGATGCATTGAAAAAAATCCATAAATCACTCTTGATAAACTTAGGTTGATTTTTGAGTTAACAAGAAATTAAGAATAAATAATTCATAAAATCATGGAAAAGCAGTTTTTATCTCAAAATAGAGCTTTAGTTTTTTTTGTTTTTTTTTCAACTCATCATCAGATGTTGAGTTTCAATTTTAAAATTGATTGTTAATTTCTATTTTCTTGCTTTTCTGTTTGTGCATGATTTAATATAAATTATTTAAAAAATAAAGTGATTTATTCTCAACTTAACTGATTTTAAAATTTTCTCAACTTAACTGATTTTAAAATTAAAACAATTGATTTATGGGTTAATCAATTATTAAATCAAACTTTATTCCAGTTAAATAATATCATTAAATATGACAATTTGCTTTAATTAATTAAATAAGAATTTAATCAATTAATGATAGGAATTTTGATTTATTGTCAAATTTAAATAATAATAATTAAGAATAAATATAATTAAATATAATTAAAAAATTAAGTGGCAAAATTAAATTAATTAATTAAATATTCATCATATTTAATTAATCAACTTTAGGATAAATATGATTTATTGCCAAATAATGATTAAATTAAAGATAATTATGATAATTAGGAATATTACTATGAATATTCCCCGATGCAGATTTAAGATAAAATCAGTTAGGATTTCGATGATATGCCGATGTGCCTTAGGTTAGGACTTTGATGTCGATTTCATTTGAATTGAAGATGTAAGAGGTTAATGAACCTATAGCCCATTTTTGGGGTATTACATTTTGCCCCTCTTTGAATTACTATGCGAAGCGCAGTGGTTCAAAGACAGTCTATGTATGATGTTGAAACTGATGTTTGAAATTGAAATTGAAATGAAACATAAATTGTGATATGAGATTTGAAGATATTAGGTCTTGAATGACCAAAGATAATGTTAACTATAACAACAATGAACTGATGATCGCAAAAAAGTGTCAAAATGCATGATTTTGAACCTTATGATTGTGAAGAAGTGAGTGACCGATTCCAGACCCGATTGTCGATAAGAATCACATTGGTATCACATCTGAACCCTTCAATTATGAAGAACCAAGGAAATAACACTAATGAATTGATGGTTGTACAAAACTGATACAGTTTACAAGATTAAGAGAATACCAGATTGATATGGATCTTGATGAATCTGATATGCCCCAAGCGATGATTGATTTGCCCCGAGCGATGAGGTCTTTATGATGAATCAACAACTAGACATGGTTGTTGTCTTGATTATTGAGGAAAGATATGATATCAATAAAGATATGATTTCAGATTTAGATTACAGACTTTGAATGATGTGTAATACCATGCCCCCTTCAGGATTAAAATTGAAATCTGACAAGAAAAGTCAGCATTGATAGTTTGGAAGCATGTGAATTGAGTTGAGATTTGGTTATACATGTTCAAGAACGCGTTCTGCATCATTTAGAGGCCTTAGAGACCAAGTTTGACTAGGTGAAACTATGATTTGACCATAGTTGACCAAGTTGAAATTTTGATAGTTTGACATAAGATAATCAGTTAAGTTGAATTCTAGATTTTTGTGATGATTAGAAGGTCGATTATGCAAGTAGTTAATAATATGAATGATCTCAAATTTTGATTTTGATCCCGAAAATGGATTGTACTTTCTATTTTGTTGGATGGACCTTCGTGTAAGATTAAGCTCTTGTTAGATTGGAAGAGGCAATTGAAGAATCATTTAAGCATTGAAATTTATTCAGCCATTGTGAGATCATGCAAACATGCAAAAATGCAAAGAGACATGCAATATGAAATGCAACCTAAGACCTAGGACCTAGTCACTGATCATGTGTTGGTCATTCTCATCATTGAATTTTTAGGTAACTAGATAAATCAATACAATGCCCACTAGTTATGAAACCATAGACATATGAATATTGATTTGTATGCGTAGGAACCAATACAACATCCACTAGTCAATCAACCATAGATATATGAATATTGATTTTGTTTTTAGAATGTCAGATTAGATATAAGCACCAAGGCACAAATGCCAGGATGACCTGAATATCATGTCCATTTTGATATAGCAATTTGTATAAACATCAAAACATAAACTTTGTAATGACGTGAATACACCTTGCATACAAACACATCAAACAGTCAGGAGATTATTCTAAATCCAATGTGAATTACCTGTAGTGACCCTTTATCGTTCACATCCTTAGGTAAGATCACATTTCACAATAGGAGAAAGAACTCACTCAGAAAAAGACAATAGTTAGATCAAACTTCCTTGAATTTTTTAGATATCAATGGTCGAGGTACGCAAGGCCATCCAATTTGAGATAGAGGCTCTTACAGTCGGACACCATTTCAATCCAGAATTTCCAAAGTTGTTAAATTTTCACATCCAAGAAGAAAACAAAGAAAAGATTATGCCCCCCAGTCATCACTCTCTAAATTTTGTAAAGGACATCATCGAAGAGCTCGAAGGACACATTATGCAAAAATCTCAATGCGAATCAGTAAGCATACAAGGAGATAAAAGCATGAAGCACAAATTGTTTTCATTTTGTGTTGATGTTTGTGTTGTTGTAGATGCAAAATCCTTTCTGGAGAGGAGACTGACAGACTGACTCGGATGAAGCTTCAAAGGACTCTGACTGGATATGACTCATCTAAGATGTACTGGAGGCCATAGGATATGACATTGATTGCTCCCAAGTGTTAAGCATTGATAGGATACAGACACTTGAGCAGATTGGTGTACATATTGACTTATTGAAAATAGGAATGTAGAAACAAACTGGGAAATATGTACAAACTAAAGCAAGATTGAAAGTTGGGAAAGACCAAGATTGCGTTGATAGATGGAGCATTTTGAAACAAGTGGCGCCCGTTTGCTGGGTTTTCACCATCTTGGTAGAAATTCTATTTTTGCTACCAAGGCGCCTGTTTCCAAGTTTTCACCAAGGCACTTTTTCTTTTTCTCATTTTTTTGTTTGTATTTTTTATTTTTCCAAATTTTTTTGTACTTTTGATATTTTTTACTCCTTTTTTGTGAATTGTCAAGGGGCCCATTGCTAGGTTTTCACCAAGATGTTCATTTTTTCAAGACTTTTTCCAATTTTAAAGATTTTTTTAGGACATTTTACCATAGACTGAATGCCTTAGGCGTAGAATTTCTTTAGATGGAGAACATTGATTGGTTTTCGGAGTTGTTCTCCTTCAGTTGTTAAGAGTTGATAGGCACTAGAGCCAAAAGTAGCAGTGATTACATAAGGACCCAGCCAGTTAGGTTCAAACTTCCCCTTACGTTCTCTATGTGATTGATTTTTAGGATTCTCTCTCAAGACTAGATCACCAACCTGAAATTCTCTGTGTCTGACTTTCTTATTGTAACCTCTAGATATTATCTTTTGATATACTCTAAGATGATCATACACTGCTTGTCTTTGCTCATCTAGTAGTTCAAGTTCTTGCAACCTAGATACTCTGTAGTCATCATTAGTTACTAGACCATGCATACTAATTCTTAGTGATGAGATTTCAACCTCAATAGGTAGTATTGCTTTAGACCCATAAACTAAAGTGAAAGGTGTAGCCCTAGTGGGTGTTCTGATACTCATTCTAATACTTGTTCTGATACTTGGTATACTTGATAACATCTTTTTCCATTGCAAACTCCCAAGCAAGATCATATCATGCAGTCCCAATGTCTAGCAAGGTGGAGAACAAGAGGGATTAGCAAGCTAGTGGAAGAGATGGAAGACAAGAGAATGAAGGAGAATGAAGGGAAGAAATCCTCAAGGGAAAACTCCTCAAGGGTACCCAAGCTAGGGAAAAAATTTCATGCAAAGCACATTTGGACAAGCAATGAAAGGCCAGCATAGGATAAGTCACAAAAGCGTAATGCCAAAGAAGGAAAGGATGTAGTCCAAAGGAGTAGACATGTCAAGAGGTTTCAAAGCATTGTGTTCTACTCTTTTTTTATTAGATCAAGACCAAAAGGGAAAATGATAGCGAAAGGCTAGAATGAATGGAGGAAAATAAATATGAAGGCTAAATAGGAAGGGAATGAAAGCAAGATCATCAGAAGATAGCTCACAAGATAGCCAAATGTTCATGTATAGATCAACATTGTCAAGATCAAAGAGAGAAGATGGAATGGATGAAATGTGTAGAAGAACTACGCATGATGCCTAATTGCCAGGTTTTCATCATGGTACTTATCCAAGGTGCCACAAGGGAGTGGTTTTCACCATAGGACAAATTTATTTCTTTTTACTTCTGCTACCAAGGTGTTTGTTTCCAGGTTTTCGACGAGGCACATTTTCAAAAAAAAAATTCTTTTTTTTTTTTGGAAGAAGGAAAGCTCTTTAGATAATGCTCTTTGAAAGGATAAACCATGATATACCAAGAATTTAAAATGATATGCTCAAAGATGCTGATAGGGAAAGGAAGCTAGAAGAGAAAAATGGAAGATAAGGTTTTATGTAAAGTGAGTGAGGTTGGAAGATAGGAGGAATAGGCAAATGAAGAAAAAAGGATAGAAGGTAGAAGGATAATGAATGGAAGGATTGTGAAAGGGTAGATGGAAAGGAAGGCAAGATCAACATCAACACACACCTTGAAGGGTGGTGAGAGGATGGAGGAAATGTGAATGAAGGAATACGTGAAGGAATATGGTGAATGGATAGTAGAGGTTGTGGTTTAGGCACATGGAATGGAAGAATATTTATGGAAGAAGATGAAGTGGAAGCCTTTGGAAGCTTGAATATCAACTTCACTTGTTGCTCAACACCAGAATCTTTCAAGAGAGACTTTGGAATCCATATAGCCGTAGGCTTTTCATTTCTTTTTGATGATCTAGAGAGAATATCTTTAATGATGGATTTTGGAACCCATACTTGTCTTGTAGTTTTTTTCTTAGATATCTCTTTTGACTTTATGCCTCTATGTCGATCAGAGGAGACATGGTGATCTTTTTTTGATGGATTCTTGTATTGTTTCTTTTTCTTGTATTGAACATTCAAGTTACTTCCAAAAGGCTTGGGACTAGTGGAAGGATGATATGATTGGTTTAGATGGGTGGGTGGATGAAAAGGATTCAAGGGTGTGCATCTATGTTGATCTTGAGAAAAGATGGGAGATGGAGGGATGTAAGGACCCAAGATGGATGGTGAATTAGGAGAGTTAGGAGGGGAAAGTGAAGGGACATAAGGACCCAAGATGGAAGGCAGACGTGAAGCTCTTAGTAGTGGTGGAGGAGGTCCAAGGATGGACATGGAAGATACAAAAGGATAATCAATAAGTTCATCAGCATCTATATGACAACCAAGGATATCAACATCTTTAGAGTGAGCATTATAATTTTTAATAGAATCGTGGACATCTTTAATATGAGCACCTTCTTTGATAGGATTGTTCAAAGCTTGCAAAGACTTGGGAAGAGTAGAAAGTGGAAACGAACATGGAGTGGTAGAATAAGAAGATGGAAGACTTTGATCTTGACAAGAATCTTTGGATAGCATAAGCACATAATTTTTCTCTTGATTTTCAATAGGCTTAACATTGGAAGTAACAACACCATTTTTACTAACCTTAATGGAAGTATCATCTTTGGAAAGCGCAAGTGTAGTAAGGTTATTTTGATTGTCAATAAGCTCAAAAGTGTAAGTAGTAGCTTGATCTTGCTTAGGAGAAGACTTAAGACATGGTGGAATGAATGGGAAAGGGCATGTGGGATCAAAAGAACCATGAAACGGATAAGAGACATCATGAAAATGATTGGATGACATGGAGGGTTCTTGATCTTGATCTTTCTTTACGTTCTTTTCTTTATCATTTTTAGAGTCCTCTTGACATGGAGCCACTTCTAAGGACAAGGAAGCATGTTGGGATTGTATGGAAGACTTTGGAAGAGATGGTGGAGGACTAGTTGAAGTAGGCATCATAACATATAAAGGTTTAGGCTCTTTAGGTTTAGCATTATTGAAAGTATTTGTAGCCAAGTGAAGGTTAGCTTGAGTTTCTTCAAGAGGTAGCCCTTGAGGATAACTATAGGAAACCGCATGAAAAGTATTAGGACCTTTGGTGGATGAAGGACTTGTGAAAGATTTGATAGGCTTGGGAGCTTTAGGAAATGTATGGGTATTGGAGGAAGTAGGGGATGGACGGGAACCATCACAAGACAAAGGTTCAATATTAACATGATCTTCCTTGAGAGTGTAATCTTTATTTTCAGCATGAGAGTTCTTAGAAGAGAGATCCTTATAGTATTGATGTTTTAAATCAGAGTGGTACATTTTATATTCCTCAATAGAAGTAGATGTATCATCTAGGTATTGTTCACATAAATCATCAAAGTCTCTTTCAAAATTAGAATCATATGGATCACCATCATGATCTATCCAATGTGACGTACCATTTCCAGTAAGCATGAGCACATGATGAGGAGGACTCTTAGGAATAAAGGTGTCATAGGTATCATTATATTGTCTATCATCATAGTCATCATAGTCTTTAAAGATGGGCATGTCACTCTGCGTGGAAGAGGTATCATAAGGGTTATCACATTGCTCATTATGGTATGTCTTGAGAAGAGAAGTAAGGCTCTTGAGAGAATTAGAAGAGGAGCGACATCATGGAGAAGAGGAAGGTGAAGACCTAGTAGAGGAAGAAGACATGGATGATGAGGAATGATGAGAAGACTTAGAATATGAAAGATGTTTGGAAGAAGAAGGTTGTGACATGACCATGCATAAGATCCTAGAAAAGGCATCTGATTCAATCAATTTTTCCTTTATTTTCATCATAAATTTATCACTCATGGGCTTTTTGGAATAATACTTTTCGAATTGAGCAATGAGTTTGAGATCATCCATTTTCAAGAGAGGTTCCATAACAAGATAACTAAAATTGATGGTTCTGGAAGAGGAGGAATCAAGCATGGAAGTGACAGAAGAGATGAATAGAAGAAAGAAGACTAGATAATAAGAGGAAAATAATCAAGAAAATGTGAAGAATTTAGGAAGAAGAGAAAGGATGGAAATGGGAGACTAGGAAGACATGAGAGATGTGGAAGAAAGAAGACCAAGAGTCATTTTGTGTAAATTGATACCATTTAAGTTCATTTGGATGTTGAGCAACATGTCATAGCACCTAAGATTTGACCCAGACTGACCAAGGATGACTAGAAAGGACAAGAATCAGTTCGCTATTTTGATAGAATTTGGGATTTGGCTGTAAAAACTAGATTTTTGACAAATTTGACCAATCTTTGACAACTTTGACTTTGGCTTTGATATGAGTTTTGAAATTTTAAGATGACTTTTGACACCAGAAAGGATTTTTGCTTCAGATTTGCAATTTTTCAGTTTTTCAGTATCAAATTGTTTGCAAATTTTTTTGTCCAATTTTTGAAGATCTATGTAAAAGTTTGTCTCAAGTAACCAAGAAGATATCAAGCACGCAAAATAGCAAGCAAGGGAAGCAAGCAATCATCTAAAAATAATGAACAAGGGCAAAAGCAACCTTGCACATGAACAAGCAATAGTGAATTATTGTGCTAATCCCTAGAAATACTACTTGTGTATGTTCCAAAAAGTTTTTCAATAATGCACATATTCCTAGAAAATAAAAAATTTGGCCTCACTAGGGTTTGTAGTAATGGTCTGACTCTGCAACTTTTGTGATCTCAAGAGGGTGAACTCTAATCTAGGTGCACTGGGGTTTTGACACAGTCTGAGAACTTAATCTTCAAGATCTGCTAGGGAGATCTGATAGCCCAACAAGAGACCACACCTATGAAGATTTCCTCCACAAGGACATTTATATAGTGGTTGTTGCTACCACGATGAAAATGGCTATTACCACTTGAGGTTCCGTCCACATGGTTAACCCAATTAAGGGAATGTCCACTACAGTTAACCCTCTCTAAAGGTGACTCACAAAAGATACCACATGGTGACTGGTTCCAGATTCAAGGATCTGAGTTTCTGATACTACCCAAAAAGGGAGTAGAGCATAGTCCTCTAGCCTTTTCACTTTTAACCAAAACAAAGCGGATAGATTAATTTGACATGCTAAGACCAAGATTATCTCACAAAGATCTATGACGTCAATCGCTTGTGATCTATCAACCCCTCCAGAGAGAGAATGTATCAATCAAAAGTTGAAGACACACAAATCTAGTAGAACGTGAGACGCTCTTAGTAACCTCCCTACCTACAAGGGGTTCTCTCATTGAGAAGAGCTTCACTGGAAACCCACTCTCTCAAGAACCACAAATAGTGTTCATAGGGCCTATTTATTATGTGTAATAGATATGCAAAAAGCAAATCTATGTTCTTTTTAGAGCCCAAAACTGAAGTGTGAATTATGAAAGCTGTAAAGGCACTTAAGCTTGACACAAGAGAGTTTGTTTTATGTCCAAAAATGAAGTGTTATCAGATGTAACAGAATACCTGAGTTCCTTGCAACACGCTTAGTAGATTTTACCTTTTTAAATAATTTTTGTTGAGCTTTTCCATGCAAGCAAGCCACAAACTCTCCAACAAGCCAACAAGCAAACAAGCAAACAAGATATGCAAGGTATATTCAACTTATGCAAATGCTAGGGTTAGATATGAAAACCAATTGTTAGGAGAAATAATAACTAGAAAATAATCCAAATGACAACTCATATCATGCATTGAATCATATGAAAAATAAGTGCATACCCATCACAAATTTTTTTATTTTTTTTGCACTTGACCTAGTCAACAAGATCTAATTTTTGTGATATGATTTTAGCCATAAAAATGGAAATGTAAAATAGAGACTCCTACTAAAAAATAAAGATCTTTCCAAAAATGTAAATTTTTTAAAAAAATCTCTTCATTTGTGTCCTAGAGACCCCTTTTACCAAAATAGACTAGTTTTTGTAAATCGACTATTTGAGCTATTATATTGCATCCAAATTTAAAAAACAAAGAATGGAGCCCCTATAGAATTTAAAGACCTTTCCAAAAATGTAAAAATTTCCAAAAAATATGATGATTTGTGCCAAAAATGAATTATTTATGAAAAATAAAGAAAAAATTATTAAAAATTAAAAACATCTCAAAAAATTTTAAATTTTTTATCAAAGCTTCCCTGATATTCCTCCAACTTGTAAAACAAATTTTAGACCAAAAATCTAAGCCTTTTGAGAGATAAAATTAAATCTTTGAAAATTTAGGGTTTTAGTCTCCAAGTAAATCTGCACAAGGGAGTTAGCTCCAAAAAAATAACCAAAACCAGCATGTAAAGATGAGTTGCCCCACGATGGATGCCAGAAATGTGTGTGTGAATTTTGTACCTAGCTGTAGACACAACACTTCAGTAAAACATTAGAGGTTAGCAAAAAATTCTAAAATCTATAAGTAATTGAAACTATGCTAACCAGGCGATTTACTGCCTTCTAGTAGGTGTGAGTATGATCTTCTCAGATTGAACCGAGACCAGTGACATTGATGACACCTAAATGAAGAATTTGAATGCAAGATAGCAATGAAGTAATGCATGTAAATTAATCTATATTTTTGGGTTTTCTATGCATTAAGAATGAGAAATTTGATATGAATCTATTCTATATGAAAATTGATCTAACAATGATATGAAATAAAATTAAAATGAATTGAAAACAAGATTGATCTCACAAAAATTGTTGATTCGCAAGAAGCTTCAATTCTTTAGATGTTGATTCTCTAGAGTAAGTATGCAAATTTTGTGGATTCTGTGGATTCTGTGAATTCTATGGATTCTGTGGATGATTTGTGAAGACCCGAGCCTTGATTTTATAGAAATCCAGGGCTTTGAGGATGCATTGAAAAAAATCCATAAATCACTCTTGATAAACTTAGGTTGATTTTTGAGTTAACAAAAATTAAGAATAAATAATTCATAAAATCATGCAAAAGCAGTTTTTATCTCAAAATAGAATTTTTTTTTGTTTTTTTCAATTCATCATCAAATGTCGAGTTTCAATTTTAAAATTAATTTTTAATTTCTAGTTGCCTGCTTTTCTGATTATGCATGATTTAATATAAATTATTTAAAAAATAAAGTGATTTATTCTCAACTTAACTGATTTTAAAATTAAAACAATTGATTTATGGGTTAATCAATTATTAAATCAAACTTTATTCCAATTAAATAATATCATTAAATATGACAACTTGCTTTAATTAATTAAATAAGAATTTAATCAATTAATGATAAGAATTTTGATTTATTGTCAAATTTAAATAATAATAATTAGGAATAAATATAATTAAATATAATTAAATAATTAAGTGGCAGAATTAAATTAATTAATTAAATATTCATCATATTCAATTAATCAATTTTAGGATAAATATGATTTATCGCCAAATAATGATTAAATTAAAGATAATTATGATAATTAGGAATATTACTATGAATATTCTCCAATGCAGATTTAAGATAAAATCAATTAGGATTTCGATGATATGCCGATGTTCATTAGGTTAGGACTTTGATGTCGATTTCATTCCAATTGAAGATGTAAGAGGTTAATGAACCTATAGCCCATTTTCGGGGTATTACAGTAAGAAGGGTGCATGTTTGTCTAGTTAGGTAAAATTATTACACCATCTCCCCCCCCCAAAAAAAAAAAAAGAAAAAAAAAAAAAGAAAAAGAAAAAAAAAGACCCACATGAGTTGTAGCATCTCACAAGCATAGGTCTTTTCAATATGACATAAGTAGTGTACCTTTCATTATGCAAGGGGTAATGATAAATACAACTCGCACCAGTCATGATAATCTTGTAATGTCATGTCATCATGATGTGGTACTCCTTGGGGCTAATGTAATCAAGATGATTATATGGGAGCCATCTAGGTCAACTCAATAATTAATGAGATATTAGAATTATTAATATCTAGAATATTATCTTAAATTAACTAATATGTAAAATATTGATGCAAAAATTAATGTACAATCATAGTTAAGACAATCTCCATCAATTTATGGATTGTGGAAAACTAATACATTTGATTATTAAAGTAGTTTGATCAAATTTTCTTAGTTTCTATCATAGGTAGGAATACTTATTTGTTGCAATCTCTTATGCTATTAATTGAACTAATCACACTAAATTAAAAAAAAAATGAACAAAAAGTTTAGAGTTTATTTCTTGTTTTAAATAATTATAAATACATCATTTTTCTTTGATTTTATTGGTCTATATTGCAAACACTCATGCAAAATTCATATTTTTCTTTCTTCAAATTGCATTTTTTAATCTATTCAATTCATTACATCACATCAAATGTCAAATGATATTAAATTCTTCAATGAAATATATTATTATGTGTCACAGGTTTTGACTTTACTATATATTTTATTAAAAAGAGATTTGATTTGAGATCCTTAGTCTTCTAAAATTTAAATGTGTTTCATCTTTATCTCATGCATGATGGACAAAAAAAACAACAAATTACATGGTGATACATAACACATGGATATTCATTCTTGTCATCAATTTTGAATTGAAGTCATTTAATTGACTTGACCTCATCCCAACCATCTCTTAAATTCATAAAACTTGTGCCAACTAATCTACCCACAACAATAAACAACTATTGTATGATCTATTGAATAAAATTTTCTTACAACCTTACAAACATCCACAAAATACTAGTCCCACCTACCCTTGCTAGTCCACATGATCATCCATGAGTTTCTTGGGGTCTTCGATTATAAACTAACTATCCATATGCCTTTCACAAGATGAGTTTTCTTACAACACTGAAGGTGGCTTTGAGTGCGAGCCTCCATCAAAGGAAGAGTTTTGTGGGGCTGGATGGGAAGGCAGCCCAAAAATTTAAAACAAACCTTATACAAGAGAAAGACTCACATGCCTATCAACTAATCCAATACAGATTGCAACAAAAAATTAATGACATAATGGAAAATACAAAGCACTTCCTTACAATTAAGGAGCAAATTGTGTTGGTTGGTATTGGAAAGCATGTTCATCCTACAAAACAAAAAGCATTGTGGAGAAATAGAAGAAGAGAAACATCTTTCCCTTTGTCTAAATGTTTTGCCAAGATGGTACAATTTAAAAAAGTACAATACATATATATTTGAGTGCCATTTTTCTAATTTTGCATTGCAGTAGCTCGAATAGTTAGCACTTGCATACTGCCACTTCAATTTGATGTGCTTTTGGGATGTGGAATCCATATAAATCTTTAAAAATGTAGGAAAGCCTATGCAAGCTATTTCCATGGAAACAATCACATGGTTAGATTTTTCTATTCCTAATAATAATGGATGGTGAATGATATTCAGGAAAATATTTAGAATTAATATCTCATTCAATGCATATTTCCATCACCAATGTCATAGACAAGAAAAATCAATATTTTTTAATTTATATGATCAAGATTATAATATGGGCTAATGCAATTGTGTTTATTGTTATCACATAGTTTGCAACCTTTCTTGGTGTTTGACCCCCAAGAAACCTAGTGAAACATGGAAACGACCTCCAATTGTGGGACCTTGACAAGTGAGGTTGATTCTCTAGAGATGGTTGCCTTCTTTTCCAATCAAACTAAGGCATGAAGGATAATAAGGGCTTTAGGTTTTAAGCCTATTGAAACTAGCCCAGGTCAAATATATGAGATAGGCTACAAATGGCATAAAATGTTGACGTTTCTATCCCTTCTATTTGGTAGCTTTGCATATTTACAAAGATTCAAGATGAACTCTAAGGACATCCATGTGTTGTAATTGGTCAAAATGGTCTAATGTCTCTCTATGATAATATGTTTAGCCAAGTAAGCATGAAGTTAATGTTGTCACTATGAGGAACTACCATTATCTATGATTCACATTCCTATCGATGACAATCCATAAAGATAACTATAAATATGTTTACTAGGAACATCTCTACACTGATAGATAAATTGAGATATTTAATGGTAAACTAGTTTTGATAGGATTTTGCAATTGGATGTGGCATCCTCCCAATTTCTTGTAACTAATAATGAGTTCAAAGGCCTAGATTTATAGACTCAAGTTAGTGAAACTATAAAGTCATTGCCAGAGCTTTATGTAGTTCCTTTTTTCAAATGAAAATAATGCAATCATCGCAAGGAAAGCTCCATATAAGCTAACATCAACATTTTTGTTAAATGCTTAGAGCTACTCATCTTAAGATATCTTCCTTTTGCGATGACCAGTTATTTGGATGTTAAATGTATAAAAAAATTTAGAAGAATTATTTTTCCATTTGGTGTCTTATTTTTGCAAGATTTGTGTCTAATTGGAAAGTGTTTTGTCAAAACACTAAAATGTTTGATGGAAAGATTATCCATATGTGTATTTTTTTGTCTTTTACACATCTTTGCAGGCATTTGTATTTATAATATTAAGAATTTAAAGAAGTAAATTTTATTAGACTACTTGTCATTGATGTCAAAAAGGTGAAATAGTGATAAGTTTTATTAATAAAGTGCAATGAATATAATAAATAAGTAACCAACAATTATCATTGATTTATATAAGTAACAATTATAATTAAGAAGATAATCATTTGATAAAGAAGTGATTATTTTATACAATTGATGGTGTGATATAGTTCTATTTGGTCAATCATTCTCATCTATCAAATGTGTGATTCTATAGTGGAAGGGACAATATCTACAAGTGGCAATATGATATGTCAGTTTAGAAAAGCCAAACAAATATACATAAAACAAAGATGATGTTTATGAAATAATTAGCAATGAACAAGTCTACATGTGATAATAGCTAAAGTAGAGATTACAATGGGCTTATATTCACAAACAAAAATAATGATTTCCCAAAGACAAGTCAATAAATTAATGAGATTCATACAAGGATAGGCAGCTAGAAAGAAGACAAAGCATATAAGGAAAAAATGAATTTGTCTTATTCAATAATAAACTATAGAGTGGTTCATTTTGTGTGATCAAGTTTACAAAGTATTCATAGTTTGATATAATCTATGTAAGGTGTTGATATTAAATCTCATTAGTGGTGCACAAGAAAGTATTTGGGTATCAAACACTCTTCTTTTATGTTCTTTGATGCCAAGACATTTAACAAGTCATAAATTGTTCATTATTTTTATTCATTTTTTATTTGCAATATGTTCGTTGATTACCATCTTCTAGGTTTTGAAAACCACATAATATCTTCATGATTTGAGAACAAGATGAGTACAAACAGGTTATTATCTCCTCCAACAATATAAAATAAAAGTATGAATGAAGAATGATGATTCTCAAACTTGCATGTGTGAAATCAAGAATGAATATAAATTTGAAGAGAGCATACATATCACTTGCTTCTAAGTTTATGAAGATATATTTAAATTTGAAACTCATACATATTTGTTACTTTGTTTATATTTATAAAGACTTGTTCGAAGGTGGTAAGCACTAAAATTAGTTGGTGATTTGTTAGTTTCAAAATTGACAAGAAGTTAGGCAGTTCAATAAAGGTTGGTTTGAAATTAAACTATTGGCATAACCATCTTCTACCGATCAATGTTATTAGAAAAATAGAATAGCAAATTAAAAAGAGAGAAAATAAATTGCATCTTGTTATTCATCATTGGAAATTACAAATATATAGAGTCATATGACTCCACCAAGATCCTATAATTATGCTAAAACACGAGACAACAAACTAATACAATTGACACCAAACTAGATATGACTGACAACTAACTGGAACTTATTGTTAGCTAACTAAGAATAGTGGATAGCTAACTCAAACATAATGGACACCTAATCCTATTTTATGACTTATTCATTTATTTTAGATCATTAATTCCAACACCCCCACTTAATGTGACAACATTGAAATAAGAGAAAAATAATATATTATGTAGAAACTATTCTTTGAAAATAGTTCATAGACCAGTAAGACTTCTTCAAGTTGCTCCCACTTGCTAGAATACTCACACAACTATCATCCAAGTTTCAAACACCATTGGATATCATTTGCACATGAAATGCCTCATAACCCTCATCAATGTATGATGATAATTGTTGGGCTCCTATAATGGTTTTAATAACTAGGCTTTAGAACCATAACTTAGGGATTGGACTTCCATGCTAAGTAGTTATCTCATCATTATGAAGGCACATTTAAATTATCAACCCGAGGACGTATACTTGAAACATGTCTACAAAGTATATGCACTATGATATTCTCTAAGTTATTCTATCGTTGCAAAACTAAAAGTATAACAATGCTGGAAATGAATCTAAGTGCATAGTAATGGCTGCAGGAAATTGTATAATACACATCAGTTTGTTATGTGTTTTACTTCTATAACTATCAAAGGTAAAAAAATATCATAAGTGAACCTTGTTTAGATAATTTAAACTCTGATATATGTCCTTAAAACATCATACACAAGTAACATGCCTCCATGAAAATGCAATCTACAACTTCTATTAAAATTATTGCTGTTGTTACAAATTTCCTTCTACAAAATGATGACTCTCTAAAGCTAATGAACAAATACCACTTGCTCCCTTCTTTTTCTTGATTATAATTTTGAATATATTAGCTTATTGACTCCCTAACAACCAGCTAACATGTGTCTCATCATTCCTTTAAACAAGGAAGAGACTTATTCTAAAACAATGACTAAGACAAACAGTCCTATTACAACTTGTCTTCTTGAATGATTGGGAAAAGAGTTTGTTTGGAATCTTTTATGAAAAAGATGAGTTGGATATTTTTTGTGTGTTCATAAATACAATAAAAAACATATCCAACCTCCTTTGAATTTATAACTCAAATTGCAACAAATAGAAGAAGTTTGACTAAGTCTACTGATTTCTAGTTCCACTTTTCCTGCAGCCCGATTCAAATGGATGGTTCTCACTTATTATTGTGAATTATCTGAAACACTTTTACCATATTATGCTCCTCCTCCTTATATTTCCAGATCATTTTGAAAATCTATATTTTATTAAGAAATGAGAAATATATGATCATTTTACCAAGATTGGGTTTTGGCTGCCTTCAAACTCAGCTATTTTTACTCAGTCAACTTCAGATAAGTGATGCTCATTAAATATTGTTAATTGGATCAAAAAATTTTAACAAGTTTTGTTCCCCTTTTTCAGTTTTCCAAATCATTAAGAAAATCCTAATTTAATTAAGAATTGAGTGAGATATGCCTATTTTACTGAAACTAGTTTTTGATTTTTTCTGCATTTCTTGTAACTGTTGAATATTGACAAGTGTCAACTTGATTCTCCTTCTTTTTGGCTGCATGAATGACTCAAATATCTCACAAAAAATATTTTAATCATCTCAAAACATTTATTATTTAATAATAACCATTTATCATAATAAATCATCATAATTTAGCATTAACTAGCTAGACATACAAATGCTAATCAATAAATCATTAATCATAGTTAATGCTTCATAAATCAAGGTAATGTATGGAAATGACTTGGAAATGTATTATAAAATGATGTAAAGTGTTATAAAAAATGACATAAATATGACAAATTATAAGTTCATCATTCCCCCCAGCTAAAATCTTGCTTGTCCTCAAGCAAGGGATAGGCATTACATAGACATGAAAGCTATTAGCATGAAATCCTGTGACAACTTCAATCCTTCATAGCACATGTCATGCATGTGTATTTGATCATTAAGAAGAATTTCATTTGACATTACTATGGTTCATTATCTTCTTCTTTATTTCTTGTATCCTTAAGTCTTCCTATCATTGTTTTATGTCATCTCCAACACTCACATTGTCATACTTTCTTCCCTTTGTTATCTCTTCACAAGACATTCCATTTTCTTCACTTTATCATTCGTATTTTTTTTGCATAAATAATCATAAATATAGAAGGTAGTATAAAAATGTATAGGAAAGGTCATCCCCCTATGGTCTATGACAAGAACACAAGGTATACACATGTTCCCCCCAGCTGAAAGGTCATTTGTCCTCAAATGACAATGTATGTATGAGGGTAGCTAAATAAACCAGTTATGAAGCATACAATTACAATAATGATAATTGAAAAACATAATGCAATGCATAGATTATCAATTACTAAAAATGGTAAATATTATGGATAAATAGACATCATTAATGTAGTACCATTTGTGTTGTTGTGAGAAGCTTCAAACTTGGTAAATAGTTGAAAGTACAAGTCCCTTCATTGTCGAATATTTAGGTCCCTTTGAGACTGTTGCATATTTAATATTAGTATTTCTAGATGTCCTCATACTTGGTGCAAGTTACCTTTCGCTCTAGGATGACTGTTCAGTCATACAGTAGTGGTTGCAGGACTGACTGTTCAATCACACATCAGTGGCTATAGGACTGACTTTTAAATCAAACAACAATTGATGCATGCAACCTACACTTTTCTTTCTCTATCCAATGACTTATAATACAACTTTGGATGTCCAGTTACTATTAAATAAAATATGATTAGACCAACTAGAAACCATCATTGAATAGACATTCTTGACATCATGAAGGCTAGACTACTTAATGGAACTTTTTCACAATATATGAAAAGAATCTCTTCTAGAATTAGAGACTTGACTCACACCCTTGAAAAATGATTTGAAATATGAGAAACCAACCGGCTGTAAACTCCTCCAAAATACTCATGTAGACAAGAAGAACTAGGAAACAAACTAGACTAGACAACTACTAACTCTAAGACATTGTTTAACGACACTTATTGAATGAAAAACCTATCCTAACCTACACTAACCAGCAAAAAATATGTTATCAAACAAAACCATTGACCGGTTCTTTGAAGTATCTTCCTCTTCTCAACAACTTCCAATGCTTCACATGCTTATGAGCAATTAGAAATAGTTGCAATATCAATAGAAAATAAACAACAACAACACTTTTGGAAAGACATTAAAAAACTCACTTATCACTTCATGATGATAATACATATTGTCATATTGAAGTACATAAGTAATCTGAAACTTTTCTCCTTTAGGTGCAGCTCCATATTTAGCTTCATCCTCAATTGTAGCTTCTTTCTTTTCTACAAACATAACTTGTGATGATTTATTTTCCTCCATATGAATGAGATGTCTGATAGGACACCCTCGTGAAAGAACAAATTTTGAACCCTCCTTGTTTTCTTTGTGTATATGGGTTGCTTCTAAGGTTAAGCAAAACTCCTCCAAATCATCCCAAAACTGGTCTTCTTCAATATCTTCATTACTTTTTTGTATTAGGGGACTAATTTTCACCTTATTGTAGCTCTCTTCTTCAAGTAGGAGTTCTGATTTGACATCACATTCATCTTGAGTAGTAACCTTGTGTATTGTGATTTCTTCATTTTCCAAAACAAGGTTATCTTCATTTGCCTCCTCATAAATCAACACCTTGTCATCAATATGTGAACACAATTCCTCTATGATGCTAGAGAACATGTCTTCATTGATTTCCAGACTTGCTGGAAATGAGATTGGATCTTGGTTGCTTTTCTTCACGGATCCAACATCCATTTTTTTTTGTTTCTTGTGGTACTTTTGAAAACTTTTCTAATCCTAAGTGTTTTTAACTGAAACTATGATACTAGAAAAATTACAAAGAGGTGTTAACAACTTAGAGACTCTCATAGCTTGACCCATCCCTGGCAATGATGCCAAAAATGTTGGGCTCCTATAATGGTTTTAATAACTAGGCTTTAGAACCATAACTTAGGGATTGGACTTCCATGCTAAGTAGTTATCTCATCATTATGAAGGCACATTTAAATTATCAACCCAAGGATGTATACTTGAAATAGGTCTTCAAAGTATACACACTATGAGATTCTTTAAGTTATTCTATCATTGCAAAACTCAAAGTATAACAATGCTGGAAATGAATCTAAGTGCACAGTAATGGCTGCAGGAAACTATACAATACACAACAATTTGCTATGTGTTCTACTTCTATAACTATCAAAGGTAAAAAATATCATAAGTGGACCTTGTTTAGATAACTTAAACTCTGATATATGTCCTTAAAACATCATACACAAGTAACATGCCTCCATGAAAATGCAATCTACAACTTCTATTAAAATTATTGTTGCTGTTACAAATTTCCTTCTACAAAATGATGACTCTCTAAAACTAATGAAAAAATACCACTTCCCCCCTTCTTTTTCTTGATTAAAATTTTGAATATATAAACTTATTGACTCCCTAACAACCATCTAACATGTGTCTCATGATTTCTTTAAACAAGAAAGAGACTTATTCTAAAACAATGACTAAGACAAACAGTCCTATTACAACTTGTCTTCTTGACTGATTGGGAAAAGAGTTTGGATGATGTGTTGGATATTTTTTTGTATTCATAAATAAAATACAAATCATATCCAACCTCCTTTGAAGTTATAACTCAAATTGCAACAAATAGAAGAAGTTTGACTAAGTTTGCTGATTTCCAGTTCCACTTTTCCTGCAGCCTGATTCAAACGGATGGTTCTCGCTTATTATTGTGAGTTATCTCAAAATAATTTACTATATTATTCTCCTCATTCTTATCTTTCTAGATCATTTTGAAAATCTGTATTTCATTAAGAAACAAAAAAGATATGATCATTTTACCAAGACTGGGTTTTGGCTGCCTTCAAACTTGGCTATTTTTACTCAGTCAACTTCAGATAAGTGCTACTCATTAAATATTGTGAATTGGATCAAACCATTTAAAAAAAAATTTCTCCTCTTTTTAAGCTTTCCAAATCATTAAGAAAATCCTAATTTAATTAAGAATTGAGTGAGATATGCCCATTTTACTGAAACTAGTTTTTGACTTTTTCTGCATTTCTTGTAACTGTTGAATATTGACAAGTGTCAACTTGCTTCTCCTTCTTTCCAGATGCATGAATGACTCAGATATCTCACAAAAAACATGTTAATCATCTCAAAACATTTATTATTTAATAATAACCATTTATCATTATAAATCATCTTAATTTAGCATTAACTAGCTAGACATACAAATGCTAATCAATAAATCATTAATCATAGTTAATGCTTCATAAATCAAGGTAATGTATAGAAATGACTTGGAAATGTATTATAAATATGATGTAAAGTGTTACAACAAATGACATAAATATGAAAAATTATAGGCTCAACAATAATCTTCTATATTTTCATGTCTTCCCTGAACTATTGGGCACTAACCCTCACATTATTGTCTCATAACCCCAATGAGGTATATGTTAGGCCCAAAAGGAGACAAGCACAACTAAGAGGGGGGTTGAATTATTTGTGTGTAGCTAATTACATTAATTTCACTTTAGCCACTCAAGCCTAAAAGTTAAATAATAATGCAAGATCCACACCACAAAATACATAACATAAAGATTTGTTCTCGAGGAAACCCGGTTATGGGAAAACCCCAGTGGGAGTCAAAACCACTAGATGAGTGTACTATGTTAAAAGTATTACCTAGTTAAGATAAAAATAGACCATAAAGGATGCACTTGCAACCACAAGCATACAACCCAATCTGTAGGCTCACTTCCCAGAGCTCATTTCTCATAATAGAATCTTAGATTTGGCCCTTAATCGGGTTCGTCAATCTAACTTCAATTACAAAGGGGTGGACATACAGTCCTTAAAACAAAACTAACACATAACATCTCATATGGAAATACAGTTCCAAATTTCCCTTAAGTGCAGAACACATATACCCAATCCTTTCTCTCTCACACATCAATTACAAAATGATCGCTCATTTATACTGATTAGAAAGAATAATCAACCACTAGGTTGACTAAGGCCTAATACAATGAAATATATAAAAATTATGCTCAATCATCAATGTGATCCAAATCAAGTCAGCTAAGACTTAGATAGGACCCAAATCTTCATCCTTGAATATGTTATACCATCACCAAGAATTTCAACATGTTACTCCATCAAGCCGGCTAGGACCTAAATGAAGAAATGCCAACATGCTACCAAAGTAGCAAATCCAATCACCACAACCAATCCAAACCAACAACATGATCATCACACAATCAAAGAAAACCAACAAGAAAAATGAATACCATCCAGAACCTTTGTGTCACCCCCAATATTAAATTCAAACTCATCTTTAACTTTGATCAACAAGAATACTAAAATATTGAACTCAGATATAACAAAAGATAGCTTGTTGTACTCTAAATCATGAAAAAAACCAAATGTGATTACAATGATAAGGGTTCATATAATAACTAGCTTCATAACCTCTAAAACATCACATCCAAGTCACACTGAACCAAATACACAACCATTATTCATAAGATCACTGTGACACTAGTGACTAGAAACTTGATCACATCTTACTCAAACTATCAAACCAACCTCTTTGAACCTCTATAGATGTTCTAAATACATCCCAAAACAATACCTCACCATCACATCTCAATATCTTTAGTATAACATCTAAACAACTGAAATCCACCTTATCAAACATCTTAAACACATTGTTTGAGACAAAAACAAGTATGTTGACATCAATCACAAAACATTAATGTCAGCACACCCAAATCCAAAATTCTAACATGCTCAACAATATTCCAACAATCTCCCCCTTTGGAATTGATGACAACATATGATGTAGGGGCATTCTTGGTACTTGGTGAATATGCATGGAGGTGTGTTGTTTTGGTTATGTGAAACTCGGTTGCAACTTTAATCGGTGGTCTAGGTTAAGGAAGGAAGCTCGGTTGCTAAAGGAACTCAGAAATCTTAGGCACTTAGTGAAATTGGTATTCGACAATGCTTGTGGTGCTTGGTCGACATAATGCTCGATGATGCTTGGCATGCTCAGTTATTTCTCTGGTGCTCAGTGGTTGGTCTTGCCGACTAGAAGTTCTTGAAGATTTGCTTGTCTGACTTGGTGCATTTATTGTTGGTAGCTTTTGTTGGATTCTCCTATGTGGATCTGGAGGCCAACATGTTGAATTTAATAATTGTAAGGCTATTTGAGAGCAGACTTGTATTACATTTAATATTGGTTGTAGGAGTTAATTGTTTCATCCAGCTGACTTGTGGCTGATGATTAGTATTTAAAAGGGTGTTTGTGTAGTTGTTCAACATGACAAGGGGGAAAGGTGGGAAATAAGTGAGGTTGTGGAAAAGATCCTACTAGATCTTGCAGATTAGATTGGTTTCTAATAGTTTGTATTAACAGAGCTAGTGGTTTGCATGCTTGGATACAAGGAGATTGCTTGGTGGCTTGCGAGCATAAGTTTAGATCTGCCTTAGGGTTTCCATCAGTTGTTGATAGTTTTCAGAATTGGACTAGCTAGAGTTGTGTTGGATCTTGTTGATCTTGCTAAATTGATGTTGCTTGTAATTGGCCCTAACCTGAAAGGCCTTACAGTCGGGCATGTTAATAGAAAATATGTTTTTAAACATAATTGGTTGTGTTGTTCTACTGTGTTGTTCTGAAGCTGCAAGGTTGGACTGTCCTTAATTGGATCCTCCATACCTTGACATGCATCAACATATGTAGTGAAAAAATGATCAGTACATAAAGTCAATTATATATCCACTTGATCACTCTAAAAGTATAGTTGCAATATATCCACTTGATCACTCTAAATATCCATCTTCAACATTATCTCTACAATCTCTGATCTTTCTTTTGTTTTTCACTCAAACTTCCCCCCTTTAACATCAATGGAAAAGGATCAAAGATATCAAAAATATCAAACCAAGAAATAGCAATAAGAATTCTCCTCTTGAGGAGTAGTCCCCAAAACTCATCAATCTAGTGCATAATGCTCTGATAGATCCTCTAAATTGATGCTACCCTTAACATCATTAGCTCTGATCTAGATGGGCTATCACCCCAAGCTTTTCTGTAAGATACTCAAAAGTATCATTCGATAGAGGCTTTGTAAATATTTCAGTAATATGTTCCTTAGAAGACACAAAGTCTAATTTCACTTCCTTTTCATTTACCTTATCCCTTAAGACATGATACTTATCAGAAATACACTTTGTGTTTTAATGCATAATAGGATTCTTTGAAATATTTATAGCACTTGAGTTATCACAATGAATAACACTCAGTTCATCAATGTTTATCCTTATGTCCTTCAACATTTGCTTCATCCAAATAGCTTGATTACAGTTAATTGCAACAACAACATACTCAGCTTCAACAATAGATTGAGAAATACAATCCTTCTTCTTACTATCCCAAGAAACTAATTTCTTACCTAAGAAGAATGCACCTCCACTAGTACTTTTTCTATCATCCATATTACCTGACCAATCAGCATTAGCATATGCACATAAAGTGAATTCATCATCTTTCTCATACCATAATCCATAGTGAGCTACCCTTCAAGTATCTAAAAATTCTTTTCACAACAACCATGTGAGATTCCTTTGATTCAACATGAAATCTTGTAGCAATTCTAACAACATTTGATATATCCAGTTTAGAATGAGTTAGATATTACTGTCCAAAAATAATAGATCTATAGAATGTTTGATTAACACAAGAAGAATCATCATCCTTAGTCATCTTACAACCAGTAACCATAGGGGTTCCTACTAGTTTTAAATCTTCCATACCAAATTTATTTAATAATTCTCTGACATTCTTAGACTGAGTAATGAAAATTCCTTTATCTAGCTATGTAACTTGCAATCCAAGAAAGAATTTCATTTCACTCATCATATACATTTCAATTTCCTTTTGCATTCCATCGGCAAAACCTCTACTCAACTCATCATTTCCACCAAATATGATATCATCAACAAATATTTCAGCAATCAAGACATTATCGTCAACTATTTTGAAATATAAGTTAATGTATGTTGTACCTTTGTTGAAACCAATCTTTGTTAAATACCTGTCCAATCTAGCATACTAGGCTCTAGGAGCTTGCTTTGATCCATCCAAAGATTTCTACAATTTGCAAATTATATCTCCTTCTTTGGTTAGAGTAAAACCATCAGGTCGCTCAATATAAACATCTTCCTTTAGTTCACTATATAATAATGTAGACTTAACATCCAACTCATAAACCTTAAATTTATTATAAGTTGCATATGCAAGAAGTAGTCTAACAACTTAAATCCTAGCAACATGAGCAATAGACTCAATAAAATCTATACCTTCTGTTGGTACCTCAATTTTCAAGCATAAATTTTACACTTTTTACAGAATGAGGTATTTGCCAATAGTTTAAAAAATTGAGAAAAATTTGCTGCATAAAAAAATATCCTAAGTGCTTTTACAAATTTCCTAGAGCCTTCATTAAAATCCAAAAAGCCCTAGTTTAAAACCATGTTTGAAAAACCCTAAATGTTTTTACCTTTGAAGAAAACCCTAGGTCACTTGTCTATCTATCTATTTGAGCATTACTGTATCATCTTAAAATGGAAGCACTTCCATCTTGGTAGGTTTAGCACCCTCTTATAGTACATTTATCATGATAGACTTGCATTTAGGATGCATTCTGCACTTGATTCCTTCATTCTAGGTGAAATTAGGTTAGGATCCCAAGGATTCTCCTTAATTTCCCTCTTCTATGGCTCTGTTTTATAGGTAGGACTTAGACATAAGTCCTCATGGCCTTCATCATATTCATCATAGGATTTTGTGCCTCTCCCTAGCACTCTGCCCTATTTTGACATCATTTCTAAGTCTTCGGGCATCCCCGAGACCTCTTGTTTCTCATTCTGACTCGATCTGGACTCTTGGGTCAAGGATGAGGTCATCCCTGACCTAAGTTAGAGACTAGGTCATTCCTAACCTAGGGTAGAGTCTAGGTCATCCCTGACCTAGGTCAGAGACTAGGTCATCCCTGACCTCCTTTGGGATTTGATTCCCATTTTCAAATTTGGTCCCAGAGGGCCCCAAAATTAATGTCGGGCTTTTGGATCTGAGTGCAGAAGGGTTTTAATTTGAAATTTATTTAATTATTTTCCCTCCTTAGTTGGTTATTGTGATTGGACCATAATTCAAGGTGAAATTTGAATTATGGGTCCTCACATTACTCTAGGAGCCTCACCTTGAAACCTCTATATAAAGACTCTCATTTGCCTTCATTTTCACATCAAGGAGATCAAGAAATTTCATAATCAAGCTATCAAGTGAAAGCACAATTGATTTCAAGAAAGCAAGTGATGGTGAAGTGAAGATGCAAGATTATAAGATAATGATATAGAAGATCAAGCCATTGTTGATATCAAGCATTTTTATGAGCACACCATTGTGAACATCTATTTGGAGCAAGAGAGATCCTTTCTTCCTTGATCCACCATTATCAATATTCAAGCATTCAAAGATACAATCATGGGGTAGCAATTATGGATTATGAGTTTGGTAGGAGTAATTTAGCCTTGGGGGCTTGGTATGCTTTCTTATCTTATTCAAATCTATGCAATGCTTTCTCATACACATTCATGCTAGGGTTTCAATCTAGAGAATTAGATCTTGGCATTACACATTCAATACACACACATATTCTATTACAATCAGCTATTCATGGAGGTGGAGATCACCAAAATAGGGGTTTGACTAAGGCAAAACCCTATACAGCCACCCCAAAACACCATTTTCAGATATCTACAGTCATTGTTTCAAGAATTAAAGTGCAGATCTGAGTACCCTTTTCGGTGAACTTCTAAGATCCATGAACAAAATTTCTGTCGAAGCTGTGAGGGGCAGGATCTTGCCTCAGGGTAAGACCTTGCCCCGCTATCTAGGTCAAAGACTACCTGCTTCCAGAAAGAGAAAAGTTTTCTGGGTTTTCTCTATTGCAGTTTTTTGGTCCCGGATCTAGTTGCAGAATTTCCTGAGACTATACACAGGCATCAGAAAATAGGTATTTTCTAAATTTATTCCATCATGAGGTATGTATCTTATCTTGTCTGATTTCCAAGCATTTCCAGATTTACATTACTTATTCAATTCCAACTTCAAGCATTACAAATGAATAGTGAGGAATGTTAGATGCATTATTGATAGCTTCTATTTTTCACCTATTCATTTTGGTGAACCCATTTATGACAACTCTTTCTTTTTGGTGTTAGATTTAGATATTGCATGCTTATAAGATTAGATTTCTTGCATTTATATCTTTCTTGCATTTATATTTCAAAAATATAAAAAAATTGCAAAATCTCTTTAAAAATACAAAAACATTTACATTTTCATGCTTTTAGAATTTCTTTATATTCAACATGTATGATTCTTGTTTTGAGTACTTTGATGAGGCTTTTATTGTACAAGATGATAGATTCCCTAATGAGGTACATGGTAGTGAGGCTGAAAATGGTCTGGATAAGATCTCTATGGATCCTATTCCTATTTCACTCTCCTCCACAACCTCTCCAATTGAACTTTACCATAGGGTGTGTGCATGGTTACCTTCATGTCCCACTATTTGCAACATTGATAAACCTAAAATGATATATCCTACACCTTTGATGATAGTAAAAGGATGTACTCGCATCACAATTAAGGGTAAACCTAGAGATCCTTTAGATTTCTTTGATAACACTGATTCTATTTCACATGCTTATCATACACAGAATAACCCTCAGCTTATTGTTCTAGTTTCTTTACCTCCTTCTCAACCTATGCTTCCTCAATCACCTAGGTTTCTTTCTACCTTTAAGGAGTATAACTTAGTTGACCAATTACGTGCTACTCCCGCTAAAATATCCTTATGGGAATTATTTCAAACTTCCCTAACATATCATGAGGCATTGCAAAAATATTTATCCACTCTTCCTGCTTCACCTCCTAATCAAGAGAACATTCATTCTATTTTAGATTGCATGCATACTATGCCTTCTATACCTCCTATTATATTTTTTGATAATGATTTACCTTCTCTTGAGGTGCAGAATCAATATGATGCTCTTATGGTTGTTGTTTCTATTAATCAGAGTATCATTCGAAGAACATTAATTGATAATGGATTTGGACTTAATGTTTGTAGCATGGATATGATTAAGGCAATTAAAGTTGATCTGACAACTATTCAACCCGATAATGTTCCTATACGTGGATTTGACAATATTGTGAAGAGAACTCTGGGCATTATTACCTTACCTGTTAAAGTTGGTCCAGTTATTCTAAAGATACCTATTCATGTTATGCTTGGACCTCTCAATTATAACCTTCTTTTAGGAAGACCTTGGTTACATACTATGCATGCAATTCCTTCTACTCTTCATTGCAAGGTTAGGTTCATCTATAACAACTTAATGTATACATTACATGTGGATGATGCACCCAATCCTTTCTTGAATGCAGAATATGCTAATATATTTGAGCCTCTTCAACCAAGTAAAGAGATTGAAAAATAGTCTGAGATAAAACAACCTGAGATACAACAATAAGAAGCTCCATCTTCTTCTTTGACTAAGGATGATTGGGGGAAATTGTATTTTAATCCTACCTTCATTGGAGAATATAAGGTCTCTGATTTAGAATTCATGAAGCAACAAAGGGAATTTGAGAAAATTTTTTTTACTCCTTCCCCGCTTTCTGAGGAATTAAAAAGTAATTTTGTTGCTGCTTCGATTAATGAAATGATTGAAACTATAAAACCTGATTGTTATGATATTGTGACATATGCTACTCCTTGGACTCCATCTGATATGACTGATTGATATGGTCATGGTTATCATTTGCTTAAGAAATTAGGATTTAATGGGAAAGGATGTGGTAAATATAAACAAGGTATACAAGTACCTTTGGATAATGAAATTTATGATCATGCATATGGATTAGGATTCAATCCTTATAGACAACCATCGGCTTTTCCTCTTAATGTTAATCATATCTATGGCAGATAGTTGAAAATGGTTAACCCACTCCTTATTGACATTAATCAAGCACCTACTTTGGATATTTTTCTTGAAGATGAAACCTTAATGGAATTTTTAGGGGTTTATGAAGATTTACCTAAGTTCCATCACAAACCATGGAAGCCTTATTGTTTAAATATCGATGCTTACTTTGGGGAACATGGTGAAAAGGATATTCTCCCATTACCGATCGATCCTCTGATACAAAGTAATTTATTAATAACTGAGACTATTGATATTCAAATGGATGAGAATAATCCTGAAAAGATGATAAAGATTGGGAAATATTTGAATTGGGATGAACATGATCAATTGGTTTCCATTTTACTTGAATTTAAAGACATTTTTGCTTGGACATATTCAGATATGCCGGGTATAGATTCTAAGATTGTTACTCATAACATTGTTCGAAAACCAAATATGAAACCTGTGAAGCAAAAAATTTGAAAGATGAATCCACAAATTGCTTTATTGGTTAAAATTGAAATTGAAAAGTTATTAGATTTTGGATTTATTCATTCTATTGATTACTTGGATTGGATTTCAAACATTGTGCATGTTTCAAAAGGAGAAAATAAGATAAGGATGTGTACCGATTTTAGAGACTTAAACAAGGCATCCTTAAAGGATGATTTCCTGTTACCTAACATTGATATGATTGTGGGTTCAACAGCGGGTCATGCCTTGTTATCTTTTATGGATGGTTTTTCTGGATATAATCAAATCTTTATTCCTCCTGAAGATCAATTTAAGACCATATTTATAATACCTTGGGGAAAATTTTATTGGGTCATGATGCCTTTTGGATTAAAAAATGCGGGAGAAACTTATCAACGAGCTATGACTTTGATTTTTCATGATTACATTCATAAGATCCTTGAAGATTATGTGGATGATATCTTAGCAAAGTCTATACAAAGAGAAGATCATGTTACTATTCTACGACAAATATTTGAAAGGATTAGAAGTTACAACATGAGATTGAATCCTAAGAAATGTGTCTTTGGAGTTGATTCTGGTAAATTATTAGGATTTATAATATCTAAGAGAGGCATAGAAGTAGATATTGAAAATATTGAAGCTATTGTAAATATGCCTCCTCCTAAGAATATTTCTTAGTTAGGAAGTTTACAAGGAAAAATACAAGCTATTCATCGCTTTATTTCTAATTTAGCTGATCGAACTATTCCTTTTACCTCCTTGCTTAGAAAGGATACTACTTTCACTTGGAATGATAAGTGTAAACAAACTTTTGAGCAATTTAAGGAGTATCTTGCAAATCCTCCTATCTTGCAACCGACTAAATTGGATAAACCATTCCATTTGTACACTTCAGCAACTCTGAAGGCCGTGAGTGTGTTGTTAGCTCAAAAGGATAATGAGGGTAAAGAAAGACCTATGTATTACATTAGTCAGACTTTACTTGATTACGAAACAAGATACACAGATTTGGAAAGACAATGTCTAGATGTAGTTTATGCATGTTAGAAACTTAGGCATTATCTTATAAATGCTGAAGTTAATGTGATTGTCAAGTTTGATCCTTTGAAACATCTTTTCTCACAAACTGATCTCTCTGGCTGTCTGGCAAAGTGGGAGATGTTACTTATAGAATTTGATCTTAATTTCATTTCTTAGAAGTCTATTAAGGGACAAGCTTTAACAGATTATTTAGCTAAAGCTCCTTGTCCTCATTCTAATACATCTTCTACTTCAATGGAATTCCCTAATGACAATATTCTATCTATTCAATGGGATGATATTTGGGAATTATATTTTGATGGGTCTAAATGTAAGATGAGATCTGGAGTTGGTATTATCTTGATTCCTCCTACAAAAAAACCCATCCCTTTATCATACAAATTAACCTTTCCTTGTACTAATAACATGGCGGAGTATGAAGCTCTTATAGCTAGCCCACAAGAAGCTTTATCCCTTAACATCAAACACTTGCAAATATATGGAGATTTGCAATTGATTGTTGAACAAATTAAAGGAGGTTATCAGACTAAGAATGATAAAATGACACAGTATAGAGATTTAGCTCTTGATGTGCTTTCACAATTCTCTTCTTATACAATTCAAATTTTACCTAGGAAAGATAACTGACATGTGGACACCATGGCAAGTGCAACTTTTTGGTTTGTCTTGAGAATAATGCTGAAAACTTTCAATTTACTATACAAACTCTTAAAAGCCCTGCAATTTCTAAAAATAATACCTCTGATTGTTTCAATTTGCATTCAGATGAATGGTATTTGCATATTTTTCATTTCTTGAAAGATGGTACTTTTCTTGAATCGGCAACAAGGAACACGCATAATCATATTAGGAAGCCTGCAACATGTTACATCATTCTAGGGGATACACTTTAAAAATGATCATATGAAGGATTATTATTAAGATGTCCCAATAGAACTGAAATCATAGTAGCTTTGGTAGAAGCTCATACTGGTTCTTGTGGTGGGCATTTTGGTGGAAAATCTCTGGTTAATAAATTGCTACGAATGGGATATTATTAGAAAACAATGGAACACGATTCTTTCATGTTTGTTAAGAATTTTCCTCAATGTCAACAACATAGTAATTTGATTCATGCTCCTGCTCGTGAGCTTTGTAATCAAGTTTCTCCATGGCCTTTAAGTATTTTGGGTTTTGACCTTATTTGAAAAATCTCACCAGCTTCTTCTCAAGGACATACTTACATCTTGACTGCTACATATTACTTCATGAAGTGGGTCAAAGCTGTCCCTCTTCGTTCAACAATTGCAGATGTTATTTGTGATTTCATTCTTAAATAAAGGAGAAATGGATTCACCTCTATGGATGGGGTTATGATTATGTGAATAGGGTTGAATAGTGGTAGATAAGATAATGTGATATGAAAAGGGGGAATATAGGACCTATCCTTAATCCAAATTCCCAAAAGGAAAGATCCAAATGGATTAATCACCAAGAAGTGATCAATGCACAATTGAATCAAACAATGGAGAACATGAAGAAAGGAGGAAATCCTATAATCTACTATAGAAAGTATGTTCTTGAAATATTAAATGAATAGAAGGCAAATACTAACCTCAAAATACAGCGAATCTAGAAAATGCTTATTTCTGATGTCTGTGCACAGTTTGGGGAAATTCTGCAATCTCCTCCAGACTGGAAATGCTGAGACAGACAAAACCTAGATAAATTTTGTCCTTTTGAGGTCAGGTCATCCTTGACCCAAATAGCGGGGCAAGGTCTTACCCTGGGGCAGGATCCTACCCCTCAGAGCTTTGACAAAAATTTTGTTCCCAGATCTTGGAAGTTCACCGAAAAGGGTATCCGGATCTGAACTTTAATTCATTGTCTTGTATTTGTACCTACAAGAAAAATAGTTTTTTTGTTGTTTGGATGGGGGGTTTGCCTTGGTCAAACCCCAATTTAGGAATTAACCTTGAAATTGAATTGAAATAGTAATATGCATAAACAAAGTAAATGGAACTATTCACCTTGCTTATGCTGAAGTCCTTGTAGGGGATTTAAATCCTTGAATCCACAAGTAGGGATGCTCCAAATGAATGTAGAAGTATGTAGGATGTCTCAAATCAATGGAATTAGATCTTCAACACCAATCTTGAATGTATCTTTGCATGGGAAGAGGCTTGGATGAATGTGGATGGAGGAATCTTCCAGGGGGGGGGCGCTCCAAAGAGATTAAATCCTTCAATAGCTAACAATGGATCTCCTTCATGAATGCTTGAATGCTTGAATGCTTGAATGCTTGAATGCTTGAATGCTTGAATGCTTGAATGCTTGGCTTGAAGATGAATTATTTCTTTCTTTCCTTCTCCTTCTTTCTTACTACTTGATTGCACTTGCTTGAGAGATTATGAGATGAAATCGCTTGATTGTGGATGTGAAAATGAGAGAGGAAGGCCTCCTTTTATAGTGATCTAGGGCACAATCCTCTAGAAAAGGCTAAAATTGGAGAATTAAATCCCAATTAACCTTAACCCCTAGAAATGGACCCAAATTAAATACAATTTAAGGATCTACCATTCCAAAATCCAAAACAATCGACCTAGAAGCGGGAAAATAAAGTTTTCTGAAACCTGACATCCTGAAGCTCCCAGAATTTGAAAATTGGACCTGGGGTCAGGGAAAAGGTAGTCTTTGCCCTAGGTCAAGGATGAGGTCATCTCTAACCTAGGTCAAGGACTAGGCCATCCTTGACCTAGAAAGTCAAGATCTTCAAATTCTCAAAGAAATTTTCCAGAAATGAGGTTGGAAATAGGGAGAAAGAAGAAGAGCAGGGGGGAAATAGCCAGATACATGCAAAGAACCAATCAAGGCACTTGACATGACCCCAAACCACTTATTTAGAGGGCTAAATGATCTTATCATGGAAGTGCTTCCATTTTAAGATGATACATTAAGCCCCCACTTTAGCAAGAGTATGGACTCGATGCAAACTCTTGGTAAAGGAGATCATAATGAAAAGATAATCTTATTAGAATCAAATAGACAAAGAGATCCTCAAGCCCCTAGGGACTCAAGTCTTTGTCAACTCCAAGATCACAATAAGAGAGACATCTCTAGAGAGAGAGAGAGAGAGAGAGAGAGAGAGGATGTGATTATCTTGCCCAAAGAGAACTTATGTCCCATTGTGAACCACAAAAGGAAAAGACGCAACTGGAAAGATGGAATTGAACCACCTAGTGAATGTGGCTACTCACTAGTCAACCCATCAAGGATTCACCCTCAGGAATATTCTATTCCATAAGAGTAAAACCAAAAGCAAAAGAGATCCAGTCTTAAGGACACCTCTGACCTTAAGGGATCAAAAATTTTAAACTGGAGGGATCAAGAGATCCTAAAATATAAATCCATGCTTTAAGGATTAGTCACTAATCCAAAAAGGGAGAAAAATATCTTGCAAAATAATATGTGTATTGAAAAGTTCATGCGTGTAATAGGTGAGCAGAGCGTATGCCCCCACGTTAAAGTCATTGATAACACTTTAATAGGAGCAATGGCTTTAACGGAAACATAAACAACTCCACTGATTATGTTTCCACTTCGAGATGCCCCCAGATGAAGACAAATCAAGAGAAATACCACATAAACATACAAAGAACATAGAAGGGATCTACCTGCCATGGGGTCAATATGATCATAAGATAATATATATATATATATATATATATATATATATATATATATATATATATATATATATATATATATATATATATATATATATATATATATATATATATATATATATATATATATATTATTGCAAATTAATTGACATCATTCCCCAAAGAAAGTAGAAATACAATCACAAAGGAGGAAAAATCACATAAGATATACAAAGATGAATCTTCTCAGACCATGACATGGAGACCAAAAAGAATTAGTGCTACCAAGTCATAGATCCAAGCAGATTACACAAGGAAACATTTATGAACAATAGCACAAGTACAACATAACATAAAACAACATATAGAAGAATAGAGATACATATAAAGGAATTGTACAATAGGTTCGATTCCTTTATCACCTTGCACCAACAAAGTAATAAGGGTTGTATAAAAGAATCTAACAACATTTAGCAAACACATCATAGGAGAAGCATAGTACAATAGGAAAATACACAACAAAGCTACCATAAAGGATAAGCCGATCAAGCATGCCGCCTACTCTCCCCATCTCATTCTATATCATTTAGGGAAGGTGGGTAACTCGCAAGAGGGACTATATCCAAAACAGTAGGAATGATAGCCAGTTCCAAACAAGGATCCTCTTGAGAATCACAGTGTTTGATACTAGGTGTAAGTGTTAATTGTGATGAAAGCATATTAGGTAAATCAATGTCAATGTCAATAGTCTCATATTCATCATTAACATCATCAAGAGTATCTTCTTCATCTAGATTAATCAAAATAGGATCTAAGATATGAATAGAATCATCATAATCATGCATCTTAACATCATTATTAGTAACAACATCATGCATAGGATTATCAGAAGGAAGTAAAAAATTTTGAAGAACAGAATTATGAGCTTTATCTTGAGCATGGTTCTTTTTATGATGTTCATTAGTAGATCAATTACGCTTTGCTTTAGTTGAAATATGTTGAGAACTAGGAGGGACAATCACAGGATCCTTCACAGGTTCTTTACGAAGATTAATAGGATTATCGGTAGTCGGATGATCAACAGTAGGAACCTGATTAACAAATGTAGAAGCAATGGATAAAGGAGGTATATAAGGTGTAGGCAAAAGACCACGATTAAGATCCATCAGAGGTACACTTAATTCAAGAATCTTGTGATGCTTATAGGCTTGATATGAGCGGAAAATATTATCAGGTCGAGGACATGAATTAGGTAATGAAGGCCAAAAGAAATCAAGAGTAGCACAATCTCTGGACCTAGAAGGTTGATATAAACTATGATTAACCATCTTCACTTCTTCATCATGAAAAAATTTAAGACATTTATGGATAGGTGAAGCAACGGCATGCATGGCATTTAACCATGGAAAACCATGCTTAACTTGAAATTGATTAGAAGTAGGAACAACAACGAAGGTAGTGTTCACAATTTTACCAAAAAGTTCAACCGAAAAGTTAATAGAGCCAAATGATGGATAAAGAAAACCATTACAAGTTTGAATCCACACATTAGATGTATCATAAGAATCGCATTGCAAATTTTTCATAAAAATATTTTCTTCAGTAATAACATTGACTAATGATGTAGGATCAACAAGACAACCAAAGGTAGGTATCTGGGAAATCCTAGCATAAATGTAAAGGGGACCATTGGGAGCTTTAATAGTCTTAGAATCATCAAAGGTAATCAAAAGTTCCCGAGGTCTTTTATTCTTAGGTTGTTGTCGAGGTTTAGGTTGAGTTTTAAATTTAGGTTTAGGTTTTGGTTGAGGTTGAGATGAAACTTGAGGTATAGTTTGAAGCTGAGATTGAGGCTGAGGTGGAGATAAAGATTGAACAGCATGCTCCACTTGATTGACATTGTGATTAAGATCATCCATCTTTAAATCATACATAATTTCCATAGAAGATGGCTAAGCAATGGTATTAGTATCATGCACAGGTAAAGGATTCGTATAGATTTGAAGATTTTGATTAGGAGGAGAGACAGATTTGTTCCCACTACCATCAAGATTATCAATAGATAAGGCATTAGAATCAATTAAGTCTTGAACCTTATATTTTAAAGAATAACATTTCTCAGTATCATGACCATTCTGACGATGATATTGACAAAAATCTTTAGGATCAAAAGATTTAGATGCAATCGTAGTAGGTAAAAGAGGTCGAATAGGAGGTAAAGTAATCATATTAGTAGTTAACAACTTATTCATAATAAAATGTAAAGATTTAGAAAGAGGAGTAAAGGTACGATTTAATCAAAAAGCAGTGGATGCAAAAGTGGCATTGTGAGATGCAACAACAACTTGATCAGCAATTGCATTCACTTGTTTTTTTTTATCTTGACGTAGTTGTTAAATTTTTTAAATTTGTTTGGATTAGGAGAAGCATCACTCTTATCAACTGGAACATGAGCCATTAGAGTGTTTCTCTCAAATTGACTCACTTACAATTGATAATGATGAAGCACTGCACATAGTTGTTGAAAAGAGGTAAATCCAGTAAGCATAATCTTATCTCTAATATCCTTTTACAAATTTGAAATAAATGTACGTTGAATATCAATATCAGGAACATGATAACAAATTTGAGCATGAGAATGCTTAAATCTACCAATAAATTTAGTCAATTTTTCCTTAGCACTTTGTTTACAATGCATCAAATCAGTCAAAGAGACTTGCGGGCTAATGTTGTTTTGAAATTTTTGAATAAAAGCATTGGCAAGTTGTGGAAAGGAATCAATAGGTTAAGGAGGCAAGGAACAATACCATTGTAAGGCCTTATCATGAAAATTTATAGCAAACAACTTAGCTAAAACCTTATGGTCATGAGCATAATCACTACAAAGGATTTGAAATGTTTTAACATGATGAACAGGGTCTCCTTTTCCATTATAATTCTCAAGATGAGGCATATCAAATTGCTGAGGAATAGGAGTACGAATGATATCTCAGGACAAAGGACTTCCCATGTCACATGTAGGAATGCTAAACTTGTTTTGAGTCAAGGATGCAAGTTGTTGTTGTAAAGATGACACAGTTTGAGCTAAACTGACGATTGTTGAATCATTAGAGGAAATAGGAGGAGTAGTAACATTAGAAACACTAGGTAAAGTGTAAGAAGCTGCATGAATAGAAGACACAACTGGAGGAACACTTGGAGCTATAGTTGAAAGAGGATTGGAATAGGTATAAGGAACATGATGATAAGAAGGTTGTGATATAGGTAGGGACATAGGAGGAACACTCATAGGAATAGAGGGAACTATCACAGTCACCAAAGAAGGAGTATAGGTAGGAACATTAGGTAAAGGAATAGAAGAAGGTTCTACACTAGTGACAGGAGGAATCAACCCTAAATCTTGAGCTTCTTGAGCTAAAGGTTTAACATTTGAATGCACAAGATAAGTAATACCACGCAAGAGGTTAACACCTTGATCACCATCACGAAGAAATTTCTTAAGAGCTTCTATAGCTTGAATAGAATCTTGATTATGGTTTTCTTGAATAAGCCAATTACCCATTTTATCAAGTTCAATTGAAAGTTTTTGGACTTGTTTAGGAGGAAATCTGAAAGCATCATCCTCATCATGAGATGAGTGAGAAGAGTTTTGCTCCATAATAGGATTAGAATCATGAAGAATCAAAGTATCATCTGGGATCCTAAGGGAAGGAGAGGAAGATTCAGGATCAAAGGCACCCATGAGTCTATGACTTCTTCTAACCGGAATGTTATAAGTAGGACTAGTAGTAGTAAAGCTCATAAACCAATGCAATGCAAATGAACTAAACTAAGAAAACATAAAGCATGAATATTTTTGTATTTTAAAAGAGATTTTGTATTTTTTTTGTATTTTGGAAATATAGAAGCAAGAAATCTAATTAGCATGCAAGATTTAACATAAAAGACAAATCTAACATCAACAATATAATATAAAGGGAAATCGAACACCACAAAATAGAATAGGGCATCTAATTCCACAAAAGAAAAGAGGGTAAGTATGTCAAGTTCACTAAAATGAATAGAGGAGAAATGAATTCACCTCTATGGATGGGGTTATGATTATGTGAATAGGGTTGAATAGTGGTGTATGCACCCTAAAATGGTCGCCTAGACTTTGGGCCCCATTTCTGCAATTTATCAAATCCCTGAATCAATATTTTTAAAAATCAACATTTTTCAAATATATCAATTTCCTTGATCAAATCATAATCAATTTGATATTTCCTAAGGTTTGAGCCTTATTTAATTTAAAAGAGAAAAGAAATAAAAATAAAAATCTTATTTAATTAAGAGAACATGCTCCCTTTTAATTAATTAAAAATCTCTTTTAATTAAATAATAAAATCATTTTATCTTAAGCCTTTATTTAATTAAAAGGAATTTCCTCCCCTTTTATTTAAATAAAAAATCTCCACTTTTCTTCTTATCCTTGTTGCACAAATAAAGCATTTAATTCTTATTTATAAAGAAAAATAAAATAAAAAATAAAAGAAAAGTACTTTTTGTCTCATATGGACACAAAAGTCAACTCCTATTTTCTCATTGGAGGATATTTGTGCACAAGGATCAAGCTTCTTTTTTCCTCCATCGTTGATTAAATCTTTTGCCTCTTAATCTCCATGGTCCATTATTTTTCACTTCTCTATAAAAGAAGAGCTCTCTTCCTCATTTGCACACACCATACATACTTGAATTATTATGCTACAGGTTTTCTAAGTCATTGAAGCTTTTAGAGATATTCTTGCATCAAGTTTTGAAGATTTGGAGCATCATTGGAATTCATCTTGCATCTACATCACATCCTAGCTTGCATCATAGTTGCATTATCATGGTATCATTTCTTTTCATGTTTTAGATTAATCTCACATAGTTTAATTAGAGGGTTTGTAACTCTTTCATTTCCATTTTCATAGCTTAATTGCATCTTCATTCTCATAAGATTAATTTGCATTCTCATATAGATTTGCATAGCATTTCATTCATTTGGAATCTCTCATTGTGTAGTTGACTAGCAAGGTCATGAGTTTATAGCTCTAGCTGAGAGCAATTTTACAAATCTTGCAACTCCATGCATAGAGAGCTATGGATCGATTTGTGAGGGCTCATTCTTGAGTTTTCTTGCATGTAAGGATTCATAGAAGTGTGGCAACATTTTAGCACACAAATGGTAGATAAGATAATGTGATATGCAAAGGGGGAATACAGGACCTATCCTTAATCCAAATTCCCAAAAGGAAAGATCCAAATAGGTTAATCACCAAGAAGTGATTAATGCACAATTCAATCAAACAATGGAGAACATGAAGAAATGAGGAAATCCTATAATATACTATAGAAAGTATGTTCTTGAAATCTTAAATGAATAGAAGGCAAATACTAACCTCAAAATAGAGCGAATTTGGAAAATGTTTATTTTTTATGTTTTTGCACAGTTTCAGGAAATTCTGCAACCTAATCTGAACTGGAAATGTCGAGATAGAGAAAAAGTAGAAAACTTTTGTCCTTCTGAGATCAAGTCATCCTTGAACCATATAGTGGGGCAAGGTCTCTTACCCTAGGGTAGGATCCTACCCCTCAAAGCTCCGACAAAAATTATGTTCGCGGATCTTGGAAGTTCGCCGAAAAGGGTATCCATATATGAACTTCTAATCGCTGTCTTGTACCTGTACCTACAAGAAAAATGGTTTTTTTGTTGTTTGGATGGGGGGTTTTCCTTGGTCAAACCGCAATTTAGGAATTAACCTTGAAATTGAATTGAAATAGTAATATGCATAAACAAAGTAAATGGAACTATTCACCTTGCTTATGTTGAAGTCCTTGTAGGGGATTCGAATCCTTGAATCCACAATTAGGGATGCTCCAAATGAATGTAGAAGTATGTAGGATGTCTCAAATCAATGACATTAGATCTTCAAAACCAATCTTGAATGTATCTTTTCATGGGAAGAGGCTTGGATGAATGTGGATGGAGGAATCTTCAAGGGGGGGGGCTCCAAAGAGATTGAATTCTTTAATAGCTAACAATGGATCTCCTTGATGAATGCTTGAATGCTTGGCTTGAAGATGAATGAATGATTTATTTCATTCTCCTTCTTGATTACTACTTGATTGCAATTTCTTGAGAGATTATGAGATGAAATCGCTTGATTGTGTATGTGAAAATGAGAGAGGAAGGCCTCGTTTTATAGCGATCTAGGGCACAATCCTCTAGAAAAGGCCGACATTAGAGAATTAAATCCCAATTAACCTTAACCCCTAGAAATGGACCCAAATTAAATGCAATTTAAGGATCTACCATTCTGAAATCCGAAACAGCCGAACCGGAAGTGAGAAAATAAAGTTTTTCGTAACCCGACATCCTGAAACTCTCAGAATTTGAAAATTGGACCTAGGGTCAGGGACAAGGTAGTCTCTGCCTTAGCTCAGGAATGAGGTCATCTCTGACCTAGGTCAAGGACTAGGTCATCCTTGACCCTTCAGGTCATCCTTGACCTAGAAAGTCAAGATCTTCAGATTCTCAGAGAAATTTGCCAGAAATAAGGTTGGAAAGAGGGAGAGAGAAGTAGAACATGGGGGAAACAACTAGATACATGAAAAGACCCAATCAAGGTGCTTGACATGACCCCAAACCACTTACTTAGAGGGCTAAATGCTCTTATCATGGAAGTGCTTCCATTTTAAGATGATACAATTCTTAGCAATATCATAACATGATTTGGTATACCTTCAATGATAATTTCAGATAATGGTACCTCTTTTAAAAAAAAAGAAGTCACAAAATTCTTGGAGAAATATTGAATTCAACATAGATTTTCAACTCCTTATTATCCTCAATCTAATGGACAAGCTAAAGCATCGAATAAAATCATTGAACAAATTTTGAGAAAAATAGTTAGTAAGCATGCGAAAGATTGGCATACTCAACTGACTTATGCTTTATGGGCTTATAGGACTAGTGTTTGTACTGCCATAGGTACTTCTCCTTATAATCTTGTCTATGGTACTAGTGATATTATGCCTTTGGAATTAGAAATACCTTCTCTACATGTTTCATTTCATGGGATAATTGACAAGGACACTTTTCATGAACAATGCTTACAAGAGCTTGAAATGTTGGATGAACAACGAATACATGCATTAGAACATATAAAAGCTTATCATAAATCTCTTTAGAAGCAATATAATCATAAGGTAATTAAATAAACATTTTCAGTTGGTGATTTAGTCTGATATGAGAATCAATGAAATGTGAATGCTTTACCAAGTGAAAAAGAAAAGTTTAGCCCTAATTGGCTTAGACATTTTGTTGTTATTGAAGATTTTGGTTCAGGTGCTTATAAACTTGCTGATATGGATGGTGTTTCTTTTAAGGAACCTATTAATATTATGCATCTCAAATGTTATTATCCTTAATTTCATTTTTTCTTTCCTTGTGCATTTATGTATTCCTTATAAAGTTTGTTTTATAGGTTATGTAGTTCTAACAAAATTACATAGCGATTATATTTATGCACCTTCTTCCTTTCTATTAAGTTTTATATTGATGAAAGCATAGTAATCAAACATAGAACTAATTAGTAGAGAAAGTTTTTCATTCATTAAAAAGTTTTTCAAGTTCTGATACATATGTGGCCAATGGCCCTATTTATCACTACGTCTATCATTGCACTCTGATGGACGATGGTTCCCAGATCTCTTTGGCCTATGATGGGAAGATGTAGATCTGTGTGTCTGGGTGTGGCTCCTCGATATGCTCATACCATGTGAACATCCTCGGGCACTTTGTAACTTAGCTATTAGCTTCTCCTCCCTTTCTCTGCATAATCATAGCTCTCGTTGGACACATGTAAAGATGTTGGCATGTCTACCAGGATCTCTGTGACCAATGGAAGAATCGCCCTCACTTGCTGGTAGTCAGTAGGATATACATGTATCCTTCAAAATCTTAGATACAAAGCTCCTCCACTCCACCACGCTAGTTGCAGAATAAAAAATACATTTATCAATTTCATGCTCTTTCAAATCAAATTACATATCTAATGAAATCTCATATTTCATACCTGGGTCTCCCTCTTGGATGTCACTAAAATGTCTAGATGGTGGGGGCATGGAGTGACTACTCTCTCCATGCTCACTATGTCTAGGCCTTGGTAGTGGTGTCTCTATGTGGGGATGTGGAGGCCATTGTGATCTTAGTGGTGATGCATGAAAAATGTGTACATATGCACCAGTATCACTAGTTGGGGGCCTCTCCTCTGCTCTCTCCTCCTCCATGGAATCTTCCTCAGAGATGTGCTCCTCCTCATCTTTGAGATCCTCATCCTCCTCTGCGGTACCACTATCCTGGTGTGTCCTCTCTAAAAGACTTGGATCACCTATAGGATAATCCTCAGGGAATATGGGGTGGGTCCCTTGTAGACTCCAATACCTAATGTAATCTCTGCTCATGCTTGAATAAGTCACATTTGATGGTACCTCTCTATCCTCTGTCTCATCTACATCATTGTCCTCTATGTCTACTATTGATGGTCAACATATGGCACTGGGTCTCTGATAGTACCTCATCAGATGTGCATAGAGAGGTACTACTTTAGGGACTCCCTGTAATAGGCCAAACTATCTCATCACCTGATCATAATAGTATGGCATCACTATATGATTCTGATGACCCTCTAGCAGCTTCTACTGCTATGAATATCTCATATGGAATGGTGTATCTGGCCATTATGTCATCTAGAAGTAGGGTCTCCATATCACATTGGTGCTCGAAATGCAGTCTAGACGTACCCTCCAATAGAGGATATCTCCAAAATGCCAGGCATCTCTCAAAGGATATGCAAAGACTCTTGGTGTACTCACATCTACCATCACTAGAGAACCCCGTGGACCTGTACATGTGAAATGCTCAAACATCCAAATCTTTAAGAGTGTGAATATCGAAAGAATCTCTCTCTGGTATCTCACTAGCTAGCATAGCTCATGGTATAGCTGGGCTAACATGCTATGACCCCATGAGAACATGGTCCTCTCACTCTCCATCCGCTGTATAAGATGGGCAAGAGGTGTAGAAAATATGGTACCCTTTGCATTGGGTAAGACAACTAAGGATACTATACAGATCATCACCCTCCATACCAAAGGTGTAGGACCTAACATTATGGATGATAAAAGGACATGATCTGATTGGGTTCACATCTGTGGAACCCATCCTATACAATACTCTGCATCTACATGGATCTCCTTGAAAACTCACTATTCTCTAGGTCTGACAGTCTCACCTTGGAATAGAAGCCACAAGATCCTATAGACATCCTCTAGTGTCACTGTAATCTCTCCTAAGGGAAGATGGAAGGAGCATGTATCCTCATCCCACCTCTCTATCAGAGCTGATAGCATGGCTTAGTGTAGTCTGATATGTGGTAGGGCCGATACCCAGTGTAGTCCCATATCTCTTAGTAACTGCATCTCATCATCATCAAGTTCAAATAGTTTTTCTCTGACAAGGCCTAGAAACTCTCCAAAGGGATGCTCCCAGAGACGGACTGTGTCCTATAAGCACAAACAAACATCATATTAGCAATCTACATCATCAAATTTGCAAATCCAACTTGACTAGGTCAAGGTCAACATAGTTGGGTCAGGGTTGACCTTGCCTTCAAAAGTCAAGAATTTGGAAAGTACAAGAATAAACAACAACAAACTCACCTTAGGAAGCAACCGTCTGGTAGCCAGGCTTTGTCTCAGAAGCTCCATGTGCGTCACTTGAAGTTCTTCTCTCCTCAGCATCTTGCTTCCTCTTTTCAAATATGAAAATGGTAAGAATGAGTAAGTATGTCTTCATTCTCCTTATTTATAGTTATAATTAGGGTTTTATTAGGATTTCTTTTAGGGTTTACTCATGGTAAACTCGGATTTCCCTTCTTATGCATTTAGATAGACATCCACTCTTTTCATCATAACTTGAGTTTGGTAACTCTATTTTCAGTACCGTTAGTGGCATTGGAATCATGATTCAGATACCCAACCCATTGAATTAGTTTAGGAAGGGTAGGAATCATCCTAATTATTTTAGGAAAGAACTCTTCAACAAGCTGCATATCCAGTATATAGAGTTTTCCTTATCACCCTGTTTCACCCTTCAGAAGTAGAAAGCCAAAACATGGGGGGACTAAGGGGATTTATGCACTTCTAAAATTATCATATAGTAAGTGCTAGGTGATTTATGTATTTTTCATTAACCTTGTGTGTTGCAGGTTCTAACAGTTTTTTGCAAGATCTCTACATCGAGGACTTGGCTATATCCTTTTTATTTACTGTGATGTTTTCTTACTTTAGCTTGCATATTCACGTAGTGTCATATCTAAGCTAAAGTGGGGGCTAAATGTATCATCTTAAAATGAAAGAACTTCCATCTTGGTAGGTTTAGCACCCTCTTATAGTACATTTATCATGATAGACTTGCATCTAGGATGCATTCTGCACTTGATTCCTTCATTCTAGGTGAAATCAGGGTTAGGATCCCAATGATTCTCCTTAATTTACCTCTTCTATGGCTCTATTTTCTAGGTAGAACTTAGACATAGTTCTTCCTAGCCTTCATCATATTCATCATAGGATTTTATGCCTCTCCCTAGCACTCTGCCCTATTTTGACATCATTTCTAGGTCTTCGGGCATCTCCGAGACCTCTTGTTTCTCATTCTGACTAGATCTGGACTCTTGGGTCAAGGATGAGGTTTCCCTGACCTAGGTCAGAGTTTAGGTTGTCCCTGACCTAGGTAAAAAACTAGGTTGTCCTTGACCTCCAAGATGTTTTATTTTCATTAAATCTTCTCCACTGTAATTCAAAAGGTCTAATACTGTATTTATATTTGCCTTTTTGAGACGTCGTAGGGAATTTTGAATTTTGAATCTTTTGAATCTAGAAAATCATTTAGATGAAAGTGTAAGATTCAATAGTAAAGAGATACCAAATGACCAAGGTCTGATGAAAAAAAGTGAGCCCTTTCCTCCTGAATTACTTAGTTCTTCACTTTTATAAACTAAGGTTCCCCAATAAATAAGAGTGATCACAAAAGTAAGAGAAAAAGAGACATGAGCTGATATATGTTCTAGAGTTATAAATATCATAATAAACCCATTTATTCTTTAATATAGGATTTGTTTCGTAAGAGAAGGATCAAATCTATTGATATGTAATCAATCATATTGACATAGATCGAACAATGATAGTAATTTCACTGTATGAAAGCGATACTCTAACCACTAAGTTAAGTAGGTTATTTATTATCCTAGATAGAGTCGTACCTAGATTTATCATGATATACTTGCATCTAGGATGCATTCTGCACTTGATTCCTTCATTCTAGGTGAAATCAGGGTTAGGATCCCAATGATTCTCCTTAATTTCCATCTTCTATGGCTCTATTTTCTAGGTAGAACTTAGACATAGTTCTTCCTAGCCTTCATCATATTCATCATAGGATTTTATGCCTCTCCCTAGCACTCTGCCCTATTTTGACATCATTTCTAGGTCTTCGGGCATCCCCGAGACCTCTTGTTTCTCATTCTGACTAGATCTGGACTCTTGGGTCAAGGATGAGGTTTCCCTGACCTAGGTCAGAGTTTAGGTTGTCCCTGACCTAGGTAAAAAACTAGGTTGGCCTTGACCTCCTTTGGGATTTGATTCCCCTTTTCAAATTTGGTCTTGGAGGGCCCCAAAATTAATGTTGGGCTTCCAGATCTGAGTGCGGAAGGGTTTTAATTTGAAATTTATTTAATTATTTTCCCTCCTTAGTTGGTTATTGTGATTGGACCATAATTCAAGGTGAAATTTGAATTATGGGTCCTCACATTACTCTAGGAGCCTCACCTTGAAACCTCTATATAAAGACTCTCATTTGCCTTCATTTTCACATCAAGGAGACCAAGAAATTTCATAATCAAGCTATCAAGTGAAAGCACAATTTATTTCAAGCAAGAAAGTGATGGTGAAGTGAAGATGCAAGATTGCAAGAGGATGATATAGAAGATCAAGCCATTGTTGATATCAAACATTTTTATGAGCACACCATTGTGAACATCTATTTGGAGCAAGAGAGATCCTTTCTTCCTTGATCCACCATTATCAATATTCAAGCATTGAAAGATACAATCATGGGGTAGAAATTATAGATTATGAGTTTGGTAGGAGTACTTTAGCCTTGGGGGCTTGGTATGTTTTCTTATCTTATTCAAATCTATGCATTTCTTTCTCATACACATTCATGCTAGGGTTTCAATCTAGAGGATTAGATCTTGGCATTACACATTCAATACACACACACATTCTATTACAACTGGCTATTTGTGGAGGTGGAGATCACCAAAACGGGGGTTTGGCTAAGGCAAAACCCTATATAGCCACCCCAAAACACCATTTTTAGATATCTACAGTTGTTGTTTCGAGAATTGAAGTGCAGATCTAGGTACCCTTTTTGATGAACTTCCAAGATCCATGAACAAAATTTCCATCAGAGCTGTGAGGGGTAGGATCTTGCCCTGAGGTAAGACCTTGCCCTGCTATCTGGGTCAAAGATGACTTGCTTCCAAAAAGACAAAAGTTTTCTGGGTTTTCTCTATTGTGGTTTTTTGGTCCCGGATCTGGTTGCAAAATTTCTTGAGACTATACATAGGCATCAGAAAATAGGTATTTTCAAGATTTATTCCATCATGAGGTATGTATCTTATCTTGTCTGATTTCCAAGCATTTCCAGATTTACATTACTTATTCAATTCCAACTTCAAGCATTACAAATGAATAGTGAGGAATGTTATATGCATTGTTGATAACTTCTATTTTTCACCTATTCAGTTACTTTTTACAAGCCACTTAAGGTATTTTAACTCATGTGTTTAATTCTGTCATTGGGTGGGGCCTCTTTTCCTAATTTTTTTCTTTTACCTAGGCCGATGTTAAATTTCCCTAAGTCTAAAAGTCCCGATGACATTATTAAATTTCCCTAAGTCCTATTGTTTTATCCCACTAAGGTTTCGACATTGTATTAAGGTTTCTAATCTCTCACTGATCCAACGGTTTTCATATAACTGCAAAGCATCTTTCCATCCATTACAAACATGCGACAACCATTGATTTTTTTGACAAGTCAGCACAGCTGTTGGGTGAGACCTTGTTCTTCCTATTAAGTCATGACCATCTGATGTTGAAGATCTAACAACGTATAAGTAACTGGGCCCTGTCATTAAGGGTTCTAAAGGACTGACAACCTGCAAATGATTGGAGGGTTGTCGCTTCTTCTCAAAGAATCTTTTCATCCTTTGTGATCTTGTGACAATTGTTAATTTTACTTACCATGTAGCGCTTCAAACAGGTGGGTCTGCTGCCAGGTGTGCACATATGTTTGTCTTTTATTGGTTGTAGTAAATGGTCATGTGGATCTATTAGGTGGGGCTTGGTTCTTTTGAATTATTCTCTTTCGTTGATTAGATTTTGATCTTATGGTTGTTGCTTCTTCACAAATATTTTTTGACATCATCGTTATCCTTTGTGATCTTGTAACCGACTGCCACCTGTCCAATGGGCTTAGTTACCTTTAAGAACTAACAGTGCATATGATCCGACGACTGTCGTATGTCTGCAATCAAAGGATTCATCCTTTGTGAACATTCAACAACTATTGATTTTATATGAAGCCACGATGTATTACTTTATGTCCAATCAGAAAAGGAAAGAACGTTGATTGTTAGATGAAGGATCTAACGGTAGAAATATATCCAGGTTGTCAAGTGGGTCCTGGATGTTGCAAGAATAATCTACTGTTGATATGTTTTTATCAGACGGTTATCATATGATTGCAAGGATGAGATAAATAAAATTTTATTCATCATGATCTTGTGATAGTCATTCGATTGTTCTTTAGTGAAGATCAATGGTCAAATTTTAAAGTTGAGACAAAATTGGTGCAAAAATGTATTTTCCCGTTGAATGATGACAATTTGAATTGTCAGAGAAGTTATGGCCGGATCGTGTGAAGCAAATTGCTAAGAGATTTTGTTTCTGATGCTAATATATCATAGATTCATGTATTCTCAAAAACATAAAGTTATAGAGTTTGTAGAATCCTAGGTGAGGAAAATTGTAGAGCTAGTTATTGTTTCCTAGGGTTTCTTCTGAGGTTGGTTGATATCTTCTGAATTTTGTCCCTTTCTAGTATCTTTATAATTTTACTATAATTTTCTTACATAATCGTAAAGAGATATAAACCCTAAAATGTCATCGAGAAGAGAATTGACTAGAAAAGTTGAGTATAGTGAAAGGGGTTTACATGAGGACCTTTTAGAGCCACTTGATCACTCAATGAATAATACAGTTAAGGAAAAGGGTTCAGTACCAAAAGAACCTAGAGTTAAAATTATAGATGACCTTTATGACAAAGGGAATTATATGAGAGATGCCAAAATTGGCACAATTGGAACAAATGGTACCATTGGTATCACTGGTCTAGGGTTATTCAGGGTAGGGTTCAGTCAATGAAATGTCCTCCCTCCCACTAGTAATATATGGAAGTTTGACCTAGGAAAAATTATTGTGCCCAACATTTTCATGGATGCAGATGTTATGATTCAAGTTGTAAAACATTATGACCCAATTACTAGGGTAATTAGGGATGCAAAGGGAAACTTGTTGATCAGTATTTCAGTTGAAAAAATTAGGAAAGTTTTTAGGTTAAGTGAACCTTCCAATGACTTGGAGAAAATAAACTTTGAGGAACAGAGACAAGTTTATAATTCTCAGAGGGATTGTCTCAGAAGTGGTCCTATGAAGGAATTTTGCAACAAGATTGGGGGAATGATCACCATGGGACCAAGTACATAGGAGACTTTCAAGGTGGATTATTTTAACCTGAGGGAAAAGGGTGTGTATTGGTCACTATGCCAAATTTTCAAAGAAGATGTTCAAGAGAGAATGCCAGTGCATCTAATGTATATGATGATCCAAATCTTGCACCCATTCTTGGCAGTTACATTTGAATTTGCCCCTTTTATTGCTGATTTAATTCATGAGGGATTGGTAGGAATCCAGAAGAGCAAAGTGGACAAACCTTTCTGCTGGTATTCTTTCATAATGTATATGTTCCTATTCAAAGGTGTAAGTTACTTTGAAAAAGAAATGGACTTGATGAAATAGTAGGATGGTGAGGACATGCCTATACAATTATGGAACATCAACATAATATGAGATAGGAGTGAGAACAATTTTGTTAATTTTGATAGATGTTTTGCATCAAGGCTCAGGGCTTTGTTTTCTCTAGAGAATCCAAGAATCCTAAAGGCCTTAGCTGAACTTATTAGGTCAAAGAAATTTGCTAAGGGCCTTAAGATTGTGCACAATTGGGGAGATTTCATCTTCTATCCAGTGTCCATTGTGATTAGATTATATTGTTTTAGAGGGACCCCTTTCATACTACCATATCAAGTACCCCTCACAATTGGTGTTGCCGAATTTATAAGACAATTGGGGGAAATACAAGAAAATACTCTCACAGGGAAGGCTAGAGGAACTCTTTTCCCAAATGTCACAGTAGCCCACCAATTTGTAATCACCAAACGGGGATGGAATCATATGGATAAAATCTTGTTACCATATCATATGGCTACCTCAATTTCCAGGACAACAGATCCTGAGGGTTTTTACAATGAGATGTATAAGAAGAAGGTAAAGTGCCCCTGAATAGATCACATTTTTAACTTCCCTAAAGATATCATCAGGAATATCCCTAACATACAAGAGAAGAAGATTAGGAAGGAGAAGTGGCTAGTGTACATGAAGAAACTAGACTTTGTCCAACATTTTGACAAAGGATATGATCCCCTAAAAGATGACACTCCTTTTGGGAAGAAAATAGAAACTCTTATGAGTCACTTTGATGGTATTATCCAGACCCTAAATGAGAAGAAGGAGAAGGTCATGCAAGCTTAGCCAGAGAAGGCTAGGTTAGTGTTAAGAAAGCCTAAATTTTCCAAAGTGTTACCCCCAAGAAAATACATGGTACAAAAGAAGACTGGGTACAATGTGGTTGTACCAGGACCAGACAGGTAGGAAAGAACAAAAGGAACATAGGCTATCCCTTCCACTTCAAAGGAAGTAGAAATGCATGACAAGATTGTGGAGATTCCAGACTCACCACAGGATCAATCAGTTGAGGTTGTTCCTAATTCCCCACCTCCATCAAAGAATAAAAAGATGGAAGAGATGCCTGTACAAGTTGAAGAGGAATACACTCCCTCCCAATCACCTCTAAAACTTATGGATTATCAAGAGGTTGGAGAGCAAGTACAACAATTGGGAGCTCTAGGTCAAATTTTTATGGCCTATGAGGAAATAAATGAAGGAGTACCAGAGACACCAAAGGAACTTGAATAAGATCTAACAGTGGGAGAAATAGCTACTAAAGAGCTAGATCCTATAATCAAGCAGGCATGTGATGAGTTCCTAGCACATGATGCCTTTGTAAAAGCTAGGGCTTTCATGTAATTTTTATGGAAATTGCACATAAGTTAGTTCCAAGAAACATGTGAGAAGAGGAAAGAGGAAAATCCACAAAAGGATATAAAGGTCATAGAAAGTGAGGTTAGGAAAGAAATGACTGAGAGATTTGAGAAGATCACTCCAGATTAGGGAAGAGAATTGGTAAAGAATTCAGGAGTACTTATTCTCCCAGAATGGGACATTGCTATTGCAATGGTTTTGGATGTTGTTAGAAAATAGACAACACTAATTCATAAGACCAAAGAGGAGGTAGAGAAAGCTATTAAGGGAGTCACATTCATTGATGATAATCAAGCCTTGGTCATGTGGTCTTTAAGGAAGAATGAAAATAATAAAGGAAAATAGATTGTCAACGGTGATCTAACGGGTAGCCTCCTAGTAAAGAGGGTCACTGAGACCTCATTAATTAAGGCAATAGGTATGGTAATGTCAACAACCCAACTTACAACAAATGTGGAAGAAAAGGAAACCAAGGAGAAAGAGGAACTTACATTAAGGCTGGAAACAGTGTTGAAAGCCTATGGGGAGATGAAACAAGGGATATATGAAAATGATAAAATAATTGCAGACTTGAAGAAAAGGTTAGGTGAATAGGGCCCAATCCAAACATCAGGGAAGTTGCAGATTACGTCTTCCCCTACTATGCCTTCTTCTTCAAGTCCTATAATTGAATAATCCCTTTCCCCTCTACCCCCTCCTATGGATGATGAAGATATAACACAGAAAGAGAGGTTGAAGTATGAAAAAAGAATAAGGGCTACAATTTTGCAATTTGTTGTAAATGTGAAGCCAAAAGAAACTTATAAGATTGCTAAACAATTGGCTGACATCTTGATTTCTTTTAAGGAAGAAAAGGCCACTGTAAACCCAATTTTGGATAGGTGGGTTGCTAGAAAGAATGAATTAAAGTCATTCTTTTCTTTGATTACAAATCAACATATTGTGGATGTGCAACTAATAAATACATATAAATTTTTTAAAGACCTACTTGAGTTTGAAATCAAGAGGGAAAATTTGAAGAGAAAGGTAGAGGTCCTAAGGGCAAGATATTTCTAAGACAATTTTCAAATGTTTCCTGATCTTCTTAAAGTAGATGGAACCATAAAGGACAAGGAGCAATGGTTAGAACAAATTGATGATGAGATATCAGTTTGAATAAACACCATTTTGAATATAGAGGACAATAATCCTTTTGTACAAATAATTGAAATATTACAAGATGTCAGAATACATTTTACTAGTATAAGGAGTGAAGTACACCAAGTAGTTATTGATTGGGACAAATTTCTACCCAAAAGAGATGAAGTATTGGCTTTCCATTGGCCAAGTGAAGATATTTACACATCTTGGGAAGCAGCATACTCTTCAGAGATTACCAAAGAAAAAGAGACATCCAGTAAGGAAACAATAGATGACACTTCTTCAACTCCTTAAAGCAAGGCAAATAGTACAAAAGATATCATTCAGTTGAAGTAAGCACAGATGCTACACTTGGCATAAATTAAACTAAATTTGGGAGTTGTCACAAATTTTTGGGGCTCAAGTCAATGAGAAGCTTTGTAAAATTGTAACAAGAAGGTGTTATATTTACCTTCTTTGTCTTATATGGTGGTCACATGTTTGTCTTTTCTAAAAGATCTGAAGCTTGTATGCAATCCTTAAATTCTATAAAAGGATTACCAAGATCAATAGGTAGCGACCAGAACATGAACATTCTTACTGAAAAGTTTCTGAGTCTAGGATACAGTAGACTGTATTAGGTCATTTTTAAGAAATAGAAAGTATTACTGGTTTAAGCCAATTTTCAGATGACTTTGCATTTTGAAGCATTATGTATACATACATATGATATATAAATTTGAATAAAAATCCAGAGTTTATATATCTCCTCTATGTACTTTTCTTTGAATTATGAGTGTCAGATTCATTGCATGGATTATTTTCTATGTATGTGTTGATATTTTTTATCTTTGATCTAAGATCAAATTAAAATAAGATTTGAATATAACACTAATTCTCTAAGGTTTGCATAAGGATATGAATAAGTAGTGTGAATTCAGGAGTCCTTTGATCAGAATCACCACAGGGTGATAGTATTTTCTAAGGATAAAAATTAACCAAATTTCAATATATTTGTCTATATATCTCATTATGCAGTAAAGATGTCACCCAATGGATAAGGCACTGGCCAGCAGTGGAGCTACTTAATCAGTATCTGATAAGGTTCTATTGTATTCCTAAAAGTTTGTTATAAATCAGTCAAAATCATAAGAAGTTTTTAAGACCTACATGTTCTGATTCATCTAATGATAATGGAGAATCAATAAATGAATGGTTATCATTTAGTATTTTCTTATCATTTATCTGTTGGTCTTTAAATCTAGTCTATTATTGCTGAAGTAAGGTTTATTTCTACTGGATTAGGAGTACCCTCCTTGGTTTTGCAGAGCCAAAAGTGTAGAGGGCAGTCTTGTCCCTATAGTTGGTCCAGTCATCATGGAACTCAATATTTGGATCTAACCCATCCTTAAAAACAATAGATGTATTAGTTTCTTTTGAAAGCATAAAGTCTGGTTTGAGGAACCAAAACCTTCTATTTGGGAATAAACTTTACATACCACTCTTTCTTTGTTCCAAACCACTTTACCATCTTCATTCAGCTTATTTCTAAATACCCACTTAGTATCAGTCACTTCCTTGTCACTAGGTATGGGAACAAGGATCCATGTCTTATTATTTTCAATCTGATAAAGTTCTTTTATCATTTCTTTCATCCAAATCTTATCAATACATGCTTCTTTAACATCTTTAAGCTCAAATTCAGATAGCAAACAAGTTTCATCTCTAGAAATTATTCCTCTACTATGAACACGTCTATTCTTATTACCAATAATGAAATATCCAGAATGATTAATCCTTACATACCTTGGAGTCTTCAGTATAGGCTGTTTAGTAGACCCTTCAATGTTAACATCCACTTTATTTCCTTCTAGTTCTCTCTACTCTTTTGATCCATCCTGATTCTGATTTTGCATTTCTACAATCTGATTGTCATCTTTAGTCATATCATACTAGCAATTCCTTTCCAATTTGTGTTAATTTTCTTTAACTCTAACATTTTCACTTTCAAAAATCTTCTTTAGTCTATAGTTATAACATTTATATTCTTTTCTCTTTGTAAAATAACCAATAAATATCCTTCATCACTTCTAGATCAAACTTTACAGTGTCTTCATCTCTCTTAATGTAGCATTTACTTCTAAATATTCTAAAATATTTCACTGTAGGGACATGACCATACCAAAGTTCATAAGGAGTCTTACTGGTTCCCTACTTAATCTGTACCTGATTCAAATTACATACTACGATCCACACTACTTCTCTCCAATAGATCTATGGTACTTTTCCTTTAATCATCATAGTCCTAACTATGTCTATGATAGTCTTGTTCCTTCGCTCAACTACTCCATTTTGTTGTGGGTTTTGGGGAGCTGAAGTCTATCTCTTTATCTCATGTTCTTTACAGAATGCATAAAACTTTTTAGGTGTAAACTATCCACCTCTATCTGATCTCAGACAATTCATTCTTCTTTCAAATTCTATCTCCACCATATCTTGAATATCTAAAATTTCTGAAAGGATTCTGATTTCTCCTTCAAAAATGTCACCCATGTCATCCTTGAATAGTCATCAACAAATAACATAAAGTATCTTTCACCAAAGTAACTTCTTTCCTTGGTAGGAACACATAGATCTATATGCACTAAATCCAATAATCCATTTGAATAATATGTCTTATTCTTGAAAGTAGATCTAGTTAGCTTTCCCATTTGACATTCTTTGTACATATTGTTGGGATTTAATAGTTTGGGAAAATCTCTCACAACATGAGTAGTGCTAATCTTCACCATATCATCAAAGTTCACATGAAAAAGTCTTCTATGACATTACCAACTATCATCAACCTTAGCAACTAAACATTTATTCTCAATAATCCTCAAATGAAATAGATTACCAGTAGTTTATGTACCTGATGTAGTAAGCTTTCTTGTACTTCCAATGATATTGTAAATCCCATCCATGAATTCCAGTTTGTAACCTTTATCCAATAGTTTTCCAACACTCAACAAGTTATGACTTAAACCTTCAACATACAAGACATCATCAATATTATTTTTACCATCAAGAGTAATAGATCATTTCCCTTTAATCAAGCAAGGAACATTGTTACTGAATCTAACAATACCTCCATAATAGTCCTCAAGCTTCACAAAATTATATTTATCATCAGTCATATGATTTAAGCATCCACTATCTATAATTCATTCATCTCTTTTAACAACTCTTGATACTAATGCCTTTTCTTCATTAGGATTTTTCTCTTTAATAGACAAAAATGAAATTTCTTCCTCACTAGTAGCATACTCATCATTAGTCACACCTTCTTCAGCAACATAAGGACTTTTATGACCCTTAGAATAATATTTCTTAGATTTATCTCTAGTATCCTTGTAATTTTTGTTTGCACATCTAGATGTAATATGACCAATCTTATTACAATTGAAACATATCAAAGGTAATTTTCATTCATACTTATCAAAGCCCTTAATTTTTCTTATTGCAATCAAGGCTTCAAGTTCATCAATATTCTTGTCTTCTTCCATGATGTCTTCCCAATCCTTAGCATAGTATTTGAATTTAGTCTTTGTAGATATTTCTCCTTGGTCATACTTGATTTGAATGCAGTTTCAACCTTCAGAAGTTCCTTACTGAGTGTAGTCATCTCATAGACACAAAGTATTATATCCAAATATTCTCTTGAAACAAGTCTTAGGTTCTCAATTCTTCAATAGAAGAAACCTTCTCACTCTAACATGCAAGAAAAGATCTCAAAATATTGTCAAAAACTTCATTATATATCAAGGTTCCTCCAACACATCTGATTTCATAGACCAGATCATTCACTCTTTGCAAATAAACTAACGTAGTCTCTCCTTCACTCATTTTCATGTCTTCATATCTAGATTTTAGTCCCTTTAACTTAGCTTTCTTAACAAAAGTATCACCTTCATAAATAGTTTCTAATTTTGTCCATACCTCATGTGTAGTACTCAAGCCATAAATGTGAATATTTTGAGTTTGATAAGGCATTGATCCATGCTTCTCTTGTTAACATGTTCTCCTTGAATTTATTTTTCTCATATATTGTAGCATTTTTCAGGTCATTTGAAATGGTATAAGGATTCTCAGTGACCTGCCAATACTCATCTCCTACTCTCATGCATATTAGGTAGGTCATCTGATCCTTCCAAATTAGGTAATTATGTCCATCAAACTTTATAATCTCTCTTCTTATACTTGCCATGATGAATCTTCTTCAAGTGGTCAAGATTCTTCAAAATGACTTAGCTTTAATACCAATTGTTAGGTCCAAAAGGAGGCAAGCACAACTGAGAGGGGGGGTGAAGCATTTGTGTGTACCTAATTACATTAATTTTACGTTATCTACTTAGATTTGAAAGATAAACAATAATGTGAGATCCACAGCACAAAACACAAAACGTAAAAAATTATTCTTGAGGAAACCCAGTTAAGGGAAAACCCTTGTGGGAGTCAAACCCACTAGATGAATGTACTTTGTTAAAAGTACTATTTGGTTAAGATCAAAATAGAGAACAAAGGATGCACTTGCAACCACAAGCTTACATCTCAATCTGTAGGCTCACTTCCCAGAGCTCACTTCTCACAATATAATCTCAGATTTGGCCCTCAGTCGGGTTCACCGATCTAACTTCAATTACAAAGGGGTGGATATATAGTCCTTACAACTGAACTGACAAATAGAATCTGCTATGCCAATATAGTTCTAATGAAGTACAAACTCTGCCTTAAATGCATAAAACATATACACAATAATTTCTCTCTCACACATCAATTAAAAAATAATCTCTCATTTACACCGATTAGAAATAATAATCAACTACTAGGTCGGTTAAGGCCTAATGCAATAAAAGATATAAACATTATTATCAATGCTCAATACAATCCAAATCAAGTTAGCTAAGACTTAGATAGGACCCAAATCTTCATGCTTGAACATGTTGTACCATCACCAATGCATGAACAAGAATTGCAACACTTTACTGCATCAGGTCGGTTAGTACCAAAATGAAGAAATGCCAACAAGCTACCAAAGCAACAAATCTGATCACCACAACCAATGCGAACCAACAATGTTGGTTCCCAAAAAGATAGATTAGAAATCCAAGAGATATTCCCACTTATCTTATTAGGATTCCTCAATCATTTCTAGCTAATGAACAATAATGATCAATGATTATATTCCCTTTCACTTTTGGCTCTGCAGGACAAAGGCAAGTAGATCTATTCCTTAACTCAAATACTAGGTTTAAGGCTTTTTATAGAAGATTAGGATTGAATGATCTCACAAGATGGAAAATGTTCTTGAGATAGATCATATTGTGCAAATTCACAACTATGTTCTTACTTTATAAAATTTATTGAATAAAATAATTGAACGCTTTTATGAATGGTTTCAAAATATAAGTGATTAACAATGAACTAGGTACCTACTTCTTGATTATAGATAAGACCAGTGCCTTCTCCTATTTGGGTTACAAGGTCATTCCAATTCAACCCTATGTACAATTCTATAAGATAGTATATATTTCGCAATACACCATCAACCAACCAATGTTGTCAATATAGAAAATGTCAATCCCACACACATTCACCAGTCTAATTGAATTTAATTTCTTCTAGAGAAAACCAAATAGACAAGAAACAAGAGGAAAGACACATCTCAAAAAATTTCTTGATAATCAGATAAACATGAGGAACAAATAATTGTTTTGCACAAGCATCATAAATTGGTAATTGGTTCAGTAATCAATAATTATAGAAGATTGATTGAAATGAAAAATAATTGTAAACCACAATTACAAAGAAATAACTAGATCTTTATATTTTATTTCTTCATGATAGTATGGTAAAAATTAATATATATAAATATATAACTGACGATGTTTATTTCCCCCTTTTTTTACATTTTACACCACACACACACACAAAATGTGTGTGTGTGTGTGAGAATGGTTTTCACACCCCTTTAGGGTGAAAATAGACCACCCTACATTAAAATCAAGAAAATTCTTTTGAATAACTTAATCAATAAATTAATTAATAACTACCTATCTTTCAGATCTGGTTTTGGTCAAAAACCCAAAACATCTCATGAAAATATAAGATTTTTATTAGAGCTTGGAAATTGGATTTTATGAACTAGTTCTATTTTAGATTTTTAATTTTTGATCATTTCCAGCATCTTTCATCATCATCTTTTGAACAAGGCAAAATTTTAGCTTCTTTGAAACCTTCACTCATAAAATTTTGATTGTTCCTGTCACAAAGCTTATTTCCTTAATCCTTCAGATTTGAATTGAAAATAATATAATGGTATATACCACATCATGTTATATATCATCTCATCAATTATTGGGCATGGAGGTTAGGAGGCCATTTTTAGGGTTTTATCACTATATGGAACTCCAAATTTTGCTAGAAATTTAGAGCTCCAACAGGCTCTTTTTGAGGATGTATGCCCCATGTGGGCATAACGATATTCTACTTATCTCTAGAGAAGAAGACCATTAGTTTATTCTCCTCTTTGTAAACCATTATCTAAACTTAATTTGGTGGCCCCAAACCCCTAAAAATAAATATCATTCCTTTCCTCTGTCGAAGACTTTATTATGATCATGTTGAAATGCACACCTCCTACAAATATTATCATCATCCATTTCTTTATTATGTTTCATATCCTAATTAGTTGATTTCCTTTTGAACATCTAAATCAAAATGAATTATTTTTTTTTGCACTCTCCTTCAAACCTAGCTTTAGAACCTTTTATCAACCTCTTATTTCTCCCATGTATGTTATACCCTAATTTTTTACTACACCTCTTGGCTTTTGGAAAATATTTGAAATAAAATTTAGGTTTCACCTTAATTTAACTTTCATGGTGATATTTATGTTAAATGTTATATGTTTTAATATTCCTTTTCCCTTTTGATTTATTTATCACTTTCAACCCAAAAATCTTATGATATTTACTTCTTGTTGGTTTTGAAAATAAATATCTTTTATTTTTATGACTCACAATAGGATCCACTTTGTAAGAGATTTTAGGGCTTATATATTTCCTTCTTTTCTCTTTAATCATTTCCTTATGTTTTAAAAATATTTCATTTTCATCATATATTGGATTTGGACATATATGTAAGTTATCTTCAGGAGCATTTTGTCAAGATATTTTGATGCAAGGGAGGATAGGAAGAGGGGCCAAAGGAACACCCTAATCACAAACCTCCTTGTAGAATCAACACATGGAAGTAATAACAGAGAGAGAGAGAGAGAGAGAGAGAGATAATGTAGAAAATCATTTATTATTTAGCAAATAACCTCATACATGCCAAGCTATAAGGCCTTCCTGATTACGACCAATAGATTCAGAATTCAATTACAATAGTCCTCCAACATGCGAGGATTCCACTTTCAGATATATCTTCCATCTTCTAAAACTTATGCCTAAAACTACAACCAACTACTCTATTTATACAAGAGGCTAGCAAAACAAGTTAGCCTTCAGATCCATCATTGGAGAAAGAAATGACTAGATCTAGGTTCACATGCTTCTTAATGATCGATACCAACATTAACTCTGCGACCAAAATTCAATGCACAAGTCAGCCTCAAAAGAAATCCAAAATAAACCACTTGGTGAGCAAGACTACCGAGTGCCAGGAAATAACTCGGTGAGACTCGATAAACAAAGGAACTGAGAAACAACCGAGTCTCATCAGTGGAAATAGGAAAACATCACCGAGAGCCAAAAAGAAGCTACCGAGCATATCTAACCATTCTAACTTGTTTTAGTGACACAGGATTGCAAATGACCCAAGATGCTCCTACATCATATTTGGTCTTCCTTAATTATGTCATCATATATTAATGTTTTATTTTCTTATATGGTTTCAAAATATAATATTTTTGAAAAACTTAGGCTATTTTCAAATACACCTTCTTCTGCTTCTTCTTCAAACAATGGATTAGAAAACATAGAAAAGTCATGCATACCTCTGTAAAAGTTTTTCTCTGGTCCCTCAGGTGTTCCATCATGTAAGAGATCATCTCCAAGTGTATTATAGTGCATCTCTTTACTAAATTCATCCTCCTAAGTTGTCATCAACAAGACAAATATCTTCATCAAGGTTATCTCCTGGAATTTCCTCCTATTCATGTACTTCATGAAGCTTTTCAAAAAATTTTGAAATTACATTATACAAGGGATTTTGGAAAGATCCAAAATCATTTCCAGATGTACTTTCTTGAGCATACTCACCATAATATGTATATTCATTAGATGTGTCAGCCTCTTGAATATGCAATGATACATTATTTTGTTTATTCAGGTGGATCGAGAAAACATTTGGACCATTTTTTTGAAAATGTTTACGATATTCTATGTCTAATAAATCTAAAATTTCTTTTGTACTGAGAATATCTTCATCCTTATCATCATACTCACTGATATCATTTTCTACACAAGTCCCATCATGTATGGATTCTTTTTTAACCTAATCCAAAATTTCTTCTTTATTCAAATTTGAAACATCATTAGGTTTTTGTGCCCTTTCTGTAAATTTCTCCATGTATTCATCATATTCCTCCATCATTACATTATGCAAATTTTTGAGCAAAAATTTCAAACCTAACTCATGAATCTTATTTAGTAACTCTCTATGCAGAGGCCTAATATCTAAAATTATTTCTTGATAAATGTTTACCATCCTCATAAACAAATGAACTACAGTTTCACCTTCAGATCTTTTTAAATTGACAAATGCATCCAAGGGGGACATATAAGATTGTGATTTCATAATACAATCTTGATTTTCTTCTTTTGAATTTGGGTGCTCATCTTCCTCAACTATGACATGAAATTCATGTGGGAACTATTGTTCAAATTCCATCACAATGAGATTCTCTATGTAGGTAGTGATTAATATGCTTCTCTTGCATAATCCTTCAATGTCTTGATAAATAGCTTCATCATTTGATCTTTTACGTAAATCTCATAATCCTCTATAAATGTGTAAAATTCATCCAAATTCTCAAGTGTTGATTCATCATATTCTCCATGAAATTTTGGTACAAGTGGTGAAATATTTGGGAATAACTTATTAGGGATGCATTGAAACATTCTAAGATCTAATTGCCTAATGCTATCTAGAATAAATAGTTTCCTTTGAAATGGTTGTTTATTTTGATACATTCTAAAATAGAATTAATGTTTCTTTTAAAAAGGAAAATTTTCATTTCCTTTTGGATCTTCTCCCTTAGCACAGTTGTTGACTGAAATATTTAATGAATAGAGTCACCACCTCTTTTTGAGAAAAGTGTTATTTTTCTAGTCTTCTAGGTTCTTTCTTCTAGCAGAGTGTACTTTGTAACCAAATATTTAGGAAATTTTTTACAAGACTTTCCCCCAATAGAATCGCTAATCTGCTAGTTGTGTGACTTAGATGGGGCAAACAAAACTATTCAATCTTTGGAAAATCAACACCAGAGCTTCTAGATAAACTTGAACAATATTTTTTATGAATAAATCCCCAGCGGAGTCACTAATCTGTTGATTGCGTGACTCAGATGGGGAAAACTTGAACTATCAATCTTCTGCAAGTTATCACCGTTAGAACTACAACTGATAGACTACTTGGAGAATAAAATGGGAGAATGTGACAATGATCACCGAGCTACTAAGGTATATGTGAGATATTAGATTAGTTATATTTTCATTGATGTTAACTAGCTTTTGTAATCACCTAAAACTGGGCTAACAGAACTTAGGGCCCTATTTGCCCTTAATTTGGTATTTAACTTGAATTATGCTAATTTGATCTTTGATTATTAGTATAAATTCTCAAAGTTCATTAAACCCCATCAATTTCTAGATCAAGCATTTATCACCAAAGTTCAAGCAAAAATCAAGGTTATTAACTCTAGGCCTATTTAATTACTTAAACCCCATCAAAAGTAAAGGCTAGAGTTATTAATTATGGAAAATGCATAAATATCTCCTAAATCAAACAAACACAACTTAAAACAAGGAGGCTTGCACATGGATCAAGGATCAAGCCAAGATACATCTCAACCACTCCTCATGGATGCATCTTGACCGTTGATTCTCTTCCAAATCTTATAAAAGAGAGCTTTCAAAGGCTTTCTTTCTTCTTCTAGCTCCTTAGGTTTTGAAAGGCTTCTTTTGACACATTGCTAATTGCTTCCAATTTTAATGTGTAGACTCTCATTTGCTCATGGATTTGAGGCTTCATGATCCATGATTATGAACTCTCATGCTTTGGAGAATTTGTGAACTAATGCTTGGATTGATAGTTGTTTTCCATGATTTCAAGCTTTTATTAAGTAGAAAACACTTCAATTTGGGTTTTAATGGAAGGAATTAGGATTTCATGCTCTCAAATAGGTTGTTTACATGCACTTTGAATCTCTCATTTTAGTGTAGATTGTCATTGTTTTAAGGGTTAAATCTGAGAACAACTAGCCCCTATTTCATACTCACATTAATTAGAGAGAAATAGGATGCTTTTGCTTGTTAGAATTTTCAATTGAATCTTCATTTTCCTCTAACAAGTGATGTTATTATCCTATTGAAGTGTTGTGTTGAAGTGTTTGGGACTTGTGATATAAGTTAGGAGATTATGTTCTTCTCCTTCTTGGAGAACTAGAAATCCCGAGCTTACTATCCCTTGTTTGTTTTCTTTATTGTACACCTTTAGGGGGCCTGCCGGTTGAGGAAAAAATCTCCTAGGAATGACCCAAGTGGGGACAAGTCTTTCACCGAATCTTCCACCCCACTATAAAATTTGACACTCCTTTGAGGTTAAAGCCTTGGGAGACATGATTCATCTTTTCTTGGGAGATTGATGATCAATCCCAATGACTGACTTGGATTTGGTGTAGAGCGGAGCCGCTTTAATCTCACTTCTCAAGACTACACACTTTCAAGTTCCTATAGGGTTAATAGCCTCAATCCTACTTGTGGGACTATGGGAGATTGTTGTGAATAGATGCCTTCATTAAAATCTTTTTGTTAGATGCTACTCGGATCACCCTCGAAAGGTTGTTATCACTTGTGCGAGGAAAATAGTAATTGCCCCAAGACATTCACCATATCGAGCCCCCATCAACATTAACACTTGGAAAATATGGCCTCCAATATCCATTGCGTGTTATTGGACTATGATATTTTGAGGAGTCTTTGGATGTGTTCCTAAGTCAGTGAACAAGTGGTTTCAATCTCTACCTAGTATAAGGTAGGTTAGGTGTGTTTTCTCTAAAAAATGATTGCTTGATGTGTCTTAAATACAAACTCAGTTAATTTCCCCCAAATGAACAAGCACACAACATTTTACAAGCACTTACAAACACTTGACAGTCATTGGAATTTGAGAGACATGAAACATTTTTTGAGAAACACTAAAATTGCAAAATCCTAGTCATCATAAAATCACATCTGGTATTCCTACGTTGCACCCCGTATCCTGGATCGTATCTATTCAAAATAGGGTCATTTCTGGTATCTACACCATTTCCTAAGTCACATCTGGTTACTACAACATTTCCTAAGTCGTAGACCATAGTTCTTGGATCACATCTGGTGTTCCAAATTGTGTGCCAGTAACTGTTTAGGATCGCATCTAGGATAGGGAACATTTCTGTACATCCTAGAAGAAAATTTTTCACATTTTCAGATACCCATTTGGTCAATTAGTAGGTTCCTGTTGCTAAAACATAGTCATCTGATGTCCAGAATGAGTTATCTTTGAGAGCATATTGTTACCTTACATAGTCTGAATCTACATTATCTCCTTGTGAAGTCAGTTAACCCAATCGGTCACAAGAAAGTTCTCAGCTCATAAACAGGGCACTTTGACACCCTATTGACATTGAAACTTTCAAATCTACTTGTACTTTGGTTCCCAACTCATAAGCAGGGCATTCTAACCCCATTTGATGTTGGATCCATAGAAACATTTCAAACCCACTTTTGCATCCTTGAATTCACAATCAGACATTGCAAAATTATCAGACTCTCCTTTTAAACACAAGACTCTCGTTGGTTACTCAATTCAGACTGCATGGTTGTTACTAGACACAAGACTTACGATTTGAAAACAAACCCATTCTCAGGAAGAAAACCTAAACTCACATTGGAAATGGGAGAAAATTTGGAACCCAATCCATTACATGGTGCTACACCTAATACTACTCATACAGCAAAACCCAAATCCACAAACATGGATGATCAAAAGGAATACCAATGGGATGAAAGATTTCATACACAAAATGAAGAAGCAGAACATGAGGAACAAAAACAAAAAGCCCAATATGATGATGATGATAATGAGGATGATGTGGATGATGATGTAGACCCCAAGGAAAATGAATACAATAGAGCTTTGAGCAGCAAAAGATTTCACAAAATACTTGAAAGAGCCTTGGAAGAAAACAAATAAAAATACTTCTTAGAGCTTGCTTCCCGAGGTGTGAAATTTCCCAAAGACTATGATGTGGAAAAACTCAAACAAAAGGTGGATATAAGTCCTATGTCAATCATAAATAGACAATTCCTTGCTATGAAAGTATAAATTCAAGAACTCAAGGACGCAAAGGATAAACCAAAACAACAATATTCTTTGGAGCACATATGTCCTTTCCCTTTTGATAAAGGACTCACAATGATTCCATTTCCTAGGAATGTTACGATACCAAAATATGACAAGTACATGGGAGATTCGGACCCTCAAGATCACGTGAGGGAATTTTGTACAACTAGTATGGAGTTCATGCATGAACAAACATACCTTATGAGGCTATTTCCATGAAGCCTAGGTGGACAATCTATAGAATGGTTTTCCAAATTGCCTATTAGAATCAAGACATTTGATGAGTTGGTGCAAAAATTCATACAACACTACTCCTACAACATCCAACACACCATCACCATGCTAGATTTGTGCAATACTAAACAGAAAATGGGAGAGTCATTCTTGAGTTTCCTACAACGATGGAGAAAGATATTTTCACGATATGCTAGAGAGATTCCTGAAAATGAAAAAATGGACATCTTTGTTAACAATTTGGTCCCAGAAATGAACTTCCCAATTCAATTACAAGGACCACCAATCTTTGACAAAATGATTGATAATGCTCTCAAGATAGAGGAAGTTCTAATCAAGAAAGGTAAAATTACCATTCACAAGGAACATAAAGACAAGTCTTATACCACTAAAGACAAGTAAAAATATGCAAACAAGAACAAAAATGTGGTTAATGATGGAGTGGTTGATGCTCCTAATTCAAAACCCAAACTAGAGGCTTTTAATCTAACCACAAGTCTTCAAGCAAACAAGAGTCTGACTCCTACTGAGACTCCAAAGATGAACAATGCTTTCAGCAAATCTCAAAGAGAACCTTGGGCACCATGGCCTAGGAGAACATTTACTCCATTGGGAGATACCTTGGAAGTGATTATGAAATCACTTGTGGAAAATAACATTATTACAATCCTAGAACCAGGTAAGCCTTGGGATCCAGAAGATAAATCTAAGTGGTGGAATGATAATGACTATTGCGATTACCATCATAATAAAGGACACACCACTAATAATTGCTTAAAACTGAGACATGTTATTCAGGATCTTATTGAACAAGGGAAAGTTAAGGTAGATGGACATCACATTAATAATGATCACAAGGCATTTCAAACCCTGCTACCAAACTATGAAAAAGGAGAAACTTCTAAAAATAATAACGTTCACTACATGTACACTAATAGTGACAATGTAATCACCATGTGACTATTCCATCAACATGATCACTCTCAAAGGGGTGAAAAGCAAAACTGAATCTACCAATGTCGTAACATGAAGCCAGGAAAAACTTACTCTTAAAGACATTTCAGCATCTAGCACACCACCTACAACAACAAAAACTTCTAAACAAGTGGTTCCATCTCCAAAATTCAATCTCGTGGAACAATTGCAAAAGACACCTGCATAGATATCTATCCTAGAATTGTTGAAAATTTCCCCTAGTCATAGGGAGATTCTTGATCATGCCTTATTAAGCACACATGTACCAAAAGACTTAGATGTGGATAGATTCCAGGCCATGGTTGGCCACATGAGTTCACCACATTACCTATCTTTTTTAGAAGAGGATGACAAGTTGACAAATCAACCACATAATCAACCCCTTCATTTAGAAGTTCTTATTCATAAAAACTAAGTCAAGTGTATCTTGATAGATGGAGGTGCTGGTTTGAACATTTGTACTTACAACTTGGTACAACAACTGGGTTTCTCTGAGAACGCAATTGATCCTAGGAGAAATATAACAATCAAGGCATATGATGAGGAAGAGAGATCCTCCAAAGGATTGGTTGTCTTACCCATCAGAGTAGGGCCTGTAGAGAAAGATGTTCTTTGTAAAGTTCTTGATTTACCCCTTGCTTACAACATTCTTCTTGGAAGACCATGGATACATTCAATGCAGGCAGTGCCTTCTACATATCATTAATGCCGAAAGTTTCCTCATAATGGAGTGGAGGTGACTATTCCAGCAAATACCACACATACTTGTAATAACCTCAAACAAAATGAAAGCATGGTTCCCCATAACAAAGAAGGGTCCCCCAAGGCAGAAAAATCTAATGACATGGTCTTGAGAAGCTTTGCTCAGAAGATCAATATCCAAGAAACCAACATGGGAGAGTACAAAATAGATCTTGTAGCATCTTTGACAGATCTACCTATATCTCCTAGGACACAAGGAATTCCCTCATATACATCTACACCTTCAAATCATAGTGCTTTAACTATACATGAAGGAACTGGAATGGTAAAAGCAAAAATATCCTTAGAAGAAGAGAATGAAGAAAAGGCTATTTTGCAATGGCTTTACAAAGAACCCGAAGCAGACGGGAATGTGAAACATGTTGACATCTCTTCGAGAAAATATGGGAAAGGATATGACCTTATGAAACAAATGGGGTACAAAGGAAAAGGACCATTGGGACAAAATAACCAAGGACTAGTGGAACCCCTACACATGGATTTTTGAAATCCTAAAGACAAGACTGGACTAGGCTTCAGAGAAGCTAGATTTCATCCTATAGCAGAAAAAGGTCTAGTATTTGATACATCAGGGGATTCAGATGAAGAAGAAGAAATAGTGGGACAACCCATTCCTTATGAAAGGTTGTTACTCTTACAAGGAGACCCAGAGGTTACATTCCTTGGTACAAGTATTAGACAAGAATCAGAAGGAGAACAAGAAGATGAGCCTGATGAAGAAAAAGAACATGAACCTCTTATCATGGATACACCACACTTTGATGAAGAGCTTGAAGTAATGAATCCACAAGAACCATTGCAAGAAGAAGAGAATCATGATGATGAAGAAAATGAGGTGCCTATGACTATTGCCAACTTTTTGGGAGTCTCAAATTACAGCTAGATGGATTCCTATGAGTATGAATGGGATGTCCTTTTTGATGCAACCATGGACATAGAAATAGATGTGATACACAAGTTTGCTCCTAGAGTCTTGATGGAAGAAGCAGAAAGTTCTAATGTTAGATCGCTAGAATTAGATCCATATAACATTAACATAAACTCTAATAATAACGAATCTGACTCTAATAATCCTAACACTTATCTAGAAGCAAATTTAGTAGATGACATTTTGCAAGTTATAAGACATGATAACAATGTGGTGTTATCTCTTGAACCTATTGTATCTCTATCCTTAATAGATCTTGACTTGATAGACTGGGATGAATCCACAGACACAAGCTTGTTATCCTTTGACAATGACTATTCCATAGCCTACTATCTTAATGCTTGTGAACCATTCCATTCTTCCACTAGTGCAATGAGTGAAATCATGACTGAGGAGGATATCAAGTTTCTCAGTCTCAAAAAGAAAAAGAAAATGAACAAGAGATCTAATGGTGAAAACCACTTAGTGGCAGTATCAGATCCTAAAAGAGAAAAAGAAAAAGATGTATCCAATGGTGAAAACCCCCTTGGGGCACCAATGGATGGGATGCTTGATATCCTCCCAAATCATTTCAAGAAAGGTCCTTAGTTTTGATTGAACCAACACAACCCATTAATTTGGGAACAACAGAAAATCCTCAGTTAATTCACATAGCTCAATCATTGACAAAAGAGGAGAAAATCCAATTCGCCAATTTCTTCAAAGCAAAGAAGATCAACTTTGCTTGGTGTTACTCAGATATGCCTGGATTGGATACAGATTTGATTATGCACCATTTGTCTATTTCACTAGATGTGAAACCTGTCAAGCAAAAACTTAGAAAAATAAATCCACATGTGGCATTACTAGTGAAGGCAAAACTAGAAAAATTATTGAAGGCCAGATTCATTAGAGAAATTGATTATGTAGAGTGGATCTCCAATATAGTTCCTATTTCAAAGGCGGACAAATCAATAAGAGTGTGCAAAGATTTTAGGGATCTCAACAAGGCTTGTCCTAAAGATGATTTTCCACTCCCAAACATAGACATGATTGTGGACTTAACAGTAGGTTATGAGATGTATTCCCTAATGGATGGATTTTCAGGATATAATCAGATCAAAATTGCTCCTGAGGATCAAGAGAAAATAGCATTCACTTGTGCATGGGGTACATACTATTGGAATGTGATGCCGTTTGGTCTTAAGAGCCACATATCAGAGAGCAATGAACACAATCTTTCATGACATGATGCAAAAGAATATGGAAGACTATGTTGATGATACTTTGGCAAAATCAAGGATGAGGTCTACACACATAGAGGATCTGAGGAGAATATTTGATCGAATGGAATAGTTCCAATTAAGACTTAATCCTAAGAAGTGCACATTTGGTGTATCATCTGGAAAAATCTTAGGATTTATAGTTTTAGCTAAGGGAATTGAGGTGGATCCCGCAAGCTACAATCTATAAGATGGTTCATATCTCAGTTGGCTGATAAAGCACAACCTTTCACAAAGTTGATGAGGAAAGGAACCACATTTACTTGAGATGCACAGTGTGAGGAGAATTTTACCCAAGTTAAGAACTATTTGATGACTCCTCCAATTCTAATGGTGCCAATTTATGGAAAACCTTTGTTGCTCTACATATCAGCCACTGACACATCACTAGGTGTGCTCCTCGCACAAGAAGATGAGACCAAGAAAGAATGAGACATATATTACATTAGTAGAACATTGGTCACATATGAGCTAAACTATTCAATGATAGAAAAGGCATGCTTAGCGGTAGTGTTTGCATCTCAGAAACTAAGACACTATATGCTAGCACACAAGGTGAAACTAATGGCTAAAATTGATCCACTCAAGTACTTATTGAATAAAGCAATGCTTACAGGAAGACTAGCTAAGTGGGTTTTGATTCTAAGTGAGTTTGATATTGAATATGTGGACAGGAAGGCTATTAAAGGGCAGGTGATTGCTGATCAACTTGCCGAGATGCCGTTGACTGATAATAAGCCATTACTGATAGAATTTCTAGATGAATCAATTATGCATCTAACAGAACATCCCTAGAAAATGTACATTGATGGGTCCTTCACACAACAAGGATCAGGAGCTGGTTGCTTATTCATTACACCACAAGGGTATAAGATCCCAAAAGCTTATAAGATGATATTTTCATGCACCAACAATATGGCAGAATATGAAGCTCTTGTGAATGGGCTCAAGCTTGCAATAGAGTGGAAAATCATTGAATTACACATATATGAGGATTCATAGCTCATCATCAATAAAGTAAATGGTGATTATCAAACTAAGGATGAAAAGCTAATGCCCTACAAAACAATGGTGGATGATATGAAAAAGTACTTTATCTTCATCACTTTTCAACAGATCCCAAGGTCAGAAAATAGAGCAGCTGATGCGATGGCTACTTTAGCATCTATGTTACAATTGGAAGAACACCAATTTCGCTATGACTTCCTGGTGGAAGAACTCCCTTTTCCAGCTTATGACTCCCCTACATGTCAAATTGTCTATGCCCTTGAAACCCAAGTGTTGTCCAGATATGCCTCTATCTATTCTTATCTCAAAGACCAAATCATTCCCAAAGGCTATTCTAGAAATGAAAAAAGATCCCTTATAAGAGCAACATCTCGCTATGTGATCATTGCTAATGACTTGTTTAGACATAGTCTAGATGGAACGCTTCTTAGGTATTTAGAACATGAAGAGTCTAATCATGTATTAAAAGAAGTTCATGAAGGTGTGTGTGGATCACACTCAAATGGTTTTTCATTAGCTAAGAAACTCCTAAGAGTTGGATACTATTTGCCCACCATGGAAAAGGATGCTATTCATTTTGCAAAAACTTGCAAGAAATACCAGATTCATGGTAACCTCATACATGCACTAGCTAGAGAGCTGATTCCCTTTATAACACATTGGCCATTTCAGCAATGGGCCTTTGATTTAGTTGGTTAGATCTATCCCAATTCATCAGGCAGACACAAATACATCATCACCACAACTTAATATTTCACAAAATGGGTGGAGGCTATCCCATTGTCCAATGCAACAGGAAAACAAGTTTCAATGTTCATCTTGAATTACATCATTTTCCGTTATGGCATGCCCTCATCAATTGTGACTGACAATGGGGGACAATTCAAGAACAAAGACATAGATGAGCTGTGTCTTCAATTTAAAATCACTCAGCACCGCTCCTCAATCTATTACCCTCAAGCTAATGGGCAGGATGAGGCATCCAACAAGAACATTCTAAAAATCTTGCATAGGACAGTAAACAAATCAGGAAGGGATTGGCATTTACAAATAAATCCAACCTTATGGGCTTACAGAATGAGCATAAGAACCCCAACTGGTCAACTCCATTCGCATTAGTTTATGGTTGGAAGCAGTCTTACCAGTTGAAGTAGAGATTCCATCACTAAGAGTATCACTGAAACATTTAGTCACTGACAAAGACTATAGAATCTCTAGATTGCAAGAGCTTGAATTGCTGGATGAGCGTAGACAACAGGTGTTTGATCATCTCAAAGCTTACCAGAAAAGAATGTCAAGAGGATACAACAAGAAAGTGAAACCTAGAAGCTTTCAGATTGGGGATCTAGTTCTCAGAGAAAATCCTAAAAACCAACAACATAGAGAACAAAAGGGAAAATTTGAACCCAACTGGCTGGGTCCCTTTGTCATTACAACAACATTTGGATCAAGAGCCTATCAGTTGGCTACACCTGAAGGAGATGTGTTGCTAGATCCTATCAATACTTTGCATCTGAAAAGGTTTTATGCCTAACATTCTTAAGGAAGCCCCTGTATAGAGAAATGGATCCTGAAAAAAATAAAAAACAATAGAAAAAGTCCTAAAAAATGACTATCTTGGTGAAAACCTAGCAATAGGTGCCTTGGTGAGTCCAAAAAATAAATAAAAATAAAATAAAATAAAAAATGAAAAAGAGAAAAAGTGTCTTGGTGAAAACTTGGTAAACAGGTGCCATGATAGCAAAAATAGAATAAAAATATGGCCAAGTGGTGAAAACCTGGTAAATAGGTGCTACTTGTAATCGACACTCTATCTATCAAGACAACGCTTGCACATTTGGCCAATGTAAATATCAGCTTGTATATATTTTCTAGTCACTTTCATGATGCACCAAGTCCTAAAAGAACTCTCAGACAATTATACCTTCCTAAGACTGGAATCTATTCACATTAGGGTCCTAGGTAAACTATTTTTCTAGGGGGCATTGGATCACATTCACAATCACATTTGTTGACATGATGATGCATCCGCGATGACAATAAACTATGAACATCGGTATTTCTCAATACCACCCTTGTCCACAACTGACTATAAACTATGACAAACAGTGTTTCTCAACACCCACCAGCTAGATCTCAAAATGTGTTTCTTAACGCAACGTCATGATGAAAACAATGTTTCTAAACACTACAATAGGTGAGATGCTTATTAATGAAGACATAAATTGTTGGTAATAATTCTTAAAGCATGTGTTTGCAAAAATGAATCAAGAGTGTTTTTCAACACTATAATCACAATTGTCTATTTATATTCTGTAAATATGATGACCATGCTAAGGGATAAAGAATCTTTCTTTTTCTTATTATCAATTGTTGCTAAATTATGCTTCCACGAGTAACTCGATGACATTTTTGAACCAAGAGAAACAAAGACTGGGGGCATGACATTTTCTTTGTTTTCTGTTTGTGGTAATAAATCCAATGATCTAAGGTGATCATGGGAATGTGTGTCTACTTATAAGTGCCTCCACCTTGTAGTGGAATGTCATGTATACCTTGACTTGTTTCCTATGAAAGCCTTAGTGAGGTTGGATCTATTTCCTTGCCCATTTAAAAACTAACAAAGATACATCAGGAAGTAACTGACAACATTTATAGCTAGGTGCTTTAATGTTTCAGTTGTCTTTCAACATGGCGAATAATGAGGAGGTATTCATATTTTCATATTTTCAGAATTTCTAAATCTATTCATGAAAATTGTACTATCCTCTAGAGGTCCCGCTAACACAAAGGTTCTATGATGAAAATAACCCGCTTTGAATAAAACAATGACTGTCCTAGGTGTCTAGGTGCATTTCATATTAATTGCATTTCATTTTAGTTGCATGTCATATTAATTTGCATTAGGATTCATTTAGATGCATTTCATTGTCTTTAGTTGCATTGAAGTTCATTTTAAATTGCATTCATTTTAATTTAGCTGCATTCATTTTAGTCTTGCATAAGCTTGAAAATATGGATTCAACTATCAGAGGCAATGTTATCAATTGAGATTTATTGTAAAAGCAATGATGTAAGCTGAACATCTATCTAAATCATTCATGGTATGAGCTAAAAATACTTAAATATTAACCATTTGACCAAGTGCATCATGGAATCATAAGCAATGGAATAAAAAAATGATGGAGTACAAATCACTGATATTCATTTGCATTCATAAATCATTTCATATCATAAAACCACTTGCATTTTGCATCCACATTGATCCATACATAAATAAGATTGAGCTGTCCATACATAGTATCACAATACATCTCATACATCCATACATCCATACATTCATGAAGCTTTGAAAATAACAAAAACATGAGCATATATCGGTGAAATGTATTATGACATCATTTTATCATCACTTTATCTACTCTAGACCAAGCATGACTATGACATCAAAAATCTCAAGCATAAAACAAACATCATATATCACATGTGCAGAAATTGAAAACATGAAAGATGAGACACCATAAAGAATACCAATGGCAGAATCAATATGAGCATCAATATATAATAAAAAATGTCCATGAGCAAAGGTATCTATCAGAGGTCACCAATGAATTAGAGTATCAATATATCAAAGCATGAAATAGAGTATCAATATATCGAAGCAAAAGCATGAAATAGAGTCCAGGAGATATGACAGTACAAATAATAAAAAATGGTACAGATATAGGATATGCCATGATATACAAGGTGTCCAGAAATACAACATAAGGAGTCTATGTCCCATTGGCCCCCTCGTCCTTTGTAGGAGGATCGAGAGGGGGTGCATTTGATCTATGATGTGGTGGTGGTGGTGGCATGGCACCCTCTGACTGCTAAGGAATGACTAAATACAATGGAGCTCTATGTGCATTTGGAACCATAGCACAATACAAGGTGAAGTAATAAGTGGCCCGCTGTCCCTGATGGGTGGCTGTATGCGCATACCTATCCCTCTCAGCTCTCAAATGTGCCAACTAAGTATCCCTATCTACTCTCAGCTGGGCTATCTATGTATCTTTCTCAGCTCGAACCTGTGCTAGCTGTGAGTCCCTCTCTAATAACTGTGCCGTGAGGGTAGCCACCTATAATCTCAATGCTGCTCTCTCCTGCTCACACTGTGAAAGTATGTCACCATCACCACCTGCTGGAGGATCCTTCTATGTCTATCACCAATCTTGATCTCCTCCAGCAGGTCTTTGTGTGTGCTGATCCCTGTGCAATAGTGGTCTTGTATCCCTTTGGGGAGGGGTGACCTATACTCTCTACTGACGATGACTAGTGTCACCTCCTAAGGTCCACCACCAAATGCCACCCACTACTCCACCTCCACCACCTCTATCATCTCCTCCATCTCCTCCATCTCCTCCGCCTCCATGGGCTCCACCTCCATCTCCTCCCCCTCTGCCTGCACCTCTGCCTGCATCTCTCCCACCATGTCCACCATGAGCTCGCCCAACAACATCATCCTCAGGATTGTAATCTAGAGCATCCTCAATGTGTGGAACAACGTCATCGGGAGTAGTGAATCAAGGATAAGGATACCTCATGTAGTGGGTATGATACTCATCTATCACCCCAGCATCACAGACACCAACCTGATAATCCCAAGCTATAGCCTACATGTGTGCAATCTCGTAAATGGCTATCTCATATACTAACCGGGCTCCCCACTGAGCCTCCTCACTCTTGATGCATGCATATTTGCAAGACTCCTGTGACATGCCCTATATGCATCCATACTAATGGTAGACTTGAGTAACCAAAAATTGCTCAATCACATAGCGGGTCCGCTCGATAAGGTACTGACTCTAAAAGAAAAATGGCATCTGTCTGACATCTGAGGGCCAAGCCTCACAATCATGGTATGGTTGCCACTCTACCTCAGTCACATCATCCAATAGGTAGCGCCAGTACTCTAACTTGCCGAGGTGGGGCTACTGAATGAATCCTGAATACATATAAATATATGGCAACTCGGCATCGCGGTGCCTATCAACAATAGGGCGAGTCACAGGGATGTGCTCTCATGCCCAGATCTGCAATACAATGCTCCCTACAGTCATAGAGTAGGAATACTGATAAACTACCTCATTTAAATCATGATACAGGTGAGCTAGTATGCAACTACCCCAGGCATACCTCCCAGGAGTCTGAATCATCTGTCCTATAACACGGGACCAGCCGCACATAAAACCATGCTAGCCCCTATCTGGCATCATGATGCCTCCTATCAAACTAGCTAGATATACAGGAAGAGGGGCATAGTTGGCAACCATGTGGTCCCAACTCAGATAATGATTGTCAATAGTATCATCTCTAAAGAGTCTCCTAGCATTAGCAATCGCTACAGGTCCAGACACCTCATACTCAATGCGGTGTCCCATCACGTATACATGAAAAATCCTCCACATGTCCTCAGGTGTAACCATCATCTCACTAGTCAGTAAATGAAAGGTGTTGTGCTCCGAATGCCATCACTCCGCTAGTGTTGTGAGCAGACCTTGATTTACCTTAATGTGAGGTAAATTGACTAAACTCCATAGATCGCAACGCCGTACTATCTCCTGCTCAGCATCAGTCAACTGATCCAAAAGAGCCAACACTTGGGCTGGTCGCGGTGATCTAAAGGATTCAATTGGGAAATTGACCTACACAATAGAAAATAGGGGCACTATGTCAGAGTTAGACCAAAGGTAGTTGACGCAAAAATGCTCAAAAAGATCAGAAGGACAAGTTAACTGAACTCAAAAATTAGAAAAACTAGATGCGATTTTGAAATCTTGGATGCCGATCAAAAAACCCTGTATGTGACCCTAAAACAAAGTGTGATCCAAGAAATACCGGGTGCGATCCATGAAATACGGGGTGCGATCCGGTATACCAGATGCTAACCTGTTCTAAAATTTGGCTAAAAATGTTCAAATTTTGCTAGACGCGACTCGATGGGGTGCGATCCAAGAAATATCAGATGCAATCTGGAATCTAGGAGGTGACACGGGTTGGACATCATGCAATCCTATATACGGGATGCGACACAACACTAGTTGGCCTATAAAATGCATAGAAATGCGTGAAATTGAAAAATTTCAAATTGAAAAGATTCATTTATCAAATACTCATAGGTGCCTCATAATGCCTTAGGCGGTCGTATCATTTGGCCCTCTTAAATCGATGCTTCTCCATAGGGAACACCATGTCTTCTTAGAGCTTTGTGAATTTCTAAGGGGTAAAAGTAAAAATGAATGGTTAAAAGTCAATTTTTGGCCTATTTAAGCCTCCCGGGAGCCCCGGGGCCTTAAGGGACTTTCTTCATTAGACATCACAGAGGCCTAATCTCGGGACCAAAATTGAAATAGGTAATTTTTATCATCTCAAATGCCGTAAAAATAGAGTTACATAGCAAAGTTAACATCCAAAAGGGCACAAGTCAAAAGGGTCAAAGCACGGTCCAACAAGGGCAAAATGGTGCGAAACTGATGCAGTGGGCAAGGCAAATCAGATTTATATGCTGGGATATCATTTAAACACAAGTCAAGCTTGGTTAACTTTCTCAAATTATTGGTCAAACTTGGTCAAATAGTGCTTCTGGGGCACTTTAATCAATCTAAATAGCTTGAAAATTCTTTCTAATCGATCTATGCTTGACTTGAGGTCAATTCAATCACTGTAATGCTTGAAACTAATTAGTTTATTCCAATTCATTCCACTTTCGGTCCTGAGGGGGCATGATCATACCAAAATCTAATGCTTTGAATCAAATTCTTCAACACTAGGGGCATGACAATTTTCTTCAATCAAGCTGAGACTGTTAATTTCAACTGAAAATTCTTTTCAAATCTCATATTGACCTTCGTTCAATCAAGCTTAGAGTCGGTATCATCAATTCCTATTCAATCAAGCTCAGAATTGATAGTTTCTAAATCAAGCAAGAATTCATTCAATCAAGCTCGAAATTCTTTTATCGGTTTTCATTCAATCAGGTTCAGAATCGGTATTGTCAGTTTGCATTCAATCAAGTTCAGAATTGACAGCTTTTTGGAAACCAAGCAAGAATTCATTCAATCAAGCACGAAATTCTTTTATCAATTTTTATTCAATTAGGCTCGGAATCGGTATTGTCAGTTTGCGTTCAATCAAGTTCAGAATTGACAGCTTTTTGGAAACCAGGTAGGATTTCATTCAATCAAGCTCAAAATTCTCAATTTCAAAGTAGTTCTCACTACTCTATAAATCTCCTGAATCACGCTTTGAATAAGATTTTCTTTGAATTCCTGTTCTATTCGCAAAGCAATTTAAAGAGGGGCAAATGTAATCACCTAAAACTGGGCTAACAAAACCTAGGACCCTATTTGCCCTTAATTTGGTATGTAACCTAAATTATGATAATTTGATCTCTGATTATTAGTATAAATTCTCAAAATTCATTAAACCCCATCAATTTCTAGATCAAGCATTTATCACCAAAGTTCAAGCAAAAATCAAGGTTATTAACTCTAGGCCTATTTAATTACTTAAACCCCATCAAAAGTAAAGGCTAGAGTTATTAATTATGGCAAATGCATAAATATCTCCTAAATCAAACAAACACAACAAACACAACTTAAAACAAGGAGGCTTGCACATGGATCAAGGATCAAGCCAAGATACATCTCAACCACTCCTCATGGATGCATCTCGACTGTTGATTCTCTTCCAAATCTTATAAAAGAGAGCTTTCAAAGGCTTTCTTTCTTCTTCTAGCTTCTTAGGTTTTGAAAGGCTTCTTTTGACACATTGCTAATTGCTTCCAATTTTAATGTTTAGACTCTCATTTGCTCATGGATTTGAGGCTTCATGATCCATGATTATGAACTCTCGTGCTTTGGAGAATTTGTGAACTAATGCTTGGATTGATAGTTGTTTTCCATTATTTCAAGCTTTTATTAAGTAGAAAACACTTCAATTTGGGTTTTAATGGAAGGAATTAGGATTTCATGCTCTCATTTAGGTTGTTTACATGCACTTTGAATCTCTCATTTTAGTGTAGATTGTCACTATTTTAAGGGTTAAATCTGAGAACAACTAAACCCTATTTCATACTCACATTAATTAGAGAGAAATAGGATGCTTTTTCTTGTTAGAATTTTCAATTGAATCTTCATTTTCCTCTAACAAGTGATGTTATTATCCTATTGAAGTGTTGTGTTGTAGGTCACAAACTCACACACATAGCTTTGACTTTACTTATCATGATAGTTGCAAACATCTGAAGGAGGTAATGTTGGTGAAGGAAATAAAATATTAGCATGAGGATGATATGTATGAGTAAGTTATGAATAAGGTATTCCTTGTGAAACTTATTGACAATTCTATGATAGTATGATAGTGATTTGATTGTATTACATGATTCTGCTAAGTGTTGAAGATTAAGAATGTACAAGTCATTTTGGTTAGTATATGAAGAACTTAGTGTACACTGAGAAAATATAGTGAACACTGAGAAGATCCAGTGTACACCAAGTGTAGTATTAACTGAGTAGGAAGAAAAAAAACTATCATGGTATTAATTGAGCAAGAAGAAACTGACATATCACGGTATTGACCGAGCAGGAGAAATAAAGTGAACATGTGATTACCGACATGTGATGATGAGTTGGTTGAATAAAAAAGATTCCAAGGATAAAGACCAAATTTGTTATAAAGATCTATGACTGGAAAAATTCAAGGTTGACTGGATGATGAAGATTGAAAACATTTTATGGTTCAAGTTCTGAGGAAGGTTAAAGCGACAAAACCAACGATGGAGATTAAGAGGTAAAATCTATGGCTGAAATAAAAATGGCTTATCATGTCTATATAAGGAGATAAGAAATTCAAGGAATACATGTGGAGAGAGAATGACATGAGTGATGCAAATTGTTGGTGCATACATGCAAAGCTGGTCAGACAGGTTGAAGTAAGAAATGGGTGATTCTGTAGACCAAACCAAGTGACAAAAGGAGATAACCGAGCAAAACAAAGTTAGAGGAAGAAAGATAATGAAGAGATTATGATGACCATAATGTTATTGATCTTAGCATAGATCTAAAAATGAGCAAAGGAAGTTGCATTTGAATCAGGTCATACACTATTCCTTTCTAACCATTGCTACAGTCAAAATATGTTAACCGAGTGAGACATAACCATCTTTTTCTATTGGCATTCTATGAATGTTACTTGTTTTCTTGTTGACCCAAGTGAATGTATGGTCACAAATAATTATTAGTGATAAATCCTCTAACAAGGTCACACCTTACAGTGTATTTGTAACCTTTAACATGGTAGGCTCTTAATCAAGCTCACTTCAAAAGAGTGAAAATATTTTGGGTTACTAGTCCCAGTTGGTTTTTCCCTTAACAAGGTTTCCATGTTAAAAATCAAGTGTTAAATGTGTATGCATGTGATGTTTTGTTATTTTACTTTACACATTACAGTAATTGGTTAGATTGGTATATACTAGATGATTTATCTAACAGTTGGTTAATTAATCAGTAAGGCACAATCAAGTTATTATTGAGTTGTTTAGTTTGTTTGTTCAAGTTGATATTATACATCAGGAGGAATTTGGGACTGTAGGATAACTAAACATAACCGATTTACCCCTGTAGACTAGGATTTGTGAGTGCACCTAAACCTGTTTTGAAGGCCAAAGACAAACAAATGTCATAGCATATAATCAAATCAAATTCAAAGGTAAACAAACTAAAATCAAAGCCACCTCAGTTTAAGCTTAAAACGGATGCGCCCATGCACCGTTTGATATGCTTAGATATAGAGGGATGTGGGTGTGCAAACTCAAGCACTTGGAGCATGCAAGATGGATGATTTGAGGATCAAGAAGACCCAAAATGACACAAAATAGGTATGAGGAACCTATTTTGCCTCAAAGGCCTCAAGAACACACAAATATGCAAAGCTAAATGAAAGAACTAAGATTAAAACAAGAAATGAATCTATGTTAATCCCATTAAAGCTAATTTAGATGTGATTTAAGCTTGAAAATGATCTAAAAAGATGAACTTATGCTTATGCTAGAATGAAAATGGCATTATAACTTTGATATTGAGTTTGAGAGTTGAAAGATGATTTGCCTTAGGAAGTGAGGGTATTTATAAGATTTCTAAGGCTTGGGGTAGGAGGAATGAATGGCCAGGATTGAAATCCTTAAGAGAGGCCAAGATTCACTCAAAGGGAAGCACATGGATTGTGCTAGTTCTCAGCCAATCAGGAGGTGACACATGTCACAAGGTGAGTGGATGAAGGGAAGGGCAAAGAGGAGTCAACAAAGGGGGCTCCAAGCTCATAACTCTCCAATAAATGCTTGTAAGAGCAATGAATGGGCTTTAAGAGGCTTTGAAGACTTTGGGGAAGCAATAAATGCTTTGTGGTTGAGATATTTGGAAGGAAAGACTTTGCTTTGGTTTAGGAAAGTCTTAAGCTTGGTTAGGATTGCACAAAGGTTTAAGGGTAGGATTAGGATTAGAAAAAGGATAAGAAAAGGGATTAGGATGGGTGAAGAGGGTGGATTTGAGAAGATTCTAGAAGAGTCTAGATTTCTCCTTAGTTTCATGGAATAAAAGTTATTTATTCCAAAAGCCTAAGTTTAGGAATATTTATTAAAGTATTTTCAATAAATATGGAAATTAAATATTTAACCTTAATTAAATATTTAACCTTGGGATTAGGGTTAGGAAAGATGGGATTAGCCTTTTAATCAAAATTAAGAAGGGATTATAAGATTTTGGAAGAGGTTAGTGGTCTTAAGGAAATTGGCCAAGTTTGGGATAAAAAATAAATTAATTTATTTTTTGAAGGTTTTTGGTCAATTTATTAATTAAATAATTAATAAATTAGGGATAATGTCCAAATGACATTTTTAGGCTAGATTCCTTAATTAAAGATTTTTAATTAAGAGAGAGGGATTTAATGCCATAAAAATTAATTAATTAATTAAATAAATAATTAATTAATAAATGATGATGTCATCAAGGATTTTCAGAAAACAAAAATAATTTATTTTCTGAAGGATTTTTCAGTGTCTACAACCCTCCTCTCAGCTATCTAACAATCACCAGAGTTTCTAGGTAAACTTAAAAATATTCTTAAAAATAACTTCCCAACGGAGTCCCCAATATGTTGGTTCCCAAAACCACAGATTGGAAATCTTGTTATTTGAAATCCTAGTTCTTAGTTGCTCATATCTCTCTTTTGTTCTTAGTTTACTTCATTTCTTAGCATAATCTTGCATTGTTAAATCTAGTTTTCTTACTTTCATTGTTCCATAGCATAGTTTTCGTAATATCATTCTAGAATACTAGTTGTTTGCAACCATTCTAGCTTAAATATCTCATTCTAGCTTGTTTAATCTTGCATTATAGTCTCTTTCTAGTTATGCATTTGCATTTGAATCTTCCATTTTGGAGTAGTCAAGTCAATAATCCTTCATTCCAATTTGATGAGCATCATGAGAAGGATCAAACTCGCTTCAACTAGGAAGTAATAAGAAGCTTTTGGAAATTTAGTTGGCTCATTTGATATGACCTCCTATAGCTAAATTTTTGAGCTAATGGCTTATTGAGTATTGGTTTTCCCTTAATTTGAGTACCAATTTTTGACCACACAACTTTGGCACCCACCATGGGGCCAAAATCAAGAAATTGTCCCTTTACTTATAGTTTTTTTGGCTTATTTTCTAAAATTGTGACAGATAGTGAGGTTACTCGTACAAGAAAACAACATTCTGAGAGTTTACTCTACTACACTATGGGAATAATCATATTTATCTATGATGATTCTCATATTAGAAAGGTGAACTGAGAGTTTACTTGCACCACACTGTGTGAATTCTCGTACGAGTTTGAATCTCTGGAAATTCTCTATGTTTACTCATATCATAAATAGAGAGAATTTTTAGGGTCCTAACTCTCAGGTTTTTTGAATTTTGAAGGTTATTTTGGCTTTGAAATTCTCTTTTGTAGGTTCTAACAAGTTTTTTCAAGGTATTTGATGAGGAAATCACTTGCCAAAGACATAAATGCTTGCTTGTTTTATGACTACTAATGCTTTGTGGATGTAGGATACTTTCCAAAGACTTATTTGCAGAATACTAAAGCTATTTGTATTGTAGGTTTCCTTGGAGATACAAATCAACATTGTGTTTCATAAGTTTGGTTTTCTAGGCCCTAGATTAATTATAAGGTTTCTTTTCTTGTGATTAGTTGAGTAGTAGGAGAGTATGCTCTTCACCTCCTAGAGGATGAATCATAAATCTTGACCTACTTGATTGGTTACTTGTAACAGGCATCTTTGGTGAATGAAAATGTGTTTGATGTGCTTGGGAGAAACTATGGAATATGATATTATGCTCTTTTCCTTAGGGAAAATTAAAAATCTTGACCTCCATTAGCTATCCACTCTACTTTCTTGCATTTACCTTTAGAGGGCATGCCAAGAGAGCAATCCTTTGGGAACGACCCAAGTGGGAAATAAGTGAACCCAACTAACTCCATACCATTATAATCAAAAGCTTCCTTCAATCTAAAGAGAGGGAAGACTTGGCTATTTTCTACTTCCAATGCTTCTTCATGTGTAGGGCCTAGTTGCCTCAATCTTGCTAAGCAAGACTACACTTGTTTAGGTGCATGTAGGGCCTTCATGGTCTCAATCTTGTTTAAAAGACTACAAGGGGACTACATTTAACTTTTATAGGGCCAAGAGTTCTCAATATTACTTGAGAGACTATACATTTTGGGTGCTTGTAGGGATATATTCCTTAATTCTTCTTGTGAAACTATAAGGGATTGTCATGAATGAAGACCCTTCTTAGATACCTTAGGATCTAGAGGCCAACCATTTTTAGTCATGTGACTTCCTTTGTGCAAGGATTGATCCAAGTGGATTTACTTGGATCACCCCAAGATTACTCACCATATGTGCTCCATTGGATGCTAAAGCTTGAATATGGAAATGTGGAAAGACATGCGCTACAAGCATTGATCTCTTCCAATTGATCCATAACTTGCATAGTCCTAGGCAAGGCCATTCAACCACTTAATTGTGGGGCTAAGAGCATCAAGTTGTGGTAAAAGGATGGTCTTGGAAAGTGATGTTTTTGGAGCACTAGGGATCACTTAAGGGTTGTCATTTTTGGAAACACTTATGCTAGAGTGATTGCATGCAGAGAGTTTTGGTGTTGGAGTCTCGGTCATGAAAATGGCTAAGTACAAAATTAGGATAACAATATACTATGGTACATTTTTGGTCAGCAAAGATAATATATGATGTATTATGGCTTGCAAAGTTAGTAAAAGACATTTTGGGATATGTATGACCTTCAGTTAAGATTGCATGTGTTTTGGTGATGAGATCAATGAGATACAGTGTTGTGAAGGTATGCAAAGATTAGTAAAACATGGCATATGAACAGTCACGATGATTGAGGCAAGGTTAGTTGATATGGTAACATGCTAAGTCAGATGGAAGTTGTATATTGCCGACACTTTGGTAATATAAAATCACCAACTCTATGTTTAGCATTTGCATAAGTATTTATTATGTTTTGTAATGTATTTTGAGAGCCAACTGGATGAAAAAATTAGTATAAGTATAGAGTGTTTTGTGGAAGTGATAAGAGTGATTGTAATGATGATGTGATGGATGTAAATTTGAGAGCAGAGAGAAGATGCAAGATTAGTGTTTGATAGAGCTATAGCTAGAACTATCTAAGCATAACAGGTGCTTGTATTGTTCACTTTTGAAGAACACTTTGTGGCAGTATTTTGATTGTAAGAGTTGTAAGCTCACCACCTTTAACATGGTTTTTGTATACCCCTAATAGGGTTTTGTATTCCTCTAACAAGGAAATGTACTATGTAATAATAAGCTCCTAACATGGCTACATCTCCTAACAGGGATACTATATTTTAGTGCATAGTTGTGGGTACCATCCCCACCGGGGTTTTTTCCCTTGGCTAGGGTTTCCTCAAAAAAAAATCATGGTGTTATGAGTTATGTGTTGTGCATTTATGTTCTTTTCCTTTTGGCATTATTATGGTTTATTTACATTTGGTTGAAGTTTAAATTAAAGTGTTGTAATACTGATTCAACCACTCTAAGTATTACCTAATCCTAACAGATGGAACACATCCTTTTTTGGTCTTAGGTAGAGTGTGTTTGATGTACTTTAATGTGATAAAGACCCGTGAAGACTATTATGAACATACACTTGATATATTTAGCACATTGTTATACCTTGCTAGACTTCACAATTTCTTATGTCCCCAAGTTTCTTTATCCTTTGGTGGATTTTTTGGAGACTATTGTTTGATCACACTATTTTCTCTCTTGGAAACATTCAAACTTGATTTAGGGACATTGAGACTCATCACAGATCCAAAGCCAAACTTGTTCAGGTTGATCACAACTCTTAAAAATAGTGGTAAATTGCTCATATTCTAGGATCCTATCATGTGATATTGTATATAAGCTGACTATCATACCTAATCCATGGTTTTGGTAGATGTCTATATCAAAAATTCTAGAAATTTTGAAAAAAAATTTGAAATTTTTACCCCAACTTGGCAAGACCATAACTTTTGACTCGGTGCTCGAAATTGTGAACCACTTTCATCATTGGAAAGATAATAAAAATTTCTAATTTAAATCTCAAAAATAGTGTACCTTTGGCAAAATTTTAAGACCGTCGACAGTCTCCACTCCCAAAAATAGGTAGAAGACCTTCAAAAATACAAATTATTAAAACATAGAAAAATACTGAAAACTAAAAAAAAAATTGCATTTTTGAATTTTCTCAAAAAAGATAATACATTCTCTTGGCCTTCTTGGCACATAAAATTCAAAGTCCCAAGGGATGAACATCATTGAAAGAGATCATACTTTCTCATCAAGAGAATCAAAATGATCACATCTAGAATACTAGTTGTTTGCATCCATTCTAGCTTAAATCTCTCATTCTATCTTGTTTAATCTTGCATTCTAGTCTCTTTATAGTTTTGTATTTGCATTTGAATCTTCCATTTTAGAGTAGTAAATTCACTAATCCTTCATGAAAATTTGATGAGCATCATGAGAAGGATCAAACTTGCTTCAACTAGGAAGCAATAAGCCACTTTTGGGAATTTAGTTGGCTCATTTGATATGGTCTCCTATAGCTAAATTCTTGAGATAATGGCTTATTGAGTGTTGGTTTTACTTGAATTTGAGTACTAGTTTTTGACCACACATCTTTGGTGCCCACCGTGGGGCAAGAATTAAGAAATTGTCCCTTTACTTGCAGATTTTTTTGGCTTATTTTCCAAAATTGCAACAGACAGTGAGGTTACTCGTACAAGAAAACAACATTTAGGGACTTTACTCATACTTCACTATGGGATTACTTGTACTGCTCTATGATAATTCTCATATTGGAAAGGTGATCTAAGAGTTTACTCATACTCCAATGTGTGAATGCTTGTACAAGTCTCCATCTCTGGAAATTCTTTGTATTTACTCGTGTCATAAATAGAGAGCATTTTTAGGGTCCTAACTCTCGGGTTTTTTGGATTTTGATGCTTATTTTGGCTTTTTTGGCTTTGACCTTTTCATTTTTAGGTTCTAACAAGTTTTTTTAAGGTATTTGATAAGAAAATTTCTTTCCAAAGACATCAATGCTTACTTGTTTCATGACTACTAATGCTTTGTAGATGTAGGACGCTTGCCAAAGACTTATTTGGAGACTACTAAAGCTATTTGTCTTGTAGGTTTCCTTGGAGATACAAATCAACATTGTGTTTTCATAAGTTGGGTTTTCTAGGCACCTAGCTTAATTAGAGGGTTTCTTTTCTTGTGATTAGCTAAGTAATAGGAGAGTATGCTCTTCACCTCCTAGAGGATGAATTAGAAATCTTGACCTACTTGATTGGTTACTTGTAAAAGGCATATTGGGTGAATAAACATGTCTTTGATGTGCTTGGGAGAAACTATGGAGTAGGATAGTATACTCTTTTCCTTATGCAAAATTAGAAATCTTGACCTCCATTAGTTATCCACACTACTTTCTTGCATTTACCTTTAGAGGGCTTTCCAAGAGAGTAGTCTATTGGGAATGAACCAAGTGGAAAACAAGAGAACCCACCTAACTCCATCTCACTATAATCAAAATATTCCTTCAATCTAAAGAGAGGGAAGACTTGGCTATTTTCTACTTCCTATGCTTCTTCATGGGTAGAGCCTAGTTGCCTCAATTTTGCTGAGAAAGACTACATGTGTCTAGGTGCTTGTAGGGCTTTCATGGTCTCAATCTTGTTTATAGTACTACAAGGGGAGCACATTCAACTTGTATAGGTCTAAGAGGTCTCGATCTTTCTTGCAAGACTATACATTTTGGGTGCTTGTAGGGATATAGGCCTTAATTCCTCTTGTATAACTACAAGGGATAGCCATGAATGAAGACCCTTATTAGATACCTTAGGGTCTAGAGGCCAACTATTTTTAGCTGCATGACTTCCTTTGTGCAAGGATTGATCCAAGTGGATTTACCTAGATCACCCCAAGATTTGTCACCATATGTGCTCCCTTGGATGCTAAAGCTTGAATATGGCAATGTGGAAAGAGATGTGCTATGAGCATTAATCTCTTCCAATTGATCCATAACTTGAATAGTCCTAGGAAAGGCCATTCAACCACTTAATTATGGGGCTAAGAGCATCAAGTTGTGGGAAAAGGGTGGAACACTTCCATTTTTGACCTTAGGTAGAGTGTGTTTGATGTGATTTAATGTGATAAAGACCCGTAAAGACTATTGTGAACATAAACTTGATATTGTAATAACCTAAAAATGGTCTAGCTAAACTAGATGCCCTAAATCTCAAATCAAGTGATTAAACCACATCAAATCTCAAGCATAATTATTCAATTGAATTAGATATATTTAATTACATAATTCATCAATTATCAAGCATCTATGATCAATCATTAGGAATAATTCTTTAATTAATCATCCTAGTCATTTAATTAAATCAAAGTAAAAAATGCCTATGGCTGTGATATTAATTAATGTGAATTAATTAATTGTCCTATTATCCTCTCAACTCACAAAAGGACAAAGGATTTAATTCCAACCAACGGGAGCTAGTCACAAGGATCACTCACATGGATCAAGTGAGAATCAATCTCAACCATTCATCATGGATGAATCTCAACCATTGAATTTAAATTCAATCTTTCCCTCCAAGAGGAAATCTATAAAATCAAGCTCTTTCAATTAATTTCAAATCTAGATCATTTTATTAAAAAAGTGTTGTTATTTTCAATCTAGATCAATTCTTCTATTTCTTATCAAATTCATCATTCTAGCTCTGTCTTAATTCCTCTAAAGTGCATTAATGAATATGTCTATTTTCATTTGAATCTTCCATTTCATATTTGCAATGTCACTAATTTATGCACAATTCTGAGAGCATAGTAACATAGATAAGAATCTTTATGATTAGGAAGCAATAGGATAATTTTGCTTAGTTTAATGGATTTCAATTTGATTTAAACTAACAATATAATGTCTTATTGAAGTGTTGTGTTGCAAGCTAGCAAGTACCACAAAATACACACACATATATATTTGGCACATTGTTATACCTTGCTAGACTTCACAATTGCTTGTGTCCCCAAAGTTGCTTTTTCCTTTGGTGGATTTTTTGGAGACTATTATTTGATCACACTATTTTCTTTCTTGGAAACATTCAAACTTGATTTAGGGACACTAAGACTCATCACAAATCTGAAGCCAAACTTGTTTAGGTTGATCAAAACTCTTGAAAAAAGTGGTAAATTGCTCATATTAGATTGCATCGTATCATGTGATCTTGTTTCTGAGATGACTATCATACCTGATCCATGGTTTTGGTAGATGTCTATATCAAAAATTTGAAATTTTTTTACCCCGACTTGGCACGACCATAACTTTTGACTCAGTGCTTGAAATTGCAAACCGCTTTCATCGTTGGAAATATAATCAAAATCTCTAATTTAAATCTCAAAAATAGTGTGCCTTTGACAAAATTTTCAAACCATGGATAATATCCACTCCCAAAAATGAGCATAAGACCTTCAAAAATGTAAATTACTAAAACATAAAAAAAATACCAAAAAATTTGCATTTTTGAATTTTCTAAAAAATGATCATACATCTCATGGCCTTCTTGGCACATCAAAATCAAAGTTCCAAGGGATTAACATCATCAAAAGAGATAATACTTTCTCATTAAGAGAATCAAAACAATCACATCATGGCTGCAAACAAGTGGACTAAGGAGGAAGATATTCTTATTGTAGCCTTATCTGAGCAACTCCAATCTTTGAAATATGATCTCCAAGACTTGAAGAAAGAAAATGGAACAACATCTAATGAATACTCATTGAGATAAATATGTCCCTTTCTCTTTGATAATGATCAATCTATATCTTCACCTTCTTTAAACATGGAGATGCCAATGTATGACAGTACAATCTTTGATTGAGAACATCTCCATGACCAACCTATCTTTGATCAAGAAAATGAAGAAGCAGATATATCATATTCACTTGAGAGTCTTCTCTATCTGCAAGAACACCAAGAAGAACCTAATCATCCCGTAGAGTGAATCTTTACTCCTTTGGGACAATCTTATGAATCCACATTGGAAAAATTACTTGAAAATAATCTCATCACATTACCTCCAACCACTTCAAGGGGACTTTCATTCTTGAGTACCTACTATGTGTATCATCAAAATAATGAGCATAAAACTTCATATTGCATGGAGTTGAAGCACAAAATCCAAGATCTCATTGATGATGAAATAATTAAAATTGAGGATCCTAATGACTTATCTAATGAAGATGTTACTCTCAAGCTTGATCAAAATCATGAACCCATGTCTAGTAATGGATATCATGCTACTTCTACCTCTTCCATAATGCATTCATCTCCTAAAAAAGAAAATCCATCCAAAATTCCTCCAGTGAACAAAGAACTTAATTCTTTTCATGCTAACTATGCATATCCTCAAGGGATACCTCTAAAAGATATCCAAGCTAATATACATCTTTCTACAAGCACCTCAAGGTCATAGATCCCAAGCCTCCTTGTGCCTTAGCACCTATCATACCTTTCTTAAGTGTCCCTTCATTAGCCCTTAAAGAACCCCTCACACATATATGAACTCCTATTTCATCCTTGTAAGTGGTTCCATGTCAAGAGGACAATTTGAAGTGTGAAGAAATAAATACTAATAAAAACCAAGATCAAGATACCATCCATCCTTATCCAATGGCTGACCAAAGTTCCATATCCCTCAAGTCTCATGATGATCCCTTCATCCCCTTTCATTTCTTACAAGATGATAGGCTCGCACCTCAAGAGCCATGTAACCCTCCATCTCCTACAATATTTTTACTTTCTAAACAAGATCAAGATACTCCATCTATCATCTCTAATGAGATTATTGAAAATTGAGAGAAAAGTACTCTTCTTTTGTTATCCAAAGATCCTTGTCAAGATCAAAATATCCCAAAAAACTCCTTGTCATAATTCTTAAAAATATCCCACTTCTCCTACTCCTTTGCATAATAAATCTTTTGTTGCTCCTATCAAACTTGCTCCTATCAAAGCTACTCATGAGCTTATTGGTATAAATAAGAATCTTACAGATCAGAGTCTTGGCATTATTTCTCACTCTACGGATGTTAATATCCCTATATATTATCCATTTTTATCATCCAAATCCATCCTTGGTCCTTATATCCTAAAGTCAAAACCTTCAAACCTTCCATCCATATTGGGTCCCTATATCCCTCCATCCACTATGCCCCTCACTCCTAGCTTTTCATCCACTTCCCTCATCATAACTCAAGATCAACAAAGACATGCATCCTTGAGAAGTTCTCATCCATCCATCTAAACCTGTCATATGAGCCTCATTCATCCATAATTCCCAAGTCTTTTGGAAGCAATTTGGATGTACGACACAAAAATTAGAAATACAAGAATCCACTTTCATGTGAAGTTCACCATGTCCTATCTAATTGACATGTGACTATGAAGAAAAAGGAAATATTAAAGAGACCACAAGTTTCCTCAAAGCAAACAATAAAATCAAAGAAAATATGGGTTCCTTGATCCATTATGGAAGAATTGTGATCAAAAGCACCTAAAAGTAAAGAAAAATAAAAATCTATTTGGATTCCCAAGGATTTCTTAAAGGACTTAAATATAAAAGAAAAATCAAATTTGACATTCAATATTCCAAATAATTTCACTTTTTATCCTTCCAAATGTTTTATATCCTCTCCTCCATCCATTTTGGGTCCTTGTGTCCCAAGATCTGCATCACTTCCTACATCAAAAGCTCAAGTTAGGCAATGTATCCTCCCTCCATCTTTCCACTACCCTTTAAGGTGTGTGTCAATGTTGATCTTCTCACCCTTTCCACATACTCCTACACAAACCTTTCAATTCCCTATCTACTATCTAACACCTACTTACTATCCTTCCATTCCCTTTGTCCAATCCATTGCATAAAATTATATATCCTTTCCTCCATATCATTTCCCTATTATCACCTTATCAACATCATTGAGCATACCTCTCAGTGGCCTTGGCCTATCCTAGTATTTTATTCCAAAGGAGCATTATCCAAAGAGCATTAGGCTTGAGTTCCTCCAAATATATCAAAAACAAAAAGAGGAAAAAAAAGAAAATGTTCCTTGGTTAAAACCTGGAAACATGTGCCTTGGTAGAAAAAGTAAAGAGAAATAAAATTTTCCTATGGTGAAAACCACTACTTGTGGCACCTTGGACAAGTACCATGATGAAAACCTATCAAAAGGGTGTCATGCGTAATTCCTCTATCTTTCACTCTATACTTGGGGAAAGATTCATCCACACTAGCTATTTTATGTGCACCCATACTTCCCCTTTCACCTTTGATCTTTACAAGGTTGAACTATCCATGAGAAACATATATCCTTCCATCTTCTATACTTTCCTTCATCTTACTCGCTTTCTTCCATCCATGCTACTCTATCATGATCTTGCTTATCCATAATTTTTTATCATTGTTCTTAAGCATCCTTTCCCTAATCTCAAACCATGAACTCATAATCTCCATCACCCTTTATCCTAATCATGCTATCCTATCACTATCTTATCCAAATCGACCCCTTGGTCTTGATCAAAATGAAGAATGAGAAAAGTGCAATTTTTTTTTAACATAAGTCTCTTGACATGTCCACTCTTTTGGACCACATTCATTCATGATAGCAGGTCATTATCCTCTATGTTGTCCAAAACCACTTAAATGAGCCTATATTACTATATTTTATGTTTCCCTAGGTTGGGTAATCTTGAAGAGACTCTCCTTGAGAGTTGCATTCACCTACTTCATCCCTTATTGTGTTTATACTTCATCTATCAACTTGCTAATCCATCCATCATGTCTTATACTTTGCTAGACATTAGGGGTAAAGCAATGTGATCTTTCTTGAGAACAAGTAGTCTCCAAAAAAATCTAAAAATCATATAAAGTCTTGAAACAAATCTTAAAAATTCCTGAAAAAAATGATCACCATGGTGAAAACTTGCAAACAAGCGGCTTGATGTATCCACACAAAAAATAAAATATCAAAAAATAAACAAAAAAAATAAAAAAATGAAAAGAATAAAAAATTAGAAAACAAGAAAAAAACACCTTGGTGAAAACCTAAAAACAGGCTCCTTGGTAGCAAAAATAAATAATCTCAAGTGGTGAAAACTTGGTAAATAGGCCTCACTTGAAATCAACACTCTATCTATCAACACGTGGCTAATCTCTCATGCTTCCATTAGTCTCCCTCCATCAATCTTGCTTTTTGTTTCCTTGTGTCATCATGGGCTGGAACTAGTCTTCATCTTGTTGTTGGTTCTTATCTACCGTCTGGGGGAAATCATACGCCTATCTCAACTATTAGTACTTTATCACTTGATCATCTCTTGATCTTAACCTAAGTTAGTTTACTAGTCCTTCCCGATAGGAAATTGATAACTTACGCTATTTGGTATTTCTCAACACCCCAATCCTCCAGTGTTTCTTAACACTACCAATCTAAACATCTTTGTGTTTCTCAACACATATCAGATCTTCCGTTATCCACTATACACTTGCACTTTGACACAAGTACAAAGGTGTTTCTTGAACAATGAGTACCAACTACATTATATAAAATTGAAAATGATTGAGATATGATGCAACTATTTTCTTATGTGTTGTCTATTATCATTGATTTTTTCTTGCTATGTCTTCTAAGGTCGCTCGATGATGTCTACTTGACTAGAGATTCATGACTGAAGGCATAACATATTTTTCTTTGATTTCTACTTGTGGTGTGATTTTAATGATCTTAAGACATCTAATAAACTAGATGTTTGTGGTAAGAGCCTTAATCATGATTGGAATGTCGCACATACCTCGACCCTCTTTATTTGGACACTTAGATGACATTGAAATATCTCCTTGTCTATTTCTTGTGTGTAGCATGTACGACAACACTCCTGGTTATCTTGGTGTCTTGTGCCTCAATACATGTGTTATATTGCAACATTAACTTGGAAACCATGTTCAAGTCATCTCGACACTTATTTATCGATACTTAAATGTGTTTCCTACATCTTATTTGATATGGTTGTATTTATATCTCTATAGTCACTCTTGCACCAGTGAAGGTTGTAATGACCTATGATGTCCCAAACACTCAAATGATGAAAAATAAATGGCTACAGGATCAGTGACTTGAATCATATCTTAGGCTTCATTTCATTCTAGGGCTGAATTTTAGTTCTACATTTCTAGTTCCCTTGAGCCATCCTTCCTTTCTCCCCATAGAGGTAGTCTACTGTGAGTTATTATCTTCAACTTAATGTAAAATTGCACCATCCCAAATTTTTTTTAGGATCAAAATCAAAATCTAAGATCATTTAATTATCAAATGCAGTTGACCATTGACACTATCACCTCCTACTCACTTCCTCCTTTCTTGCTTTCCATTTTGATCCCGAGGGGGCATGACAATATAGAAAATATGCATCAATCAAATTTCCTAATCTGCAAATCTAGAAATTGAACTAAATCTTCATCGATCAAGTCAATCAATGACTAAACATCATCGCTTGGGGCATTTGAGCTTCAAGAACCATATCAATTTGAGATTCTTTGCATCCTTTCTGGAAGAGAGTTCTCATCACTTCATATCAGATCACTCCGAAAAACATTTCTCAGGGCATGTTAGGTTTATCAGGACCCATATCAATCTGACATCACTCCCAGGGCATATCAAGTTTATTAGGACCCATATCAATCTGGTATCATCTCTCAATCAGGTGATTATCTTTCTCATAATATTTGTCGAGGTAGCTATCTCAAATCTCTCTGACAGATATCTAGTCTCATCACTTCATATTAGGCTAGATACTCTTATCTCGCTCATCAGTCTTGCTCAATCAAGTCTAGAGCTAACATCTCTTATCAATCTTCGTTCAATCAATTTTGGAGTTGATTCTGTATCTGCTATCTATTCTTTGAATCAACACATTTCTTGCACATCGATTCAAAGAGGGGAAAATCTAATCACCTAAAATTTGTCTAGTAGAACCTAAGCCCCCCATTTCGATCAAATTGCCTCAAATAAAATCCTCAATCACAAAGGTATATTTACTAGACATAATTGTGCAAAGTAACCCTGAAAATCCCCTTTGTATAATTAAATAAAAAATTAGAAAAATCTTATATCAAGCTTATACTATGGTCTAATTTCTAGAGCTTGCATATTTATTTAATTGCTATAACATTACTTTTAATATATAGTTTCTACACTTTTATTAAAAGAACACATTCACATGTGTGCACATACTTAATCCTGATTAATTAGTAATTGAATGGGATTTGTGCTTTTCAAAATTATTATTTTGTATTATCTTACCTTACATCTCTTTTGCCTCTTAATCCTTACCACCCATTTCTACCCGACCTTGCATCTCCTTCATTTTGCTCTTGCTTCTTAATCTCAATCACACATTATTTTGCCTCTTAATCTCCACCCTTCATTCTTGAGGCAATTCCTGAAAAGGAAGCCCTTCCTTGGCTCAAGGGTTCCATCTTGTCATCTTTCATATTAGTAGTCTTGATTATTTTCATTCTTGATTTCTTGCATTATTAGAGTAATCTTGATATTTGAAATCCAAGTTCTTAGTTGCTCATATCTCTCTTGCAATCTTAGTTTATTTCATTTCTTAGCACAATCTTGCATTGTTAAATATAGTTTTATTTCTTGCATTATTTCATAGCATAGTTTTTGTATTATCATTCTATAATACTAGTTATTTTCATCCATTCTAGCTTAAATCTCTCATTCTAGCTTGTTTAATATTGTATTCTAGTCTCTTTCTAGTTTTGCATTTGCATTTGAATCTTTGATTTTGGATTATTCAAGCCACTAATCCTTCATGCCAATTTGATTAGCATCATGAGAAGGATCAAACTCGCTTCAACTAGGAAGCACTAAGCCAGTTTTGGGAATTTAGTTGGCTCATTTGATATGGCCTCCTATAGCTAAATTCTTGAGCTAATGGATTATTGAGCGTTGGTTTTTCCTCAATTTGAGTACCAATTTTTTACCACACAACTATCAGCCCAAAGACATCTATATGCATGATAATTTAAATGTAGTGTCAAAGTTAGTATCATAGGTTTTAACTTCCTTATGAAGGACCAATAAGACAGAATGTATTCTTGACAACCAATCTTCAAACTCATAATCAAATTGAAACTATTTCAAATTACCATGTCATAAGATACCATATTGGGGCATCTATTTGTAATGAAACATATATCAAAGAGAACTAATCAAATTAAGTAAAAGATAGATACCATTAGGAATTAAAGAACAATTGGAATTATATTGAACTAACTATGATTAAATCCAACTAAATACAAACTGTGTAATTGTTCTTCTCTAGTCCTGTACTTCCAGTGAACAAACCAAAAATGTATTGCATATATAAAGTTGTATTGATGATCCTATTATGTATCTCCCCTATTAATGATTGTAGTGTCGATTAGATGATTCCAATCAATGAAATCAAATGTTTGAATGACCTATTGGCCTCAAACATTTGATATCTACCCTACATGATTATTATCATGGAGCATTAGTATTATTGATAATAAAATGTGTGTGTGTGTGTGTGTGTGTGTGTGTGTGTGTGTCTATATATATATATATATATATATATATATATATATATATATATCACATTATTAATCATGATAATAAGCAAATGTTATTGATAACTAATGAGAGTTAAAGAGACATGTCCCTATGGAGACATGCCTCTTAATATCATATACATATGCATTGAGAAGGTAACTTGAAACACATAGAAAATCTATAAGTGCTATTACAAGTTACTGCAATGAAAAACCTCCAACTTTAACATGGTATCAGAGCAAGGTTCCTTCAAATTAGTATTACAAACTAGAAGGTAGATCTGAAGAGCAAAGTTTAGGAGGAATTGACTATGATTTGTAATGATCTTTTATTTTTACAATAATAATTCGATGGATGAAGTTTTAGAAAATGCATAAATTTTCCAGATAAGACTTATTATAGCATAATAGTTATGCATTGATCTGTGTGGATTTATAGAGATTGAATATGACTTTTTGTGTTTACTTAGTGAAAGAAAACATAAAATTCCCAACATGGGTTTGGGAGATGCAAGAAGAGAAGCATATAGACACAAGTGATCTTCCTTCGAATAACATTTGGAAAGGGGTTGATGCATTCAAATAAAAGATAAGGAACTAAGTGCAAATCAATCCTTATAACGCCTCCATGCCAGTTGGATTGTCACAACAACCTTGATGTGCCATCTTGGAGAGTAGTACTTGGCAGTCCTCTTGAGATTTTCGCTCTTAAATGTGTAGTAAAAATGTTGAGTGATGTACTTGAGGTATTCTACATCCAATCCAAATGCCTATGTGGTTTCCACACTAGTCATTGTTGCAGATGACAGAGGGAGGCATTCTAAAAAAAGGCGATGAAGGCACCAAGAGAGCAATTTGTCATCGTAAAAGTTACTTGGGCCCAACATGAAACTTCTAGTAATGTCATTGGTGAGTTGGTTTGTGCTGTGGAAGTGGCCTCAGACTATGAAGAGCATTCTTTGTATTGGGTCATTTTGTCTTGTTATCTGCAAACCAATTTTGAGAAATCCTAAATGAAACCAATAATGTGGATTATGCAATTTTGATAAGTCCCAAATCAGATTCAGAGGGAGTCTAAAAATCCATGTGTGTGACTACATGATTCTAATGGTCTTGCCCCCTGTGTACATCATGAGGAAGTGACAAATTCCAAAGGATTATCACTTGTATCTGTAGAAGTTATTGAAAGGTGATGACCTTACAATAACTTAATCTTCTATTATGATGGATATCTTATGATGTCTAAGTAGATCATGATAGATTATATCTTGTATGGTGGATTAATTTCCTTAAAAAGACCTCAAATATCTTGCATGGTGGATTAATTTCCTTAAACAGACCATGAATATAATGTTCCTATGGTAAGTATTATTGAGGATACATGTGCACATACCTTATGAACATTTTTGAGTATTTGGTGAATATCATGTGACTTGATATTTTGAGGCCATTACTCAGAGTACTTGGTGAATTCATGTGACTTGATATTCTAAGGCCATTACTCTTGATGTCATGAGATGATATCTACTAGTGAATATATTTTGATCAAGGATATTCTTAAACATTACATTACTTGATATTACATTGAGGTAATATCTAATCATGTGTTTATCCTCCCTAGCTAAGAGGAAGTATTGATAAATTGTAGCTTCGGTCCTTATGTTACTGTGAGGTAACACTTGTACATTGTGTTATTTTGATAGAAAACATCCTCCCTAGATAAGAGAGGGTTTTAATGATTGTAGTGTTGATTGGATGATTCCAATCGATGAAATCAAATGTTTGAATGACCTATCGGCCTCAAATATATGATATCTATCCTACATGATTACTATCATGGAGCATTATTATTATTGATAATAAAGTGTCTATATATATATATATATATATATATAAGTTATTATCACATTATTAATCATGATAGTAAGAAAATATTATTAATAACTAATGAGAGTTAAAGAGACATGTCTCTACAGAGACACACCTCTTAATATTGTATACATATGCATTGAGAAGGTAACTTGAAATACACAGAAAATCTATAAATGCTATTTCAAGTTATTGCAATGACAAACCTCCAAATTTAACATCCCCCATCTAGACAAAAGATCCTCCTTACATAGATGAGGATTCAATTTTTAAAATGAAAGGGCATACCCCTTCATTGAAATGACACAAATGTTCCTAATTAATGACTAATTGACATGTTTTCATAATAAAACATTACATGACAACATGTTAGAATAATTTTTTTATAAATGATAATATAAACAATAGAGATTAATGTCATAGGAGAACACTATATTTATGACTGTGCTCAAGATAACTCTTGGATTAGTAAGTATATGTATTGTATCCTTGATGATGATCTCCAATTCGATAAGTTTCTCCATGTATGATGTAGAACCTTTAAGTTTAATCCCATATGTACATGTAGCATCCAAGGCACTGGCTAGGATCCTTTAACAACCATTCATCAAAATTGGTTTTATATTATAAAATTATTATTACTCAATCATTTAAAGAAAAATACAAAATGAGCAGCAAATTTCACATCTTCATAGTATAACCAGCACCTTGTTAATGCAAATCATCCCAATGAGTTGCAACATCTCATCTTGATACTCGTGGTTATCTTTTATTTAAATATGTTCATTGATATAAGTTCATCTAATGCTTTATGTTAGCATTGGTATAGGCTTCATCGATATTTTCATCCACTATCGACATAAGTTAAACTCCCCTTTGCCACTTATGCATGTTACTCTGCATGATAATGTTACTTTTTTTTGTAGATTATGTCATCGACATTCCCACCTTAAGCTATTTTACTCCTGACCGAGATAATTCTAGCAGATAAGATAAAATCTCATCAATATAACTCCTACGATGTCCAAATGACCTGATTGAGTGTGTATGCTATTAGCACTGGTAAAAATTTTCATGGTTGCATACCCTTTTTCCTAGCCTCTGCATCCTTTTTCCTGGTCTCTGGCTGAAACCCTAGGTGAAAATTTTGAAAAATCTAGCCGTTTGTTTGGAAAACCCTAAGTGTGCCCTAGCCTCATTCTAATTTTATGTTACCTTTTTAGGCCACTTAAAATTCCTATAGCGCATGTGCTAATTTTTGACCGCTTTGTCACATGATCGCATGAGCCTTTTTCATGTTATGTGATCTTGCGACTAAGGTTTAATTTCGGGCCCCTTTAATATTTCCCGCTTTGCCTAAGTCTCCCTAGTTATTTTTTTCCTAAGTCCTGTGCCTTAATATTTCCTAATGTTTTTGGCTAATTCTTTCCTGGGCCTGGCTCTGACACCATCTAAATCTAAAATGGGTCCACATGCCACATAAGCACAGTTGGCATTCTTTAATTGGTCTGCGTGACCGTGAGTTGGACGTTCTGTCAGGCGGGCCCAGTATCTCAGTGTGAAGATTCAAGATTGACGGTGGTCGTGTAATCCCATGGAATCTTTTGAGCCCATGTGATCATGCAACTACTATTTGATCTTTCATGTGTTAAAGATTGATGACGGTGGGTTTGATGTGCCACATGGTGCTGACTTACTTTTTCCTGATTGGTCAAGGCATTGATGATTCAGAGATGTGTTAGTGGGACCTGGTTGCCAACGTGTTTTGAGGGCCCTAACATCTGTAGAGGATCTACGGTTGGCGTAAGTTCTCATGAGTTTTGTCAGAGCCATGAGATCTTGTGCCAGCCGTTGATTTTACTTTTTCTCAGGCACTGATGAGGGTGGGTCCTATTTGTCAGAGGGAGCTGACATGCGCATTTTTCATTGGTGTTGAATGCTGGTGTGGACATGGACTTTTTAGGGTTTCATGACTATTGTAAAGATTAATGTACATCGCTTGATCTGCTAGGAAATAAAGGGATCTATGGTCACATTTTAAATCGGAGCTTGTATCTGTTGTTTTTCAAATTCAAATTGTTTCTGCAGGGTTTGGAGACAGTGCGCTGAATGAAGCCGTATTACAGGACCATTTTTTATCGTTCCAGCTTGGTTATGGGTGAGATTTTATGAGGAAGGTCCTGGTGGTTGTTCCAGCATGAATTTTTGTGTCTTTGGGCTAGTACAGGGTTGGATCTGTTGCAGAATTTGATGATTATTCTTGATCTTACTTGCCTTATGCTTGGAGCCTGTCTTGTCTGGCTTTCATTCTTTTTGTTGAGTTAGGTAGTTTTGAAATTGTTGCTTTGAATGGTCATTAGTGCTTGTTGCAATCCTTGAGATAAAAGGATTTTTCATGATCATTCAAAGGCATTAGGAGTTAGGTGTTCAAAAAATTTTGCTTGGTGAGCCCTATTCTCAGTCAAGGGTTCGTAATAGTTTTGATTCAGTGTTTGTTAATGAAAGAAGAAAGTTGCAAGTCTAAGCTGTAGTTTGCAAGCAGGGTGCCTTGTGATTCATTGTGTACACAGAAGGAATTCATCATACTTAATATAAATATCTGGTTCTTATCTCTCCTTTGTGTCAAGTCAAGTAAGCTTTGAGTTTTCTAGCTCATTACATATTTTTTTTATGTATGTATCTTCATTCTTGAGTTTTGATCTAGGATTGGATTAAACTATGCTCTAGGTGGGATATGGGTTTGCCCTTGTCTATGTAAGGATGTCTTGTAAGCAGTAAAGATTAGGATAAATGTATTTATGGCTATGAATTCTCTAATATTCTCAAATTTGTGTGTCTTTGTGTCTAAGAACTCTTTCCCAATGGATGAGGCACTGGCCTAAATGAGTATCCCTCTTGTTAACATACACTGGTTGAAGTTATTGCATTCCAAATATTGAAATGAATAACCTTTTCAAGCTTTAAGTTGTTGGTTGTGTGGTTTTGTCATCGTATAGTAATGGAGAGTCAATGAATGTGAGGTTAGCATTTAGTACTTTCTTACTATCAATTTGTTGTTTTGACCTAGTCTTTGGTGTGTGAAGTATAGTTTTCACTGGGTTAGGTGCACCCGCCTTGGTTTTGCAGAGCTAGAAGTGAAGAGGGCAGTCTTGTCCCTATAGTTGGTCCAGTTACCCTAAGATCCTTATACATTTTGGAACTAACCAATCCTAAAATCAACCTGAGGGTATATTGGCAGCCTAAGAGCATAAGCATCCATTTTGAACACCAACAAGATTGTGACTCTACTGGGGAAATGTTACACAAGTCTATAATAACCAGTAGGTCATCATTGGAAGAAACAGGGTTATTCTTGTCCCTTGTCTTGTCAATCTCATTTGGATATTTGTTAGTAAGGAAGTTGTATTGTAAGATTCCCAATATTCTTGGGTGGTGACTCAAACATCTCTGCATCAGTGCTAGTCAGTAGATTATTTATAAAATGAGTTACAGAGGTACTAGGTCTCAGAGAAAGGAGCATCCTGAAGATGGAATGGAAGAAGGTATTCCAAGCTCTTCTAGGCCTAGTCAGAAAAGGGGAGGAAAGAAGAAAAGAAATGTCTCTCATACTTGGAAAAGTAAAAAGGATACAAGACAAGAAACTCAAACCAAGCCTAGTTAAGAAGAAAATATTTCAGAATATGAAGAGATTGTTGATTTGGGATTGAACCAATATGAGGATGAATTTCAAGTGGGAGATGATGAATCTGAGACTACTCTCCTAGAATCAGAAGAAATCTTTGAAGAACTCTATAAGTTGGAAAAAAGAGTCCAAGAACAAGTTTCTATTAGACAACAAAGAGAGAAAGATAAAGAAGACAGAGTAAGACAAGCCATGATAAGGGCTGATCAGCTAAAGAGGCAGTTGTTAGATTTGGAGGCAATTAATTTTTTCCTAGAGCCTGAAAGAGCAGAGGAACAACCTATTGTGTAGAGAACACATGAGATAACTAGACCTAGAGATAAAGGGAAATAGAAAGCTGTTGGAGTTCAAATCAATGAACAAGTTCATGTGGAAAACCCATTAGAGAAAGGGTTGAGATTAGATGTAGACCTTGAGAAGGCTAGAAAGGAAAATGAAATATTAGATAAAGAATTAGAGAAGGTAGAATTGGAGGCCACTACTACAGAGATAAGGAAGAAGATTGATTTTCTCAAGCATACCTCAAGACCTTCAAATGTTGCTGCTTCCTTTTTGGGACAAGGTGGAAATCATGGTAACCTTGCAACTCAGACAAATGGCATTCTGGGTGCTGCTAAAATTCCTACTGGTTCAAACACAAGGACATCTAAAAATCAAGGAATGGACCCACCTCAAGGAGTTCCTGTTCATGAAAGGTACAAACAACTTATCTTTTTTGGTATTCCTAGTTATCCTAATGTAATTCCTGATGAAATTAGAAAGAAGCTCCCAAAGTTTGCTGGGAACAATGTCATCACATGTGAGGAACATCTAAATTTTTTTATGGATGTAATAGATGATTATAATGTTGAGCCTGATGATGTTGTAGTGAAGTTATTTGTACAATCTCTAACCGAGGATGCTAGGGACTGGTTTAGAGGATTGCCCCATGCTAGTATAGGATCTTGGAATGAATTTAAGAATTGTTTCAAGGAGCATTATGGAGATAAAACAAATGAGGGTTTTATTTTGAATGAATTCAATAACATAAAGAAAAATCAGAATGAAGAGGTCCTTGAATTTAATATAAGATTCCAAAAGGCTAAGCATAGGCTCCTGCAAGTTATCAAATTAGATGATAGAGTGTGTCTTGTGACATACTTAAATGATTTTGATGCAAAGATGGGTTACCTTTTAAGGGATAAGAACCCTAGAAATCTTGGGGAGGCTTACAAGTTGGCTATCAACATAGAAAGTAATAGAAGAATATCAAGAAAATTAGGGAGAAGAGATGATTGTAGGCCTCAAATGCAAAATAAGAAAAAGATGGGAAGGTCTACTAATTTTAAGCTAAAGGAGGAGGATAATCTAAAGCAGATTCTAAGTGCTTTAGAGGATCTAAAGCCTGATGAAAAAAGAAACAATAGGGTTGTAACAAATGACCGGCTTATTTCAAGTAATTTTAGCAGGTAACCAAGAATGCAGAATTACCCATACAATACTCAATGGAAGGATGGCAAGCCCATTTTTCTAGTTAAAAGGGATAGGTCTGATGATAGGATTCCTGATCCTTTGCAAAGAAATTTAGTTAACATGAATGATGATATCCCATGGTGTACTGCTTGCCAATCTTCTCATAGTCTGGAGCATTGTGTTATTGCTCTAAATTTATCTGAGAACCAAGAATAGGATAAGCAATATGATCAGAGTGGTTGTGCAATGAATTCTTCACATGCATGGGATGAGGTTGACTCTACTGATGATGAGGAAGAAGAATTTGATGATGTTGGATGTGGTACAGTGAAGTGTGAGGAACATGTTTCCTTAAGGAGACCCTCTGATGAGGAAATTGCTCAAATCACTACAAACATGGTCACTCAAGCTAGGAGCAATTACAATTTGAGAAATAGGATAGTTGGAATCACAAATGTTAAACCAGGTAGCATGTTTATCAAGAAATTAGAAAATAGTACACAACAACATGAGGAAAAGGAGAAAGATGTTGGTGTTATCAGTCAGGTTAAAGTAAAAAAGAAGATGGGACCTGTTGCAATACCTCAAGGTAAAGCGAAGACATCAGAACTAGTTGTTCCTATACCTCAGAAGGATGATGAGTTTCTACACAAAGGTAAATCTGACTTGACTATCAAAATAGAAGACAAAGGTGCCACTGAGATAAAGGAAGTCATGGGTAACCATACATATGTTCCCATTGATATGACTAAATTGCTTTCACAAATAACAGTCAAGGTTCCATTGTTAGAAATGATGAGAATAGAAGAGCACAAGGTGAAAGCTTTGGATTGGGTAAATGGTGCTTCTTCAATAAGGGTCCAAGAAATGAGTAGGAGTGATAAGCATGTAGCTTCTTTAGATGACACACCTGACAGTAAAAATGAAGAAATTGTCTCTAAGATTCCTCAGATATTTTTGAATGAAAATGCTATAAATGCTACATCAAGGATAGTTGATCCTTTTTTCTTGTCCCTTATGATAAATGGAAAATTATTGAAGAATTGCATGATTGATTCTGGAGCATCAAACATTGTCATGCTTGTAGAGATCATGAAGTCATTAGGGCTAAAGGTTGATACACCTCATGGGAGATGCCAAGCTATGGATTCAAGAGAAGTGCCATTTATTGGTACCATTAAGGCTTTGCCTTATAAATTAGCAGCATTTCCTGACAAACAACTAACTATGAGTGTTCTTGTAGTTGATATTCCTCCTCAGTATGGAATGCTATTATCTAGGAAATGGAGTGCTTCTATGGGAGGAAGTATTCAATGTGACTTGTCTTTTGCTACTTTTAGCATTGAAGGAGAAAGTGTGAAAGTTTCAAGGGAAGCTAGAACTCCACATATGATTGAGGAGGATGAAGATGACAATATGAATTGTTTTGTTGACACTAACATTGGTTCTTTCCAAGTTTAGGAGAGAGAAGTGCAAGAAAAGGCCAAACCTGTCCTTCTTGCTGATGATGAAAATAATGTGGTAGAAGGTAATGTGTTATGGACCCTGTATTTTGATGGAGCAAGTTCTAAGGAAGGTGCCAAAGTAGGAGTGCTATTGATATCCCCAAGTGGTAAGACTTTCAAGTTTTCTTTCACTCTCTTGTTCCTTTGCACAAATAATGTTGCTGAATATGAGGCCCTACTGATTGGTTTGAGACAAGCATCAAAACATGGAATCAAACATCTTAGGGTGATTTGTGAATCTGAGTTAATAATTTCTTAGATTAGATCGAGGTATGCATCAAAGAATCAAAGGCTAAAACAATATAGAAATGCTGTTTGGGATGAAATTGAAGGTTTCAATGCCTTTGGTATTGATTGGGTAGATAGAAGCCAAAACATGATGGCTAACTTATTGGCAAACATAGCATTAAGGCCAGAGGATATTACCTTTGTAGGGATATCCAGGATTGAGTGTAAATCTAGGCCTTCTATCCCAGACAATGTTGAGAATTGGCAGGTATTTCCTAATGATCATGATATACTAAGGTTTTTGCAGTGTGATTCTCATTTTGATGGTTAGGAGATGGATTTCAACACTTATGTTGACATTAGAAATGGAAAAGAAAATGTTCTTGGGAAGGAAGTTTTGCAATTAAAATCAAATAGGATCCCAAGGGGATTGGTTGCTCTTGAGAGGGCATTTGATGATAAAGAAAGGACTTGTTTTCCTAGATTTGTTGGTAAGGTAAATGATTTGGAGGAAATAAATTTAGGAACAAGTCAAGTACCCAAAAATATTTACATAGGTAAATGTTTGTCCCAAAGAACTACAAACAATTTGATTGATCTTCTTAAAAGATTTAGACATGTCTTTGCATGGTCTTATGATGATTTGAAAGCCTATAGAGAAGATCTATTCCAGCATGAAATACCATTGAAGGAAGGAACCAAACCTTTTAGGCAAAAGTTAAGGCCTGTGAATCCTACCTTGGCACCAAAAATGCAAGATGAACTCAAAAGGATGATGGATGCTGGCATCATCAAGCCTGTCAGACATTCTACTTGGGTGTCAAACTTGGTTCCAGTCAGAAAAAAGAATGGTGACATTAGGTTATGTGTTGATTTTAGGAACTTGAATGTCAATTCTTTGAAGGAAAATTATGGTTTGCCTAATATGGAAAATATGTTGCAGAAGGTTACTGGATCAGGGTTAATGTCCATGATGGATGGTTTCTTTGGATATAATTAGGTCATGGTGAAGGAATCAAAACAATTCAAGATTGCATTCACTACCCCTTGGGGAACATATGTTTATGTTAGAAGGCCTTTTGGTCTGAAAAATGCAGGAGCTACTTTTCAGAGAGCTATGGATGTAGCCTTTGCAGACTTCATAAACAAATTTCTAGTGGTATATCAAGATGACCTCACAGCATATTCAGATAAGGAAAGTCAACATTGTGAGCATCTTGAGAAAATTTTTATTAGGGCTTTGGGGTATGGGATTTCTTTGAATCCAAAGAAGTGTTCTTTTGGTGTTGTGGAAGGCAAGCTCTTAGGACATATTGTGTCCAAGGATGGAGTGAGAATTGACCCTGAAAGGATTATGGCTATAGATAAGCTTTCACCACCTAAAAATGTTAAAGGAATACAGTCCTTCTTTGGGTAGGTAAACTTTCTAAGGAGATTTGTCACAAATTTTGTAGAAATCAGTATCCCTATCTCTAGAATGTTGAAAAAAGAGGCAAAGATTGAATGGAATGAAGAAGCAGATGAATCTTTTAGAAGTATCAAAAAGGCCATCAAAGATGTTGTTGTTTTGAGGACACCTGATTATGGTAAGCCCATGCAGATATTTTCTTTTGCTTCTTGTCATACAATTGCAACAGTTTTATTGCAAAAGAATTTAGATGGATATGAAAAACCCATATCATTTTTTAGTAAATCCCTACAAGTAGCAGAATTGAAATATGATATTACTGAGAAACATGCCTATGGCTTAGTTAAAGCAGTCAAGGCTTTTAGATGTTATCTTGTAGGAGCCAAGGTGGTTGCTTATGTTCCTAGTGCTGCAGTTAAGGATATACTGGTGCAACAAGAAGTTTCAGGGAAAAGATGTAGATGGATCAATAGGATCCAATAATTTAATATTGATATCCAGATTAAAAAGTTGGTAAGAGGCTCAGGTCTTGCAAAATTAATGGCACAAAGCAATTTAATTGAAAATCATGTGAATGTGTTAGAAGAAGAACAAAGGCCATATATTTGTGATATGGATCATTGTGACTGGTACAAAGGTGTTATTGGTTACTTGCAAAAATTGATCCTCCCCCCTGAGATGGATGAAAATAGAAGGAGAACTATCAAGTTGCAATTTGCAAGGTATGCCATTATACATGGTAAGTTATGGTGGAGAAGAATGAAGGAGTATTGCTAAAGTGCATAGACCATGAGAGGTCTGAATCTCTGTTAAAGGAAATGCACCAAGGTGTTTGTGGAGGACACTATATGGCAAAGACCACAACTCACAAGATCCTTAGGTTTGGATTTTGGTGGCCTACAGTTTTCAAAGATACACATCAGTTTGTAAGAAAATGTGATGCATGTTAGAGGTTTGCTGGAAAGTTGAAATTTAATGGAAATTTGCCACTCCAACTTGTTGCAGTTCAGGCTCCTTTCCAGAAGTGGGGTATTGACTTTATTGGGGAGATTCCAAATAAATCTAGTGGTGGACATTCTTACATATTGGTAGCGACAGATTATTTTACCAAGTGGGTTGAAGCTATCCCTACTAGAAAGGCTACTAGCAAAGTGGTAGAAGATTTTATGATGTAGAACATCCTTACCAGGTTTGGTTTCCCAAAGGTAATTGTGGTTGATAATGCAATGTGTTTTAGATCATAAGAATTTAGTGAATTTTGTCAGCAATATGGGATACACATTTCATTTTCTTCCCCATATCATCCACAAGGAAATGGCCAGGCTAAGTCCAGTAACAAAAGTCTGATTAAGATTCTCAAGAGAGTGTTGGACAAGAATAAGAAAGCCTGGGACTCAAAGTTATGGTGGGCACTATGGGCTGACAGGGTAACTATTAAGAAGGCCATAGGTTGTGCTCCATTTGATTTTGTATATGGAATAAGTGCTAGATTGCCTCAAAATAATCTATTGCATATGTATAAGTTCATCCAGGCATATGATGAAGATTTGAATGATGAGATGAGAGTAAGAATGGATGAGATGATCCAGTTGGAAGAGGTAAGGAGAGATGCACATGAAAGAAATGAAGCATTGCAAAGATAATGTAAGAACTTGTTTGATAAAAGGGCTACTCAAAGGAGTTTTGAAGTTGATGACCTTGTCCTGATGTGGAATGCAAGATTGGAAGATAAGGGGAAGCATGGAAAGTTTGATCCAATTTGGCTGGGTCCTTATCTTATTAAAAGCAAATGGGGGATAGATTCTTATGTCCTGAAGGATTTAATTGGTGGTACTTTGGAATTTCCTATTCATGGACAATTCCTAAAGTTTTACTTCTCCTGAAGTATCTTTTCGATGAGCAGTAGTTTAGGTTTTCCCCTATACAGTCATCTATTTTTGCTTTTTGGGTCAAAATTTTGAGTTGGTCTGCTCTTCCAGGAGATTCTAGCTTGCTCATTGTATCTGCAAGAGATACACATCCCTGAGTATGTACCATTGTTAGCACTGGTAAAAATTTTCATGGCTGCATACCCTTTTTCCTGGCCTCTGCATCCTTTTTCCTGGTCTCTGGCTGAAACCCTAGGTGAAAATTTTGAAAAATCTAGCCGTTTGTTTGGAAAACCCTAAGTGTGCCCTAGCCTCGTTCTAATTTTATGTTACCTTTTTAGGCCACTTAAAATTCCTATAGTGCATGTGCTAATTTTTGACCGCTTTGTCGCATGATCGCATGAGCCTTTTTCATGTTATGCGATCTTGCGACTAAGGTTTATTTTCGGGCCCCTTTAATATTTCCCGCTTTGCCTAAGTCTCCCCAGTTATTTTTTTCCTAAGTCCTGTGCCTTAATATTTCCTAATGTTTTTGGCTAATTCTTTCTTGGGCCTGACTCTGACACCATCTAAATCTAAAATGGGTCCACATGCCACATAAGAATAGTTGGTGTTCTTTAATTGGTCCGCGTGACCATGAGTTGGACGTTCTATTAGGCAGGCCCAGTATCTCAGTGTGAAGATTCAAGATCGACAGTGGTCATATAATCGCATGGAATCTTTTGAGCCCATGTGATCATGCGACTACCATTTGATCTTCCATGTGTTAAAGGCTAACGATGAAGCCATATTATAAGACAGTGTGCCGAATGAAGCCATATTATAAGACTATTTTTGATCATTCCAGCTTGGTTGTGGGTGAGATTTTATGAGGAAGGTCCTGGTGGTTGTTCCAGCATGAATTTTTGTGTCTTTGGGCTGGTACAGGGTTGGATTTGTTGTAGAATTTGATGATTATTCTTGATCTTACTTGCCTTGTGCTTGGAGCCTATCTTGTCTGGCTTTCATTCTTTTTGTTGAGTTAGGTAGTTTTGAAATTGTTGCTTTGAATGGTCATTAGTGCTTGTTGCAATCCTTGAGATAAAAAGGATTTTTCATGATCATTCAAAGGCATTAGGAGTTAGGTGTTCAAAAAATTTTGCTTGGTGAGCCCTATTCTCAGTCAAGGGTTCGTAATAGTTTTGATTCAGTGTTTGTTAATGAAAGAAGAAAGTTGCAAGTCTAAGCTGTAGTTTGCAAGCAGGGTGCCTTGTGATTCATTATGTACATAGAAGGAATTCATCATACTTAATACATATATCTGGTTCTTATCTCTCCTTTGTGTCAAGTCAAGTAAGCTTTGAGTTTTCTAGCTCATTACATATTGTTTTTTATGTATGTATCTTCATTCTTGAGTTCTGATCTAGGATTGGATTAAACTATGCTCTAGATGGGATATGGATTTTCCCTTGTCTATGTAAGGATGTCTTGTAAGTAGTAAAGATTAGGATAAATGTATTTATGGCTATGAATTCTCTAATATTCTCAAATTTGTGTGTCTTTGTGTCTAAGAAATCTTGCCCAATGGATGAGGCACTGGCCTAAATGAGTATCCCTCTTGTTAACATACATTGGTTGAAGTTATTGCATTCCAAATATTGAAATGAATAACCTTTTCAAGCTTTAAGTTGTTGGTTGTGTGGTTTTGTCACTGTATAGTAATGGAGAGTCAATGAATGTGAGGTTAGCATTTAGTACTTTCTTACTATCAATCTATTGTTTTGACCCAGTCTTTGGTGTGTGAAGTATAGTTTTCACTGGGTTAGGTGCACCCACCTTGGTTTTACAGAGCTAGAAGTGAAGAGGGCAACCTTGTCCCTATAGTTGGTCCAGTTACCCTAAGATCCTTATACATTTTGGAACTAACCAATCCTAAAATCAACCTGAGGGTATATTGGCAGCCTAAGAGCATAAACGTCCATTTTGAACACCAAAATATGTTACTCCACTAAATGATCTTGGTGGATGAGTTTGTACTCGGTAACTGCGTTGGGGTTCTCAGTGGAATGTTCCTATTTTGGTTCACCAATGAGCTCAGTCAATGTTTTGGTGTCCTATCACCGAGTGGCATTGGTGATGTTGTGTATTTCTCGGTTGATGTTTTGACAAGATCTGTGGTCTAGCTCACCAATGATTTTATTTTGATTATTTTGGCTAACCAACATGTGCATTTAATTTGGGTCACATTCCTCATGATATGGATTGATCGGTGGGATGCATAAGGACCTAAATCAGGGTTGGTTCTTTCTCCTATGCAAATTTAATGACTTTTGTAAGATGACATGAAGGATAACACATTTTTTCATGAGTTTCTTGGAGATGACAATTGTTTTATGATTTCTAATTTGTAAGGAAGACTTGTGGCCATGTTGTATAAAAATAGGATATGGGTAGCATACAGAGGTAGTGGGGATTAGCTAGCAAGGGAGTGGTTGGATCCTGTGAGATATTATTATATTTTGTGTATTGGCCATAACTAGGAATTTCTTACAACTTGACATGTTGCATGTAATTAGCATTTGATGAAAGAAATAATTGAATTTTGTATATCTTGTTGTTGTGTTGTACTTTTGCTATGATTGTTTAGCAACTTGGGTGGATAGTCTATTTTTAGAACCTCCAACTATAGGGTGTTGCGTCAGGTGGTATCAGAGAAAAGGTTGATCTAGTTGGAGACTTATCAAAGTGAGGTTGTGTTTCCTCTAGAGATTTCTTGCGATATGTGTTGCAGATCTATGTTCCTGGACTTGTGAAACCCTGTCTAGTTGTTCATGTGAGGTAGCAGGTTGTGTTAGGATTAGGTAATACTAAGAGGGGGGTGAATCAATATTACAACACTTTAATTTAAACTTCAACCAATTGAAAATAAACCATAATAATATAGAAATAAAAAGAACATAAATGCTCAACACATAACTCATGACACCATGATTTGTTTTTGAGGAAACCCTGGCCAAGGAAAACCCCTAGTGGTGATGGTACCCACAACTATGCACTAATATATAGTATCCTTGTTAGGAGATCTAGCCCTGTTAGGAGATGATTATTACATAGTACATTTCCTTGTTAGAGGAATAAAAAACCCTATTAGGGGTATACAAAAACCTTGTTAAAGGTGGTGAGCTTATAGCTCTTACAATCAAAATACTGTCACAAAGAGTTCTTCAAAAGTGAACAATACAAGCACTTGCTATGATTAGATAGTTCTGTTAGGAATAATAGTCCATAATACAACTAAGAGGGGGGGGGGGGTGAATCAGTTGTATGACATATTATTAATCTTTAAAATTTAAGTAGCAGCAATAACAGATCCAATGAAAATAATGAATTCCAATACAATAACACAATATTTTGGTGTAGGGGAAACCCCATTAAAGGTAAAAACCCTGGTGGGAATTAGCACCCACAAATGATGTACTGAGAGTATAGTTATCTTTGTTAGAAGATATAGCTCTGTTAGGAGCTTATTGAAATATTACAGTACATAGTCCTTGTTAGAGGATAGACCCTATTAGGAGTCAAGAAGAAAAAGGGAGGACTCACTGCCCAAAGAAGGTTAAGTCCACCTTTAGAACTCATTGTTCGCAACACAACTGTATATGAAGAAATACATAGTCTTTTGAACTGTTCGGTAGCAACTATCTTTGCTTGATCAGTCCCAATGAAGTCCACCAACAAACCTCTGATCTACATACAACAGACATAAGCTCATTGTTTTCACACCCTTTCTATATCATCTCCTTCTCATCCATATCTTTTCCAAAGAAAAGACCTTTCATTTATACCTTATTAAAATTCTCATGAATAGGTCGGCCCATAAGGCTTTCCTAATTACAAATAATTACATAAACCCTTGCTAAGATACACATGGTATCTAGAACAAGAATACAATGATTACATTACAAAAATTAAGGACCAACATCCTTAATTCAAGTTCACCATCCATCATACACACTACATCTCTGTGGTCGACTTCCAAATAGGTCACCTCTAGAACACATGCCACAAATGACATCATCTTGCCTTCCATACCTTGCACAATTCATAGAACATTCTTCAATACTATTTCTTTCATCTTTGAAGTTTGCATATATTGATTCCATATCGCCTGTAAGCTATACACAAATCATATATACTAACTCTGTCATTTTTCACTGTCACAGTCAGTGACCAGTCTTCACCAAAATATTTGAAACTCATCCAATATGAAACATTACATGATGCGATCTTGGATATAAGATCACAACACCCTCCTAAACTATCATCTATCTTCACAACATCTGAACCATCCATACAGTGTTTTTACAGTGTGATAACCAACCTTTTTTCCTCATAGAAACATATGTTGACATCAGTGAGAAAACATAGATGACAATTGTATGAGTGCCCATTTAGTAATGTGGTGATTAAATATATTAAATGTCTCAATCACCTCCCCATGCATTAGAAATATCCAACAATCTCCCCCTTTGGCATTGATGTCAACATATGGGAAAATCCATCATCCCAAAGTTATATCAATCCAAAGTTCTACAACCAAAAAATCTCCTCATATAGTAGGGATTTTATCATAACAACACTCCCTCTTTGACAAAAATGGAAAAGGGTGCCATGAGTCATCAACTTCTTTCCAACATCCTTCTTCCATGATCACTCCCCCTGAGGAGTAGATCCCTACATCTAGTCTAGATTTTGATAAGGCTCTGAGTACCTCTAGACTGATGCATCTTTACATCATTTAATTCTGACTAGGAGGGGCCTGAACCCCCATCATACCTCTCAGATAATCAAAGGTATCTTTTGGTAGTGGCTTTGTGAGGATGTTTGCAATCTACTCTTTTGTACTAATATATTCTAATTTTATTTCCTTCTTTGCCACCTTGTCTCTCAAGAAGTGATATTTGATAGAAATATGTTTAGTCTTAGAGTGCATCACTAGATTCTTTGACATATTCACTGTACTGGTATTATCACAATGGATAATTACAGGCTCATCAAAATTTATTCTAATGTCTATCAGCATTTGTTTCATCCAAACAATTTGAGTGCAATTTATGGCAGCAACAACATACTCTCATTCAGTAGTAGATTGTGCTATACAATCTTGTTTCTTACTTAGCCAAGAAACCAACTTTTTTCCAAGAAAAAATGCACCACCACTAGTAGTCTTTCTGTCATCAATATTTCCTTCCCAATCAACATCAGTATAAGCATGAAGTTCAAAGCTATCATTTCTATCATACCATAAGCAATAGTCTATGGTTCCTTTCAGATATCTCAATATCCCTTTCACAACAACTAGGTGTGTTTCTTTGGGTTCTATCTGATATCTAGCCACAATTCCAACAGAATTAGTAATATCCGGTTTAGTGTGGGTCAGATATTGTAATCCTCCAACCATTGATCTATAAAAGGTTTGAAAAAAACACTTTGATTCATCATCAATTGTTAGCTTATTTCTAGTCACCATGGGTGTTCCTACTGGCTTACAGTCTTCCATTCCAAACTTCTTTAGCATTTCTTTGAGATACTTAGTCTGAGAAATAAAGTTACCATTCTCATTCTGAATTATTTGCAATCCAAGAAAGAATTTCATTTCACCTATCATGGACATCTCAAATTCACTTTCCATTTCCTTAGAAAATTTCTTACACAGATCATCATCACCTCCAAAGATAATATCATCAATAAAGACTTCTATTATCAAGATTCCATCTTCACTAGTTCTTAAATACAAATTACTGTCCGCATTACCTTTTCTGAATCCAAGACAAAGTAGGTACTTGTCTAACCTTGCATACCAAGCCCTTGGAGCTTGCTTCAGCCCATACAAAGCTTTCTTTAACTTGCACACCATGTCTCTATCTTCACATAGAGGAAATCCATCAGGTTGTTCCATATATACTTCTTCAAGATCCCCATTCAAAAATGTAGATTTCACATCCATCTGATACTCATTGAAGTTCTTATTTGCAACATAAGCCAAGAACAATCTTACTACCTCTATTCTAGCAATAGGAGAAAATGTTTCTTCAAAGTCTATGCCTTCTTGCTATGAATATCCTTTACATACTAGTCTTGCTTTTTTTTCTTACAACAGTTCCTTCTTCATTCATTTTGTTTCTAAAAACCCATTTTGTTCCTATTATATTTTTGTTTTTAGGTCTAGAAACCAATTCCCAAGTGTTATTCTTCTTTATCTGATCTAACTCTTCCTTAATAGCATTTAACCAAGATTCATCTCTACATGCTTCATTTGTAGGTTTTGGTTCAACTTGAGAAATCAAACAAATTTCTTCTCTAACCTTTGATCTAGTTAATACTCCTTGATTGGTATTTCCAATAATTTGATTTTCGGGATGGTTATTCTTTACATACCTTAGTGTTTTAGGAACCTCAGTAGCCTCACTTGTGAAAACATCACAAGCCTCTTTTTCACTTTTTGCCTTAACAAGTTACTCTCCTTCTGTAGTAGCAATAGCTTCTTTGATCTGTATAATCTGATTACTATCATAAATTCTTTCTTGTATTTGAAACTTTTCATCTATTCTTACATTGTTACTTTCAATCATCTTCCTCAATCTCATATTGAAACATTTGTGAGCGTTGCTCTTAATAGAGTAACCAAGAAAAATTCCTTCATCACTTCTAGCATCAAACTTTCCTATCTCATCATCTCTCTTGATATAACACTTACTACCAAATATTCTAAAATATTTTATAGTAGGAGTATGATCAAACCATAATTCATAAGGATTCTTACTTGTACCTTCTCTGATTTGAATAATGTTCAATGTATACAATTTTGTTTGAATATCCTCTCTCCAATGTACATGAGATACATTTCTTTCAAGCAACATTGTCCTAGCAACATCAAGTATAGTCATGTTCCTTCGCTCTGCTATCCCATTCTGTTGTGGAGTCCTAGGAGTATATGTCTGTCTCTTTATTGCATGCTCTTCGCAGTATGAATTGAATAAGTCTGAAGTAAAATCTCCACCTCTATCTGACCTTAGATACTTAATCTTTAAAACCTAATTCATTCTCTAATTTTTCTTTGAACAACTTGAATTTATTAAATGCTTCTAATTTTTCCTTTAAATAAGTAACCCACATCATTCTAGAAAAGTCATCTACAAAGAGTATGAAATACCTTTCACCATAGTATGATTTTGTCCTTGTAGGTCCACATAGCTATGTGTACCAGCTCCAATTTCTATCTTTATGTATATGCTTTTCTTTTGTAACTGCTTCTAGTTTGTTTTCCCATGACACACTCTCTGCAAACAATGTTAGATGGTTTCACAATCTTTGGCAGATCTCTTACTGCATTAGTCATAATTGCCTTTACAATGTTATCAAAATTAACATGATAAAATCTTCTATGCCATAACCAATTGTCACCAACCTTCACAACAAAACAAGAGTTTCTAGATGTATTTAATTCAAATACATTACTTTTGGATTTAGAACAGCCGATTGCAATCTTCTTACTTGCCTTACTTCTGATAAAACATTTACCATTAAAAAAACTTAGTTGAAACTCTTTATCCATCAACTGTCCAACACTCAATAAGTTATGTTTCAATCCTTTAATGAGAAGTACATTATCTATATTATTCTTTCCATCCAGAGTAATAATTCCTATTCCTATGATAGATTTAGTAAGATTGTCTCCAAACCTCACAACACCACATTCATACTTTACTAATTTAACAAACTTGTTTTTATCTGCAATCATATGATGAGAACAACCAGTATCTATTATCCATTTAGTTTTCTTGTCAACATGAGATACTAAAGCTTTTTCCTCATGCACTAGCTCATCTCTAATAGCAAAAAATCTGATCTCATCATAATCTTAATCATCATCATAAAAAATACCTTCACTAGCACAATAACATTCTTTGTCCCTTTTAATCTTTGCAAAATTAGGTTTGTACTGAGGAACTCTTGCAGGATATCTAGATGCAAAATGACCTACCTTATTGCATGAAAAATATTTCAGGAGTAACTTTCCTTCAAATTTTCCCTTGCCTCTCTTTTCTCTTCTAGCAATCAGTGCAACAAGTTCATCCATCTTTCTTTTTTTTGCCATTATCTGTTCCCATTCCTCAGCATACTCACCAACCTATTCTTTTAGGTCTTCATTGCCGATGTTTGGAAGTGCAGGCAATTTCTTATGTGCAAATTCCTTAAATGCAAATTCAAATATAGGTACAACCTCTCTTAATTCTGCATCTTCAAAAGTAGTTAGCTTTGCGATCAACATCTCTTTGCTAAAGTTCAGAGTCAGAGGTATAGTTTCTTGAATAGGCATAGACTTGAACTTGTAAGTAGGTGTTAATGATCTAAGAATCTTTGCAATAACTTCTTCTTCATCATAAGTGTCTCCACAGTTTTTGATTCCAACTACAACTTTTGTAACCCTTTGGACATAAACCCTAATGCTTTCATCCTCATTCATTTGTAGCTTCTCCATCTTTGTCTTCTAGTTTTGTAACTTTGCTTGTTTGGTATACTTGTCTCTATCATATAGTACTTCTAATCTTTCCCAAATCTGGTATGACCAATCTAGGTCTTTAACTTCAATAAACTCTCCTTCAGAGAGTATGTTGATGAATGATTCTCTTGCAATCATGTTAAGTGAAAACATCTTATTTTCATCCTCAGTAGCAGTTGTCAATTCATCTTCGGTATTTATATCTATCTTGTTCCTTGTAATCAATCAATAGTCAATCCCTAGACAAAATAGGTGAGTTCATGTTTTATTCTTCCAACTGTAAAAGTTTTCAAGATCAAATTTTAGTCTATCCTTCCTATAGTATGCCACCTCCAAAATCACCTCAAGCTGTTATAATTTCTCTCTAAGACCACTTTCTCTGATACCAATTTTTAGGAATAACAGTCTATAATACAACTGAGAGGGGGGGTGGATCAATTGTATGATAGATTATTAATCTTTAAAATTTAAGTAGCAACAATGTCAGATCCAATGAACATAATGAATGCTACCACAATAACATAATATTTTGGTGTCGAGGAAACCCTGTTAAAGGTAAAAACCCCGATGGGAATTAGCACCCACAAATGATGTACCAAGAGTATAGTTATCCTTGTTAGAAGATATAGCCCTATTAGGAGCTTATTGAAATATTATAGTACATAGTCCTTGTTAGAGTACAGACCCTGTTAGGAGTTAAGAAGAAAAAGGGAGGGCTCACTGCCCAAAGAAGGTTAAGTCTACCTTCATAACTCACTGTTTGCAACACAAGTGTATATGAAGAAATACATAGTCTTTTGAACTATTTGGCAACAACTATCTTTGCTTGATCAGTCCCAATGAAGTCTACCAACAAACCTCTAATCTACATACAATAGACAGAAGCTCAAAAATTTCACAACCTCTCTATATCATCTCCTTCTCATCCATATCTTTTCCAAAGAAAAGACATTTCATTTATACCTTATTACAATTCTCATGAACAGGTCAGCCCATAAGGCTTTCTTAATTACAAATAATTACATAAACCCTTGCTAAGATACACACAATATCTAGAACAAGTATACAATGATTACATTACAACAATTAAGGACCGACATCATTAATTCAAGTTTGCCATCCATCATACATACTACATCTCTATGGTTGGCTTCGAAATAGATCACCTCTAGAACACACACCACAACTGATGTCATCCTGCCTTCGTACCTTGTGCAGTTCATAGAACATTCTTCAATAATCTATCTTTCATCTCTGAAGTTTTCATATACTGATTCCATATCATCTATAAGCTATACACAAATCACAGAGACTAACTCTGTCATTTTTCACTGTTACAGTCAATGACCAGTCTTCACCAAAACATCTGTAACTCATCCAATATGAAACATTACATAATGCAATCTTGGATATAAGATCACAACACCCTCCTGAACTCTCATCTATCTTCACATCATCTGAACCATCTGTACAGTGTCCATACACTATGATAAGCAACCTATTTTCCTCATAGAAACATATGTTGACATCAGTGACAAAACATAGGTGACAACAGGTATGAGTTCCCATTTAGTAACGTAGTGATTAAACACATTAAATGTCTCAATCACCTCCCCATGCATTAGCAATATCCAAAAAGTTCCAGTTATATCTCTGTCAAACACAAATCTCACATCTTCTCTCTTCTCTCAGATTCACATCATCACATCATCATCACAATCACACTCATCGCTTCCACAAAACACTCTATACTTATATACAAATTTTGCCATCCAGTTGACTCTCAAAATACATTACAAAATATAACAAATAATAATGCAAATGTTGAACATAGAGTTGGCGATCTTATATTACCAAAGTTTCAGTAATATACAACTTCCATTTGACTTAGCATGTTACCATACCAACTAATCTTTCCTCAATCATCGCGACTGCTCATATGCCCTGTTTAACTGATTCTCTATCTTCACATACCTTCAAAACACTATATCTCACTAATCTCATCACCAAAAGACATGCAAACTTAAATAAAGGTCCTACATATCCCAAAATATCTTCTACTAACTTCACAATCCATAATACATCATACATTATCTTTGCTGACCAAAACTGTAACACAGTATACTGTTATCCTGATTATGTACTTATTCATTTTTATGACTATGAATCTAGTACCAAAACTCTCTGCATGCAATCACTCCAGCATAAGTGTTGCCATAAATGACAACCCTTAAGTGATCCCTAGTGCTCCCAAAACATCACTTTCCAAAAATCTCTCCCTTTGGCATTGATGACAACACAATGAAAAATGACTAAGTGTCAAAGCACTATCTTCCTTCTACTATATACATAAGCTCCTCTTTTATTTTATTTTATTCTCTCTTTTTCTCTTTTCTTCTTTTTTATTTTTTTATATTTTTCTTCTTCTTAATTTTTCTCTTCTCTTCCTCTCTTATTTTCCTATCTTCATTTTTCTCTTCTCTTCCTCTCCTTTTGACATCAATGGCAAAGGTACTTACAAAACTTCAAAACTTTAAGCATATAAGAATTCAATGCTTACTCACCAATCTTAGAATGTCTTGGAAGGAGTCTTCCAAGGTCTTTACTTCATCTTACCAAGACTTAATCAAAATTTCACTAACATGGATCAGTCCATTCAGTGCATAAGATATTATCTCTACTGCCTTTAGCTCGGTGGGTAATGAACTTGTCATTGACACTTCTATTTTCTCCATCTCTGTAAGATGAGCTCCAAGAATTGATAGCTTAGGAGTGGTTAGACTCTTTAGCAAACCAAATCTTTTCACTACTCTCCCTTTCTCTGCATTCAAAGCACTAATCTTAGCCAATATCTTGGATGTCATCTTATCCATCTCCAATACAGTTTGTGAAGAGGTTTCACAACTATCCATCAAGCTGTCTAGAGTAGCCTTGTCCTTGGCTATGATGTCTTCAATGTTGTTCACATGTTTAATAGGATTTATACAATAACTGTATATCATCCTTCCTCTTGCCACACAACTTTTGGCCTTGTTTGTATTTGATTTTAGAATGCCCAAGACCCATGAAATGGACTAAAAAACTTCCTTCAACTTTTTCTCCAAGAAAATCTTCTCTGCCTTATCCTCTGTGGTCTTCAACAGTGACTCAAAGTGACTGTCAAAGTTGGCCAATGCCATGCCTAGGTTCTTTGTATCATCCTTTCCTTGAAAAATAATAGGTGTAGGGAGTAATTTATTTATTGTCTCTACTTCCCTAGCTATTAACTTTATCCTTTTATCTCCTTTTTGTATTGACCTTTCCTTAGCCTTAGAGAATGCCATGAAGGATAACCTCATGATTTCATCCTCATCCATTCTCTCCACATCTGCACTCACTAGTTTGGCCATACTTTCCAACAATAGAGTAGAGGAGGTGTCCAGTTCTTGCTTTTTCTCAACTCTTGCCTCAACTACTTTTTCTTCTCTAGTCTCTTCTACCTTCCTTTCTTCTCACTGTATCCCCTTCCCGTGCACATTTTCTTTCTGTTTATCCTTTGTATGCTCTTCTTCTATCTATCCTTCCACTTCAACTGTCATCACATTATCTACATTGTCATGAAATGGGTCATTCACATCATGCAAGGTGTCAAGGGTCACAGGCACACCAGAGACAAATAAACCTAGTTGCATGCCAACTTCGCTTGCTTTCTCATACACATCATCTATTTTAGAATTTTCTCCTTATCCCAAAGGTGTAGGCTTGGTAACCTTGGGAGGTGATATCTTCTTCAACATATCACTCATTATAATTTGATCTAGTGTCTTTTGAGTGTCCTCTATGACTTCGTCATACTTTCTTTCCAAATTATTTTCACCAATCTAGCCTTATTCCTCAACAAAGGTTTCAATTCTTTAATTATTCTTTCCCTTTCTTGTATTGAGACAACATGTAACATGTCCTCAATAGCCTTGTTTCTTATGTTCTCATCCTCATATTGTGCCAACTATTTTCTAATCTCCAATTTTCTATATAATTCCTTAGGAATGCTTCCTTCTATCTTTAACAAATTCTTCTTAAAAACTAATAGGTTCTCAATTACTGAGTCCTTAATAATTGCCTAATTTTCAGAATCATACCTTTCATAATATTTGTCTACTATCCTCAGATTTCCATCTATTATCACTCTCTTTTGTAACTTTTGAATGTCTGGCTTCCACAGATCTTATGGTCTCTTCTGAACTGCTTTTTCTTCTTCCTTCTTTGTTTCAACTTCTACCTTCTAATTCTTAGGACTAATTTGTTTGGTAGATCTTACAGATCTTCTAGGAGTGTTTGCAAGTATAATTTTGTTAGGAATGGGAACACTGAGAGGGTGGGGGGGGGGGGGGGTGAATCAGTGTTTTATACAATTACTTTCTGATCCTTGAAACTTAACCGAATAGCTTAATTACTGAACTGAATATTAAAGCATGTAAAGTAAGCGACACATAACACATAACACTAGATATGATTATGGGGAAACCTTGGTCAAAGGAAAAACCCCGGTGGGAATTAATACCCACTAATAAATGTACTTGTGTATTATGAATGTGTTAATGATCCTTAGCCATGTTAGGAGATGTCATTACAATGCATTAAGTACATAGACCTTGTCAAGGGTCAGACCCTATTAGGAGTCTTCAGTAACAAACCCTGTTAGGGGTGGTTGGATCAATGCCAGAGCTCACTACTCAATAACGAAGGCTACAACCTCTTGGATATTAGATACTCACTATATCTACAATGGTGAACTACTGCTATGACACTGCTTGTCTGATCAGTTCCTTTTGTGCGTTGATGCTTTAGCCACTTGTAAATCTATATCTCATACTGACTGCTCTTTGCATACTTCTTCTCTTGTTCTATCAACTCTATATCTCATGCCATACTCAAATATAAAGGTGCATGTCTTATTTATATGTGCAAACAAAACTATTCACCAAGTTAGCCTATAACTAATTACATACAACACTTCCAAATGAACTGGCTCAAGCGTGTTTACATACAATGAGATTAACAAGTTTACAACACAAATACAATAGGTGCATAGCCTTTACAAAACAATATTATAACCACTAACCAAAATACTAACAGCCAGCTCCATGCTTTGTTCTGTTCTGCTGCTCACTGTCTGTGTCACTTCAACTCATTGTATCTTCATCATACTGACTCATTTGATCTTGCACTCTTAACCATAGCTTAATAACATGTTCAAAATCTTATCTTCAAGGTCGCATACCAAAACTCAATCATACACATTGATGCTCTATTCATCTAGTGCTTCACTGACTGTCCAGTCTTCCATACTTAGCCATTTTTCTGATCTTCTAAGTTATACGTTGACTCCAAAACTTCATATGACTTTGTTTCCATAATGAAAACACTAAATCATAGTCATATATAAAAGTATAGTCAACTTGCCAATAATATCCCCCTTTTTCATTAATGGCAACAAAGGAATATGGTGAAGTTACTAAACTGTATCTCTTACACATTTTTTTCTAACATATACTATTATCTTATATCTCCCTTCTACTATATACTCTACTCCCCTTTACATCATATACACAACTCCATATTCTACCTTCTACTTGTTAGGAATATTCCCAAGAGATAACTGAGAGGGGGGGGGGGTGAATCAGTTATCTACAAGTTTAAATTCTTTATCTAAAAAAACATACTTAAATATTAAGCATAAACACAATGAAAGAACACTTGAACACAACACCAATATTTTGGTTACGGGGAAACCCAAATAGGTAAAAAACCTGGTGGGAATTGACACCCACTAATAAATTGCACTAGTGTATAATGATCCTTGTTAGAAGATCTTACAACCCTGTTAGGAGTTGATCTTTACAATGTAATAAGTACAGTGACCTGATCAAAGGTTGGACCCTGTTAGGAGTCTTTTATAATTGAACCTATTAGGGGTGAGGATGCACTATCCAAGAGCTCACTACTCAAAGGAGTAAAGGCTGCAACCTTTTGAATAACAAATACACACTATATCTAGATCTTGGTGCACTACAAGGTAGACCTGTTATCTTGATCAGTTCCAATAAATAGCATATACTCTTTACTTGGTCACATAGACCTTCTATTGATGGCTCAACACTTCACACTCTCTGCTCTGCTCTTGTCTTTCAACTCTAAACCATGTCTTAGCAATAAAAAATGACTACCTATACTTATCTTCTCTCTAAATGATATAATCAAGTCAGCCTATTAGAACCACCTTGAAATCATATTAGAGAAATAATAACAGTCTCCAATAACATTTCTGTTGGCTCTACTAAGCACGCAACACAAACTGGGACCTGTCCAAATCAATAAGTGTAGACGCACGCTACACACTATCGACTCAACCAAATTTACTAAAAATTTCTCCTCAAGCTGAATTACATCATGCGCTCTTAAAAAAAACATTCATAACTCTTCTCCAATCACTAATCCAAGCATGCATACTGAAATGATAGGCACAACTCCTGTACTGATATAATCTTTTTCGACTCTTCTAAATAAACATAGGAAACTGTAACTAGTGAATAGCAACTACATAACTTCACTTCTACTACACACCAGACTCTACATCGATGAATATAACATCACTATCATGTCTCCATCACATATCCAAGTGTGCAAGGCTCCATGATAATGGTACACACAATCACTCGCAGAACACTGCCTGTAACTCTATCAGGAACACTACTGACACAAGCTACTACATAACTATCTATACTAACAATTAACCTTTGTGGCCATGATATCATGCTGATAAAATGTCTATGCTATATATACTCAAATCTTATTGCATAAGTCTTCCATGCATGCTACTTACCATATGTTGTCATCAATTCCAAACATATAGTCAGCACTGACTTGCTGGAAAATCTATAACACTACTATATACTCTACTCCACCTTTGACATTAATGACAAAGGTGCTCAAAAAATGATACTACAAGTACTTACACTGATAGTACATCATGGTATGTAGTCTGAAGGTTTGTAATTTCTTGCTGCCAAAATGCCTTCAGTGCATCTTCTGTCTGGAGATGGGCGCATAATGCATAAGTCAGTTTCTCCATCTTCTCCAAATCTAAATTTGGACCTTGATCATATGTCACAATAGTGGCATCAATCTCCTTGATATTATGATTCAGCACATTTAAAGAGGGTGCAGGTGCATGTCTCAACTATGCTTGCCTAGCCCTTATCTTAACCATTTCTTGCTATGCCTTCTCCATCTTATCCAATTATCCTTGGTAGACATCACTGCACATATTTATATCAATGGAGGGATCTAGCACTAACTTTCTCATAGCTTCCATCATGGATTTAGGCTCCTGAATCTTCTTAGAAATATCTGATGTAAGTTTGTCTTTATCCTTGCAATTAGCTATTAGCATTTTTCCTTTAGCTGCAATCTCTTTCAACATAGCTTGACCAACCTTTAGTGAATTGAGGTCAAGTGCAAAGTTTTCTATCAACTCATTCAATATTTTCTTAAGGTATTTCTCTTCTGCTATCTTGGATGCTGATTCCTCAAGACTTGAGAAACTTTCTTTAAAGCATGTCATGATGGTGCTGACATCATCCATTGAATGTATACTAGACACTTTCTTGTCTTCAGGTAGTAAGCTATTCATTATGTTTATTGATTCAACAAATAATGGGTTTCTCATTACTTTTTTCTCCTTTTCTTTCTCCATTTCTAGCACACTAATTTTTATTAGGTCTTCTTCTCCCATGAATCTATAATTGTTGTGTCAGGAGTGAAACTTGACAACAATGACAATGATGGCTTGGGAGTGATGAGTGTACTGTCCATGATTTTAGTCTTAACCTTCACTGGCATTTCAACTGAGGGATCATCAGTAGGTTCATTTTATTTTTCTTCTTCTTCTTTCTCCTCTTATTTCTCTTCTTATTCTTCTTTCTCCTCTTCTTTCTCTTTTTCTTCTTCTTTCTCCTTTTCTTTCTCTTTTTCTTCTTCTTTTTCCTCTTCCTCTTTTTGTCTAGTTATGTCTTCAATGAGAACTTCTTCTTGCTGCTTGGTAATTTCTTTAGCGCATAAGATTTATAATTCTTCAATATTCACAAATGCATCTTCAAACTTATCCAAGTCCTTATTGTTGGAATAGGAGAGATAGGGTAATGAGAGGGGAGGGGTGAATCAGTGCCCACAAAAACTTTAACACATCAACCTTTTAGATCTACAACAACAAACAGTAACAACCTTCCAAAATAACTTGTATCTAATGCATGTATCATTCATCCATTCAACTTGTGAAAGTAAACAACATGAAATCAACAATATAACAGTCCCATAACACAAGTATTTTGGTAACGCAGAAACCCTTGTTAGAAGGTAAAAATTGCAGTGGGGATGACACCCAAAAATTCTTCACTACTAAAGATAGAAAAGGTTTGCCTATTAGGGCTACAAGTTTTGATCACTTCTAGTGATCTTACCCTGTTAGGAGTAACATTTTAGATCAGCTAGATCTACCTAGTTATAGGATTTTAGCAACACTACTTGAGTGTGCACTCGGTTAAGAGATTTACAAAAAGACTATCAAGTCTACTCTGTTAAGAGATTTTACAAAACTCTATTACAATGATTAGAAAGAAATAGGTAACTATATGCTAATGACAACTTAATTGTCTGATACAGATCAATAAAGTATTGATAAAATATCACCTTTATTGTGATGGATCTCTGCTCTAAACTGCTCGGTTAGCCTACTTTGATTCTGCTTAATCTGATTTCCTCAGAATACTGGTCTGCTCTATCAACTAATAATCTTGAAGGTTGGCTAGTGCTTCAAGTGCTTTTTCTCTCATTCATCAGTTCACATAAAAAATGATGTAACATACAAAATATATAGCATACAACTTTATGCCACTTATACAAAATTAGGTTTACAAATCTTAGACAAAACCCTAAGATCTATGGTGTACAAAATTAACCTAGATCTAACATTTACAAAAAGATCTTCATCGTATCTCAAAAATAAATTATTCTCGATCTTGGTAAAACATTTTTTTGATTCTGTTGTAACCATTTGCATAGAAGAATGTGCCATTCTTGATTACTATGCTATTTTATGTGATCCTTGGTAAACATTGTATAAAATGCTCGATGTTTATTCTAATGCTCAGTGTTTACTATCACTCGGTATCGGTGTCTGCTGATGCTCAATAAATTGTTTAATGCTCAGTAAATTGTCTGATGCTCGGTGTATATACTTAATCAACTGGCCTATTTTGCTTATAGTTACTGACTAGGTTCATATATGTAACCGATCAATATCATTGACAACCTTTGATACTAATGACAATCTTTAATGCTCAATAGAGATAGCAATCTCCCCCTTTGGCATTAGTATCAAAACTTGAATGTATATAGACCTTATGTCTCAAAACTTATATCTCCACCATATACATATACATATGAATTTTTTTTTCTAAATAATCCCCCTCGGTGCATGCTCTAGTAATGTGTAGTATACTTAGCAAAAAATGTTACATATTTGGCATATACATTGATTTCCCCCTTTTTGATATTAATGCCAAATACAAAATTTTTATACTTACAGCTTGTCAAAAATGTGCTGATGGGTTTTCTTCAGTGACTCCAAGAGGTTTTCCCATTCATCTTTCAAGTTGGTGAGAGAAATGTGCTCAAGACCGACTTGTGCATTCATATCAAATATGTTGTCCAACATAGAAATCTCTAGTGTTGCAACAAACGACTGTGCCCTGACAATATGTTTCTAAAAAATTTTCAAGTATGGAAGGAGTTATGTCTGTAACTCAGTAACCTGATCAGTTATGCACTCTTCTTGCTTATTGAGATTTGTGATCAACCGCCCAATTTCTTGAACTCTGAGTATATGCTTTGAAAAAGCTTGTGGCTCGGTTGTAGCTACATGTGCACTGACTTAGATTTCATTCTCAAATTGTTTAATCTTTTCACTAATCTCTGCAGTGAAGGTTCTAATAGTGCATAGTTTAAACAAGATTTGGAAAATAGAATTAGTAATACATTGAATCTTAGTTATTACCTCTGAAAGTTTAACCTTGTTGATTTCCACTTCTTGGCTTATTCTTTCAGCTAATTTATCTTGTATCTTTGACTCTGCTCTCTCTTCAATTCTTTTGTCAGCATCGACATCTGGGGTGTTGATTCCTTCGGCAAGAGTAGCAAGTTGGTCCATAATTGGTTTGTCCTCATCTACATGTATCTCGGGGATGACCTATTGTAATATGTCTCTTATATTTTCTAGTATCTCCTTGCTCTTACTCTCTTGTCTCAATTTCTCTTGTGCTACTTTTCTTGTACATAATTCCCCATATTTTCTCAATTCCTTAGGGCTAAGGGTCCTCGGGTCATAGTTAGGTATCACAATGAATTCATCTAGAGTGATCGACCCTTTTCATTTCTTCTTTTTCTTCTTCTCTGATGCAAGTGGTGAATTCTTGATAATGGTGACAATAGCTTTATCTTCTACCCTCGGAGTGTTCTGCCTCGTTGACACACTATCTTCCTTCTTCTGCTCCTTGGTAACCTGTGTGTCAGTTGAATGAGGTGGAGCCTCAGATGTGGTGTCAGGTGGGGTGTCCTCAGTTGCCTTAGGCTCTTCTTGTGCCTTCATTTCTATTTCATTAGCCTCTTTTCCTTTAGGCTCATTTGTCTCTGCAGGTATCTTGGTGCTTTGTTCCCCTGTTGCATCTTTAGGTTGCTTGGGGTATGAGCCATCGGGTTGTTCCTGAGATAGAATCTCTATGGCTTCAATAAGTACATGAAGCTCACCTAGTAGTGATGAAAATGCACACTCGGTAACTTGAGCTTTATCCTGTGTATTATCTTGTGCATTATTTACATCATCATCATCATCATCCTTGTCATTAGGATCACCGTTTGTGATGTCCTCAATGAGTACATCCTTATCATTTGTATCCTCAATCTGAATCACTTCAGGATTCAGTGCATCCTGTGAACTATTCTTAATTTCTTGACCAATTATTGTATTAATTACATTGGTAAGTGATACCTTTGAATCTTTATTCTTCTTTGCTACATTATCCTCAATGAATATTCCTTTTCCTTTTGAATTCTATCTCTTTTTAGACAAATTTTGAAATGCAACTTTATCATTATGCTCTCTGACAGCTAAAAGTGAACTCTAGATAAGTTGACTAGACTCATCAAGATCTGCCAGATTCTCATCTATTATTTGCATAGCTCGGTGCTTGACTTTGAATTTCTGCACATAAGTATCCATAGGCTCTTTAATCTCATCAAGAGATAAATTTGGTGCAATTGCTACAAGGGCTTGTTCCCTCATCCTCTTCTCAGTGTCCAAGGCATATGGCCACTTTTGATTTATTCAGTCCTCTAATGTCTTGGGTAGTGATAATTCAAACTCTTGTGGAACTCGTTTGAAGTGTATCATCATCTGGATGATGACTTCCTCAATTTTGTTTTGGTCTTCATTTGACATGCTGTCAAACTTACCGAGTTTCAGATCTTCATGATTTCCATTCTCAATTATATCTTCAACAATCTCATCAATTGACCTATTCTTATTATTGACAACCTTGAATTGATTGTTGTCATCTTTGTCATCCTCAAGGTCTTCTCTATTTCTTATCAATTTTCTCCTTTTCTTCGGTGCCTCTGCTACAGCCTTGGGTCCTTTCTTTGCATAAGTCTTTATTAGTGTAGCAGCCTTTTGTTTTGTTACCTTCTCAGCTACCTTCTTCTTAGGTGGGGAAGCTATAGTTGATGACCTTGTGTGTGCACCTATTTGCACTGGCAAGTACCTCTTCCTTGGAGCTTTAGTAGGAGCAACCGGTGTAGCTTCTTGTTCTTCCTCAGATTCGGTCTCCTCACTGTCATATGGTTTTTCAGCCAACATCAACTAAATTTTGATTGTAGGTTCAACCGGTGACTCCTCAGATGAGTCTGATACATCTCTAAAGTGCTCAGTTAAAACTTTCTTCATTTTCTTTGATTTCCTTGTCATTTTACCAATGACCAAATTAGTTTTATTCTTGACTTAGCTTCCTCAAAGGTTCCAAACCTTGTAGTCTTAGTGTCCTTCTGTAATGCTAGCAGTGCCTTAATAGATTTCAAACTAAAATCATGATCCATTTCATAGCCCATAGGTGCTATCCATTTTGTCCTTGGTTCTACAACTTTTATCATAGTGTGGTTGGTGTTCACTAAGAAACAAATATCCATCACATATTGTTCGACCAATTTATTAGGAATTCTACTTCTTAAATTCATCTTCACTTTAAAATCTTCAAAATAGCTATTTATTACATTCTCAACATTGTCTCCCAGACCTTTCATAATATCAAATATTTGTGAAGTGATCGGTGTGTCATCTATCCATTCAGTGTGACCGATAGAGGGAAATAATTTCTAGAGAGAAAAATAAACATACTAGGAGTGATCCAAACTTACAGGTATTGGACTTTTGTGTCATAATTGTCTTCATGTTTTCTTTGACCTGTTTCAGTAGTAGCTCAGCTAGGTCAATCTAATGACCCTTCTTTATCAATTTATGGGCCATGTTGACTGCGCTACAGGGTATTCTGTTTAACTTGCTCGACTAAAATATTTTGTACCCAATTATGTGTGCTACAAACTTAACTTCGGGATCCACAATAGGTGAAATTTTTAGTGCTCTACCGTCCCATGCTATGCCAATATTCTTTTCAACATCAACTCAGGATGAGCTTTGAAATTCTTTGGCTTTATCAGTAGTAGGGTAACCAGTAACCCTACTAATCATTCTTTTTGTAACCTTGATTAGTTTGTCTAGCCAAAATGTGCCCTCATGATAGCGGCTCAACACAACCGTAATCCATTCATTCTTAAAATCCTTCAGGAAATCTAGGGCATGAGTAAGACCAAGTGTCTCAACCAATTTGTGCTCTGGTTTCAGTTCCATTTTCTCATTACAAAGTGCTTGATGCACAATATACATATCAAAATCACCTATTTCCCCAATTTTATAGTGTATGTATGATCGTATGTCTTCAGTTAACAAAACCCTAGGTGGGATGCTTGAAAAAGCACCCGCTAAATCCATTTTCGAGGCAACTTCAGGGTGTAACTTATAAGGTGGTTCCTTGTAACTTGCTGACACTATTAAATTAACTTCTTCATCCACAACTTTAGAAGAACTCACAATAGATTCTATTTCAACAAACTAGGTTTTCCGATAAGTACGAGAAATATGCTCGGTAGGGTTTCAAATTACTCATAATGTATCGAAGAGTGTGCTTGGTTTGATCTACAACTACTTGAATTTGCGTGAAAGATTCTTGCTCGAACTCTCTCTATGAAATCTTAGCTCTCCAAAATTTGCAATGCAAAAAATGAACTCTGTCTTCCATGTATTTATAGAATTTTTGATATTCCCGCTCAAAACTTTATGCAATAAATGCTTGACCTACTTTTACGTTCATGACAATTGTCAGCTTGGTGATAGCTACAATCTTTCATCAGCTTGGTTAACACAAGACTTCTTTTCTCGGTTGATACTATTATTCAGTTAACCTTGAATAGTGATTATCGATGGGTAACCAATGCTCGGTCTAAATTTTACCGACTATATAACTTTGTTAGCTCAAAAATATATAAACCATAATGCATCTTTATTCATACAGATTTTGTATGTGCACAACATATATAGGGAACGATATGTAAAATGTGATCATTTTGAAATGTCAGTCCCATACATACCTATATCTCCTTAAGTGGAGGTACCGATGTCACCCAATCCAATGGATGAGGTTTCACCGATAACATTACTTGACTCTGCATTCTCATTAGATGCCTTCTTCCACATGCTATTCCTTATTCTCATGATATCTGATATAGTGTTTCCACTCTCAAATACATGACCTTCTTCTAGTGCTTGATCTCTACAATCTTTGCTTAAATGACCAACCTTATGATAATGCATACATGCCATTCCAGTGCTTGTCCAGCTTCTTGATTGTCTAGCCCATCTTTTCCTATTACAATTCACTACAATGTGCCCATATCTACCACATGCAACACAGTTAGCCCATGTGTTATAATCCCAAACATAAGAGTTACCTTGTCTCTTCGGTTGATATGACTTGCATTGTGTCTTTTTCTTAGGAGTCCATACTTGTTTCATCTTAGCCTTACACTCTTGTGAAATGTGTCCATGTTTATTACAAGTATAACATATTTTCTCCACAGTAGTATTGTTAGCATTATCATTCAGTTTAGCTCTACACTCATAAGCTTGGTGACCATGCTTACCACAATAATAGCAATAACCATTGAACTTAGGAGTGACATGAGGTTTACCTTGTGCTTTGCTTCTACACACATTAGATGTATGTCTCAATTTTCCATAGTGATAACATGTCAACACTTTAGGTCTCTGATTTTGATTATTTTTGACCTATTCAGCTTGTTGTGATGATTATCCTTCACCGGTATAGCCTAATCCAGCTTTTCTTCCAAATCTTCTTTGATTAATCAGAAAATCATCAATCTTCCTAGAATTGTTCTCAGCTAGCCTCGTCATCTCATTATGTTATTTTTGTGTCTTTATTTCATTTCTCAATTTTTCATTCTCTTCTCTGAGTATTGCAACATCTTCAAGTCTTCTAGACAATTCTCCATTCACTCGGTTGACTTTTTGATTCACAGTCATCATCTGATTAGATACTTGAAAGTGATGATCAATGAGTCTTTGTATCTCACTCTCTTTAGCTTGTATTTTTTTAGTTGTCTATCTTTGGTCTTTAATAGCCAGATTCCTTTCTTGATCAGCCTATCTAGAATTGTTCATTATTTCAACCATTCTCACCATCTGAGATTCTTGACCAATTTGCAGTGCTTTCACTTGTTTGGTTAAATGCTGATTCTTCTCAGACAAGTCAGAGGTTATACTTTCAACTCCATCATAAAGACTCCCTAAACTAGATCCAATATGATCAAATATATCATCAATTGCTTCTTTATGGTAGCCAATCTCATTTTGTAGAATAGCTAGGTTATTTCTTTCAACCAGTAATTTCTTCAATCCTTCCTTGGCCTGCTTATACTGTTCAACAAACATCTGCATCTGAATCTTCTGATTCTCAATAGACTTATCTAACTTATACCTCTCCATGACTTAGATCTTTACCCTTCAGTGGTTAAACTATCCAATAAGAGAACTGTGCTCTAATACCAATTGTTGGAATAGGAGAGATAGGGTACTGAGAGGGGAGGGGTGAATCAGTGCCCACAAAAAATTTAACACATCAACCTTTCAGATCTACAACAACAAACAATAATAACCTTCCAAAATAAATTTTATCTAATGCATGTATCATTCATGTATTCAACTTGTGAAAGTAAACAACATGAAATCAACAATATAATAGTCCCATAACACAAGTATTTTGGTAACATAGAAACCCTTGTTAGAAGGTAAAAACTGTGGTGGGGATGACACCCAAAAATTCTTCACGACTGTAGATAGAAAAGGTTTTCCTGTTAGGGCTACAAGTTTTGATCACTTCTGGTGATCTTACCCTGTTAGGAGTAACATATTAGATCAGCTAGATCTACCTAGTTATAGGATTTTAGCAACACTACTTGAGTGTGCACTCGGTTAAGAGATTTACAAAAAGACTGTCAAGTCTACTCTATTAAGAGATTTTAAAAAACTCTATTATAATGATTAGAAAGTAATAGGTAAGTATCTACTAATGACAACTTAATTGTCTGATACAAATTAATAAAGTACTGATAAAATATCACCTTTACTATGATGGATCTCTGCTCTGAACTTCTCAGTTAGCTTGCTTTGATTCTGCTTAATCTGATTTCCTCTGAATACTGGTCTACTCTATCAACTAATAATCTTGAAGGTTGGCTAGTGCTTCAAGTGCTTTTTCTCTCATTCATCAGTTCACATAAAAAATGATGTAACATACAAAATATATAGCATACAACTTTATGCCGCTTATACAAAATTAGGTTTACAAATCTTAGACAAAACCCTAAGATCTATGGTGTACAAAAATAACCTAGATCTAACATTTACAAAAAGATCTTCATCGTATCTCAAAAATAAATTGTTCTTGATCTTGGTAAAACATTTTTTGATTCTATTGTAACCATTTGCATAGAAGAAAGTGCCATTCCTGATTACTATGTCATTTTCTGTGATCCTCGGTAAACATTGTATAAACTACTCAGTGTTCATTCTGATGCTCAGTGTTTACTGTCACTCGATATTGGTGTCTACTAATGCTCAGTAAACTGTCTGATGCTCAGTGTATATACTTAACCGACTGGCCTATTTTTCTTATAGTTATCAACTGGGATCATATATGTAATTGACTGATCATTGAAAACCTTTGATACTAATGCCAACCTTTAATGCTCAATAGAGATAACACTTATCTATTGCCACCATTGATATTTCCACATTATCAATCATAATTGTGTCTTCCTTGGCTTTAGGCATAGGTGTAGAATCCTCTGGACCTATCATAGGTCCATTTGGGGTCTCAACTAATTTTACTTGCTCAATGGGAACTTGGGTTGCAGGTGTAGATGATGGATGCATATGTTGTTCCATAAATACCTTCTCAAATGCTTTTTCAGTTTCCTTTGCAACCAATTCATAATCCTTATTCATAATTTGTAAAGTTCTCAATTTGGTTCTAAGGTGAGGCTTCACCAAATTCAACAACAAGTTTTTCTCTTCAACTAAGAAAACAAGAAGGTTATCATCTAAGGTCTTTTCCCTTATTCTGAAATCTTCTTCTATTTCTTGTCTCTTCAAGGAATCCAAAATGTTCCATACATTTTCTGGAATGACTGTCTTGAGTTCTAGAACTATCTTTTTAAACTTGATCATATGATTTATAATCATACCATGGATCTCTGATTTATCTATCTCATGATATCTATCATAAAACTTAGCAATTTGATCAATCCTTCCTTCATCTACCACTCTTGTTCTTAATACTTCTATATTCGGTAGGAATCCTATCTTAGGAGGTGGTTGAACATTTCTGCCTTGACTTCTTGTGGATCTTGAGGATGGATGGCTTGTGATTGTCTGCTTCTTCCTCTTAGGCATCTTACTTGGCTCAAGAGATACTTGAGTGGACTCTAGATCAACAATAGGAGTGGGCACATGAGTGTTTTATTCCATTTTTATCTTCTTCTCCTTAGGGTCATCAAAATTATCTATTTTCACTTCTAAAGAGGGCACACTCTCAAGTTGCATTGTAATCTTGGCTTCCCTTTCCTTATCTAGGTCATCTTGAGTGACACCATGATTCTTTAGTATCTTAGAGATGATTTTAGATGCTTTCCTCTTGGTTGTAGCACTGTACAAGACTGCATCTACTTGTCTTGTCTTTTCCTCATAAGTGCCCCATCTTGGCTCATTAGGATCCTTGGGTGTTGACAGTAGGACTTGTACATATGCTTCTAGAATATGTTCTTCCACTTCATAACCAAGTGGATGGATCCACTTAGTTCTAGGCTCGACAGCTTCCATGCATGTTATATCAGTCTCAACCATGAAACAAATGGTATCCTTGTACTTCTCTACTATGCTCTTAGGTATCCTAAACCTTCTTTTCATCTTTATTATGAATGTCTTGATCTCCAATTCCATGTAGTCCTTCAAGGTACTCTTTGATGATGCCTTGAATGATATTTGAGGCATTGTGGGTAGACTCTTCTCAAGGTATAGATCGGAGACTTTACCAACTATATGAAAGTACATATAGATGATAAGTGACCCAAACATGAATATCTTACTCTTATCATGCTTGATAGCCTTTATGTTATCCATCAACTGTGTGTGCAAGATCTCCCACAAGTTGAAGTCTCCATTTTCTTTCACAATTATGATGGCTGCTAAAATAGTGGCTGCGGACACACTATTTACCTCATTTGCATGTTGAAACTTGTAACCCAATATCATAGACATTCATTTGATATCCTTCTCTTCAATTCACTCAATGGTCATGCCGCACTTATCACTGCGTGACTTAGAAGCTTGTTCCACTAGTTTTCTGACATCCTTACCAACAGGACGAATGGTGCCTATCTTAGATAATCCCGTCATCTCATAAATGAGATTTGAAGTGATTCTAACTAGGACTTCACCTGTCCAGAATAGGTCATCATGAATTCTTCTCAATAAGATCTTGATAAATTTAGATTCATAGAATTCATATGTTGTCACATACTCAATGATTAGGTGATTTTCAAGATGTGCGAACTCATCCATGAATGTTTTGTCAGGTTTCATCATTTTCTCTAAGTGTGACCTTATTTTATCCAATCCTACTGGTTCCTAATGTATGCGCATATGTGCTCTACATGCATAAATCCCATTGGAGTCCTTGAGAATGCTCCTTCTAGGTCATCTAGGAATGACTTGAAAGGGTGTTTCTTAAAAATGTATCTCTTCCTTTCAACAACATCAGAAACAACTAGAGTAGCCATAACTTACTTGGTTAATCTCTTCAAATAGGTTTCCAAGGGTTTCTAAATCATTGTGTCTAAACTAGGGCTTCACAACAAACTTTTAAACTTCTTCATTTATAAACCAACTATAATCGATCAACACAAACTGCTTTGATCTCCTATGCTCTCCAAAGGCTCAACGTGAATGCAAATGTGTGAATAATGGATCTTCAGTGACTTTAAAACAACTTTCCACCATTAATTCTTGCCGCGTAAACACATAATGCAACAAAGAATTTCAATCTCCATTTCTGCTATCAATCAAGTAGTGCGCTCTTGCATTCTGCATCATATAGTAACCAAACTATTATAACCAAAGGTGTACACTCAGAGGGTGAGTATACCAGCCATGTAGGGGTCTAGAGCTAATCTAGCTCCCCCTATGACCATGAGGGTCATTCATCTAGAAGTAGAGGGTGCATCCATTACAGATGCATCCAATACATACTCATCAACATTATCCTTCTTTACTTCTGTCCAAATCAAGCTCGTATCTTGTATAGCTTTCACAAACTTAACTTCTCCAGATTCATCCAAAATTGAATTTTGTGACTTATTAGGGCTTTCTTGTCTTTGCACTTTTGATCTGCAAAACTTTGAGATGTGTCCAACCTTGTTACAAGAGTGACAAATGACTAGAGGCCTTATATTCCTCAGTACATTGATGTGAGTAACCAATTTGCACTATCTAGCTGTATGACCAGTATAATTACATATATGACATGTAATGTTCTGAGGACTTCTAACATTTTGCTGAGGATGATTTCTCTAACTTTGCTGATTTTGATTTCTTTGATTTGATCTACAATTCATAGCTCTATGACCAAACTTATTGCATGAATAACAATAATTATTGAAAGGTCTTACCTCTTTACAATCTCTTTCTATGTGTCCCTGCTTGTTACAGGCATAACAAGTTTTTTTTATTGGCCTACATTCATCTTTAGCTTTAGTATGATCTTCAGTCTTCTTAGCTTTTGTAGGTTCTTCAGGAGATTTCATTCTATCTCGCATAGCATCAATCTTAACTTGGGCTTCATTGAATCCAATACCAATGGTATCTCCTTTTAACTTCCAAGCATACAACTATGAATCTATTAGATCCTTTCTTGTGTGCAAATTGTCAATATGATTCTTTGCTTCAGTCAATTCAGATTTCATCTGCTTCTTAATGTTATCTAATTCCAAGATTTTCATGTATTCTTGCCTCAGTTCTTCATCCATCTGCTTGTTTTCTTTAACCTGTTCTTCATAGGCTTCCTAATTGTTAAACAAATTTTCATCCAAGTCTTCAATTTGATCCTTTAGAGAAGTGTTTTCCTCATTCATCTTTTTGACATTTTCCTTAAATCACTTGTAGAACAATCTTTCAAATCTTTTCTTAGTTTCTTGATGAAAACTTGAGAACCACTAGCCTTTAGTTTCAATTCTTCAATTTCTTTCTTAGATTTGTCAAGGTCTTCAAGAGATGCTTCAAGATTCTTCAAATGTTTCACTTCTTCCAAACCCATGATCTCCTCAAGTGGTTAAACTTGTCTTTAGAGGACCAAAGCTCTGATACCAATTGTTAGGAATGGGAACACTGAGAGAGGGGGGGGGGGGGGGGGGTGAATCAATGTTCTATACAATTCTTTCTGATCCTTGAAACTTAACTGAATAGCTTAATTACTGAACTAAATATTAAAGCATGTAAAGTAAATAGAACATGACACATAACACTAGATATGATTACGGGGAAACCTTGGCCAAAGGAAAAACCCCGATGGGAATTAATACCCACTAATAAATGTACTTGTGTATTATGAACCTGTTAATGTTCCTTAGCCCTGTTAGGGGCTATCATTACAATGCATTAAGTACATAGACCTTGTTAAGGGTCAGACCCTGTTAAGATTCTTTAGTAAAAAAACCTATTAGGGCTGGTTGCCTCACTTCCAGAGCTCACTTCTCAATAGAGAAGGCTACAACCTCCTGGATATCAGATACTCACTATATCTGCAATGGTGAACTGTTGCTATGACACTACTTGTCTAATCAGTTCCTTTTGTGTGATGATGCTTTAGCCACTTGTAAATCTCTATCTTATACTAACTACTCTTCACATACTTCTTCTCTTCTTCTATCAACTCTATATCTCATTCCATACTCAAATATAAAGGCGCATGTCTTATTTATATGTGCAAATAAAACTATTCACCAAGTCAGCCTATAACTAATTACATACAACACTTCCAAATGAATTGGCTCAAGAGTGTTTACATAAAATGATATTAACAAGATTATAAAACAAATACAATAGATTCATAGCCTTTACAAAACAATATTATAATCGCTAACCAAAATACTAACAGTCGGCTCCATGCTCTGTTATGTTCTGATGCTCACTGTCTGTGTCACTACAACTCACTGTATCTTCATCATACTAACTCATCTAATCTTGTGCTCTTAACCATAGCTTAATAACATATTCAAAATATTATCTTTAAGGGCACATACCAAAAATTGGTCATACGCACATGCGCTGATGCTCTATTCATCTAGTGCTTCACCAACTATCTAGTCTTCCATAGCCATTTTTTTGATCTTCTAAGTTATGCGCTGACTCCAAAACTTCATATGACTTTGTTACCATAATGAAAACACTAAATTAGATTCATAAATAATAGTATAGTCAACTTTCCAACATCTTCTTCTGTAGTCTTCTCAGGAGTGACCAATAAGTCTATCATAGTAGGAATAGAACTTTCTATCTTTTATGCTTCTGAGGGAGGAGGTGCATCAATTTCCATACTGGAAGATGCTTCTGTCATCTTTGTCCTTATTTTCTTCAGCTGCTCCCTATTGATTCCTACCTTCACAGTGATATCCTCAACTATTTTAGTAATCTTTATCTTCCTTGTCACTTTATCATGTTCTTCTCTAACCTTTTTCAGACTTTTCCCTATTTGTTCCCCATCTTTCTTTAGAAGTGTCTATTTTTGCTACTAATACATGCTCTACCTGCATAGTTAGAACTTCAGAACTGACTTCATACCCCATAAGGTAGCACCACTTCTTCCTAGGATCAACTGCCTCAAAGCACACACAATCAGTTTCAACCATGAAATAGATTGCGTCCTTATACTTCTCAACTATATCTTTAGGTATCCTATATCTTTCCTTCATCTACCTTTCTAGGATTTTGGTCATAGAAAATAATTCTCCATCTACCCAATTCTTATCCTATCTTCGGTAACTCTTAGAGATCTAAATTCAAGTAGGTACATCATCTTTCAATGCTCTAGGGTGCATGACGAGGAATTTGTGTATAATGTGGATGTACATATGAACCAATAGTGATCCAAACCTAAATGCCTTAGACCTGTCGTTCTTAATAACCTTCACATTTTCCAAAAACTACTATGCTAAGACTTCGCATAGGTTTTATTTCTTATTTTCATTGACCATTCTATATGCCATCATAATAACTCTAGCTAATACTAAGTTATGTCTACTGCTATATAACATTTTGTAACCAAATATCATAGCTACCAACCTCACATCTTATTGATAGATGTTATTTACTATCATAACTCTCTTATCTCGCTTATAATGGATTAGGGTTTCCACTTGTTTTCTAATATTCTTTTCTGCTACTAGGATGGCTCCATCATTATCCAATTTGGTTATCTCATCAATCATTTGAGCACATATCTTTACTAGTTATTCTCCAATCCATATAAATTGGTCATGGATTCTACTTAGGATTATCTTGAACCATTCAGTTTCATGGAACTCATTTAGTAAGGTTAACTTGATAATGGATTGATCCTCTAGGTTCTTCAACTCTTCTACCATTTTACCATATGCTTCTATCATCCCATCTAATTCACTATAGATATTGACATCTCCTATGATCTCATACTTACAATGTATGTATGCCCTAATATCCTCGACATGTAACACACCGTAAGGGGTTTGCAAAAATGCTCCTTCTGGATCATCCTCACAATACTTGAATGGGTGTTTCTTAAACTTGTACCTTAGTCTATCCACAACATAAAAAATAATAGTTGCATCCATATCTTCTGAAAGAGTATAAAGTATAAATACCTTTAACACACTAAAATCTAGAACTTCTGCTCAAATTGATCACGCAATATGGCTTCTAGGTGGTTGAAATGCTTTTTCATACTGCTCACCTTGGTCGTTGATTATAAAATGGTGCTAAAATGATATCCTTCAAGCTCTTTTATCCTCCCCAAATTGAGTAAGTGCATTAATCACAGGTAGCTCAACTTCGCACATTGTCCAGTCAAAAAAAAAATCATGATCAAAAAATATGAATCTCCAAGTGCTGTGCTCTCAAACATAAACTCCATAGTGTCTGTACACACCAAAGCTAAGATCGCATGAGCTTACTCCACATAATCAAGGGCTAGATATAATCTATTATCTACATCCAATGCTTCCCCTAAGGCCATGCGGCCTTCTAGGTTGATGTCTCAATGAGCTCATCATGTGAAGACACAGTAGTATCTACTATCTCTCCTCCTTGAACCAATACCCTATCGAAATCTATCACCTTCCATATCTTCTCATCTTATTTATTTTCAGATTTCTTGAAATGATTCTCAAACTCATCCATATACTCATTAAGACTTTTACCACTATCACCAACATTCTTCTTTATAACCATAAGAGATGGTCCTCTTGGTTCTCTTGGTCTTCTTGGTCCTCTTCTGTTGTCCTCTCCATTGTATCTACAAAAATTTTCTATGTGTCCAAGATTGTTGCATTTGTAATATGTAGGTGGTCTCCTTCTATCCTAATTTACTTTTAGCTTACAATACCTTCTCTTTGTCTAGGTCATCAAGTGCTGCTTCAAATTTTTCATGCAAACTTTCTAAATCCATTCTGATCTCCCTTAAGCTATTAGGCTTTCTCTCCAAGGGCCAATAGCTCTGATACCAATTGTTAGGATTAGGTAATACTAAGAGGGGAGGGGGGGTGAATCAGTATTACAAAACTTTAATTTAAACTTCAACCAATTGAAAATAAACCATAAGAATGTAGAAATGAAAAGAACATAAATGCACAACACATAACTCATGACACCATAATTTTTTTTCGAGGAAACCCTGGTCAAGGGAAAACCTTGATGGGGATGGTACCCACAACTATGCACTAAAATATAGTATCCCTATTAGGAGATCTAGCCCTGTTAGGAGTTGATTATTACATAGTACATTTCCTCATTAGAGGAATACAAAACCCTCTTAGGGTTATACAAAAACCCTGTTAAAGTTGGTGATCTTACAACTCTTACAATCAAAATACTATCACAAAGAGTTCTTCAAAAGTGAACAATACAAGCACTTGCTATGATTAGATAGTTCCAGTTATAACTCTGTCAAACACTAATCTTACATCTTCTCTCTACTCTCAAATTCAAATCATCACATCATCATCATAATCACACTCATCACCTCCACAAAATACTCTATACTTATACAAATTCTGCCATCCAGTCAACTCTCAAAATACATTACAAAACATACAAAATACTTATGTAAATGCTAAACATAGAGTCGCTGATCTTATATTACCAAAGTTTCAGCAATATTCAACTTCCATTTGACTTAGCATGTTACCATACCAACTAATATTTCCTCAATCATCATGACTGCTCATATGCCATGTTAAACTGATTCTCTACCTTCGCAACACTATATCTCACTGATCTCATCACCAAAACACATGCGACCTTAAAAAAAGGTCCTGCATATCCCAAAATGTCTTCTACTAACTTTGCAAGCCATAATACATCATACATTATCTTTGCTAACCAAAACTATAACACAATATACTATTATCTTGATTTTGTACTTAGTCATTTTCATGACTATGACTCCAGTACCAAAACTCTCTACATGCGATCACTCTAGCATAAGTGTTTCCATAAATGAAAAACCTTAAGTGATCACTAGTGATCCAAAAACATCACTTACCAATAGGTTTCAATATGACTTGCATACAATTTGGAGGTTATCACAAGGTGGTCGGGTTTGGGATTTGTTGCAGAGGGTTTTTGAAAATCTTGGAAGATGCCTCTGAGAAGATTGGACCCTAGGGAGATCGCAGATCTATGTGATGTGGTGGAGACAAAGATAACATAAAAGGTTAGATCACATGTTAGATCAGAGATGGTGATGATGAAGAATGAGATGGTCTTGGAGATCATGTGAGCTATAGATGGTTTACTGAGGAACCTTGGAACAAATGATGGTTATGAAGAAGCTGTTGAATATTTTGAGGCTACTAGATCTAGTGGAGAAGACAGAGCCAATCGGTTGGAGAGATCCATGGAAGACAAAAATGATTCACTAGAGAGATCTATGGCTTGGTTGAGTATGAGTCACTAGATGGAGGTTTCTAATTTCTTAGGTACATTGAAACCTGAGGAACTGATTGATTGGATTGGTAAGTTAGAAGACTAGTTTGAGCTAGAAGACATTGGAGATCCTCTCAGAGTGAGGTTAGCATAGAATAATTTGAAGGGACATGCTTCTTTGTGGTAGAAATAATTTTAGAGAGATAAAGAAGAAGTTGAGATGAAGATCACTCGGTGGAGGTTGATGGTGGAAAAAATGAAGGCTAAGTTCATTCCTTTTGACTATGAACTGGACTTATTCAAGAAGTTAAAAAACCTAAAGCAGAAGGATATGACTTTGAAAGACTATACTGAGGAGTTTTAAAAGTTGAATATTTGGTCTGAACATAGAGAACTTTCTAAGGAAAAGGTGGCCAATTACATTAATGGTTTGAGATTCAATATCCAGGATGAGATTGGCATGTTGAAGATTGGTTCAGTTCAGGATGCTTATCAGTATGCCCTGAAAGTAGAAGATAAGATGAAGAGGAGACATCAAGGTAACTCCCAAGGGAAGGAGAAGCAAGAGCAGTCAGGAAAGGATAAACTGATAGTTGAGGATGAATCGAAACCTATTGAACCAAAGATAAGGATAGGTAGTGGCAGATTCAAAGGTACTTGTTACAATTGTGGAGAAGAAGGACATAGGTCATTTGAATGTCCCAATGTAGTCAAGAAGGTTGGTAATAGAAGGAATGTTTTGGTGAATGAAAACGTACCGAATGAGCCTGAGGAGGAGAAAAACTTGCTGCTTCATGAAACATTGCTCAGTAAGAAGGTGATGGAACCTTGTCAGAGAAGAAATTTGTTCACAACCTGATGGAAGTAGGAAGGTAAGTGTTGCAATGTGATTATGGATAGTGGTAGTACTGATAACCTAATTGCTAAGGAAATGGTACAAAAACTTGTTTTGAAGAGAGTGGGAAATCCTTGTCCTTATAAGATCAGCTGGTTGCAAGATGAACATGTTTTAGAGGTAAGGGAGCAATGTGTTGTTGATTTTCAAATTGGGTAGTATACGGATCAAGTGTTGTGTGATATTGTGGAAATGAGTACTTGTCACATGTTTCTTGGTAGACATTGGCAGTATGATTATAACATTGTACATGATTATGTCAAGAATGTATTCACTATTGAGAAGTGTGGCAGGAATTTTTCCCTGATTCCTTTGCAAGATACAAAACTTGGTAGAAGGAATCTGAGCTCAATAGAAGAAGTGAGTTGAAGGATTCTCAAAGGGTTAGAGATCAACAATGAAAATATACCTATGGAATACTGGGAAAGATGTGAGAAGGAAAGAAAAATAATTTTCAGTTGTAGGGAAGGAGTCACATAAGTGGAACAAAGGCAATAATGTACCATTTGAGGACTCAAAGGACATGTATATCAAGAACCAGTTTAGGATTTATGTATTGAATCCTAAAAGATGTTCATCAAGCTTCTAAGAACATATTTTTGCACCTAGGGTGTCTTATGTAGGAGCATCCTTGGGTAGTTGGCAATCCTATATCAACCAAAAATATGTTAGAGTTGGGTTTTCAATTTCAATGTTTGAAGTGGTGATCTCGGTTGGAGACCTAAGATTCTCGGTCATTTGGTGGTAGTTCTTGGTTGGAAGATGTGTTGCTTCATTAATGAACTCGATGAATAAGTGTGGATGTTACTCTACAAAATGAGCTCAGTGGATGAGTTTGTGCTTGGTAACTACTTTGGGGTTCTCGGTGGAATGTTCCTATTTTGGTTCACCGACGAGCTCGGTCACTGTTTTGGTGTCCTATGACCAAGTGGCATTAGTTTTGTTTTGTATTGCTTGGTTGACATTCTGGACAAGCTTGGTGGTCTAGTTCACCAATGGGTCTAGTTCACCAACTTCTCAACCTCTAAAACATCACATCCAAGTCATACCAGACCAAATACACAACCACTACTCATAGGAACATTGTGAAATGAGTGACCAAAAACTCAATCACATCTTACTAAAGTTGTCAAACCAATCTCTATGAATCTCTGTAAATGATCTTAATGTAGGGGCATTCTTGGGTCATCGACAGATCTGCATGGTGGTGTGTTGTTTTGGTCCTGTGTTACTTGGTTACAACTTTAATTGACGGTCTCGGTTATTGAAGGGAGCTCAGTCACTGAAGGAACTCGGTGAAACCTCTTGTGCTTGATGGAACTGGTACTTGGCAGTGCCTGTGGTGTTCAGTCGATGTGCTTTCTCAATGATGCCTGTGTTGCTCGGTGATGCTTGGCGTGGTCAGTTGTTTCACTGGTGCTTGGTTATTTCTCTAGTGCTCGGTAGTTTTGGTTTACCGACTGGAGTTCTTGGTGATTTGGTTGGCTGACTTGGTGCATTTATTGTTGGTAGATTTTATTGTATTTTCCTAGGTAGATCTAGAGGCTGACATGGAGAATTAAATAATTGTAAGACTATTTGAGAGCCGATTGTTGTTGCATTTAATATTTGTTTGTAGTAGAAGTTGAGTTGGCTTAGGAGTTAATTGTTTCTTCCAACCAATTCATGGTTGAGGAAATGTATTTAAGGAGTGTTTGGGTAGTTGTTTGGGGAATCTTTGGGGCATCAAACAAGGTTTAGAAGTAGATCTGATAGACTTGGATCCTCTGAGATCTTGAAGATTAGATTTGTTATCTGATAGTTGTAATAGTAGAGCTAGTGGTTTGTTTGCTTGGAGACAAGGAGATTGCTTGGAGACTTGCGAGCTCAAGTTCATATCTGCCTTAGGGTTTCCATTAGTTGCTGATTTGTTTTAGAGATGGACTAGCTGAGAGGTTGCACAAATACTTTGATTATATTTAGCCCTAACCCAGAAGGCCTTACAGGCAGGCATATTAATGAAAATCTTGTTGAATCATTAAATTGTTATGTTATTCCACTATGGGTGTTAGGCTTCTTGTTTGGACTATCCTTAATTTGATTCTCCAGACCTATGCTACATTAGGTGGTATCAGAGAAAAAGTTGATCTTGAGGGAAGTTGATGTAGCGAGTTGATCTTGTTGGGAGAAAGTTGGCAAAGAGATTGTGTGCAATTTGAGTTGTAGACCCATGCTACTGAACTTGTGAAATCATGGCCTACTTGTTCATGCAAGGTGGTAGGTTGATTTGATTTGCATACAACTTGGAGGTTGTCACAAGGTGGTCGGTGTAGGGTTTTGTTGCAGAGGGTTTCTTGTCTTTGAGGATGCCTCTGAGAAGATTGGACCCTAGGGGGATTGCGGATATCTATGATACTATAGAATCTAGGTTTATAGAGAAGGTGAAATCTGATTTTAGATTGGAGATGGAGTTGATGAAGAATGACATGATCGCTGAGATCATGAGGGCTATGACTGGTGTACCTCTGAATCTTGGTATTAAGGATAGTTATGGGGAAGCTGCTGAAGACTTTGAAGCTGCTGGATCTAGTGGTGATGATATAGTCTATCAAAGGGATAGATCTAGTGAAGATAGAACTAGTTGGTTGCATAGATCTGGAGCTCAGTTAAGTACTAGTTATCGAATGAAAGTTTCTAATTTCTCTGGTACTTTGAAACCTAAGAATTTGATTGATTGGATTGGTGAATTAGAAGACTTCTTTTAACTTGAAGAAATTGAAGATCCTCTTAGAGTGAGGTTGGCATAGACAAAGTTGAAAGGACATGCTAATCTTTGGTGGAAGGAATTATGAAGAGATATAGAAGATGAAGGTGAAGTGAAGATCAATCAGTGGAGGTTGATGGTGACTAAATTGAAAGCTAAGTTCATACCTAGCGACTATGAGCTTGAATTGTTTAAGAAGTTGCAGAATCTGAAGCAAAAATATTTGATTGTTGAAGACTATATCGAGGATTTCTACAAACTTACTATTCGGTCTGGACATAAAGAACTTGGTAAGGAAAAGGTAGCTTGGTATGTGAATGGTTTGAGATTCAATATCCAGGATGAGATTGGTATGCTGAAGATTGATTCTATTGAGGATGCTTATCAGTATGCTCTGAAGGTAGAAGATAAGTTGAAAAGGAAACAACATAGTAATCCCCAAGGGAAGGAAAAGATTGATCACTCAGTGAAGTACAAACTGACTGTGGAAGATGAACCAAAACCTATGGAACTGAAGAAGAAGATAGGTAGGATTATCTTTAAGGGTACTCGTTATAATTGTGGTGAAGGACACCATTCTTTTGAGTGTACATAAAAGAAGTTTGGTGATCGAAGGAATGCTACGATAAATGAGAATATTCAAAATGAGCCTGAATCTGAGAACTTTCTAGTTTGGAGAACATTACTCGGTGCAAAGGTCAAACCTTGTCAGAGGAGTAACTTTTTCAGAACTTGGTGCAAGTCTGGAGGTAAACTTTGTGATGTTATTGTTGACAGTGGTAGTATTGATAACCTTGTTGTTGAGGACATGGTTCAGAAACTTGGTTTGAAGAGAATGAAGCATCCTTGTCCTTATAGGATTGGCTAGTTACAAGATACTCATGCTCTGGAAGTGAGGGAATAGTGCTTTGTTGATTTTTAGATTGGCTAGTATAAGGATCTAGTGTTGTGTGATATTGTGGAGATGAATAGTCATCATATATTTCTCAGTAGACCTTGGCAATATGATTGTAGAGCTATGTATGATTGTGTGAAGAATGTGTTTACTATTGAGAAGGATAACAAGAAGTTTTCCCTGATGCCTTTGCTAGATACAACACTCGATAGGAGAAGCTTGAGTATTGGTAGTTGAGTTAAGTTGTTGGATCCTAAGAGGATGGATGATCAGTATGGAGAACATACCTATTTTTATCAAGGAAAGAATTGAAAAGATAGAGGAAGAAGAAGTGGAAGAGTGTGCAAAGTGAAGAGTTGAAGGACTTGGTATGTGAAGAACCAGTTTGGGGTTTATGTGCTGAATCCTGAAAGATGTTCTTCTAGCCTATGAGAACATATTTTTGAACTTGGGGTGTCTGATGCAGGGGCATTCTTGGGTCATCAGCAAATCTTCATGGTGGTGTGTTGTTTTAGTCCTGTGTTACTCAGTTGTAGCTTTAACCGATGATCTTAGTTATTGAAGGGAGCTTGGTCACTAAAGGAACTCGGTGAAACCTCTTGTGCTCAGTGGAACTAGTACTTGATGGTGCATGTGGTGCTTGGTCGATGTGCTTTCTTGGTGATGCCTATGTTTCTTGGTGATGCTTGGCATAGTTGGTTGTTTCACTGGTGCTCAATTGTTTCTCTGGCAATCAGTAGTTCTGGTTTACCGACTGGAGTTATTGGTGATTTGGTTGGCTGACTTGGTGCATTTATTGTTGGTAACTTTTGTTGTATTCTCCTAGGTAGATCTAGAGGCTGACATGGAGAATTAAATAATTGTAAGGTTATTTGAGAGATGACTATTGATGCATTTAATATTTGTTTTTAGTAGAAGCCGAGTTGGCTTAGGAGTTAATTGTTTCTTCCAACCGACTTATGGTTGAGGAAATTTATTTAAGGAGTGTTTGGGTAGTTTTTTAGGGCATCTTTGGGGCATCAGACTAGGTCTAAAAGTAGATATGATAGACTTGGATACTGTGAGATCTTGAAGATCAGATTTGTTATCTGATAGTTATAATAGCAGAGCTAGTGGTTTTCTTTCTTGGAGACAAGGAGATGGCTAGGAGGCTTGCGAGCTCAAGTTCAAATTTTCCTTAGGGTTTCCATTAGTTTCTGATTTGTTAATGAAAATCCTATTAAATCATTAAATTATTGTGTTATTCCACTATGGGTATTAGGCTACTTGTTTGGACTATCCTTAATTGGATTCTCCAGGCCTGTGTTGCATAAGATCTACAAACATCTGAGAACAATACCTCACCATCACATCTCAAGATCTTCAGTATATCATCTAAACAATTAAAATCCACCTTACTGAACGTCTTAAACACACTCTCTGGGAAAACAACAAGTATGCTGACATCAATGAAAAAGCATAAATGTCAACACACCCAAATCCAAAACTCTAACATACTCAACAATCTTTCAACAATATATCTTCTCTGATCCATTAGCACCTTAAACTATTTAGCATCACTCTAGCCTCTACTGCATCCATTCCTATCTTCAAAACATTAACCCATTCAAAATAGAATAATTATTTTATCTTCAATGGAATCATAATCACCATAAAGATTTGATGGTTCTTCTCTAGGCCTCATATCCTTGATAGCTTCTTCTCTAACTTATTCCAGCAACACAAAAGGTCTTCTTAAACACACACAGTTTAATAGGAAGATGACTCTGATACCACATTAGAAAAATATAACATCAGATTAAAAAGAGAGAAACTAAACTTGCAGTTTGTTATTCATCATTGGAAATTACAAATATATAGAGTCATATGACTTCACCAAGATCTTATAATTATGCTAAAATACAAGACAACAAACTAATAAAATTGACACCAAGATAGATATCACTGACAATGAATTGGAACTTATTGACAACTAACTAAGAATAGTGGATATCTAACTCAAACACAATGGATACCTAATCCTATTTGATGACTTATTTATTTATGTTGGATCATTAATTCCAACAAATGTATCTTGGACATTATATATATTCAACTCTTTGGTTTTGAATGTTAGTGTGGTCAGACTGTATAAACAAAAAGTATCAAAGATTATATAATATAAAATGTATTCTTTTTAAATTGATTACTTTGTTGTGAAGAGTGACATGGATATGTGTTTTAGAGAGGAGTGAAGAGTTGGGGAAATTAAATTTGAAGATCATTGGCTGATTAACATAGTGAATATCGTACTAGAATTATGGTTAAAGAAGGGAGGTAATCTAAAATTAAAAATCTACTTAAAAGTATTGTCTCAATACAATGCTATTTAAAAATATTGTAACTTGACACGATTCAAATTTTACATCTGCAATAAGAAATTTCTAATATGTTGTATAAAATCTAAACAAGTTTGTTTCAGAATTTACATAAAAAAGAAGTTTCCAAATGGTTTTTTGCAAATATATTATTCCTGACACAAAGGAGGGGATAGGAGGGGCCAAAAAAATGGCACACCCTACCTAATCCACCTTGCTCAACAACATGTAGAAGCCACAACAACATAGTGAGAGAGAGAAAGCAGGATCATTCATATATTATCATTCATTCAAATTGATTCGTACATTCCGGGTTGTAAGGCCTTCCCGGTTATGTCCAAATATTACAATGAATTACAAAAGTCCTATTACATGTATTGCATCTGATGTATTTCTACAAGGTATAAAATGTGTCATCTTTGAGAATCTATCCACAACAAATATAGAATCATTAGCTCTTACTATCTTTGGTAAGCCAAGAACAAAATCCATACTGATGTCGGTCCAAGGTTTCTCAGGTACAAAAATCGGTATATACAATCCAGTATTCTGACTTACTCCTTTTGCAACTTGACAAATTCCACAACTTTTCACAAATTTTTGAACATCTTTATACAACTATGGCTAAAAGTATTTATCCTTAAGAAAATTAAAAGTTTTATCAATACCAAAATATCCAGCCAAACCACTACTATGTTTCTCCTTTATCAAATTGGTTCTCATTTGTCCTCTCGGTACACATAAATGAATACCTTTAAACAACATACCTTCTTGAATGAAATATTCTTCCCATTTTGTACTCGGTTGATCTTGAATAGGTGCTCTGCACTTTCTCAATGGCTCAGAAAAATTAGGAACATCAAAGATCTTCTTCTACTCAATGCATCAGCAACTTTGTTAGTGACTCCACTTTTATGTTTGATCACAAATGTATAACTTTGCAAATACTCAACCCATTTCATATGTCTTTGATTCAACTTATTTTGACTACCCAAATATTGTAAAGCCTTATGATCAATATACAACACAAATTCACTCAGTATTAAATAATGTCTCCATTTCTTCAGTGCTTGAACAATAGCATAGAATTATTGATCATACACATAATATTTCCTTCTAGCATCATTCAACTTTTCACTAAAGAAAGCAACAGGTTTACCTTCTTGACTCAACACAGCTCCAATTGCACTACCACTTGCATCACATTCCACTTGAAATACCTTATTAAAATCAGGTAATGCCAAAATAGGCAATTCAACAACCTTCTGCTTCAAGGTCTCAAAACTCTTATAAGCTCATGTGTCCACTTGAATTCTCTTTTATCTCCTCTCATAGTCTCAGTCATAGCATTACAAATTGAACTAAAATTCCTTATGAACTTTCGGTAAAAACTTGCCAAACCGTGAAATCATCTTACCTCACTAGCATTCACTGGTGTAGGCCAATTCAAAATAGCTTCAACCTTTTCAGGATCCATCTTCAAACCATCAGCTGAAATTAAAAATCCCAAATACACAATCTCTTCTTTCATGAATGAACACTTTTTCAGATTTATTAGCAACTTTTCTTCTTTCAATTTCTGCAAAACTTTTCTAACATGAAACAAATGTTCTTCTATGGTCTTACTGAATATCAGAATATCATCAAGATATACAATCACAAACTTACCCAAGAATTTCTTGAAAACTTCATTCATCAACCTTATAAAAGTACTCGGTGCATTAGTTAAACTAAAAGGCATAACCAACCACTCATACAAACCTTCTTTTGTCTTGAAAGTAGTCTTCCATTCATCACCTTCTCTAATCCTGATATGATGATACCCACTTTTCAAATCAATCTTTGTGAAATACTTTTCTCTAGTCAAACTATCCATTATATCATCCATTCTCGGTATAGGAAACCTATACTTCACTATTATCTTGTTGATTGCTCTGGAATCAGTACACATTCACCATTCTCCATTCTTCTTAGGTGCCAATACCGCAGGTACTGCACAAGGACTCAAGCTTTCTCTGATCAAGCCTTCCTCCAACAATTCTTGAATCTATTGGTTCAATTCCTAATTCTTGGTAGGTGTCAACCAATGAGGTGCCTTATCCGGTAAACTAGCTCTAGGAATTAGATACATGCAATCAATGCTTCTTTTTGGTGGCAAACCATTAGGCACATTATTAGAAATGATTTCACTATACTCGGTGAGTAGCTTATCAATCTCCTCAAGAACATTATCCTCTATTTTCTTACTTGGTTTGTTAGGAATCAGAACAAAACATACATCATTCTTCCTCAAATCCTTAACAAATTTTCTTCCTTCCATCAAACAAACTTTTATAGATGTGCAAACATTACTAACATGTTATTCCATCAAAGGTAACAATATTTGTTTCTTTCCATCAGCCACAATAGTATACTTATGCAATCTCCCATCATATATAGCATGTCTATCATATTGCCAAGGTCTACCCAACAAAGTATGAAAAAAATCCATAGGCATGATGTAACACAACACCTTATCATAGTACTTTCCAATTTTCAAATTCACATAACATTGTTCACTTACCAAGAGTGTATGCTCATCTTTGATCCATGAAATCTGATAGGGCTTCGGATGTTCCAACCTTTCCAACTGTAACTTTGTGACCATGTCTTCAGATGCCAGATTCTTTGAGCTACCATTGTCAATGATTACCTTCCAAACTTTGTCAAAAACTCTACATTTGGTCTTGAACAAAATTTTCCTTACCAGATCTTCCTTTTTACTTTCATTCCACAGTGCTCTTCTTACCATGAAATTATTTTCCTTCTTAGGTTCATTCGCTGACTCCTCTTGCACCAAAGCATTTCTACTTCTACCAGCCTTCTTACTAGCATGTGTACATTCAAAGGATCTATGTCCTTCTTCTCCACAATTGTAACAAGTTCCTCAAAAATTACCTCTGCTATAACCACCTCAGTAGTTATTGCCTCTACCTCTAGATGAACTTTCACCTTTCCACTCGGTCTTGCCTTTATCCAGAGTTGTCTTTTTAGTTTCAGATCTACCATTTTCACCATTAGATCTACCTCTTCCTCTAGGGAAGCTACCACTTTGACCTCTTTGTCTTTGCTCATGTCTCTTGTTCAATTTATCCTCAGCCTTCAATGCAAATTGATAAGCTTCTTCAATGTTCTCCAATTTGACCAAACTGATTTCCTCTTGGATGGAAACTCTCAAACCATTCAGGTGTCTAGCAATTCTTTCCACATCATCCTCATCATGTCTAGATCTAATATCTAATCTATAGAATTCCTCAGTATACTCTTTTACCAAGCTATCTTTCTACCTCAAACTTTGCATTTGCCTAACTAGGTTAATCTGATAATCACAAGGTAAGAAATTTCCTTTCAATTTATTTACCATCTTATTCTATACCTTGATTTTGCCTTTTCTTTTATTTTTCTAATGCAATTGTAGATGTTCCCACCATAAGGATGCATGACCTTTCAACTTTGTGCCTGCAATTTTCACCTTCTTTTCCTTAGATATATTATCATACTCGAAATACTTTTCCATTTCAGTGATCCAGTCTATCAATTCATCAGAATCTAATTTCCCACTACATTCAGGAGGATTGAAATGTGGTGTCAACTTCAAACTTGTCAAAGCCTTCAAGAATCTTTCCTCACCCTGATCCATCATAGGTGAAGGTTCTACTTCACCTTGTTCCACTTCAATTTCATCATCACTAACATCTTCAAGATGTCTGTCTCTTCTCTGGGCTGTTTCAACAACTTCTAAACTAGCAGCAAGTTGTCTCAACATGCCTGCCAGTCCTGGATCAACTTCTTACCTCCCACAAACTATCTTAAAAACCCTCTACAATTGAAGGTCAGATCACAATCTGCCACCCCACAAAAATTCAACTAGGGCTTCACAAGAAGGAACCTACAAACCTAGATCTGCAGAACTAGATCTAGATCTCACCTCTCTTTGATACCACCTGACGTAAAGGAGGGGGAAGGAGGGGCCAAAAAAATGGCACACCCTACCTAATCCACCTTGCTCAACAACACACAGAAGCCACAACAACACAATGAGAGAGAAATCATGATCATTCATATATTATCATTCATTCAAATTGATTCATACATGATGGACTGTAAGGCCTTCCTAGTTACGACTAGATATTACAATGAATTATAGAAGTCCTCAAACATGTGAGGATCTGCCAATAATCTTGATTCTACTATCTTCTATCTTCTATCAAAACTCTCTCCCTAAACTCTAACCAAACAACTATACTTATACAAGAGGCTACCGAACTGAGTCATCCTTCAGATCCATAATCAATGGAAGGAACAGTCATATCTGGGACCACATGCTTCCCAATGATGGATACCAGCATTAAATCTGTGACCCATAATTAATGCACAAGTCAGGCTCAATAGAAACTCAAAATAAACTACTCAGTAAGCAAGGAAGACCAAGCAATAGACAAGTAACATCGAGCGCCAGTGAAACAACTGACCGCCCAATAGATAATCGACCAAACTCGACAACCAAAGGAAACTGACCAACTACCAAGCCAACTTGGTCAAAGAAGGAACTGAGTAATACAGACAAACTTCAAAATATTTTTGGTGACATAGGATTGCTAGGGACTCGAGATGCTCCTACATCAATTCCTAATTTTATACAGATTGTAGAAGACATGTGATCATTTTTGGATTGAAATCAAGTAATTGTAATTTTGTTCTCATTTATTTTGTTTGGATTCAATCTACAAAGATGATATGCACATATTGAAGTCATCATGCAAAGAAGTAATCAAAATTGTTTTATTGTGTCATAATTTCAATTTATTCATATTTGTAAAGGAAGTTACAAAAGTGTAATTATTTGTAATTCTTGTAAGTAATGAGTTGGTGCAGAGGTAGGTTGATTAGGGGAATAGATTGAGAAAGAGTTGGAGCTCTAGAATGAGGGTCTGGTGACTCCTAAGGGTTGGTGCCCTTAAAATTTTTAATTGAATTTCTTCGTAAGGATAGATTAGGAAAATAGATCCTAGTAGTGATTATCACTGTAGTTTTTCCCATCTTGGTTTCTACACCATATCTTTCTACACTTTATTTCATTGTGTGTTGTTTCTTTTCATTCTTTAGTTTGGTTCTTTTCATTTCATCATTCATTTCAAAATAAATTCATCAAAAGATTTAATTGGATAATTTTTAAAAATTTATTTTCTATTGATTCACCCCCCTCTTTGCAGTAAATTTATGATCTATAATTGGTATCAAAGAAAGGTTCTTAGAAAATACCTTAATCGATCTAAGTAGATCCTAAAGTAAGAACACATGGATTATCCAGAGGGATCTTCATCTAATAAAGCACCTTTTTTTGATGACACCAATTATGCATTTTGGAGTATAAGAATGGAAAATTACTTGACTTCTCTAGGGTTTGATGTTTGGATTTATGTTGAAAATGGTTATAGTATACGTAATCCTCTAATAAATAATCCTTAATATAAGAAATATTATGAGAATAATGCTAAAGCTAAAATTTTTATTTTGTGTGGATTATACAACATTGAGTTTATCAAAGCAATGCATTGTCAGGATATCAAGGAAATGTGGGACAAATTAATGAACATTATATGAAGAAGATGACAAAGTGAAGCAGACAAAGTTGCAAACTTACAAGGATAAGTTTGAGAATTTGAAGATGAAGGAAGATGAAAAAGTTGCAAACTATCTCCTTAGGGTTGATGGAATAGTAAGTGATGTCAGAGGTCTCATTGAAAAGGTAAATGATTCTGTTAGAGTACAAAAATCTTTGAGGTCTCTACATCCTACGTATAATACAAAATTTATATTGTAAAAGTAATAAATCTTAATAGAATTAGAATTGATGAATTACATGGTATTCTAATAACTTATGAAATGAGGATGGTTGGAAAAGAACATATAACTTAGCGAGAATATACTTTCAAAGAAAATAAAAAGGCAATATAAGAAAGCTCTGAGATCGACAATAATATGGACAAAGAACTTGCAAAACTTGTAAGGAGATTCAAAAAGGGTTTTGGAAAGAATAAAGGAAAGATACCTTTCAAATAATTCAACTACGGAAAGATTAGGAACTTCATTTCTAGAAGCATCCCTATGCAAAAGATGATCAAGACAAGGAGGAAGACTTCAAAAAGAAGAATAAAGGTGAATCATCTCATAAACAATGATTTTTTTTGAAGAAGAAAAGCTTATGAAAATTAAAGAAGGAAGTGCAAACTTAGAGAAAAGTGATGAATTTGATTGTGAGACCTATTATTCATGGAAATTGGTTCATCTAATCTAAGCAATAAAGATGATGTTGAAGAAGGAGACATAAGTCTTGAAGGAGAACTATTATGTGCTTTAGAAGAAATCAAAAGATTGAAGAAAGAGAATTTATCAGCTTTGAAGGAAAGTGATGTTCTAGAATAACAACTTGAAGAAAGAATCCAAATGATCATAAATCTAAAAATTGAGATCAAAGAAGGTGAAAAACAAACTGAGACCCTTATCTTTGAACTCCTATTAAAATCTAAAATTGTCTAAAGTTAGAAAGTGTAGTAGTTAATTTGAGAAATTAAATTAGATAATTAAAGATAGTTTCTAAAAAACAAATCAAGTTTGAGAAGAGTTTAGATTTTCTTGATAGGATGAAAGCCAAAAAAAGGTCAAATACTGGTAAATCTAATTTAGGCTTTGAAAAAGGTCAAAATTCTAATAATATTTTTAGTGAAAATGATATTATTGATGGGTTTGTTAAGGTTCAAAGGAAAAGAGAATTTTAACAATGGCATTCTCCCACAAATAAATGATAGTAAACAAGTTTTATTCATTTTATGGTTACTGTAATTTGTGTAATTATTTTGGTCATAAGGCAATAGATTGTAGGGTTGTACCAAGAAGGAACATCAATTTTGTCAATTATAATTCCTTTGATTCCTTGAGGCATTTTGGTATAATCTATTTTTATTGCTAGAATGTTGGTCATATTGCAAGAAATTGTCCTTTGAGTTTTTCATAAAGGAAAGGGGGGAGGACAAGTTCTACAAGAAAAAGACAAAGAAAGTGCAGAAGAAGAAAGAAGGCAAGGATTCAAAAAATTTCATTATTTCTCAAATGACTTCGCATTTGAATAGACAAGACCCTTGGATAATTGGTAATGAACACTTGAATCGCATGATAGGTCATAAGAGTAAGTTTACTACCTTTACTAATTAGTATAGTGGTGCAATAAAGTTTGGTTATAGATCTTTAGTGCAAATTGTGGTAAAGGTACTTTGAGCATTAATGATACTTTGCAAGTACATAATGTTTAATATGTAGAGAAATTAAAGTATGATTTGCTAAGTGTTAGTCAACTATGTGATAATGGATGTTTTGTGAACTTTAGTGCTCACGAGTGTGAAATCAAAGAGGTTGTTTCAAGAAAGATGATTATTGAAGGGAAAAGAATACAAGGTAATGTCCATGATTTGAGAGAAGTAAAAGGTACACACTATATAGTGGGTGGTCCCACAATAGTGTGTCCCACTTCTTGGCCAACTTTGACATGGAGATCAACATTCTGAGAAAAAACTTCACTTTCGAACACCTGTTGCCGCAAAACTATTAGGAATTTGAAGATGATGTAAACTAGAGTCTTTTAGAATTTTCTTTCTAGTTTCTAAATATATTTTAAAAAAAAATTAAAATTCTTTTAAATTCATTTTTCTTTCTCCTTCGAAAAGTGGTTTGCGTGAAAAATTATGTTTTTAAGGAGTTACTATCACTTGGATCAACATAAATTTTTTTTAAAATATGACAACGATGTAATTATTTTGATATTATATTTGTAACTTCAATATCTAAAGGATGCAATTGGTTTTATTCATTTTGGGTCAATATTTCATAGTTTATTAAGTTCTAAAGTGACAGTAACTGTAATTTAGACATAAGGTCACTTGGATCGCTCTAACTTGATCTTTGTATATCCAAATTATTTTTTTCTTTTTTTCATAGAAAGGTAACACAAATACTCCTTTCCTACATTTTTTTTTTGTAATTTACTATTTTTCCCGAAGTCTTGAAGAGACAGGTTGTTGAATGACCAAACAACCTATGTTTAGTTAAAGTAATATTTAAAAGTGATAATGAACTCAATATGTATTAAAATTATATTCATTAGAAATCTTGTTCCAAATAGAATCATTTGACATTGTATGTTTGAAAAAACCATCTTGTTTGGTCCTTGTCCAAGGCCTCAAAAGAAAATTTTTTTGTAGTTCACTTTTTTTCTGAGGGCAAAATTTCAGTTTAGGGGTCTTTGTGCAAAGTCCCCAAAGTGAAAAGTCCAGCGAAGAAACACCCCGCTGGAATTTTCCCCAAGGTACTTTGAGCAAAGTCAGTCAGTTAGTGATGATTTTTTTTGTAAAAATATTTAGAATGACATAAAACTAAAACATTTTGTTTCTATTTTATACTGAATTGCAATAAATGGATGCACTTTTTCTATTATTGATCAATTTTTACAAAGGCATTTTTTGGAGGAGGATTGCTATTTCTATTTTTTCAAAGGCATAATTTTGGAGAGGAGAAATATTAGATCAAAATATTTTTTGAAGAAGAGAATTTTTATTGGCGATCTTGTGGAAGACATTTTTTGGAGAGAAGAAATGGGGAACAAGAAGGGAAGACAAAGTAAATATGCTAGAAAAAGGTCACCCAGTACTGAACAAAGAAATCTTGAAGCTGCATTGACATATTATCATAAAACTAAAGAAGGTGAAAGACAAGATGAAGTAGGAGGGTCAAGTCAAGTCGAAGAATTGTACATTGAAGAAGGGTCAGGATCACTCCCTACAAAAGCTCAAGCAATTGATGTTGGAGAAGGGTCAAGATCACGTGCTCCTACTGGTATGGATGAACTTTTAAATTTAGCTCAAACTGTAAAGAGAAATATTAATTATAGAAACTTAGATCATTTAATTACAATGGATGTGGAGAATTTGAGATCACTTGCTAATTTTCAACCCTTAAGTCTTGCTAAGAAGAGATCAATGAATATGATAGCAAGAGAAATATTAGCTAAATTTGATAATTTTGAAAAACTTGAACACACCCAATTGGTTTTAGTTGTACTTATAAACAAAAATTTGGAAGGGGCATTAAAATTATTGGGTATAGACACAACATCAAAGAAGAGAAAAGTTGTTGACATGCAAACTGATATGATTGAAAATCTTAGGAAAGGTTTGAACCAGGTAGGGAAGCGGTCTCAAACTAAAGATAAGACCATTACAAGAAAATTTATGTTGACATCCATTGTAGGTAACACTATGCTCTGAAAAAGATGGATATCTTCAGTTTCATCTCAATTTGGTTTTAATAGGAAAACAATATCACGATATGTTAATAGGAGAATACTTTTGGATGATAGCACCTTGGAAGGCAATTGGGCAATCATGTGTAGAGCTCCTCATTCTGATAGGATTGATGAAAGAATCAAGAATTTGGTCACATTATTTTGGAATGATAATACATGTCCTTCATCAAATAGTAGAGATGTTATCAGACATAGAATTTCAACTAATCAATATGAATATCATACGAAACATTGGTTGGAAACAACACAATATGAAATGTATGTGTCATTTTGTAGTTCAAATCCTAATATAAAGATTGGGAAAACATTGTTTGAAAGATTGAAGTCATATTATATCAGGATAAACAAAGTGTTTGAAACTTGTTGTTGTCGTTATCATATTGAATTTGATCTCCACTATTAGGTTTTTTGAAATTTTGTAGAAGACACTTATGGTTTTGAAAATACTCCTCCTACTAGATGAAGTGAGTTCATCTCATCCATTTTATGTGACAAAAGAGATGATGTAGCTGGACAAATAAATTGCATAAAAGGAATATGTCAAACATGTGCTAATTTGTCTCTTTTTTCTTTGAAAAATGAAAATATTGATGTAACAAAGATGGTAAATTACAAGAGTTACAAATATGTAAAGAATGAAACAAAATTTGGGAAAGAATCCAAAAAGTTAGAATATGTTGAAGAGGAGATAAATGTTGGAGTATTTATGGAAAAATTTAAAAAATTAATTCAACCCTACATTCATCATGCTTTTTTTACAAAGTGGCAAGCACAACAATTCTAAACACTGAGAGACAATTTCCCACTTGGAACTATTGTATCAGTTGTTGATTTTGCAAAAAATTATTATTTTGTTCATCAAAAGACAATTCAATCAGAATACTATTTTTCAGAGAAAATTACTATTATGGTACATGTGTGTTATCGATGCACACAATTAGATTTGGATGGTATTCAGAGCACATTTGAAGCATGGGTCATCAAGAAGGAATATCATTTTTATATAAGTGATGATAGAGAGCATGACATTCATTATGTAGAACACTGCTTCAAGATGTTTTTTGCAAATTTGAAACAAGTATAAAAATTGATAAACATCATGTTTGGTTAGATGGATGTGTTGCACAATTCAAATCATCGTGACCACTTTATGCATTGTGTAGATATCATCGTAATGAAAACATACCAAATGTCTGGAGTTTCTTTGAGAGTGGACATGGAAAAGGTGAACATGATGGTGTTGGAGATTGCATCAAATGTGCTATATGAAAGTATCAAATAAATTATAAGGGAGTTCATATAAAAAATGCACATGATGTGATTGAATGGTGCAAGACACATTTCACACCAAATGAGAATGACACATCATCATGATTGAATCAAGTGGTGCCACATAGAAATTTTGGGAGATAAAAGGTATGCACACATTTTTAAATTATTTGAAAGTGTTTAAATTTTTTATGTATTCTTTATTCAAATTATATTTATAGAATGTATTATATATGCATTTGTTCAGGTGTGGATAGAAACATTATTCATGGTTGCAATAGGATAGAAAAGATGCAATCTTTGCATTCAGTTATGAGTATGAATTGTCGCAATTGGATGTTGAACACTAGGGACTACTCATGCTTTTGTTGTCACTACATTACTGACAATTATGAGGAATGGATCAATCAAGACCATGGATATGTAGGTGCATGGAATATAGTGCCACTAGTTGTTATTGATAGATTTGATAGAGATGAAGATGAAAAATTCGGTGATGTCCCTTTGATTCCTACTAATTACGATCATATCTCAGGATTGGTCAAAATTGGTAAGTATATATTTTTCACATTATATGATCCATTGAGTTGCATGTATAGATAGATAGATAGATCTATAGATTGAACTAAGTAAATTTTAAGATCACACACATGTATATATAAATTTACTATGCAGGAGATGTCTTTGCAGTGATTATTGAGCGTGGAAATGTGGGAGTTGGTTATTATTTACTACATTGTACTGCAGAGAGGATGAAGTTACTTGAACCTGAAGAAAGTGATGGAATGTTGTTCCTCATAGGTTTGTACATACTTTACATCAATATATTGAACTCAATTTGTAAATTTTAAATTTCAACCTTTTAACAAATTTCAAATTTAGTTTATTTAAATTTATATTGTAAAAATTTGTGACTTGCAGGTTCAGTTGTTTTAGAGGGAACATATTTCAAGAAAATCAAAGTAATTTAACATGATATTCACATTGTTGATTACTACGTGTGTGAATTTTGTACCTGTCTGTAGACACAACACTTCAGTAAAACATTAGAGGTTAGTTAAAATCAAAATCGTGCAAGTAATTGAAAACTAATCTAACTAGGCGATTTACTGCTTTCTAGTAGATGTGAGTATGTATTCTCAGATTGGACCGAGATCAGTGACCTTGACAACACCTAAACGAAGGATTTGAATGCAAAATATAGATATGAGATGAATGCAAATTAATCTATATTTTTTTGGTTTTTCTATGCAATAATATGAAAAATCTGATATGAAATCTAATCTATATGAAAAATTGATATGCAATACAATTAATCTAACAATGATATGCTAAATATGAATGATTTCACAAAAGTTGTTGATTCGCAAAGAAGCTTCAATTCTCCAGATACAAATTCACTAGCATAAGTTTTCAAATTATGAGATGATTTGTGAAGAGCTGAGCCTTGATTTTATAGAAATCCAGGGCTTTGGGGATGCATGGAAAAAGCCATAAATCACTCAGATAAACTCAAGTTGATTTTTGAGTTATCAAGGAATTAAAGATAGTTAACTCACAATAAATCATGCAAAAATAGCTTTTTGATTTAAATCAGAAGTTGAGATCAGCTTTCAACTCAAAATAGAGTTGAGCTTATTTTTAAAACAACTTGAATTGATTTTCTGATTTATAGTTTAACTATTTTTTGGATGTGCATAATTAATCATGAATTAAATAAATAAATAAAGTGATTTATCCTCAACTTAACTGATTTTAAAAATAAAATAATTGATTTATGGGTTAATCAATTATTAAATCAAACTTTTATTCCAAAATAATATCATTAAATATGACAACTTGCTTTAATTAATTAAATACGAATTTAATCAATTAATGATAGAGATTTTGATTTATTGTCAAATTTAAATAATAATAATTAGGAATAAATATAATTAAATAATTAAGTGGCAGTATTAAATCTAATTAATTAAATATTCAGAATATTCAATTAATCAAACTTTAGGATAAATAAGATTTATAGCCAAATAATCATTAAATCAAAGATAATTAGGATAAATAGGAATATTACTAGGAATATTCCCCGATGCAGAATTTAGGATAATCAATTAGGATTCGATAATGTTCAGATGTGCTTTAGGTTAGGACTTCAATGCCAATTTCATTCGATATGTCGATATAGGAGGTTAATGAACCTATAGCCCATTTTTGGGGTATTACAATTACCAGCCAGACAATAAATTTTTTCAATATAGTCACCTGGTAGTTGCCACATCCATTTGTCTCCATACAATTAAATCTCAATGTGGACATCGTAAGTGGAGACTAGATAGTGAGGATCACGAGAGAATATTACATGTTCTCCATGAAAGGTCTGAACCACTTGAGTTGGTCTAAAAAGTATAATATGTATACCTATTTCATGTGTTAGGACCTACTTAATATCTCTGGATTAAATTGACTATACTTTGTTTATATATTTAAACATATGATGGACTATAATTTGTTGATATATGATGGACCTATTTGATGGTTCAATGGTTTTAATATATAGAATTTTATGTATGCTTTTATATATATATGCTTGTATACATGTATTGGTTTTATATGTATACTTTGATTATTCAATGATTTTTATAGATTGCATATTAGTTAAAGATTTTATGTATGATTTGATTATTCAATGATTTTTATGATACTTATTGTCCATTAGTTACATGTATTAACTAGTTATTTTTTATGATATTAATTCTAGATCCCCTAATCATCTAATCAAACCATCTAATCAAATCATATCATCTAATCAAATGAAACCATCTAATATAATAAAATAAAATTATCTAATCAAATCATATCATCTAATCAAATGAAACCATCTAATCAAATCATCTCATCTAATCAAATGAAACCATCTAATATAATCAAATGAAACCATCTAATCAAATCATATTATCATCTAATCAAATGAAACCATTTAATCAAATCATATTATCATCTAATCAAATCATATCATCTAATCAAATGAAACCATTTAATCAAATCATATTATCATCTAATCAAATCATATCATCTAATCAAATGAAACCATCATAAATCTATATAAGGTCAAATCATAAATCATCTATGTCTAGAGGTCTGTATAGCATATAAATATATGTCTTGAATCATAAACTGAAAATATAAAACATATACTAATGATATATATAATGAGTTTGAAATCAAAGATCTATGCAACACGTCCTAAACTAGGGGGAGTCATCTAGGTGCATACAAATAGAGTGACCCTCTGACCGACTGCTACGAGCATCCTTTGGTTGTGAGGCAATAATTGATCCCTGTGAATATAAATACATGTATATAATAATAATGTAAAATACTTAAAATATTATAAATACATGTTTAAACTTACATATTTTTAAAACTTACCTGACCACTACTAGGTGTCACATCTACTGAATCTCTTGTATGAAGAGCATCCTCTGACTGTGAAGCAACAACTAACCCCTACAAATTTAGTACAATAGTTGGTTATATACATGTGAATAGTATATATTATGTAAAGTACATTCAAAATATATAAATACATGTGTACAAGTGTACACATGCATGTTTAAACCTACACATATGTAAAACTTACCTGACCACTAGTAGGTGTCACATCTACTGGATTTGTCATATGAAGATGCTCTGAGCCCACACTAGAGGTACCGTTCTCTGCTAACTGTATGTGCAAAATATTATACATTTAACAAACATCAATACATACATCTACAATTAATTGTTCACTAAAACTCCTAAGAAAGGAGAAAAGAAAACTTTATATACTTGGATCTCAGGAGCAGGAGGATCATAAATTGAAACTGCATCACCCACACCACCTTCAGTCCTGAACCTCTCTAGTAATGAAGAGTGTAGGGGTGACACTAGCTAGGAGGGGAGTGATGTAGAGCTTGAACCACTAGGATGCAATAACAAATCATAAATGATCCAACATCAGTGCCAACGTCCACCTGACCCAACCCGCACAACTACTCATCAACTGTGTCTAGGCCCTCAGTGGTGATGTGTACATCTCCAACTTGTATACCTAGCTCTATAGTTGTAGACTGATTTGTGGGTGCAGAGAACTTTGCACTATGCTGTGCTTGACTAGATGGTGTGTCCTGTGTCGGTGGAACTACAAGACCCCGTACAAGTCTGATGAAATCCATGACTGAATGTACTAGGATCCTCTGCATGTCAGCAATATAAGAATAGGAATGTAGGAGATCTTCCAAAAAGTAAAGGGCCACATCTAAATGATTATGATGACTCGAAAGTGCTCATATCTCTCCAGGTGTAGGAAGACCTACAACTCTATATGTCTCATCACTGATGCATCAATACTAGATGAAGCCTCAGAAGATGATTTGGCTCTTGTCAGTCTAGTCAAAATGTATCTGCTCACTAAAACTAAAGTGATGGAGGTGGCTGCAGAAGAAATCTTCCCTATCCTGTCCACTACTCCCCTTTAAGAAGCAATGGCTATCTGCAATAGCATCCATTGCTGGTGCCACTGCCAGAGTCTTATGCCCAACCAGCTATCTATGAGGCTGTACAACTCAATCCAGCTTATGATACTTATCACAGTTTGCAACCCTACCATGCCCCTGACTGTAATATGCAAGAAGATCTAAATAGTTGACCCTAAGTCCCAAATGGAACTCAATGTACAACTATTGTGCAAAATATAAAGGAATCTGGTCGTTATTAGGATAACAACCATGTGCTGCAAGAAATCGAGGGTATATCATGCATGCGATCTGAGGAATCACACACCGTGTGACCTGATATGCCCTCAGCTTGGGCTTCCCCTCATAAAATGGGAAAACCTCTCATTTGATGATTTCCTTAGGGACACGACTCTAAATCATCTCCAAGGAAACATCACCCGAGACCTTGGCTCTCAACTCTTGAAAAATAGTATCAACTACCTAAGGCATGAAGGAAGAGTGGGATCTCAATCTAGCAGTCATCTCCTCCAAACTAGTCAATACACTGACACAAGTATCTCTATATATGCTATCTGCTAAAGATGTACAGATGGACTCTCTAAGTCAAGCCATCTCTTTGTCAACAATATGAAAAATGGTCTGTATATTAGGAGTGCGAGGTGCATCCCGAGTGGCCATCTAGATACATAACATGTGAAAGCTAAGTGTTAACAATTAAGTACTTGATTAGATGTTATAACTACATGTAAAATGGTAACAAATATCTGAATATATAAAATTGTACTTAGATTTACAATACTAGAGTGTACTAATAGTCGTAAAGGGTCCTAGGATGTACTAATTGGTATTAAAATAGGTCCTATTAGGTCAAGTAAGTGGTCTTATTAGGTCTTAAGGGTCCTATGATGTAGTAATTGAATTAAATAGGTCATATTAGTCCTATTAGGTCTTAAGTCTAGTCTTATTAAGTCTTAATGGGTCCTATTAGGTTGTAAGGGGTCCTATTATAGGTCCTAAGGATCCTAAGGGTTCTTAAAGAGTTTTATGTCACAATAAGGGTCCTAAAGGAACCCAGGGTGTATTAATAGTCCTAAAGGGTCCTTGGGTGTACTAATTGGTATTAATAGATCCTATTAGGTCAAGTAAGTGGTCTTATTAGGTCTTAAGGGTCCTAGGATGTACTAATTAGTATTAATAGGTCCTATTACATCAAGTAAGTGGTCTTATTAGGCCTTAAGGGTCTTAGGATGTACTAATTGATTTTAATAGGTCATATTAGTCCTATTCGATCTTAAGTTCAGTCTTATTAAGTCTTAAGGGGTCCTATTATAGGTCCTAAGGATCCTAAGGGTTCTTAAAGAATTTAATGTCACAATAGGAGTCCTAATAGGAACCTAAAGGGTCCTATTAGGTCAATTAAGTGGTCTTATTAGGTCTTAAGGATCCTAGGATGTACTAATTGGTATTTATAGGTCCTATTAGGTCTTAAGGGGTCCTATTATAGGTCATAAGGATTCTAAGGGTTCTTAAAGAGTTTTATGTCACAATAGGGGTCCTAAAGGAAGCTAGAGTGTATTAATAGTCCTAAAGGGTCCTTGGATGTACTAATTGGTATTAATAGGTCCTATTAGGTCAAGTAAGTGGTATTATTAGGTATGAAGGGTCCTAGGATGCACTAATTGGTATTAATAGGTCCTATTATGTCAAGTAAGTGGTCTTATTAGGTCTTAAGGGTCTTAGGATGTACTAATTGGTATTATAGGTCCTATTAGGTCTTAAGGGGTCCTATTATAGGTCCTAAGGATCTTAAAGGTTCTTAAAGAATTTTATGTCACAATAGGGGTCCTAAAGGAACCTAGAGTGTATTGATAGTCCTAAAGGGTCCCTAGATGTACTAATTAGTATTAATAGGTCCTATTAGGTCAAGTAAGTGGTCTTATTAGGTCTTAAGGGTCCTATGATGTACTAATTGGTATTAATAGGTCCTATTACATCAAGTAAGTGGTTTTATTAGGTCTTAAGGGTCCTATGATGTACTAATTGGTATTAATAGGTCCTATTAGGTCTTAAGGGGTCCTATTATAGGTCCTAAGTATCCTAAGGGTTCTTAAAGAGTTTTATGTCACAATAGGGGTCCTAAAGGAACCTAGAGTGTATTAATAGTCCTAAAGGGTCCTTGGATGTAATAATTGGTATTAATAGGTCCTATTACGTCAAGTAAGTGGTCTTATTAGGTCTTAGGAGTCCTAGGATGTACTAATTGGTATTAATAGGTCCTATTACATCAAGTAAGTGGTATTATTAGGTCTTAAGGGTCCTAGGATGTACTAATTAATTTTAATAGGTCATATTAGTCCTATTAGGTCTTAAGTACGGTCTTATTAAGTCTTAAGGGGTCCTATTAGGTCTTAAGGGGTCCTATTATAGGTCCTAAGGGTCCTAAGAGTTCTTAAAGAGTTTTATGTCTATGTGAATAACATTTATACATGTAACTCTAAAATATATGTACACAATTTAGAGAGAGAGATTCATAATATTTACTAACTTTAAAAGCAATTTAAAAACAAATATTTAAATTAATAATTTCTATAAGATCAGTGGAACCTAAGATACATGAATGGGTCCTACGACATACTAAGATACATTAATGGGTCTTTGGGGTCCTACATGTGTCTTAAGACATCGTAAGAGATGGATAAGTTTTGTAGAATGTATTAATGGGTCACATGTGTTGTAAGTGGTCCTAAGGGATCCTAGGTTATATTAATTGATTCTAGTATACATATTAAGGGTTGTTCAGGGTGAAAATGGGTCCTCATATCAATTAATAGAACCTAAGATACATGAATGGGTCCTAGGGAATCCTAAGATACATTAATTGGTCTTGGAGGTCTAAAGGGGTCATATGTGTCTTTAGATGTCATAAGGTATGGATAAGGTTCCTAGAATGTCTTAAGGCTTCGTAGGTGTCATAAATGCTTCTAAGAGATTATAGGTTAAATTAATTGATCCTAATATATATCTTAAGGGTCCTAGAGGCAAACAAAGGGTTCCTCTTATGTATTAATGGAATGTAAGATACATGAATGGGTCCCGGGACATCCTAAGATACATTAATGTGTCTTAGGGGTCTTAATGCATCCTAGGTATCTTAAGATATTGTAAGGGATGGATAAAGGTCCTAGAATGTCTTAAGGGGTCGTATGTGTCATAAGAGCTCCTTAGGGATCCTAGTATTTCTTAAGGGGCATTCATGGTGACAATGGGTCCTTGTATGTATTAATGGAACATAAGGTACATCAATGGGTCCTAAGGTTTCATATTTGTTTTAAGATTTCATAAGGGATCCAAATAAGCGTCCTAGAATGTTAATGGGTTGTATGTGCAATAAGTGGTCCTAAGGGATCCTACATTATATTAATTGATCCTAATATGTCTTAAGGTTTTTTGAGGGAAACAATGGGTCCTATGTGTCATAAGATAGTGTAAGGGATGGATAAGGGTCCTAGAGTGTCTTAAGGGGTCGTGGGTAACATAAGAGGTCCTAAGGGGTCCCAGGTTACATTAGTGGATCCTTGTATGTATTAATTGAATCTAAGATACATAAATGTGTCCTAGGACAACCTAAGATATGTTAATGGGTCTTGAGGATCCGAAGGGGTCATATGTGTCTTAAAATGTCATAAGGGATGTATAATAGTCCAATAATGTTAATGGGTCATAGGTGTGATAAGTGGTCTAAGGGATCTTAGGTTACATTAATTGATATTATTATGTCTTAAGGGTTCTTGCGGGCAATGATGGGTTGGCCTATGTATTAACAGAAGCTAAGATAAATGAATGGGTCCTAGGACATTTTAAGATATAATAATCGGTCGTATGGGTCCTAAGAGGTCCTATGTGTCTTAAGATGTCATAAGCGATGCGTAAGGGTCCTAGAATGTCTTAAGGGGTTGTAGGCATCATAATATTTGTCCTAAGGGATCATAGGTTACATTAACTCATCCTAATATGTCTTAAGGAGCCTTGAGGGACACAATGAGTCCTTGTATGTATTAATGGAACCTAACATAAATCAATGGGTCCTAGGACATCCTAATATGTATTATAAGGTCTTGAGATTCATAAGGGATCCTATGTGTCTTAATATCTCGCAAGGGAGCGATAAGGGTCCTAGAAACTTACTACTACAATTTTCTAACATATTCTAACATATTACTAGATCATTTTCTAAAATTTAACTACAAAATTTTTTAAGATTTCTACAAACTAAAAATTATTTAAAACAAATAAATAACTAATTATTTACTAACTTTACTAAAAATGTGTGTACTTGAGAGAGAGAGAGATTCCTAATATTTACTAACTTTAAAAGAAATTTAAAAACAAATATTTTTAATAATTTCTATAAGATCTTAATGTTTTCTAACATTTTCTAACATTTCTACTATAGTTTCTGATGTTTTGTAAATATTTTCTAACAAACTACTACAATTTTCTATCATTTTCTAACATTTATACTATGGTTTTTAATATTTTCTAACATTTTATAACAATTCTACTATGATTTTATAACATTCTACTATCATTTTCTAACATTTCTACAAACTCAAAATTATTTAAAACAAATAACTAACTAAAATAAATATAAAACATATAATTTACAATAAAAAATGAGAAAAATGCATGTACCTGATACTACTAACAATATGAAGAGGTCGAAAAAGCCCGGGAGGTGTTGATGTCGTATTGGACGTCATTGGTTCGCTCTAAGCCCTAGGTCCACAAAATCAAAATAGTAAACAATGAAAATAAAAAAAGAATGCCAAACATTTATAAAGAAATCCGGCCAAAAGGGGCTTCACGCGAAGTACCATGCGTAGGGTACTTCGCGTGAAGTGGGGTCTTTGCACGAAGTACCCTACACAGGGTACTTCACGTGAAGTGGGTCTTCCCCTTTGCCCAAAGTACCCACTTTGAGTGAAGGCCCTAATTTTTTTTTTGTAGAATGCCGATTTTCTTCATCCCAAAAAGTGGGACACACTATTGTGTTTTAACCCATGTGTTTGGGAAAATTGATGAAAGTTAGCTTCATCATAGATGAAAGTCCAAGGTTTTTTTTTCTCTCTAATTCTATGTGTATCTATGCATCTACTTAGGGGGAGCATTGTCTTGACAAAATTTGTTATCCCCAATCCTTTTTCATCGATATCAAAGGGGGATAAATTATATATTGAAGTTTTCAGATATGGTACTGGTGTAGATGTTTTATTTTTTGTTGTTTCAAAAAAAAATTGATTAGATTGGATTTTGATTGCTATTGAGATGTTTTTAGGAGTTCAAACATTTTGGGGTTTTGACATCAATGTCCAAGGGGGAGATTGTTAGATAACTTGTCATTGATGTCAAAAAGGTAAGCAACAATGATAAGTTTTATCAATGAATTGTAGTAAATATAATAAAAGAGTAAGCAATGATTATCAATGATTTATATAAGTAGAAATTCTATTTGTGAAGGTAATCGTTTGATAAAGAAGTGATTATTTTATACCTTCGATGGTGTGATATAGCCCTATTTGGGCAATCATTCTTAGCTGTCAAATGTGTGATTCTATAGCAGAAGGGACAATATCTCTAGTTGCAAATATGATATGTTAGTTCAGAAAAGCCAAACAAGTATCAATAAAACAAAGATGATGTTTATGAAGAAATTAGTAATAAACAAGTGAGCATACGATAGTAGCTAAAGTAACGATATTAATGGGCTTATATTTGAAAATAGAAACAACAATTTCACAAATAAAGTCAAATAAATTAATGAGATTCATACAAGGAAAAGAAAGCAAGAAGACAAAGCATATAAGAATTGTTTTCATAAAATTTCTTAAGAAGATATTTGGGTATCTCGCTATCGATGCTTAAGAAGATATTTGGGTATCAAACACTATTATTCATTGATGTATTGTGATGCCAAGACATTTAATAGGTCATAAATTATTGATTGTTAGTCCCTGCCTTTAGGCGGGAGACTTATGTTTTCGATAGCTTTCTAAGCATTAGTTTGCTTCTTGAATACCGTGAAATGTGCAATACATTCCTTTTATCCTATGTCGATACAATATTTATAATTAAAATGAATTTCTGAAATTTAATTGTTGTTTTGTGATTGGTGCTCGTCGATTTTCCTGGTAGTCTTTTAGATTTTCTTGCTCAGAAAAATAGGGAGAAAAAAAAGTTGCTCGGAGTAGTGGCATTCTACAGCAACGTGTTTGTTCCTGGGTTTGCAGTGGCATTGCGCAGATTGACAGACGTGTCGTTTGCATGCAAGCATTTCATATAGGGCATCAAATTTCCTTCCTTCATTTCTGTATTAAAATCTCCCAAGCCCATTAAACAGAAGTGCCAATGCAACAGAAGGAACGCAGTGTTCTCCTTTTATTCTTGGGTTGCATTTTCAGAGGCCGCAAAAACACTGTGCTCATCGTGAAAACAAAGCCAGATATTGCCCATAACATTTGGCTATTTCCTTTCTGGGGTAGCATTCCGTCACTACTCATCTTCTTATATTTATGTACTTTTACTTCTACCACATCGTATATTTCAAGATAGATTGGCAAAATTAATCGGGCATGATTTATGTTTCGTGTTGTAGATGCCTCGTGGAGCAGCATTCTTACCTCTTTGCTCCTGCAAAGTCCGCACCTTGTTTGCATCTTCAGTTCTCTATTTTCTATGTAAATATTAGTAAATACTAGCATTGTTGTTATTTGTGCTATGAATTATTTGACGTAAGGAAGAGGAGATGCCAGCCACCGTATTGAAGGTCTCCTCTTAGCTGTCCCCGTTGCCTACTTTGTTCACTTCCTCGATCTGCAGTTGGAGGGCAATGACCATTGCTTGGCAACATTTGGTACACTTCTTCCATGCCTGGGATTTGATGGCGAGACCTCTAATTTGTTCTTGTGATTCATGCGAAGAAGCTGTAAACCCTTCTCTCGTAGCTTCCATTGCACTGTTAATGCAACGGAGCACAGTGACGCCTTGCAATGGTTTTCTATCATTTCTGGTAGATGTTGCCTGGTTCGTCCTTCCTGAGGAATGATAGAGAATGAAGAGTAAATTGTCTTATTAGTTAAAGAAATGGCATTTTAAGAATTCATTAGAGCTTGTGGTAGAACATTGTGCAAATATTTGAATCAAATTGCAATTATCTAATGTTCTTATAAAGATTTTATTTCGTCTAAAATTAAAAATTGTGCAATTATTTGAATCAAATTGCAGTTATCTAATGTTCTAAAGATTTTATTTCATCTAAAATTAATTTACCTCCAGTCCTATAAACTATTCAGTTGCGTCGTTCTGGAATAGAATCTCAGCAGCTAGATTCTTGCTTACGCAGATTTTTTTATTGTTCACTGTTCCTTTGCCTAAGTGTTTTCATTGTTCATTGTTCCTTTGCCAAAATATTTCCATTATTTATTGTTCCTTTGCATGTAGCTGTTACATATTCTAATTGATGCTCTTTCATAATGGTTACTGATTGATTGGAACCCCGCAACTGCGCTCTACCATACATGACAACATCATTACCCTCTTCTCCTGTCTTCCTACTCCAATCAACACTCTCTCCTACGCCCCTACCTAAGGCAGGGACTCCAGCTGTGCGCAACCCTTGTTTTCATTTGATTTTGATTTGCAATATGTTATCGGTGACCATCTTCGGGGTTTTGAGAACTGCATAATGTCTTTGTGATTCGAGGACTAAATAATATATCGTCGAAATTCTTGACAAGTTTGTTTCAGAATTACAAGTAACAAAGAAGTTTCCTAAGTGTTTTTTGCATATATATTATTCCTGATTTTGTAGAGATTGCAGAAGACGTGTGATCATTTTTTGATTGAAATCAAGTTAATGTAATTATATTCTCATTTATTTTTTTCAGATTCAATCTCTATGCATTATCTTTCAGTTTTTAGTTTGGTTCTTTTCATTTCAGCATTCAGCTCAAAAGCAATTCATCAAAATATAAAGTTTTAAAACTGGTTCAACCCCCTCTCATAGTAAATCTATGTTACAAAGTTGTATTTACCTACAATGGGGAATAGATGGAAATGAGTTGTCTTAGCATGAAACATTTTACAAATAACTATCAGTTGTATTATTTTTGGAGTTTTCTTAGATATATACAAAACTATCAAAAACTAGAATTATAGTGGAAAATATCAATTTAAATAAAAAGTGCCTTAAACCAAATCATGGATTGTAACTTGCATCTCCAACATATGAAAACAAAGATAAAACACAGTTTGTAGGTTGTAATGCACTCTATTTTAAAAATAAAAACTCAAGTTTACTATCATTTATATAAAACAAAATAGTGCCTCAAGTAAATAGATACAATATCTAACATAAATGCACTACTGCAAATGGGAAACATAAAAACGTAGCATCATCAATAGTATATATATAAAAGAACATTTATTTTTATGTATATTGGTCTTTCTCAAATCTAATTAATTGTAATCTTTTTATACACAAGAATTTAATGGACATTCTCTTCTGTGTTTAATATATGAATTACAATCTATATACTAGTTTGGCTGATCCAAAAGTCTAAGTTGTAGACTTGTTGATTCTACAAAGCATTAATCCAACATTAATATTTTCCAAACAAAAATACCAAACCAAATAATATTTAAAATCAACAATACTAAATGCATTTAATATTGTTCATAACTTGAAGAATTGTATTTAGCTTTTAAAATGTTTTAACCTTTAAAGTTTCTGCTCGTCCCTTTTAAACTATATGAATAACATTTACAGTGTTGCCATAGTAATTAATTAAACTAGCTATCACCAAGAACTTTTCGAAGGGATTGAAAGGTGACAAGATAAATTTATTTGGAAAGCAAGTTGTGGTTGATTAGAGCCTCATCATAGAGGTTATTGGGTTACCCAATGATGGTATTAAGTTTTACAAAGACTAGAAACTCTCCAAAGCCTCAATTAAGAAATTTATGAGAACAGATAAAGAAACGGAAAAGCTTGTAAAAGGTGATAAAAGTTTCTATGACATGAAGAGCATCAAGAAGGTCTGGCAAAAATTGTTGAAGGTGTCATGGAATATATCACTCTTGACAGGTGCTTCACGATGGCTTTTGGGAATCATTTCATGCTACTAAACCACTTTAGGCACAAGGTGAGAGTGTCCATCCCATTTCATCTTCTATCCTCTCTTGGTGCTAGCATTTTGGATCATAGGGAGAGCCCTAGAAAAATCATGTTTTACACGAAGGGCTTCTGCTTCTTATATATGAGCAATTTTATGCCTTGGCATCTATTCCCCACTCCCCTTCTATTTTTGTGCCTAATGATAATGGTGTAGGGGCTGACAATTTTAGTGATGAGGGTTGGAACACTGGTTTAGAGGATGAGGACTCCCCCCAGCGTAGTCAAGAGGGTTTCTAAAAAAAATTTCAAGCCCTTGTTGGCAAAATGGTCAGCGCTCCCCTCAGGATTCGTGACATGGCTTAACCGCCTCCTGTGTCTTCTATAAGTCTAGTGGTTGTATCAAGCATTAACAAGTCGATCTTTTGGTGCAACAACAACCACTACTTGTAACAAGTGGTATTAGATCTTGGTCATAGGTTTGAATCCCCTCAATAGCATTGAGGGGGAGATTGTTGGAAAAATGGTTAGCACTCCCTTTAGGATTCACAACATGGCTTAATCTCCTCTTGTGTCTTCTACAAGTATAGTGGTTGTATCAAGCATTAATACGTCGATCTTTTGGTGAAACGACAAACACTACATGTAATAGCCCTTGCCTGCTAAACCCTCACCTCTCAAAGCTTCACCCTTGGGGAAAGAGAAATTGAAAGGTGTGGTGAATTTTCCCTCCAATTCCCATGTCCTTGCTAAGAGCCCTACTGGTAAAAATGTGAAAATTGTGAAAATTGGCCCTAAGCTTCTGGGTAAAGACTTGGCTCCTCATGATTCTCCTATCCTATTTGAGGAAGATGTCCCTTGCTCCCCCTCAAATTTAGGTAATTCCCTTTCTTCCCTGGACCCTAGGGATGCTAAGAACATGTCGTGTTCTCCCATTTTTGTAAGCATTGATCACTTTACCTCTCATCAAGAACTTCAAATAGGTGTACTAGAGATGACTAGGCATGTGGCAGTAAATTTTTTAGGTTCATCAAGTGGGCCTTGCATGAAATTAAGAGTCTAAACCTAAAATATAGAGTCCTGAGTAGAAAGGTGGAACTTTTGGAAGCTAAAGGGATGGAGACTCCAATTGCCAAGAGCACTAAAGCCAAATGCTTGTGGATTGAGGAGAGACAAATTTTGTTGTTGATTGTCTTGCTAGAATGGTGGAGGTCATTGGAAAGCTTAAGAAAGATCATGAGAAGAAGGTGTTGGAGCTTGACAATGATATTAAATCCATAAAGGGATCTCTCTAGAACATTATTTTAATTAGCCACATAGTTATTAAGTCTATTGTTGACACTATGAACATAATGGTCACCAAATTGGAGAGCATGAAATGGTAAAAAATTGGTTATCAAGATAGATTCTGAGAAGGACAAGGAGCCTGAAGATTCCATGGGGCTAGTATGAGAACTTGAGCCAATCTCAAGTGGAAAGTTGAGCACCCTCCCCAGGAGACTTAGGACTTGAAGAGGGTAGTACAAAACATGAATCAATTGAAGGATGAGGTTCCAAGACTTTGAAGAATATGACCTAGCTCTGTTGTGTCTGCCTCTGGTTTTTTGTGGTTCTCTAGTTTTTTGTTGGCTTTTTGTTGGGTTTGTGCTACTCATGGTTTCTATGTTTATCCTTGGAACAACATTTTGTTTTGTTATTTTGAGCTCTACTATTATATCATGTAATTTCCTTTTGTAAAGGGTTTCGGGTCCCTTTAAAACATGTTTTTTCCTTAGTAAAAAATAATTCATAGATTAGAATGCACTCTATTTTAAAAATCAAAACTCAATTTTACTACCATTTATGTAAAACAAAATAGTGCTACTAGAAAATAGATACAATATCTAACACAAGTGTGCTATTGGAAATAGGAAACATAAAAAATGGTAGCACCTTCAATACTATATATAAAAAAGATCTTTATTTTATATGTATATTGGTCTACAAAGAAAATCTTTTATTTTATTTCTCTAATTCTCTGGTATCTTTATTCGTAATGCCTTTCACAAGTTTTGAAACACCATTCACAATCTATGTAAAAGAGACAAATGTAATAGTCCATAAATTAATTTCACTCTTTCTACAATATACATCCCTACAGTCTAATTTAATAATTGTCCAAATTATCCATCACTTGTTATTACAAGATTTCAAACACTGTACTTTAACTACCTAAACTAACCTTACTCAATTAAGAACTTGCAACAACTTAAGGTGCATCTCCTATTTTATGTCATTTTTTGTATTATCTTATATGATAAATAATATCATTTTAGTTTAAAGGATTGTGGGTAAATGAATACAAGTTTCTCATATTTGAGATAATTTTAATTCATTGAATTTAGAATAAATAAAGAAAATATAAGAGATTGTGATTAAAATAATATACAAAGTAAAACCAAAAAATGAAGTGTGGTCTTCACAAAAGTGAATCTACCATAAAAGATAGAAATGTGAATCTTTAAAAAAAGTCAAAAATACATTGGGAGCTATCTCTTCGCATATCTCAAAAATTAGAATTGTGGTTTCAAAGGAAGCAAAAAATAGATATCGACACACAGAGAGAAAATACCTCAATTGGTCACTTCATAAGGCCAAAACAATCAACAAAAACTATCAAGAAATAGATGAAGAAAATTTGGAACTATATGCTCATCCGCAAGTTCATTCTAAAAAACTTTTTCACGTTCTTTGTTGAATGTGTTGGTTAACAGATTGGCATTTCCAAAATTTATGTTAAATTTTAGACTCTTTTTACCCAAACAAGACCACTACTATTAATGAATAGTTGAGAAAATAAGCAATCAATTTCTCTCTGAATTTTTTTGTGAAGGTACACCTCCCTCCTTTAGATAAAATTTTGGATTTTTGGAATAATAAAGACTTAAGTATAATTTTAACGAGAAAGTAAGAAAGGTTCTAATAATTACCCATCACCATGAAATAATTGTGAAAAAGGAGATTATACATGACATTAACTCAAAGGTTAATTCTGACAAATGACTATTTTTGAAACAAAACTTTCACTCAAAGATAAAACACCATATTTTAGATAACTCAACCAAAAGAATCAATTTCTGATTATGGTAACAAACATATAAGTATTCACACTACAAAGAGTATTCATATCTAATGCCTAGAATCAAAGTTCCAAACAATAATATATATTAACTAGAGATATACAAAGACATCTACTTATATTAGAAATTAATATCGACTTTATTTCAAAATAATTTGCAAAATCAAAATTATTTCTTACTCATTCTTCAAATAGAAAGGGGAATTACAAAATTGTTGATCGCTTTCTATGTATACCTTTTCCATATTTAAAGTTTCTAACCCCAAGACAACTGTCACAAATATTACATAATAAGTGATTCTTTTTTCAAGAATCCATATTAAAAATAAATATATCTTTTAAAATCAAAATAAAACAACTAGTTTTAGATGAAAATGACAGAAATAGAAATGAGAATCTATAACTCATTTTCATCTTCTCTTCATCGACGTTGGTGGTTGTTGGATTTCTTGTTGCTGCTTGTACACCTATAGAGCTTTGTTGGAGGCTATCATCTTATCATGATATGGAATTTTCACATTCTTGCTCTGTAGGGCCCATAATATTTTCCCTCTTTTAATTTATTCGACCTTTGCAATGAAAGGTTGATGATGGATAACACACCACATTAGGGTTGCATCTATTCAAGCCAAGTCATTGTACTTTTCTTTGCTAAAAGTTGTAGGGTGGGCTATGATATCAATGTTGTTTTGATACTCCATTTTGAGTTCATTAGCAGAAGCAATTCCTGAATTGTCTTTCCTTTTTAGCTCACAACCAATATCTTTGAAATACTGCATTACTTGGGCAACAATTTCCTTCACTTCTTTGAGCAACTTAATCTATTTAATTAATTTTTTAATGTAAACATTCACATCCATATTAGAGACTATAAATCTATGTTCTACAAGGGATTAGTTGTGATGATATATGCCTTTGGATGTTGCTATATCAAGACCAATTTCAATGATATCCTATGATAACCTAATAGTTTCCTTATGTGTCATTGAACCTCCATTTTTGAAACTAAGATATCAGATGACACAATGTTTCTATCTTTACCCATTCATTATAGGACCTAATTAATTAATTTATTGATAAAAGGTAGGCCTTTATCCTTCAAATCCTTGATCCACTCCTAGGAAATCCTATTGAATTAATTTTTAATTTGTATCTAGAAGATCACTTCCTTGATCCTATTAGATTTTTGATTCCAAGATGGCTTGGGGAACATTTGGGAGTTGAACATATAGTGGACTTAAAAGAGATTTTAAGTGTTCATTCAACACCTCTACTGTGGTCTTCAAGGTTTCTTTGCTAAATTTATTCTTCTCAACCCTATCTGTGACCCTAACAACTAAGAAGGACATATTATGCAAGTTTTCATTAGTGTTGGGAGGTCCCATATCTATCTTGGTAATATTAAAATTAGTGGATGTAGATTGGCTAGGCTCCTCTAGAGTGATAGGATGGGCTATCTCCATAAACACATGGTTAGATTGATTGATTTCAACAAAGAGAGTAGTGGTTCTCAATTTATTACTTTTAGGAGGGGGAAGAGTTTATTGCAATCTCTATAACACAACATAGTTGGATGAATGACTGTGGGATTCTAGTTTCCTTTTAGTTGATAAAGTTGTTTCCAAACATGAAGTTGAGGACAAGTGATGCAGGAGCATCCTGGGTGTAAGAGCAATCTTGCATCACCCAAAAATATTTCTATTTTTGTATTCAATAAGGGCTATTTTGTGCAGAGCTGCTATTTATGGAAAGTTACTATTTTTGGTAATTTTTGTATGTGCTTAGAATGTATGTGCGCCAGTCAAGCCTATAGAGCGCTTCGTGGCATTTCCAAAATGGGGTTATAATAGCCGAGCGGGTCAACTGGTGATGACTTATGGTCTTCGGAAGTTGGGCCACCTGAAATGGCGAAAAATAATTTTCTTCAAAATTTCTGTTCGGGTTTCAAAGGTTATCTTGAGCCGACTATGATGTAATAAAATGTAAAATAAAATAATTCTAAGTTGGTCGGCCTTATTGGCTAAAATTCTGGAACCTTCCCAGGCGGTGGAAAATTGCCTATATAAGGAAGGCTATATTATTGTCTTAGGAGTTCAGAATAGTTCTGGGTAGTAGATCTAGGTAATAGTTCGAGGCTTTGTCCTACAGAATATTGTAAGGGAATGCCCATGTGGCTTTGCATATTGTAATTCTGAAAGTTTGTAATTCCACATTTGTGGAGATAATAAGAAGCCAATTTTCTGTTCTTGCATATTATTGTTGTTGTTTCTCTATTTTTGTTATGTGTTTGTGGTATTAAGGGGAGCACCCTTCATCAACAAGGTTCAAAAATAACTTTGTAGCAATTGGGAGTGGAGAATAAAATTCTCTTAACTGGAGAGGTCTTATCCATGTTCTAAGAAGAAAAAGCAAATGAGATCTTACCACCAATAGTATCATGTTATTGTGTGTCCAAAGTAAGCCCCATGCCTTTTCCCTCATCTCCTTGTTTTTCACTTGATTCTCCTATCTCCATATTGGGCAATGAACCATATCCACATGTAGGTTTCATTTTTTGATCCTTTTCAATAGTTTCCCATCCCAAATTCCTCCTAGACTTCTTGGATATTGTGTATGTGCAATAGAAATAATAAGTGATGTATTAAGTTGAGATGAACTACTCATTTGGAAGGTTGAGTGCTTCTAGCAGATGAAGACTTCTTGGGATTCCCATTTTTCTTTTCTACCCACATTGGGATCTTCCTAATCACCATACTTGTTCTCCAATCAAGGTTATCCTCTTTTGGAAGAGTCTATTCAATAAGCTCTAGTGGTTGTGCATGAGTTTTTAGAGTGTATGAAGGATCAATTACATTAGACTCATCATATGTGATGTCATCCACATCAAATGCAAGATGGTAATTGATTATTTATTTTAAAGTCATATGTGACTAGTCTCTCCTTCTAACCTCCAAATTATCTTGAAAATATTCCCAATAACCCTCTAACAATGGGATATGATGGTAGGAAGGTCCTAAGAGCAAGGTATTTTTAATGAATTCCTTTGAATTAAAATGCATCTCATAATATTATAACTATCCATTTTGTATTTCTCTACTACCTTAACCATGTTCAAAGCATTGGATTTTGATTGATAGGTATACACTTCCAAATGAATGAGAAATTGGATGCTCACTTTCTTTATCTCACTACACCTTTTATTCACTTTCCTACACAGTTCAACCATGACGATTTTATCATTCGAGTACTTGGAAAACTTCCGTGGAAAATCATTGAAACCACCAACTTTAAGATAGGTGAAAGTTAGAAACTGTATATTTAGAAGCTTCCATAGGTTTGGATGAAGCTACAACCTTAGGGGAAATCCTCCATTTGGGATGACCCTAAATTTCCCTCACTATTTTCATAATGAATGTATCATAAAATTTTCTAAAATTAGAGTAGCTATTTTGCAAATGTATGCTACAGTAAAAATCATAAATTTACATATCTTATTTGAATTCTTCAATGTAATCTAGCCCAAGCCAATATTTTGTCCATGCTAGAGCACACAATCAATAGGAAGACATATAGAAATATATGTTGAATGGGAAAAGCATGATCATTTGATGTAGAGGATCACTAATTAGTCTTTCCCAGTTGAAATAATCAATTCCTACGAAAACTACCTAGATGAAGAAAAACATCCATTCATCCAAATTTAATGCACATTCATCTCCTCTAAGTCTATATAACTAAACCACCATATCTGCATTTTACCCTTTAATGAAGGTCATGTATATAGTTTTGGGTAATTTGAATCACCCTGACATTGGGGGTGAGAACCATTCTCTAGAATGGTGTTCTTTTATACCCTCTTCTTATTGTTGAATTCACATTGAGATAACACAAAATACCAATGTGCATACTCCCTTCTATTTGGTAGGTAAAAAAAATGAATGGTTGTTTGATTGAGTGTGACTAGGACTCAATCATCTTGCATCTTAATCATCTAGGTATTGGGGTCATATCTACTAATACATTCCATTACTAAATCGATGCACTCTATTGACATGAGGAATATTGTGGCTTGAAACAACCCACTTTCCACCACCCTTTTGGTAATTGGATGTTTATTTGGGTTTTCTACTCTTCTCTAGAATGCATTCATGTCACCATAATTTAATTTTTTATCTCCTATTTCAAATAATATTGTGCATTCTAAACCATTTCAATGATTATACCCTGATTAATTAAACTTCATGTTTACATCTATATTTCTAATTCTAATTAAGTCTTGGGAAACTTATATTTCCATAAACCACTCATGCTTACATACCCAGTTGAGCTTTGTATGGCAGAGGAAATGAGAAACTTACTAGTTTTGATACCCTTTTTAGAGAGAATTTGGTGTCGTAACTTCCTCCTTTTTCCCTTGTTTGTTCTAATGCATCATGCAAAGAACATAATTTAGGGCATAAAAGTGGATCCATTAATGGAATTCATTTGAGAATTAATTTCTCATACTTGTCACTTGATGTTTCTATTACATTTCCTAATTCATTCTTCAAAAGTATCAATTCACTATGTCAAAATTTTCTTTAGGTTCTTGAATTCATTATTTTCCCCAAATATGACTAATAGAAATTTTCATTGTCTTTTATTGAGTCTCAATAACATTTTTGAAACTTAACATTCCTTCAGATTTATCCTTGGTCTCCTTTCAATTAGTATTCCTTTTCATGTCGAGCTCCAACTTGGCTCTTAGAAATAGTAGCCTTATCTTTTCCTTGACTTATGAAGTCTTATTTATAACATGTTGAGTATACTTGCTTCCTAAACTAGATATTAGACTTGGAGTGTTGGGTAGGAAGTTTTGAAATTCTTTCAGGTTCCAAGAGTACCTTTAGGACTCATACAATCTTCTTTTATCTTTTAAAAATTTCCTTCATAATTGAAATAATTATTCCATCTTAAATCTGGGCTCTGATGAAAGCTCTCAAACCAACCTTGGATTCAAATATGCAACTTTGGCTGTGCATTGGACTGATCTTCAAGCACTTAGAAGAATGTCAAAACAAGTCACATGAAAGACAAAGAGTGTTATTTGTGTTTTTGAGGAGTGAAAAAGAAAAGGGAACAAGACTTAAGAATGAAAATATGCTAACCACACACTAAAAGACCAAGACTTAGACTATTCCAAATGAGATGTCATGGTTTGATAGACTCTTTTGAACGTTGGCTTATACACTTAGTGAAAGACTTACATAAAGACAAGTTCAACAATAAACATGTCAAAGATGATGTCATGAATGAGACAAGATAAATAGGATGAAATAAAAGGCTCGGTGAGGAAAGAGACTTGACCTGTTCCAAAAGAGTTATCAGATTCTAAAATGAATTCTAGAACAATATATAAACTTTTAATTCAAGTTGGAGCAAAGAGGAAAAGGATAAAAAATGAATTGAATAATACTGATAAATTTAATATGTTTTATTTAATAGAGGAAATGAAAAAATTAATTAATTGCACGGGTATGGGTTCCCATTAATTAATTAAAGGATGATTGCTTAATTAATTAAATTAATTTAGCTAGAGGGATGATATTTATCAATTAAATATTGTGTGATTAGTTAATCAATAATGTTATTTAGGATAAGAATGTGAATACCCACTCCAAGATAATGAGAATAATATAAAACTATCTACATGAATAACGATGCCCCCTGTGACTTCCTTTGATGGGGATTGGCAAAAAAATCATGGGTAGGAAAGCCATACACCTAGACAAGAAGGGTAATTCAATAAGTTACACTGAATCCATTATATTTGTAGGATATTGAATCCCTATGGGCTCTAGAAGGGTTATAGAAGGGTTCATACTACAAAAGAACATTTGAAACAAAGGGCATCAAATCTCCTCAATCCACACTTTGAGAAGAATCTTCAAAAGAAAAAATACAACAATAAAATGGGGGTAAGATCACAAAAAGTTAGGAAATGTGTAAAATGCAAACTGAAGAAACATGTCTTCGTGGGAATCAATATTTTCTATCCCCAAGACTAGTTGAAGTAGGTTGGTAGATAAACCTATGAAGGAATCTTATATTCCAAAGAATCCTTTGGAATGATCCCCCCAGCTTTGTCCAAGGAGTTAACGAAATTCCACTTGAAAAGAAAAAAAATGAATATCCTTTCTCAGATCAGGGGAAATACCAAAAAAAAATTAGAAAGCATGAAAATAAGCTATATGGAAGAATGGATAGGAAAAAAAAACCTTCTTTCCAACAAAGGATAAAAAAATCTCTCTAAGGAAAAGAAAGGTGATTAAAGCACTCCCAGAACAAAAACTCAAATAAAAAAAGGAAAACCCTAACAAAGAAAGGGAGAAAAATTGTAATACTTTGATCCTCAACTCGAAGAAGATGAAACCAATATGGAATCTCTATTCCAAATTGGGTATTTTTGTGGTTTGAGGAGGATATAACCAACCAATTCAAAGATTAATAGAATGGTGGAAGACTCAATTTACATAATAGGTAAGTATATCTCTCCCAGATATAAACTTCTTATTAATCACCTACAAAAATGAAGAAATAAAAAATGAAAATTTATATGGTAAATCAATATTGTTTAAATGATACTTCTTTCATTGCATTGAATGGACACCAAAATTTAATCCCAAATCATATAAGACAGTGGTATTTCCAAAATGGGATAACCTAGGAATTCTATAAGAAAAATATCATTTTTTAGAAACCCTAGAAGCCATTGGAAATACCCTGGGATCAATCATAGGTTATGAAAGTAATGAAGGAAAATATCTAATAGTAGAAGCAAAAATTCTAATAAATATTGATCCAAAGATAAAATCCTTTGATAATCTGGAATTAAAAATAGAAAAAGGCAGCTGGTTGCTGAAACCTACCTTTTATAATGAAACAATATATGAAAAAATAGATTTTTTAAAAAGAGAAATACTTCAAAAAAATATAAACCAACAAAATCTATCCCTTCATTGGAAGTTTCTATTAAATTCAATAATGAAATTGGTGGGTTTATGGTGGAAACATTTCGAGAAGGGAAAAAATAAATGGATAAAGAAAAAGAATGTCTACAATTAATCACTTCTAGGCAAAAACATGAAAAGGAAAAGGTTATTGCCAAAAGAAAAAAGAGTCTCCAACAAGTGCTATAGGATGCAGAGACATTTCAAGCTAAAGTGGAAGATGATTTAGTTCTCCTAGAACAAGTGGATGAAGGGCAAGAACAAGGTTGGACAAATAACGATAAGGAAGAAGTTGTAGAAAATATATCCATAGAGAAACCAAAAGAGGGGAGAACTTTAATCTAGAAAACTTGGAAGAGTTAGGTATTACCCTAGAGATGGAAGTGATATATGATTTCATGGGAATAACAGATAAAGAGGAGGAAGGAAATGAGGAACTAGCTCTAGAAAAAAAAAACTTGTTAAAAAAATATTGGAAGAGATGGTATTAGGAGAGATGGTAAATAAGGAAGAAAACAATACTATGGAAGCTTTGGCAGTAGAAGAAAGAGTCTCAAAAGATGGAAATATGGGTATAGAAAAAACATGTAAAGGAAAAGATATAACCCACACTATTCCAAATCTACTTAAAAAAGAGGAAGGGGATCCCCAACATAATTGAGAAATATAGATGGAGTTGTAGGGGATCAAGCAAAAATTACATCATTACTAAATTTAAGGAAGGGGAAGTTTCTTCCCAATGCAACATGAACATGGTAACATGGAAATGTTAGGGGCATGAATGATCCTAACAAATAGTGTATAATAAAATGTTGTATGTTTTCTTTAAAGGCTGAAATCGTTATGTTGCAATAAATAAAGTTGAATATGCAAGAAATAAAACTATTCAAGAAAAAGATAGGAGTATGGTAGTTGGAAATGGAGGTAGTTGAGGGAGAATTAGGAGGGCTAGGTATAATATGGGATCCCAGGAAAATATCTTTTGAAAAACTAAGCAACCAAAGATATTGGCAAAGTGGATTCATTAGAAGTTTTAATAGTGAGATCTAGTTTATGCAGGTAAATGTATATGGACGCATGAAAAATAATAATAAAATGAAGGCTTGGGCAGAAATTGGAAGATTTATTAGTAATTACCCAAACAAGAATTGTATAATGGGAGGAGATTTTAATGCAATACTGGAATTATCAGAAAAATAGGAGGAAGAACCAGAGAACCTCAATCACTAATTGATTTCAAGGATTGGGTAAAATAAAATAACCTAATGGATATCAAGTTTGAAAATGAGATCTATATATGGAATACCGGGAGATTAGGATTGAGCAATATAGCAGAAAATCTTGACATATTCTTTTTTAAAGGTAATTTAGCTATTCTTAAATCAATAATACTGCCAAACTCAGGATTATACCACTTTCTTGTCCAACTAATAATTACTGAGGAATAATTGCCTAAAAGATGTCCATTGATATTTATAAAGATGTGGTTGAAAGATAAAAACTTCATTAAGATGGTAGAACAATGGTGGAGAGAAGAAAAGTATATCAGATCTAAGATATTTTATTTAATATCAAAACTAAAATCAATAAAGAGGAAAGTGCCAGTATGAAACAAAGAGAATTTTGGTAATATATATGAGATCAAAAGGAAAATATAGAAGAGGGAATAGAAAATTTGAATAATGAAGTAATTGAAAAAGGAAGGACCAAGAAAATATTCAAAAGAAAAAGAATTACTAGGAAAATATGAGGACATCATAGAAAAGAAGTATTTTGGAGACAAATCAAGAGAGGTATAGCTAGAAGAGGGAGATAAAACCACAAAAAAAATTCATAACAACACTAAGAAAACAAGGAGCATAAATAGAATTACCAAAATTGAAAAATAAGCAGGGGGACTCATAGAGAATCCAACAAAAATAGCCAAAGAGGAAGTAAACTATTAAATGAACCCAAATAAAGAACCAAGACTAGCTAGTTTTCCTGCTTGTTTTTTCCAAGAATGTTGGCATTTCCTGGGAGAGGAATTAGTGGAGGCCTTAGAAAACATCATAAATTAAGGAAAAATATTAAGGAAATAAATAATACCTTTATCACTAGGATTTCCAAAAAAGAAAAATTAGGAAAAATGGATGACTTTAGGCCAATATCTCTTTGCAACACAATATATAAACTATTAGCTAAATTTTTAGATAATAGGATTAATGGAATTTTACTAGATATAATATCATATGAACATATTGGATTTGTCATAGGAAGATTTATCTTTGATGGGGTAATTATAACACAAGAAGTAATACAATCCATCTAGCATAACCACAACACATGTATGTTGATCAAATTGCACATTAAAAAAGCATATGATAAAGTGGATTGACAATTTTTATGTAAAAGTATAGAAGCCTTCAGATTTGAGAAATAATAGATTAACCTGATTTATGAATGCATATCAAGCCCATCTATATCAGTTCTAGTAAATGGAACCCTTGAATGTCTCTTCAACATATCAAGAGGGATAAGACAAGGAGACCCAATCTCTCCCTTTCTTTTTATAATAATGGTAGAAGCATTAGGGTGATCTATCTCAAAAGCTATAGTAGGAAAAAAATATAAGGAATACAAGTGACAAATGAATTGGAATCAATAAAACATAAGCAATTTTTTTTATGACACTATGCTCTTGGAGAAGGAGAAAGGAGGAAGCTAGATGCTTTAAAGAAATACTAAATTGGTATGTTAGATCCCGAGGGCAATATGTAAATCTAGAAAAATCAGAATTTTTCTTCTTTAAACTTAACCCTGAGAAAGAGGAAAAAATTTGTAACATTCTAAACTTTAAAAAGGGGAAGCTTCCCTGTAAATACTTAGGCTTGCTCCTGGATAAAGGAACTAGGTCTAATAAACTCTGGGACCATATAGTATCAATAATAGAGAAAAGAGTTGAATCATTGAAAGGAAGATGGCTAATGATTATAGGGAAAGATACAATGCTGGAGAAAATCCTTTCAACCATACCTATATACCAGTTGTCATGTCTTCCTCTCCACATTGGGGAAAATGAAAAAATATAAAAGAAACTAAGATTTTTTTTGGCAAGGAACAACATAAAAGTAAAATCTGGCTATGACGGCTTGGGACAACATATGTAAACCTATTAAAGAAGGGGGAATAGGAGTTAAAAATATAGTAGAATAAATAAGGCCCTTAGAGAAAAGATAGTATGAAAAATGTATAAATACCCAACACTAAAATGGGTAAAGATACTTAACTATAAACATTTAAATGGAAAGAACCCATTAATCATTTTTAAAATAGTGAATCCCCCAAAGGGATCAAGAGTATGCAACTTCATAGTAGATTGTAGAGAGAGACCAAAATATTTAGTCCCTTTTAGATATATAAATATTCTTTTTATTGCAGACATGTGTGTTTCCTTTGGATTGGCAGAAAATATCGCAACAATACAAACAACATGATCAATATCAGGCCTATTGTGTACAACATATTGTAGCTTACCAATCATTTATTAGTAGAGTGTTTCATTTACTTTCTTTATCTCATCTTCCTTTGACAATTTACAACCAGTAGCCATCGGTGTACCAACCGGTTTTGACTCTTCCATACTGAATGTCTTTTGGATCTCCTTCATATACTTTGACTGTGTGATGTAGATCCCATATTTTACTTATTGAATTTGTAGTCCAATAAATAATTTTAACTCTCCTATCATGGACATCTAAAATTCCTTTCTCATCTCTTCAACAAATGATTTACTCATTGATTCATTTCCTCCAAATATAATATCATCAACAAATATCTCAGCAATCAAAATCTTATTAGTACTATCACATTTCAGATACAAATTATTGTTGTCACTTATCCTTTGAAATCCAATCTTGATTAAATATGAATGTAATCTTTCATATCATTCTCGGGGTGCTTGTTTCAAACCTTAGAGTGCCTTGTGTAGTTTTCATACCATATCCTTGTTAGAATTCTCAACAAATCCTTCAAGTTGTTCAATGTAAACTTCTTCTTCAAGAGTTCCATTAAAAAATGTAGACTTAACATCCATTTGATAAACTTTGAATCCTTTATAGGCAACATATGCAAGTAATATTCTCATGCCTTCTAATCTAGCAATAGGGGAAAATGTCTCACCATAGTCAATACCTTCTTCTTTTACATACCCTTTGCAGACCAATCTTGCTTTATATCTTATCACATTTCTATTCTCATTTAGTTTATTCTTGAAAATCCACTTTGTACCGATAAAATTCTTGTCCTTGGGTCTCAGTACTAGTGACCAAGTGTTATTCTTTTCAATATGATCAATCTCTTCTTTCATTGCATTAACCCAATCTTCATTTTAAGTGCATCCTTGACTAATCTTGGCTCAAATTCAAAAATCAAACATGTATTTTCTTTCATCTTACTTCTTGTCATGACTCCTACATTCTTGTCTCCAATGATTTTTCTCGGTGAGTGATGTCTTCTCACATATTTTTCTAATACAGGCTCGGTAGACCGTTCTTCAAATTTTCATCTCTTGGTGGGGGCTCAACTAGATCCTTGGTTTCTTCTTGCAGCTTAGGCACTGAACCCAAAATACCTTCTTGTACATATACAAATATTTGATAATCTTCTAGTTCTCTTTTTCTATCTTCTTCATTCCTTTTTGGAAATTCATCAGTCCTCACATTTGCACTTTCCACAATTTTGTTAGCAGCCTTATTTAGACATTTATAAGCTTTTCTATTTGTGGAGTATCTTAGGAATATACCTTCATCTCCTTTAGAGTCAAAATTTCCAATCCTAACATCTTTTAGTATGTAACACCTACTTCCAAAAAAATTAAAGTAGCTAACATTCGGTGTATGCCCATACTAGAGTTCATAAGGGGTTTTATTTGTACCTTTCTTCAATTATACTTGGTTGAGTGTGTAAACAACGATACTAATGGCTTCTCTCCATAATATTTGTGCAACCTTTTTGTCAATCAACAATGTTCTAGCACAATCAACTATTGATACATTCCTTCTTTTAGCTATACCATTTTTTTGTGGAGTCCTCGCTACAGATAGTTGTCTTTTGATTCCATTCTCATTGCAGAAGACAATAAATTCATCAGAGTTAAATTCACCTCCTCTATTTGATCTTAAACATTTTAGTTGCTTACTTGTTTCCTTCTCCACTCCTGACTTGTACCATATAAACGTTTGGAATGCATCATAATTTTCTTTTATAAACATTACCAAAATTATTGAGTAGTCATCAACAAACAAAATGAAATATCGATCACCATAATAGCTTTGTATTCTCATAGGACCACAGAGATCAATATGAACTAATTCCAATATACCATTAGATGAGTAACTTACTTGAGAAACTTGATTTTGTTATCTTACCAATTTTACATTCCTTACACATCACTCTGTCAACCTTACTTAATTTTGGTAGACCTCTAACTCTATTATTTTTGTGCACCTTAATCATGTTATTAAAATTTACATGACATAGTCTTTTGTACCATAGTCATACATCCTCAAATTTGACAAACAAGAAACTCTTTGTAGAAATATCAAGGTAGAATAGGTTACCTTTATATTGTTCAACAATTCCAATCAAATCTCCATCAACACCTTAGATCTTCACTTTTTTATTCTAAAATTCTAGTCAGTGACCAATGTTGTTCAATTGTGCAACACTCAACAAGTATTTTAGTCCTTGAACCGAATAGACATTATCACATTTGATATTTTCATTCAGTATAATGGATCCTTTTCCTCTAATAGAACATGGAACATCATTCCCAAATCTAAAAAATCCTCCATCATACTCTTCTAGATTCTCAAACTTATCAATGTCACAAGTCATGTGATGTGAACAACCACTGTCAATCATCCATGGGTCATTTTTTCTAACATGAGAAATAAAAGTTTTTTCATCTTCATACCTCTCTTCTTCTAAATCATCCTTCATAGAAACATAGACAACTTCCACACTTTCTTCTATGTCATTAGATTCATTGATGGGGCAATAATTTGTGTTTATTTTATGATACTTTTATGCTCTATTTTCAGACATTCCTAAAACACTTGTTATGTCTTTTTTAGTATTTAAACTTATGAACATACTATAAGTGAAGTCAAACCAACAAAACCTATGGGTAGATAATAGTCGATATACTTCACCAAATATTATACATATGCTTCAATATTTTATATAATTATTTGAATATATGTTCTAATATTTGGATTAGGTTGAATGGTTGAATACTTGAATATATATGCACATGGTACTAACCTGCCAAGGAAAGAGGAGTGACTCAAGAGTGGATTGACAAACATTGATGAAAAGCGAGGAAGAATCAATCACGATGATGGAAGACCATTATGACACCGCTGGAAATGCCTGATGAATTGAAGAAAAGGATCATTTCAAGAAATATAGGAACACACTTACACTATATTTTCTCTGATCAATGTTTTGTTGAAGCGGTTATCCAATCTTTATAATATTCTGTCGTGGACTATTGTATTTTCCTTTCTTTATGACGTGAATTAGTCAGACCTTATCTTCTTATGTTCAAATAAGTATCAACCCTCTATATAAAGGGGTATGATTGTTAGAGATCAAGTGAGTCAGATGCTTGTAATGTTACTATAATTTTGCAACAAAGTTACTTTTCTAGTTCAATGTGTTATTCTATGATAATGTAATCAATTTTCTGGAAATACTATGAAGAAGTGATTTTGAATTATATTCTATGTTGGTAGCTAGCTAAAGCCGACCAAGGGGGCCCACTTGGAAGGTGGACTAGAGTAGATTAGATTAAGTTGTTTAAAGCATTTACAACACTTCAAGTAAAGTTTACTATTACTTCCTGTAGCACTATACATTGTGTATGTTCATGCAACACTTGCAATAGTAGTATAGGTTTCTTTAATGTATTTTCCTTCTTGCAGCTTAAGTAAAAATGATTCCATGAGAGACTTAGTGCACAAACTGTGCTGTCCCATTTCAAGTATATGTCCTTGGATTGATAATTTAAATGCACTTCATGATAGGGAAGATGATACTTAGTCTGAATACACTATTCCTAGGAGAAGCCTTGACATGATTATTGTTACCTATTGTGGGGTTGTTCATTCATCATTAGTTACTCCTTCCTCAACTAGGTAGCATTTCTTTCCTTTGTCCTTGAAGTCTCTAAACCTTCAGTATTGGTTCTCCTTCTTGTCACTTTTATCATTCCTATCATTATTAGGTTACCTAGATGTAATATAACCAATTTTGTTGTAGTTAAAACATTTCAGAGATAGTTTACCTTTATACTTTCCTTTTCCTCTCGGTAGCCTCTTTGCCAAAAATGCTTCCAAGTCTTCTTGTTCTTTCTCTCAATTAGGATACAATCATAGTCACTTCCACATGAACTTTTATGATTCTCTCTTTCTCTTATTGAAATACCAATGCTCAAAGATGATTTAAAAGTTATTTTGATATTCGGTATACTATTATCATAATTACTAAACTCAAATGCAATCATCTTATTGATAAAAGCATCAAGTGTAACAATGTTATTTGGTATGGATATCAATTCCTAAATAGAAGATAGTCGAATAGTTATAATTTAAGTGAAAGAGTTCTCAAAAAATTTCTTACCACTTCTTCTGCAGTTAGTGTTCCACCAGCACCTCTGATAACACTTACCACTTCCTTGATTCTGAAACTATATTGTGCAATGTTCTCTTCATCTTTCATTCTCATCTAATCAATTTTTCCTCTTAGACTATCAACCTTTGATTTGTGTACATGCAGATCACCTCCATAAAGAAGTGAAAGCTTATCCCACATCTCTTTTTTAATAATATAGTCCTTAATTTCATTGAACTCAACATCGGTCAGGGAAGAAGCAATTTCAATCATTACCAATTTGTGTTCCTTCTTTTCTCTCATCTAATCAAGTGCCATAGGTCTAGGAGGCGATGGAGTATAGTCATTATCCAAATGGTTGAATGAAGATTCTCCAATTCCAGATAGGTATAACCTCATCCTTCTTTTCCATGTAGAGAAACTTTCCTTGTTCAGCTTAGATACTTCCCTCTTATACATCTTCAGATCTTTTACTCAAGTCTATCAAACTTATCCCTTTAGAGTACTTGCTTTGATATAAATTGTAGGATTACAGGGAGGGGGGTGAATCAATAATCCTTGATACTCTATACCTTAAAAAATTTCTCTGATACAACTCGATCAGAAATACATCACTATTAACCAATAACAATAAATTAACTTTATCAATCAACAATAACATTCACTTTAAAAATTCAACACATAACACCAGTATTTAACGTGGAGACCTAACTTGGGAAAAACCACTATGGGAATTGTCCCCCACTAAAGAAATAATCTTCTGAAGTATAATCGGTTAAAAGAAAATCTAGTTAAAGATTACAATACACATTGTTCAATGTGACCTTGTTAGGGATTTGCCTCAAATCTATTAGGATCTTCACCCCGTTAGGATTGACTTGGTTAAAGGTATTTAAAAACTCTTTTAGAATGTTACCTCTTGCAAGGATTTACAATAAGACTGTTAGGTCCACTTGGTTAAGAGATTTTTCTAATACAAATGTTAATAAGTAACATCATATAAATTGCCCTGTAAATTTGTAACTATCTCTTGCATAATCAGATCCCTTGTATGCTCTTTGTCTTCACTTAAATCGTTCACTTTCCACTAGCTTCAACACTTCATCAATATTAAATTTTTGACTCATAATTCAACCTTTTCCTTCTTTACTACATCAGTCGGTGACTCATCAACCCTTCAACTTGCCAACCTTTTCTTCATACAATTTCATCCTTTATATATACTTTTTTTTCCTCTTAAGCTCCTTTATTATGTTTTCCTTTGATTAATATCAACCATCCAATTAACTTCATAAACTAATTCAATGAATTTAGATCTCGGTAAAAAAATTTATCATCATCTTGGAACTTCAACTTTCTTGGAACTTGTACCTTCTCTTTTTGCCACTTAGATCTATACCATAGATCATCACTTTGAATTTTCCCGATCGTACATCCTTGTATTTAATTTTGTTCCTTTCTTGGTGGTTAACTATTTTTCCTCAACTGAATTTTGGTTAACTTCACTCAGTAACTAAAACCTTCTACTTGGTATCTTGAGTTCCTTTCTCTTTTCTGAACTTACTTTCCTTTTACTGAATGAATTCTTCCTGCTTGGTAGCCAAACTATTTTGCTTATCAACTTGACTAATCTTCTTTACCAACTTGATATAATCATATGTTTGGTAGAAAAAAAATTATATCATCATAACCTTAACATTATTTGATCTATATTTGTTGCAAAATTAAGTTCTTCATCTTCACAACATTTCACTTGTTCTTCTTAACTCATTCAACTTATATCATACTCCGAATGATTTGGAAAATCAATACAAATAAAAAATTAATTGCTTGACATCAATGACAAGATAATAACTAATCTAATCTTTCTACTATCTTGTATGCCTCTTATCTTAGTTGGTCTTCATCATCATCACCATCAGTTATAGTAACACTTGCACATAAGAGAGAAGAGTTTCTATCAAGAAGAGTGGTGTACATCCAAGGAGGAGAAATTTGAAGAGAAGAGTATGTAACAGATTGAAACCAAGGAGAGAATGTTTCCAAGGGGAGAAGAAATAGAGTAGAGGTGATGGAGTAGAGAACAATTAGAGATACTTTGAAAGATAATGATGTATTATGGGTATTGTTGGTTTCTGGTTGCATTACTATAATTTATTGTTATTCGCATCACAAGTTGCCATCAATGACAAAGGGGGAGATTATTGTTAATTTTTATGTGTTTTAACTGATGTCAACATGTCTACTATGATGCTTTTTATGTCTACTATTTTGTTTGGATGTTTAGTGTGAATACCATATGGTTTTGATATCAGTTATGAAGTTTGGTTGACATATATGTAGTTTTGAAAGTAACACAAAATGTTTAGATGAATGTAGGTAGAAGGTTAATAAAGATGAGGAGTAACACACCTCATGGGATGATATATAGGCTATCTACATTATTCATGTCAAGTTTGAGTTTCTGACGTGATGATTTGATCAAGTTATGGTGCCATAGATAAAGATTGGTTCTTTTGTTGATTGCTAGTGTTACAGAGTTACAAAGTTGTAGAGATTTCTTTCATGCATGTGTTGTAAATGAGAACTTTGGTTGCACTATTGGGAATGTGTTAAGTACATAGAATTGTGTCTACCATTGAAAGGCTTTTTGGTTCTGATGATGCACAAGGCAAGTACAAGTATTGTAGTGGAGGATGATAATATACTTGAAAGTTTATCATAAGATGTTGGTAGATTTGACAAATGTAGTGAATTTGTTTATTTGTTTGAGCTTAATGATGCCTTAGGATGATCTAGGATTATGTTCCTAATGAGTTAGTATCTCACATTTATCAAGGTGACCTAGTTAAATGAATCTAAGTTATGTTTTTGTGATCTTAGCTGACATGTCAAGGAAATATTATAAAATGGTTTTTAAGAGATTGGTAAAATGTTATAGGGTTATGATAATGATCTCAAGATGTTATTGATGGATCTAGGGGATGTTTGGAAAGCATGTAGAGATATTGATGGTTGATTTTGGTGATGAGAGATGTATAATTAGAGATTAGGTTCTTCCAACCCAGTTCTTGGTAAATATGTTTATTTAGGGTATGATTGGTGTGTCGTGTGTATGCACCAATATTTTTTAGATCATGAAAGAAAGTGTATGCTATTGATACATATCTACTAAAGGATATATATTTTTTCTTTGTTTAGGTATAAATAATTTCACTAAGGGATTTGACTGTGCTAAAAAGGAACTGACCGATGCATAGTGAGATGCTACTATACAGTTCATGAATTATCAGATTGGTGTTTGAAAAGTGTATGTAAGTCAATGAGACTTATGAATTGTAATTTTAATTCAGTGTGACTTCTTTAGGGTGGGTTCCCAAGGAAAATTGAGTAGTGAACTCTAGGTAGTGTGCTTGAATGAAAGTGCATTCCTTATATTGTAATAATCTATACTTATAACAAGGTATCAATCTTATTGTGGGCATCAACCCCACCATTGTTTTCACCCTAGTTTGGGTTTCCATGCAAAAATATTTGAGTTATGTGGTATTGATATTTTCTTATTTATGTTTACATGCTTTACATTCCCCAAATCAGTAATAACAATTTATGTGATTAAGGGTTTTATGCTTGAAGGGTTTAAGGGTTTTTAATTTTAAGTATTTTGGTAGCAACCTATTCACCCACGCCCACCCTTAGAGTTGCTTGCTGCCTATTTCCTACATTAACTAGGGATTTACAACTTCAAATAGAGGTAATTTTCAGTGTCTTATACTTCCTTTTTTTTTTTTTTTTGCAATGGCTTCTCTTGCTACTCCTATTTTGGTTGATGCATCTATTGAGCCTTAACTTGAATTTAAGTGATGCCCTAATATTTTGATTAAGAATAATATGAATAGATGTTCGTCGATAATTCATTACAAATTTATACCTCGAGAGGATGTTAGAATTCATATCCATTGTAATTTGGATGAATTTGATCATTCAAAATTGATGGGTTTATGGGTACCCAAATTGTCTGATAAGAATTTGAAGGTCAAACTAGAATTTAGGGTTTTGGTTGAAAAAAAATTAGATGTATGGAACAACTTTCCATACTTTTATGGTGGGGCTAAATGGGTTAGAGTGGAAATAAGTAGGCTTCATGATACATTTTTTTGGTTAGATAAATCATATTTAATAAGCAAGGAGGTAATGAAGATAGTAATAGGACTAAACGATACTAGTATTTTACTAAAATCGAAGGTGATGAAGACCAAGAATGTTGAATACCTCACCAAAGAAGTTCATGATGATAGGTCTCTAATCATTCACACCATTCTAAATCCTATGGTTAAATTTGCAACTCAAGTTATAGGAAATAAAGTCTACTAATCAAAACTCTATTTCTGCTACAACAATGTTCACAACATACAACATGGTCACAAATGGTGTTGATTATGATATGTGTGAGCTTATCAAGGAGAAATTTATTGAAAATTTTCACCTGAGTAAGAGAAGAAAGAATAATGTTTTGTTCTAATTTGGAAGCTTAGCATTGTGCTTATTGTTCTACTTCATGAACTCTTTTCCCAATCAAGGAACTATAATTTGGTCATCTGATAGACTAGTAGCACATTAGATTGTAGACCGCATGAGGAAGGACAAGGATTATACTAATTAGGAAATGTAATTTTCATCATTTTTATCTTTACCACAATATAAGATGCATAACTAGGAAAAAGATCCCCAAATCTATAGTTGAAAATTATATGAATGACATTACTTTCATTGTTACTATCGATAAGTGTATAATGGAGGTAGTTGAACCAAGAACTTAGTGGATACTAACACTCAAATATGAAGTATCTAAAGAATTGGTTGAGAATTATGTGAAAGTACTCATAGTGAGTCTAGCGGATACCTCTAAGAAGAGGTTTCGTAATATAGAAGAAAAATCCAATGAGATTTACAAAGAACAAGTCTACAAGGATATCAAGAAGAAATTTTAGAAACAAATGAAGAAGATTGAGGAAAGAGGAGGTTTAGTAGATGTAGGGTATTTTTCTATTAAGTGGATCACTCAAGAGTGCCACCGATAGCTCTTTTAAAAACACTCCCAAGGTCATTTCTCCTATGGTTGTGAAGGTAGAGAGAGAAATCCCATCTGACAAGAGGAAAAAGGTCTTCTTATTTGTACATCATCTAAGAGGGTGAAAATAGAAAAACCCAAGGTCACCAAGGACAATCTGGTTTAGTCAAAATTTGAAAGCATCAGATAAGGAATAGTTTAAAATTCAAGTCTAGAAGAAGAAATATTAAAAGGTAACTCAAGATCCCTTTCATGTAGAAAAAATGTTTGAAATACTTTCGAAAGGTAATATAGATGAAGTTGGTATTTTGTACGAGTCTGCCACTCCAAAAGGAATATAAAATATTACACATGCATCTGTACAATATTGTGCTAGGTTAGACATTGATATAAATACTTTAAAAAAATATATTTCAAATACTTTATGTGTAGGATTAAACTAAATTCATGTAGAAGAAAAATAGATTAAGAAAGATATTCTTAAACCAACCATGATTGAAGTTTCTAGGATTGTAAAGTAAGAAATTTTATCAACTTTTACATCTTTTGCCAATGATGAGGTAGGAAGGACAAAGAAAAGAGTAGATGTTCTCATGGAAAGAAAAGTTGCAACAATTCAATTCAAGAAAGAGTTAACCAATGAACTGACCAGTATGGTAGGTAATTTGGGTATGCTATCTGGTGTTGATTCCAGTCAATCATCTATTGCTCCTACATCATCCCATAAATATTTGAATGAAGAAAATCCCATGAGTATTTTTCATGAATATAGTGATGAGGAAGTCTACAAACTTGATCAAATCGTTAGAAAATAGAGCATCCACGCTCTCCTATAAGAATCATTGCTCTAGTAGGAAAATCTGTGGAAATAAAAGATTTACAAGAAAAAGGAACACATGAGAAAAATGAAAAGAGAATTGAGGAAGAAAAAGAAGTAGAAGAAAGAACTGATGTGAAAATAAAGAAAGAGGAGAAGGAAGAAGTGAAATAAAAAGAGAAGGAAACTAGAAAAGAAGAAATTATTGTAGAATTTGATACCAGTAAACCGATATAGGACACAATACAACAAATGGAATATAATGAATTGGTGATTGAGACTATTGACAAAAAAGAGGAAATTGTCAACAATTTCATCAGTCAAGCTCCAATAATTCTTGGAGGAGCTTAATTCTTGTACCTCTCATGATGTGGCATGTCACCACTCCTAAATTGTTGATTGATTTTAATAAAGTTACCCTACTTTAGAAGTTCTAGATAAGTGAGTCAATCTCAACTTTGACCGAGTGTGGTTTATTTAAAGATTTCAAATAAAAGGATAAGATTATTGAAGAGACCATTATTTCTCTTTAGAGCATTGTACCTAATTGTACAATATACTATTCCAGTAGTTTAGAGGAGAAATGGAGAACACTTGTTGAAGCAATAAAGGATTTGACTGCATCCATAGATGAAAAAGTTCATCTAAAAGAAGAAGCCATAAAGAATAAGTTGCTACAGGAATTGAAGAACAAATATGCACAGGAATTTGTCGATCTTCATATGCTCATTTGGTAAGGTCAACCTTCTTGATGATAGTAATTCCCTATATGAATACAATCTTCAATGTCCAGAGGCCACTAATAAAATTTGGGAAGAGATTGAATCTATAGAACTATCCATCTGATAGGGGCTTCATTCTTTCAATCTTTCAGAAGATTTAACTGGCACCAATAGAGCCACAATTGAGCATTTACATAATTTCTTTGTAGTACAAGTACAAAGAGAGAACATTATCCTACCTCTAAGCAATCTTCAAGAATTGTGTGCAAATTGTATAAGTTTAATGAGTCATGCTATTTCAAAGGCACAAGAAATCACCTTAACTAATCTCGACTCTATTGAAGATGGAGAAAATCTATTGGCATCAATTCATATGCATGCTATCTTCTAAAAGAGGCTATTTAGTAGTGGAACAACAACAAGGACAAATGAGTTGTAGACTGTTGGAAATGTAAATGGGAAAGTAGTACTGAGAGGGGGGGGTGAATCAGAAATTACTGAGTTCTATCTTTCAATCTGTTAGAACTTTATGTATCATTTGAGCAAGTAACATACTTTGTTAAGAAGCATACATGAAATCACACATAACACAATAGATTTTGGTAACCCAGAAACCCTTGAAAGGTAAAACTGGGGTGGGGATGACACCCACAAATCTTCACTACTGCAGATAATAAATTTTTCCTATTAGGGCTACAAATTGTGATCAAAACATGATCTACCCTGTGAGAGGTCTTCTCTGTTAAAAGCTAAGAGACTTATACAGTCTACCTTGTTAAAGGATTTACAAACTTACAGTAAAGTAAGCACTCGGTAAAGAGATTTAAAAAAGTCTGCTAAGACTACTCAGTTAAGAGATTTACCCTGATACACTGGTCAAAATGTCTCAGTATCTGATCTTTCAGTTTGCACTGATATGATGATTATAGATCTTCTCTTTTCTGTATGATTGTGATCTCTTCTATCTGATCTTTCTTGATTCTGTCCTTTCACTGCTTTGCTCGGTCACTGAACTTTGTCTGAATACTTCTCCTGATCATTTCCTCATACTCATAGTATTCATTTGATCTCAATGTCTCCTTTTCTCTTTTTATTCACACACATCTCTGATCTAGATCTTTCCCTTATATAGTAATAAAAACATTTTACCGTTGCAAGATCTATGATTCAGATATTTTTCTATTGCCGCCTTAACTATACAATTTTTTGATTGGCTCTAGGGTTTACATAGGGATCAATGATAACAATATGGATGCGTAATCACCTCTGTAATTACCTCAATACAAAACATTATTATCACCAAAAATGGTTTACCTTGATCATTGTGCCATTCCAGACTTGTATGCCAATTCTGGCTAACTCGGCAAAAGTTATTCCTGGCACTCGACATTAGCTGTACTTGGCATTGGTTGAACTTCTCTATCACTTGGTATATTACAAACATAATGTGACCATAACTTTACTCGACGGTACTACTACTTGGTAAGTATACAATACAAAACTTGGCCTTTACAGAATGACTCAGTCGCAGTGATGACCGACCATTATTGCCTAGATATATGACTAAGTGTAAGACACTAATAGTCAACAAAATTATAGAGATCTACAATCTCCCCCTTTGACATTAGTGTCAAAAAACACTTTTTCATGACATTCATATATACAATTACAAAAATATGTTTGTAGTAGCCTAATACTCCCCCTGAGATATATATACATATTCAAAATTGTGTTACCTATCCCTGTTCACACTCGTGTCATGATAATTCCCCCTTGTTTTTGACATGACTAATTTCTTCATCAGTAGGTAAGTTACAAATTTTCTCTAGAAAAGGTCCGTGTAGCACCATGATCATGTATAATGCATTTGTCCATGCAATTGAAGCGAGATTTAACACTTCAGTTTGTACTTCTAAATCAACAGCTAGACTGATGAGACCTTCGACTATAGACAAATGTGAATCACTCTAGATCAATGTGTTAGCCTTATCTAACTTCCTTTGTATAGCCTCCAGATGTGGTGTAAGAATAGTTTGAATAGAGATTAGGCAAGAATGAATCTTGCCATCATTTGCCATCAGCTCGGCTAACTTACCCTATGTTTGCATTACTTTAACATAATGTCCAGCACTGGTGCTGGCATCCAAAGTCGGGGACTGACTTGTAGCTTGGATCTCTTGCTTGAGAGTCTCAAGCAAGCATTGGTTCTCATCTATGAACAGTTCAACATTACATAGCTTGGCTAGTAGAGACTGTCCATCCACAACTAATCGCTCAGTCTCTTTTACCAAAGTTGACAACTCAACTTGTTTAACTACGATCTCGACAGATATCTTATCCAACATTTTTGTCTCAAATCTACGTTCAGACCATTCAAATAGCTTATCACTAGCACAAGTAACTTCATTATTGACTTTTTGAACAATGTGGACAAGTTGTTCCAATATAGGAGCAGAACTATTTACATCTGACAAGTCATATACTTCATTAAATATGTATTAATTTCATGAAGAACCTATTTTTGATGATGCTCCCTTCAGAGTTCTGCTTGTCTACTTTTCCTTGTCAGCAAATCTTTCATTATCTGTAGCTGCTTGAAAGTAAGGTTATCAATATCCCATTTAGGAATAACAATTTCTTCATCAATTGTTACCTCATCTTTTTCCTTTGGTGCTTTCGGTGGGGTGCTTCCACTTGATAGCTGTACAAGAGCTTTGATTGCCTCTTGTTCCTTTGGCGCTTGTTCTTTAATGAATTTTCCTCTACTATTTCCTTCTTCTTTCTCCTTTTCCTCGACATGAGGTCAAACAACTTGTTCATCTGATTTGATTGCATTTGCATTTGTGTCATGTTCTTCCGTAGAAAGACTCTAAATTTTATCTTCTGCTTTAACTTCTTCCTCGACAAAGTGAGTTAATGGTACCGACTTGATTGATTCCTAAGTAAGACTTGTACCGACTAACTCATCAATAGTAGGAATTTAAGGTATAGGAGGATTATCAATGGTAGATTATGTGCTCGTGATAGTGGGATAATCCTTGACTTGCAATAGTATAGTGTTACTACCTGGCAGGGGTGTTCCAATTATTGTTGTGTTCTTTAAATCATCCTCAGTTAAGAATGAGTTCTTAATGGGGCTCTCCTCCGGTATATCAACAATATGAACCTCAAAAGTATCTTGTGATTTCACTTCCTTAGGAGTAATAGTATCCATTTTAATTTGCTTGTTGTTAGGTTCAACAATTGTTGAAGTGGTTGTAATTGAACTTTCATTCTTTCCTTCATCCTTGTCTTCTACCAGGGCGGGTAACAAACCAAACACTACCTTCCAAATTTTCAAACTTTCTTGAACAACATCTTCAATCTTGTGTTGAAGGATAAGATAGGCTCTAAGTTTAGGATCAAACTTGCCTCTATATTTGTTAATTATCTTTTTGATATTTGCAGGAGTGAGAGTGGATTCAACTTGTGCTAATGTACTCTCTCTTATTTCCTTCTCAGTTTGTAAAGCATACTCCCACTTTTGTATGAATCTATTGCACAATTCCTTTGGAATCCTATTTTCAATTTCAATCGGTAACATCTTGAAAGTGCATAACATTTCAAGAATAGCATCCTCAACTTTTTCTTTATCTCCAATACTCAGTGGTCCAAACTTTAATCTCTTCACTTCATCAACTGCAACTGTGCTAGTAAGCTTACTACATAATTCATCAACAGTGAGTTGATGTGAACCCTGTTGTGTTGCCTTCCCCTTTATTGCTTCATCACTTTCTATTTCTTCATCATCTTTTGTTAGAACAAGTTTTATTCTCAGCTTCTTCATAACCTTGGTCGGCACTATCTTGGGTTGAGCAAATTTTCACTTTGCAGATGCAGGAGGCATCTTAGGAGTCTCAGTAGTAGTCCTTCTTGGCTGAGGTCTAAGTGATGGTGTCTTAGACACTTTGTGTTTCAACACCCTTCTTTTAGGTGGGGACTTGACAATTATTGGTTTCTTCTCTTCTTCTTCTTCTATCTCACTACCACTTGTTGCACTCTTCTCATCTTCTCTTAACCCTTGGGTTAACTCTAGTGGTGTATCTTTGCCAGATTCTTTAACATATTCTTTACTATTTTCTTTCTTCTTCTCTTAGTGGTGGCAGCCAATAATCCCAAAGATATCTTGGATTTGGCCTCTTCAAATGTACAAAAGTAAGGAGCCTTGGTATCAACTTCCTCAGCTAGGAGGGTTGTGATTGTAGTAGTAGCTTCATCAATATTGAGTTCATAGGGTAGTGGCATCAACCATGAAACCCTAGGTAGGACTGTCTGTGCATAGGTAAAGTCTGTGTCTACTAGAAAACATATGTATTTACTATATTTCTCAATCAGAGACATAGGGACTCTAGTCCTATTCCTCATCTTCTTCTTAAACTCAATGAAATAATTGTCCATTATCCCTTAAAAATCATCACCAATCTTATTTATGAAATCATTTATCTAAACAGTAATGGGTTTCTTCTTATCCCATTTCACATCACCATGTGTAGGAAAACACTTTTTGACATAAAAGAATATACAGATCAGCAAGGAACTGAACTTACACATAGAGTTCTTCGCCGTCCTGATGGAGTTCAAGTTCTCAACAAGTTGAGTCAGCTGGAGCTTGGCAAGATCATATGTGTGCCCTTTCTTTATTATCTTCCAAGCTTGGTCCACTGCCATATAGGGGATGCTGTCCAACCGACTAGATTGGTAAAACTTATGCGAGATAACTCTAACAACGAAGTCAATTTCCAGATCAGTGATGGTGGAAATTGTCATTTTGTGTTTGTTCCAGACCACCTATGTGTTTGCTTGAATATCCTCTTTTCCTACACATTTCATCATTCTCTTTCTATCAATGGTAGGGTAACCAGTGACATCATGTATCATTTCCTTCATAATCTTCATCGGTCCATCTTCCAACCATAATTGCATGTCGTTCACTTGACCCAACATGATCTTTATCCATTCTACCTTGAAATTTTGTGAGAAATTTAGGGCATGTACTAACCCTTGGTCAGCAACAAAATTATGCTCTGGCTTTAGCACTCCGTTGACACAATTTATCATATGCTTCCCTAATCTCATAGTCACTGATTTCTCCAATTTTGCAGATATAGCAAGACCTAACATCGTTCATCATTAACACATTTTCTAGAATCAAAGATAGGGCTCCGTTCAAATCTCCTTTGATCGCACTTTCGGATATTGCCTTGAATACCCTCAGTTTGCAAACTTCATTCCTTACAAGTTGTACATTGAAAACTTCCATTCCCTATTTCTTGACTAGTGCGGATGAAGCTGATGCCATTTCAAACTATAATTTTTGAAAAGAAAATAATTGCTCGGTAAGGTACCGTTTTGTCAATTAACCCTATAGATGAATTTTGCCGATGACACGTTGAGAAGATTCAGAATCGCTTTGCTTGATCTAGTTGCACAAATTCTTAATTGCTCTAAAATCTTCAATAGCCTGGTGAAATGAAATTAACGACAACTTTCTGCTTTATAGAATATGAAAAAATAGGATTAGGGCCTCATAAATGCTCTGTACAAATTTTAAGTGAAATATAGTTGTCTCAGCAATACTCATGTTAAACTCAGTTAAACACAAGCTCGGTTGATGTAACCGTTACGATATAACTCGACATAGCATTTCGGCAATAACAGGTCCTCGGCAACCATTGTTAGCTTGGTCATGACATTGATGCTCAGCATCAAAATGAAATTTTCTATTTTGCTCAGATATGTCCTAATGCATCTTATTCTATGCAAATATTGACTTTTTCTCGATTCTATGTTAGGAATTGATGTAAAGTAAGGCTTTGCAAGAATCAGTTCTAGACATACCTTTCATGCTTAGTTGGAAGAAGTGTGATCACCTGATCCATCGGATTGGGTGACCTCAGATGTGCTATCTTCACTTGTTGTTCCTTCTTCTTTCTTCCTCCATGTATTTTCCATCTGGTTCCTCAATTTTTCACAGATATCCTCATTATGGTTGTTAATGTTGCTCAACATAGGTGATCTGCAATCTCTTTTTAAGTGACCGACCTTATTACATTTATAATAGACCATGCTTCCATTCATCCAACTTTTAGATTTTCCTCTAAAATGAGTCTTCATGCAATTTGCTCCAATATGTCCATACCTACCACAATAATGGCAGTTGTACCATGTGTTGTAATCCCAATTGTAACTGTTGCGCTTGGTGACTGGTTTTGTTTGCTCATTAGGTGACCACCTTGGTCTAGATCTACATTCAAATGCTTTGTGTCCATATTTCTGACAATTGGAACTTCCTTGAAACTTGGGTGAGTTGGATGAATTGCTAGCTTTAGATCTACATTCATGTGCTTGATGTCCATGCTTCTTGCAGTTAAAAAAATGTCCATTAAACTTAGGTTTAGAATTAGACTTACCATGTTTGCTTCTGCATATGTTGGTTGTATGTCCTGGCTTCCCATAGTGATGACATGTGGGCTTTTTGTTCTTTGGTTTAGCAATCTTATGTTCTCCATTCTTTGATGACTCTCCTTCTTTAGTAGATGAGTGTTCATTCAGTCCAAGTCCAGATCTATCACCAGATCTCCTAGGTGACCTTAACAGTTCTTCAAAATATTTTGCAGCTTCATTAGGTTTGTTCATCCTTTCATTGATTTCTTTCTCAGTTCTCAACTCATGTTTCAGCTGATCATTTTCATATATCAGTTGATTGTTCTCCAAGTCTTTCCTACCCAATTCTTGGTTGGTTGCAATAGTTGATTTACCATATCTAGTTGATTATTAGTCAACCTTTTCATGTCACTAGTTCTTTCATCTAGCCTTATTGCCATTTGTCTTTTGTCTTCTTCAGCCATTGCCTTATCACCTTCAACTTTCTTTTTCTGCTCCACTACTTCACAAAGTCTGACAGAATGAATTTCCTGTTCTCTCTTTAGAGTCCTAATTTCATCATTCAGTGTGGTATTTTTCTCCATCAGTTCTTTCATGGCTTTGTCATTTTCTACAGAACTACTAGTATCAAACAGTCCAGTGATGTCTTCTTCCTTGTACTGTGTCTCACTTTGTTGAATAGCAATTTCTCTTCTTTTGCTCAAAGATTTCTTCAGTTCCCCTCTGGCTGCTTCCAGCTGTTGTAATGCTAGTTGAACTTCAATCTTTTGATTCTCTATGACTTTTCCCAGTTTGTAAACTTCCATCTTTAAGATCTTTTCTCAAGTGGTTAGACTTTCCTATGAGAAACCTTTTGCTCTGATACCAATTGTTGGAAATGTAAATGAGAAAGTAGTATTGAGAGGGGGGGTGAATCAGAAATTACTGAGTTCTATCTTTCAATCTGTTAGAACTTTATGTATCATTTGAGCAAGTAACATACTTTGTTAAGCAGCATACATGAAATCACACATAACACAATAGATTTTGGTAACCCAGAAACCCTTGAAAGGTAAAACTGGGGTGGGGATGACACCCACAAATCTTCACTACTACAGATAATAAAGTTTTCCTATTAGGGCTACAAATTGTGATCAAAACATGATCTACCCTGTGAGAGGTCTACTCTGTTAAAAGCTAAGAGACTTATACAGTCTACCTTGTTAAAGGATTTACAAACTTACAGTAAAGTAAGCACTCGGTAAAGAGATTTACAAAATTCTACTAAGACTACTCAGTTAAGAGATTTACCTTGATACACTGGTCAAAATGTCTTAGTATCTGATCTTTTGGTTTGCACTAATATGCTAATTATAGATCTTCTCTTTTCTGTATGATTGTGATCTCTTCTATCTGATCTTTCTTGATTCTGTCCTTTCACTGCTTTGCTCGGTCACTGAACTTTGTCTGAATACTTCTCTTGATCATTTCCTCATACTCATAGTATTCATTTGATCTCAATGTCTCCTTTTTTCTTTTTATTCACACACATCTCTGATCTAGATCTTTCCCTTATATAGTAATAAAAATGTTTTACCGTTATAAGATCTATGGTTCAAATATTTTGCTATTGCTGCCTTAACTATACAATTTTCTGATTGGCTCTAGGGTTTACATAGGGATTAATGATAACAATATGGATGTGTAATCACCTTCATAATTACCTCAATACAAAACATTATTATCACCAATAATGGTTTACCTCTATCATTGTGCCATTCCAGACTTGTATGCCAATTCTGGCTAACTCGGCAAAAGTTATTCCTGGCACTCAGCATCAGCTGTACTCCGCATCGGTTGAACTTCTCTGTCACTCAGTATATTACAAACATAATGTGACCATAACTTTACTCGTTAGTACTACTACTCGGTAAGTACACAATACAAAACTTGGCCTTTACAGAATGACTCGGTCACAGTGATGACCGACCATTATTGCCTATATATATGACTAAGTGTAAGACACTAATAGTCAACAAAATTATAGAGATCTACAATAGACTTCATGAACTTAAGAGTTCCTTTTAGGAAGGAAAATCCAGTAAAACTTGATGCATTTTGATTTTTTTGAAAATTTAAAGTTGTACATAGTTCTTGTAGTGCCCACCCCTTTACTGTCATTTATGTTTATGATGTTGACCCATTTAGACCACTTTTCATGAATATTAGATCTTTGGTTACATTTAATGATTCAACTCTATGATACTTTGAATCATTTGATTTATATAATGTTAGTTAGATGATGATGATTATTCACATATGATGATGGTACTTATGTTATGATTTTTACTAACCCCATACTTGCATGTGTATGGTTGGCGTGTATGTTTTACTTTTTTGTTTGACGTACCTAATGTGGTTGAGGGATATAGGATACACACACACACACAAACATTTGTATATATATATATATACATTTGTACATGCTCATCTTTTATGCAGGATTTCAGGTACCGGGCATCGACTTCCCTGAATTGTCAAGATGAGTTTGCCCTATCGCAATATCTCAATGGTAAGAGAGAGGAGATAACATCCAGGTCTAAATCCCAATATAAGCCAATTATTATCCTCAAATAGTGGACAAATATCTTTTCTGCTACCCTTCGAATTCATCAAGGTGATGTCATTCGTGAACCCTTTCTTTGAGCTTGATTATCACTTTATGGGTTTGGTTGGTTTTTCCTTCGTATTTGTTTATCAGGTGTCTTGATGTGAATTTTGTGTTATCAATGCATTAGAGATTCAATTAAGGTTAATTATGAGTTTCAAATAATTATATCTTATGGATATGAAAATATTAAATATATAGATATTTAATTAATAAAAATTAATTAAATATCATTGATTATTTAAAAGACTTAATTAAAAGTCTAAATTATGAAAATAAAGATTTAATTAAATATTAAATCAAAATCAAAATTAAATGTTTTAATAATATAAATTAATATTATTTATCAAGTTGCTTATTAAGTGGTACTAAAGATATTAATTATAATTAAAATATAATCATGTAATTATATGCACACCAGTTAAAAGGAATTGATTTATCAGTTCTAAATTAGAAGATTGAGTTAAGAGACTTAACTGAGTGGTTAGTTAAAATTTCTTTTAATAAATTAATTGATATTTAATTATCAATTTGCATATTATTATTATACTAAAAATATTAATTATTAATTAAATATTATTATGCTATTAAATTTGCACATTTAGTTAATAAAATTGAGATATAAGTTTAAGATTAAAAGTTGAGTGATTTGCATGAATTAGTAATATTAATTAAATATATAATTCTTTTAAATGGAGAATTGGTATTAACGAGGATAGAGTTGAGTTCTGATTTCGATGATTTTGAGTTAACTATTTAATTGTTTTTAACAGTTGTGTTCTTATTTATGATTGTGAGTTGCATGTTTGAGTGGAGTTTTGTTAGAATAACTGAGAGGGGGGGTGAATCAGTTATCCAGTGACCCAATTCAAAATGTATAAACCAAAACAATTCTACTATTTCTACACATTGGTAAACATAAGATACTTCCACTATCTGTGTATTTACCGATTTGCAATCAAAACTTTATAGTAATTACTGATCAAATCTAACATGTAATATGCAAAGTATGATAACAAACAAATATCACAATCAACACATAACATAAGAGATTTAACATGGAAACCCTGTGAAGGGAAAAACCACCTGGGACCGGAAACCCAAAATTGTTCACTCTTCTAAAGTGAGGTCGGTGAAGACCCAACCCTGTTAAAGGTTTACAAACACACTGTTAGGTGTGACCTTGTTAGAGGATTTTAGACCAGAAGTTATCATCCAACCAGCAGACACTCTGGGGTTGACAGGATAACAATGTTCACTCTATGAATGAAACATCAAAAGACTTTCATAGTCCACTTGGTTAAGAGATTTAACTGTGTACAATGGTTAAATGTGTAATAGTAGATGATTTGCCTAAATACAACTTCAATTTGCAGTTTACAGATCAATGTTCAGCCCATTAAATACTTCTGACCAATATAACACTTTAGATTCAATATTGTATCAACTTACTATCCGTTGGTAATAACTCTTTGTAGCTCGGTAACTATTCTGCAACTCGGTTCTTATTAACCAGTATGATCAGAAAAACTTCTCCACGTGATTATTCTGTAGTTTCTGCTTCTTCCAGCATCTTTTCATAATGAAACCAATGTCTCTTATATAGACAAGTAAATCATTTTCTTTTCCTCCATTAGATTTTGCCGCTTAATCATATTCATAGATTTTGCCGCTTTGAGCTCCCTCGGCTGATGTGTTAGTAACACGTTTCAATCTACTCCATTAGATCCCTTTTGATTTATGTTAGCCGTCAATCTTTATAACAAACATTATCTATTACCTCGATTTCATGCACTTTACAACTCAACACTTTATTGGCTAAACTAATCATTTAATTCCTTTCTATTTTGCTCGGTTAACAAAGAAATGCATCGGTGAACACTGCTCGGTTAATATTGCACTTGTCGGTTAATATTGTGCTTGGTATACACTACAGTTCGTCGGTGTATACTAGAATTGCTTCGTTTATCGACAACACTTCTTTGTGTCTTTTAGCTCTATTCTTCATCATAGATGAATGCAACATAATAAAGTCAATTCCATCAAGTCATAGACTCATCAACAAGTTGCTCAGTGTATTCCTTATCCTCATCTATCATATACATATTCCTTATGTAGATATTTTTATTCTTCATCTCTTTCACCTTTCTTTAGATGTGTCGGTATAGTAACTTACAAGATAAGTACTGTCAAGCTAGTTGACATCAATGACAACATAATACTGATTTAATCATCTTGCATTATCTAATCATGAACTCCTCAGTAATCTTGAATTACAGATTCTTCATTCTGATTCTAAATCAATTGTAGTTCATCAAGTTTGTTGGGTTTTCTATATTGGAATCATTTTTGGTCATTCTTAGTGACACAGGTTTTAGGAAGGTTTTACAGGTTTGGCTCTGGATTGGAATTCAAGGAATTTTTGAAAAGCTTGGGATCTTGGAAGTTTTCATATTTGTATTTTTGCCTTTGTGTGTGTTTTAGATTCAGCTGGTGGAAATTAAGGTAGGGTTTTGAACCCTTTTGCAATTTTAAATTTCAAAAGATTGTCTTCTTCGTGTTTGTCAGATTGTTCAGAAAATATGAGTTTTTGAATAAAGTTCTTATTTTTGAGAATTTTGAGATGGGTTTGATTAGGGTTTTGTAGGAAATTGTGCTATTGACATATTGGGTGTTCTATGGAGTTTATCTGAAAACCTATGAAGAGGTTTTATGAAAATGTGTGAGTTTTCCTAATTAGGGTTTATACCAAATTCAACAACTATGCACCTATGAGTATATTTGCATGAGCCTAATTAATTAATTGTATGCATACCTTCTTTAAAGCCAAGTTCATGTAATTTTGTTGTATGCATGTCATGGCTAATAGTTTTAAAATATAGGTTGCATCGTAGGTTTAAAAAAAGAAGGAAAATCCCTATTGAAAATTGATTAGAAAAAGAGATAATTGCTTATACTGTTGGTGTTCAAATTTTAAGAAATTATTATAATATATATAATGAAATAAATTGTATTTATTTAAAAAAATAATGAAAAATAAATTTATTAGGGAGTCAGGGGTTTTGTTTCCCCCCACCCCCGACAGTAGCCTTCCGTGTCCAGTCTTAGTTGCCACGCTAGTTGTTGCCTTGGCAATAGACTATCGTGGACAACCTTAGCTGCCATGCCAGCTATTGCCTTCATAGCAGATTGTCGCGAGAAGCCTTGGTTGCCACGACAGTAGGCTACCTCGACAACTATGGGTGCGCTGGACCCCTCCCCAATCTTTTATTTTTGAATATATTTTTTAAATTATTATTATTTAAATTTAAAAATATTTTAACTAATTAATTTATTTTAAATTTTATTATTTGGAATTTATTATTATTAATTAATATATTATTAATTAATAATTGGATAGTGGGTAGTGATATATATATATGTAAAGGTGTTTTTTATATAATTGAATAAATAGGTATATATGGATATCGTAATCAAACGAAACTTATAATTGAGATTTATTTTAATGTAATTTAGTAATATTGTTTCTTAGTAATTATATTTAATAAATTAATTTATATAAGGAACTTTATAAATTAATTTATAGGGGTTAATATTATTGATTGCTATTAAAATTAATTATATTGTGATTTAGTAATTTTGCTTAATAAATTAATTTGAATAATAGATATTATAAATTAATTTATAAAACTCAAGTTTGTGAATACTGGATTTACTTTGAATAAGATTTTGATGTAAGTGTGCTTAATAGCATAGTGTTTTTGATTTGGGGTTTTGTTTTGTTTGGCCTTGTTAATTAAGGTTAGTTAGGGGATATTGATGCCCTAAGTGGATGTTGTCCTTTGTGGCTTAAAATACTGTTTGGGTTTTTACTTTTTATGTTGTGGGGTTTATGTCATGGTAGTTCAGAACCTTTTTAGTGTGATGATTGGTTCACGTGTTGTTTTGAGTGTAACTAGGATTTATGTCAGGTTTCTATTAAGTCCTCAATCTTTATGTTATTTAACCACAAAAAGGCAACGACCATTATTTGTGTTCAGTCCTAATTAACTTGGTCACCTTGTTTCTACATTTATGATGATTCTATATGACGACCTTTGTAGATTATGTTTTACTCTATGTTTGGAGAAAGATGCTTTGTTGATATTAATGATTATTGATCTTGTGTTATGATACTATGATAATAGGTAATTGTTTACTGAGATGTCCAGTATGAGATGGACAGTTTGGATCTTTGTATAGGATGTGATATTATTTGTTACACTCTGGAGCACTTGTCTTTGATGGCATTCATGGTTTATCGATTTATGAAAGTCTTTTATTTAGGAGCATAGAGGGGAAGTGACTTACTTTGGAGGCGTCAGATCCCTAAAGTGGCTTCCTAGGTATCCTTTGTAAGCTGACTTAATAAGTGATAACTTAATAAATTTATTAAGATAGAAACATTAAAAAGATCATTTTGTCTTTCTCATGCTTTGAGTGGTAGTACAAGCTAGGATGGGAGTGGGATAAGATGCTTTCTTGTATAGAGAGACGTTGAGGTCTGGCATAGTTGGTTTTCCTTATTTGTATGAAAGGACTACTGATGCAACATAGAATCACTAGGGGCCGAGGTCCAGAGAGGCTACCAAGTGACCTTAGAGTTGACTCATGTGATGACACTTCTCTATATGTGCCCTAGGTTCCTACGTTGCATTTGGGTACACCTGATTTGTGTCATAATCATTTTTACTTAATAACCTTATATCCTTTACTACCATTTTATCCACTGTACCATTGTATTAGTCTTGCTTGTTTGGTTATGTCCTTGAGTGAGGCCTGGTGTTATCTCCTCAACACGGTGGAAGTGGACTTCTTGGTTCCACATGGTTGGGTGGTAGTAATTCTATTACCATTGAGATCTGACATTCATGACTTTGTGCTTGGATGATCCTTGATGTTGCTTCTATCTTCTTGTTCTTTCTTGGAGACTTTCTCATGAGATGTATATCTTGTATTCCATTTTATGTATTCATTAGTGAGCTTGATTCTAGAGATGTATATGTTTTTATAATGTATTATTGTTATCCATGTGACATGTGTAATGGAAGTTGTATTATCTTGAAGACTATAATGTATCAGTTTATATCTTATTGTATGTGCTTTGATTTCATTGGTGTAATAGATGTATCTTATCATTCAATTAAAATGAATATGTTACTATACTTTATAATTTGTGTTCTTTTCATTATGATTAAGTAAAGGATTAGGAATAATTTAATCTATATTTACGTAATTCTACGTCATGGAACCCTTGAGACTTGTAATCTGTAAATGAGTTATATTTATGAGTATGCATTGTCTTATGTTATATTGCTTCTGCATTGTTATTGATTATTGATTGTAAACTCTTAAGAATAAATTATTCGGTAAACTTAGTAACATGTTTAGATTAATTTCTCCTATGTTCTCTAATGGGACATTACCATTCTTTTTGAGGTGATAACCCTTTTTCATTGATGTTAAAAGGGGGATTAATAGGTAGAAAAAAAGTTAAGAAAAGATTTTGAAAAAGGACAAAAACAAGGTCATCCCACATAGGGAGAGTTTTGGAATTTTTATAGTTCTGGCTTTGCAAAAATTTTGTTTGCCATCAATGACAAAGGGGGATATTGTTAATTAAAATCATTATCTTTGTTGTTATTGATTTCATTGCTCTAGTTGGTCCAATATTGTTATATCTAGTTTATCTTTGGGGTATAGCAGCGGTATTAATGATAGCGGTATCATCAACATATGCTTATCTCTACCATGACATACAATTGTTTTGGTCCAGACATATGATGCTTAGCACATTTTTTTTTGATATGGCCAACTTCACCAACATGTTTTAGTTTCATGCTCACAATTTTTTATCTACGATCCAAGCTGACATGAAAATATTTTGTATTGATGATGGTATATGTTAGAAGTGACATCAACACATGTAGATAGATACTATGTTGATATGATAGATGATATGTGATATGAAATGTGATCTATCGATGTGTATACCAAACTATTATATGTACTTTAGTGACTATTTAGAGGATACTTGCAATTTAGCAAGAATTGTATTATGTGCATATACAGATGCATCAGTGACAACTCAAATTTTGTATTTCATACTTGAGCTATAATAGTTATTTTTGTAATTTGGGTAGTCAGCCCCACCGATAGTGATCCACCCTTGTATTTAGTAACTAGTTACCTAATACTTGAGAGTTAACCCTCTCCATGGTTTTTCCCATCTTGGGTTTAAACAATAAAAATCTAGTGTTATGTGGTGTTGCTTTATTTTCTTTCAACTCTTTCCTTTTTCATCAAGTTTAAATTATGTTATGTGGATAGTTGTTGAAATTTTTTAAAATTTTCAAGGGAATATTGACTCACCCTCATGTTGTTTTTGTGTGCTTATTTAACCACAAGCAATAAATCAATCATTGTTTCCCTCCAAAACCATAGATGATAAACGCTTATCATCTCCCTTGAGCACTTCTCTAAAGTAGATCTACGGATTGTGTATATTTTTCAATTGCCAAGAGAGGAAGATTTAATATTCCTTTATATCTATCGGTGGTTCCCCTTCACCAAGGGTCACCACTCTTCCAAGTTGGCCTAATTAATTATATAAATGACTCATATAATTAATTTATATAATTATATAAATATATAATTAATATTATAATTATAACCCATATAATTAATAAATAATTATATATCATATAATTCATTATTAATATAATTATATTATCATAACCTTTATGTTTTCTATGTCGACCTAAAGGAATCTGACTATAGCTACAATAACATTAACACCTCCCCTCTTAGTATTCTGAATGCTCAAAAAATTTAAGCTTGCAAGCAAAACATAGAGGTAAACAAACCCTTGCACAAACCTCAAAACATTCATACAAAGCTAAAGATGCAGGAGCTCTAACTGACATATATCTAGTCCAATGTCATCTTTGCAATATCTCAAAAGAAATGCATAAAAGCAAAAAAGGAGGACCAACAAGCTCTTCCATTAACATGTAACTTCAACTCAAACAATTTGACCCTAGGAAACAAATTATTTTTGACAAATTTTAAGTTCCTTGATTATAAATGCACAAATAAAAAAGGGAAATATTAGCTCTCAATAAGAACTAATGTTCAATAACAAAGGTCTTAAAACTTATCTGCAGACTCCTTCACTAATACAACTCTAATTGCAAATACACCTAAAGAACACATTAATTAAGGTTGTAAGAAAAAGATCTCAGAACAACAACATAACACAAACCTTGTAGCACTAATAGAAGACAAAGGAAAATAAACCCTTGCAAAAACCTCATAATGTTTGAATACAAAGTGGAAGGTGTAGGAACCCTAGCTAACACATATTGAGACTTCAATGCCTTATTTGCAACGTGTCAAACAAAATCTGCATAGTGAGTAAAAGGAGGATTGACAAGCTATTTGATTAATGCACATTCGATACGAATACACTTTGCATTCAATGATATCTGCCCCCAAAGAACTTGATAATAATTACATTTTTAAAATTTCATTACAATTTTCATTTTGAAAATTGATTTTTTTCCTTACTCTTTTTTGTGTTAGTCAATAGGAACTCAAATAAAAAGGTTTTTTTTAGAGTTTATATAAATATGCAAAATCTAAACTATATAGTATAGTTAGGAGTTGAAAAATTACTTAAGTCCTATTGGTAAAAAACAAATAACATTATTGCACCTAATGGATGCAATAGTATACTTGCCTATGACAGACACTAATAAATGAGAAACTCAAAATTAAAGTGCATGAAGAATTTGTTTTGCCTATGTGGAAGTATCTTTCCTTAAAGGAGTGCATGTAGAGATAATAGTTTAGTTTTTCATTTACTTTCCCTAACTAAGTGGAACCAAGAGCTCTATTTAACTCTCTTATTTTATTATCATTAAATTTAATCTATCTCTTATAGCACAAAATGTAATAAGGATTAATAAAATGATAATAATTATATTTAAACAAATAATAGATTCTAAAATAATAAAACTTTTCACAATGTTTCATTTTATAACGATAATAGAAATGAAAATATTAAAATAAATTTTCTTATAATCATTTGTACTTATCATAATATTAGGCATGTTCTATTAAAAAAGAAGAAACTATAATATCTATTCTCATTTATTTAAAAAAACAAACACACACGCGCACGCACGCACACACACACACACACACACATTTTAGAAAGCAACATGAATCAATTATAACACCCCCTATAAACTGTAGTGCGTCGAGTAAACTTTTTAACATGATCGGTGATGGGTGTGACACGTCCTTCAGTACCATGCAGACCGAGGGGAGACTTAACCTCGTGACCTTGTACTTCATAACAAGAAGCTCTCGATAATTGAGCCAACCCCCAAACCATTTTTAAATTTAAATAATAATAGTATAATTATAAATATTTTGATCAATTATATTATAACCCTATTTTTCAATTAATAATTTATAATTGTTATAATCAAGATAATTATAATTTTAATTAGACTTCATAATTGTAAAGACTACAATTCTCAACACAAAAACCACATCACCAAAACCCATAATTTCAAGGAGTCGATCAACAAGTCAATGGTCGAATGTGTAAGTTGAAAAGATACCAATCAATTCCCTACTATATAGGAATAAAAGAAATACAATTATGACCATAACTATCGAAATGCTAAAGCATACCTTTGTCCAAAGATAAGCAGAAATTCAACGATCTATCGAGTGTCCTAAAGAAATCATAATAAGAGATGTCACATCGACTACAAGCAAGTACAAACCATCATGTTAGGATAACGACCCCAGATATTTTTGACCAACTATCGAATCACATCAATAAAAGATAAAGATTAGATCAAAATATGTACTTCCACATTAATGACAAAAGTAAACAACAAAATATACCAAATACCACCATATCGAATACAAAGAAGCATAACACTGTAAAGGAAAGTCCTTCCTAAAAGAAGCTTCAGAAACCTGTTCACAAAAGTCAGCAAGGGCGATAATATTGTGGGAGTACATTTTCACCCTACCATGAATCAGTTATGCTTCCCCGAAATCTTTCCTGACATGAAAGATACCCAGCCCAGCTTGAGGAAGTCTAAACAAGCAAAACTGAGAGGAGTAATGGAATTGTGTGATACATATCTTGTTTCTAACTTCTAATAATAATACAACCATATTATTAACATTCGTGAAGCATATATCATATTTATGTCGATAAACAACAATATTTACTAATTTCCAACATTTAATAGAATCTATTTAAATTCCAAATACATGGATAACATAGTGGTGATAACTAAATAGGGACACCATGATGTAATCACACCATTAAAGGGTGACCCCACAATAGTGGGTTACACTTTTTAAGACATGCTGATTTTTGGTGAAATAATGCATTTTTAATAAAATATGATGATTTAAGCCTTGAGAGGTTCCATTTTAAGGAATTAATTACAAATGGTTAGCTCAAAGCCTCTTAGATAAAAAAAATATTGATATAACATCTATACTCCTCTTTCATACCCACAACGGAGTCTCCTTCGCACCTATTAAAATGCTGACAAAAAATCACTTTGACTTTATCTTTTGGTAGATCAAATGAATCCATTTGAAAAACATATCTATTTAGTAATGTACTACTGAGAAAAATCTTTCCAATAATTATAATGTTAATATATATTAATTTTATTATGACTTTATATTTTAAGTTTTACTAAACATAGACATTTCACCGTATGTCTACCTCTATGTTTGACACTTATGGAAAAATAGTAAATGAGAGAAGAAAAAATCTTTAAAATATATATGCCCTAGGTATTGAATTTCTCTTTCTATAAAAAAATAAAAATAAAATTAGATAAATACACGACAAGTTATAAGCTATGTTGTCAAGGTATGTCAAAATTATTGTTTAGTCAACTTCAAACATTAATAAAATATACAATAATCATGATAATGTTGTCAAACCAATTTCATTCACTCCATGGATGTTAAAAAATTAAATTTTAAAAAATCACATTAATATCTATTTTAGAAAAAAAATAAATGCTCTATGAAAATATTGTAACTCTTTGAAAATGACATTTTTAGCAACATACCAATTTTTGTGTGACAAAGAAAAAACCATTCAAATAAATTCAAAAATAAAAATAAAAAATATATTTAGAATATAGATAGAAAATACTAAAAGACTCTAATTTAATTCATCTTTCAATTTCAAATGGTTTAACGACAATATGCATCTGAATCTGAATTTTTTTTTTGAAATGTAGAGTTCAGTGTCCGTTCAGGCAAAAAAGTGTAACCCACTATTTTGGGTTCACCCTAAACCACCATACCTTCTTTAAGAAATTAAGAATTATCCAATCATGTAATGAACATGACAAAATGTCTTTACTCATTAAGACATGACAAGACAAAAGAATATGAGCATCTCATTTTCAGGTATGTTCAATGCTTATCTAACATGACTAAATCCTACAAGTTATAGATTTCCCACACACACACACACACATATTGTCAATTTACATTCTTTTCAAATAGTATATATTCCTCATGTAATATAATCCTAGAGTTAAACCATGCTAAGATTGCCTCAATTAGCACTTTTCTATTTTTGTGAATCTAGATTAATTATCAATAGTGTTTATTTTGTAAATCATCAAATAAGAAGATTAAATGATCTAGTCAACGATTAAGATTTCATGCAATTAAATATAAAACAAAGAACCAAATGGTCCACTCAGAAATTCTAACAGATTTAATCATAAAAGCTTTCATAGTCATTAGCTAAAATAAGATATAGTACATAAGCATCAACAAACATTTCCAAACTTGACACCTAAAAATATGTGACTATCATGATTTCCAAATTTATCTTGATGAGGCAATGGTTATTAATTTATTAATTCTAAAGATCGACTTTAGGATTCATGGATGACATATAATAACGACACCAATAGTTTTAAATCAAAAATTAGCAAGCAAATAAATACAAAAATAAAACTACTATCCACATCATCAGCATAGTGATAATTGGACAACAAGCTCTCTTCTCAAGTAACCAGACTTCAATTGATTTCATTTGGGGAAAAATAATCTGTTAAATTTGTTTTGGATTTGTTAGAAGAATTAGCAGAGAAATTATATAATGGTAGAGTATGGGAAGCTATTCAAAGGTCATGAAATTTCTAGTACCAAAAATGGTATTTGCAGAGATTGGACAAAATCAAAGACACTAAGGCCTTATCTTTACAACATGATATCCAAGAACTATAAAAATTTCATGCTAGAAGAAGTATGTACAACATTCAAGGTAAAATATCATTTCTCTCTCCATGGACTGCAAAAAGGATACAAGGAAGTACACGTAGTACCAGTTATATATGTAGGTAAATGCATTTAAGAGGAAAATACTCTATTTTCATGCATCAAAATAGAAGCTTGACAATGGTGCAAACCTCTAACAAGCATATGAATCTCATGGCCTACTTTACTCAAGAGAATGGGTCTTGAAAAGTATAATGATCACAAAAAAAATATGCACTAAGATTTATGTAAGAAGTTGTTAAGCTAGACAGGGATTAGATGTTGCCTAAAGAGTCAAAAGACACTTCTAGAGTCACTGCAACCTTGCTAGCATTCTGACTTGATGTAGTGAAAGGGAAACTTTTAAATAGGGTAAGGTCATTTGTTAAAGCATAATGAAGGTGCTCTTGTGTTAGATAAAAAACATGCAAAAATTTGGATGCACCAATAAGGCATGCAACTGTTATAAATCCAGATGGCGTCTAGCAATGGAGGAGTACATAACTAAAAGCAAGACAACTCAATAAATCATGTAAAAACATTCATTCAAGACACATTATATAGAAATAATGTAAATATTTCAAAATGAGAAGTAAGATAATTATACATAGGGTTTTGTCACTTACCTTATTATTGGGTATATACACCTTGTATTGTTTAGAACTACATAATCTTTTACAAACTGTAATGGCTCAGATCTTGGGATTGTTCTTCATTTAATAAGCCTATTGATTATTGACTCAGTACACGGCCCCTTGGCTCGATCCCTCTACTTTCATAAGGCCCATGGTAAAATAAAACAAACACACTTAAGTCTCCCTCCCTCTCACCTCCACCTTCCTTTAATCTTCAGTAATGGTTGACCAAACTCAATATCCATTAGAGCGGGATTGATCTATTCTAGATTTAGCATTTTCTAAACATGGTAAGAGAAAGTGAATGCTCCCAATGCGACCTCCAGAGATGTGCACTTAACAGCCTGTGCAATCCCATTTTCCCCCACTTCCCCCAACATCCCTAACCATCCAGAACACCTTGCAGAAGTGGTTGCACATTGATTTCAATGCCCTTAATGTGTTTCTCCAACTGTCATTGGTAAAATCCATTTGGAAAGAGTCAAGAAGAGTCATGGTAAATTGATTCCCCTAGTAGCATTGAATTAATCCTCCACCTTTAAAGCCCACTCCTCCATGCATGGGTAACTTTCCCTGAAAATAGGATATCCCCTAACTTAACTCCCAGTCTTCCCATTAGTTACCGACCATTCTCAAAATTTCAAAGAAAATTTCTAGTTTCGAAGTTAAAATTTCAACTAATATCATGGTAAGAAATAAAATGGGTTGTTACATCCTTCCCCCCTTACACAATGCATCTTCCCGATGCATTGATCATAATCACAATCATATTTAAGATAAATCAAGTAATTCACTCTTGACATGATTTATAAATCATTTTCCATTATTCAAATTTTCAAGATAATGCAAGTATACACTTTTATATTCTAGGAGAAAATCAACAAGATTCAATTTCATGTGCTTACATAAAGTCAACTTTTCATCAGTTATGCATTGTAGTAAGTACACACACCAAAAATAAACATATTTGGAGAAAAAACAAACACGCTTGAATCATAATTATTTCAAAAACATTTTCTATGTGAGTGTGTGAATTCTATTACTATCCTTCAGTTTTACAAGGTTAGAGTTACCTCTTTCCAACAATATTCCCCCTTTATTATAATATGTCATTCCATCTGTGATACATAAGAACACCATCAAAGCATCAATTCATGTCGCTATCATAATCAAAATTGAAAATCTAACATTCTCATACTCAATGCTTTCAAAAATAACTTATATGATACTCTCAAGTAGCAACAAAGTACCTACATACCTGTGCTTAGTATACCTTACTGTGGTATCACAATAAATTAAGCACATTTTTGGTTGCTTTGGATCCACGTTCTTAGCATACTCTTATTTATATACTCACAATATTTTTAGCCCAATCATAGTGTCAATACTTTAGAAAAGAAAAAATTTAATATTTTATATTCAAGAGAAAAGAGTCATTTGAAGATTGCAAAATTTTAACTAAAATATTCATTAAATCACAAATTGATCACAAGTAAATAAATCATTCATGTGTACCATCTAATATGTGGCACTCACTAAATGAGAAAATTATTAGTCCATTTCGTAAATCACCTAAAAAGGGTTAGTGGATCCATTTTCCATTTATGTGACCTAGGCCCTCATACCCATCTCGTCACAACAATATTTCAAAAGAAAATTTTAATGCATTTCATCATAGCATTTATATTTCATCTCTAAAAAAATATAAGTCCTACAAGTCTTGCATCTTATTATGAATAAGCATTCACATTTTCATCAATGTAATGCAAGTGTGCTTCATCTAAGCATAAGGATCCAAATAAATCATGATAATTCATCACCATATAAAATCAACACATCAATGTATTTTATACATCTATAACAATGCATCCAAAACATAACCATAAAGGTCAATCATGAAACAAGACACTTAATTATAATTGGACATCTATCCTTCTATAAGGCCCCGTCTCCTATGCCATTGGACAGTCAGTTGTCCATCTGCAAATCTCAAGATGGGAGTGTAGCTCCGACGCTTACCTCCATTCTATCCACAAACCTTTACACTTCCTTGGGATTCTACCCACTCGCAGAATTCCCAACCCTGCAATGCCCAACAAATAAAAAGCAAGGGGTATCTAGCGCAGCCATAAAACTAACTACTTTCCACATATGTCTAAGTAGAACTAATCATGGATGTGGCAGGGAGATGGAACATGGGCAACATATTTATGAAAATATATGTGAACAAGTTTTGGACAAAGCATCTTTTTATCACTAGGAATGAAAAACTGGCAGGTAGAGAATAAAAGAAATACAATTACTAGGAATGAAAAATATAGTACAAATACAAATACATAGTACAAATACTTAGACATATTCTCTAACATCCTAGGGAATTGATACAAATACAAATACATAGTACAAAAATGATACAAATACAAGTATAGCATTTATTTCTTTCTATTTATTATTGCATTAACAAAAGCATAAAAGTCACACAACAAGTCAACTACTCTTATGAATTATGCATTTCATCATGAGAAATCATAATACATCATAAGAAGTCATGTAAGAATAAAGTGTTGACCATTCTGTCAAAACACCAATAGTGTTTCATAACCAAATAATTCTATTCCATTTTCATAAAAATATGTTGACCTACTCGTCAATCATCAAGTGCATCAACTAATACATCCATTTCAATCACCTCATAATAATTTCATGCAAGGTCTCAAATATAATCACCCATGTGCTAGTAATATCATATTAATGTCAAAAGATTTATTTTCCAAGGATTTCATCATTCCATGAATATCCCTGCAATGATCCACATAGCATAAAAACTCACATCAAGAATATCAATCAATATTAATCATTTCATACCATGCATTTCTAATATACACAACCATTTGCATGTCAATTTAGTTTGATCATTTCATAATAGTTGAAACATATTTCAAGTAAAATATGAATGCAAGATGAGGAATGGTATGTCCTTCGCAATCTACTCCCTTTTACAATCTATCAATGTTGTACGTTGAACATCATATATGACATCACTTCACATCACAGGACTAGCAACATAAAACACATATTCTAACCACCACAAGTTCATAAGAAATCATAATATTCAAAGTTCTCAAATTTCAATTCAAAACCTCAAAGGTCATAAGAAAATCCATAGAAGAAAGTGTGAACAAAAATTTCATTGATTGTAAAAAAAAACTCAAACTGGTGGCTAGATGATCACAGGAAAACTTAAAATTTTAAACTAGTCCTTCACCACTTGCAAATTTCATCAAGTTCAAATAAAACATCAATTGAAAACTAAATCACATTTACAGAGTGACTAATACTAGCCACAAGGAGGGAGTAAAAGCTACACGTCACCTTGCATCCAAGGTACGCTAAAGAACATGACCATACTTATATAACATAAATCTCAAAGTTTACATCATCATGTAATAACACATTCAATTACCTTAAATAATATTTCTCTATCCACTAAAGCCAACCCACATGAATTTGTTAATCCTCTCTTTTCTTTTTCAAATCTCATGCCATGCAAGGTAAGACATATAAATATATTTTCACAAATTTTCTACTAATTTATGTTTCATATAAAACATGTTGAAGTCTTCTTCCCAAGAATTTCATAAGGTTCTAGTATTAAAACCCTTCATATCACTTGCAATATACATTACAATAATACATGTTTCCATCTTTTATCACACATCAAGTCCTAGATTTTGGTAAGCTCTTATACCTTTATTGCATAACCATCATTGTTTATCTACACAATATCTAAAAAAAAATTATCTTATTTATTTTCTACACTAATGTTGAGAAACAAACATTAAACCTTTAAGTGTATCCCACACACAATGTACCTCATATATTTTTTTTCACATATACTAACATATTGCAATATGAAACAGAAAGCAATCACACCACTCAAAGGTAGATAGTTGTTAAGCTCACATAACCGTTTCAAACTTTTATAGTTCCAAGAAAAACTAGGGACATTTAGAAAATTTCAAACACATAAGAAATATTGTCCCTCAAGTGTCTATTTCCACTTTATAACACAAAACAAGGAACATCCTATCATTTCCTATCAAGATTAACTATAACTAGAAGACACTCTAGTCAACCTAGAAAAACACAATTACTTTCATAGACTAAGCATTAATCAACTCACAATTTATGTGACTAAGGGTTGCTACTAAGCATAGTGAACTCAAGGCCCTAGAGTGGAACCAAGAGCTCTGATACCCTATGTAAAGACTGCAATTCTCAACACAAAAAAACACATCACCAAAACACACAATTTGAGGGAGTCGGTCAACAAGTCAATGGTCGAATGCATAAGTCAAAAAGATACCAATCAATTCTCTACTATATAGGAATAAAAGAAATACAATTACGACCATAACTATCAAAATGCTAAAGCATACCTTTGTCCAAAGATAAGCAGAAATTCAACCATCTATCAAGTGTCCTAAAGAAATCACAATAAAAGATGTCACATCGACTACAAGCAAGTACAAACTATCATGTTAGGATAATGACCCAAGATATTTTCGACCAACTATCGAATCACATCATTAAAAGATAAAGATTAGATCAAAATATGTACTTCCACATTAATGACAAAAGTAAACAACAAAATATACCAAATACCACCATACCGAATACAAAGAAGCATATCACTGTAAAAGAAAGTCCTTCCTGAAAGAAGCTTCAGAAATATGTTCACAAAAGTCAGCAAGGGTGAGAATATTGTGGGAGTGCGTTTCCACCCTACCACGAAGTAGTTATGCTTCCCCGAAATCTTTCCTGACATGAAAGATACACAGCCCAGCTCGAGGAAGTCTAAACAAGCAAAACTAAGAGGAGTAATGGAATTGTGTGATACATATCTTGTATCTAACTTATAATAATAATACATCCATATTATTAACATTCATGAAGCATATATCATATTTGTGTCGACAAACAACAATCTTTACTAATTTCCAACATTCAATAGAATCTATTTAAATTCCAAATACATGGATAACATAGTGGTGATAACTGAACATGGACATCATGATGTAATCACACCATTAAACCACCATACCTTCTTTAAGAAATTAAGAATTATCCAATCATGTAATGAACATCACAAAATATCTTTACTCATTAAGACATGACAAGATAGAAGAATATGAGCATCTCATTTTCAGGCATGATAAATGCTTATCTAACATGACTAAATCCTACAAGTTATAGATTCCCCCCCCCCCCACACACACAGTCAATTTACATTCTTTTCAAATAGTATATTCCTCATTTAATATAATCCTAGAGTTAAACGATACTATGATTGCCGCAATTAGCACTTTTCTATTTTGTGGAATCTAGATTGATTCCCAGTAGTGTTTATTTTGTAAATCATCAAATAAGAAGATTAAATGATCTAGTCAACGATCAAGATTTTGTGCAATTAAATATAAAACAAAGAACCAAATGGTCCACTCAGACGTTCCAACAGATTTAATAATAAAATCTTTCACATTCGTTAGCTAAAATAAGATATAGTACAGAAGTATCAACATACATTTCCAAACTCGACACCTAAAAATATGTGACTATCTTTGTTTCCAAATTTATCTTAATGAGGCAATGGTTATTAATTTATTAATTACAAAGCTCGACTTTAGGAGTCATGGATGACATATAATAATGACACCAATAGTTTTAAATCAGAATTTAGCAAGAAAATACATACAAAAATAAAATTGCTATCCACATCATCAGCATGGTGATAATTGGATAACAAACACTCTTCTCAAGTAACCAGGCTTCAATTGATTTCATTTGGGTAAAAATAATCTGTTAAATTTGTTTGGATTTATCAGAAGAATTAGAAAAGAAATCATATAATGGTAGAGTATGGGAAGCTATTCAAAGGTCATGAAATTTCTAGTACCAAAAATGGTATTTGTAGAGATTGGATAAAATCAAACACACTAAGGCCTTAGCTTTACAACGTGATATCCAAGAACTATAAAAATTTCATGCTAGAAGAAGTATGTACAACATTCAAGGTAAAATATCATTTCTTTCTCCATGGACTACAAAAAGGATACAAGGAAGTACACACAGTACGAGTTATATATGTAGGTAAATGCATTTAAGAGGAAAATACTATATTTTCATGGATCAAAATAGAATCTTGACAATGGTGCAAACCTCTAACAAGCATATGAATCTCATGGCCTCCTTTACCCAAGAGAATGGGTCTTGAAAAGTATAACGATCATGAAAAAAATATGCACTAAGATTTACGTAAGAAGCTGTTAAGATAGACAGGGATTAGATGTTACCTAAAGAGTCAAAAGACACTTCTAGAGTCACTGCAACCTTGCTAGCATTCTGACTTGATGTAGTAAAAAGGAAACTTTTAAATAGGGTAAGGTCATTCGTTAAAGCATAATGAAGGTGCTCTTGTGTCAGATAACAAGCATGCAAAAATTTGGATGCACCAATAAGGCATGCGGCTGTTATAAATCCAAATGGCGTCTAGCATGGAGGAGTACATAACTAAAAGCAAGATGACTCAATAAATCATCTAAAAACATTCATTCAAGAGAGATTATATAGAAATAATGTAAATATTTCAAAACGAGAAGTAAGATAATTATACATAGGGTTTTGTCACTTACCTTATTATCGGGTATATACACCTTGTATTGTTCAGAACTACATAATCTTTTACAAACTCTAATGGCTCAGATCTTGGGATTGTTCTTCATTTAATAAGCCTATTGATTATTGACTCAGTACACCCCTTGGCTCAATCCCTCTACTTTCATAAGGCCCATGGTAAAATAAAACAAACACACTTAAGTCTCCCTCCCTCTCACCTACACCTTCCTTTAATCTTCAGTAATGGTTGACCAAACTCAATATCCATTAGAGCAGGATTGATCTATTCCAGATTTATCATTTTCTAAACATGGTAAGAGAAAGTGAATGCTCCCAATGCAACCTCTAGAGATGTGCACTTAACAGCCTGTGCAATCCCATTTTTCCCCCACTTCCCCCAACATCCCTAACCATCCAGAACACCTTGCAGAAGTGGTTGCACATTGATTTCAATGCCCTTAATGTTTTTCTCCAACTGTCATTGGTAAAATCCATTTGGAAAGAGTCAAGAAGAGTCGTGGTAAATTGATTCCCCTAGTAGCATTGAATTAATCCTCCACCTTTAAAGCCCACTCCTCCATGCATGGGTAACTTTCCCTGAAAATAGGATCTCCCCTAACTTAACTCCCAGTCTTCCCATTAGTTACCGACCATTCTCAAAATTTCAAAGAAAATTTCTAGTTTCGAAGTTAAAATTTCAACTAATATCATGGTAAGAAATAAAATGGGTTGTTACATCCTTCCACCCTTACACAATGAATCTTCTCGATGCATTGATCATAATCACAATCATATTTAAGATAAATCAAGTAATTCACTCTTGACATGATTTATAAATCATTTTCCATTATTCAAATTTTCAAGATAATGCAAGTATACACTTTTATATTCTAGTAGAAAATCAACAGGATTCAATTTCATGTGCTTACATAAAGTCAAATTATATGGCCTATCCTTCATGGAATGGTATTATCTAACATGTATTATATGATTTTAACCATGCATATGTAGACATGGTGAGAAAGGAGTGATCACAGTTTAACAGAGAGTGGAGAATAGTGAAACACATGCTTAGTTGTAGCAGTGAGCATTCTAACCGAACAAGGGAATATTTTGGTGTTTGAGAAAATTGTACTATGTTCATTTGATGGTGAATCCATCATTAATTTGGATTAGAAGAGTGTAGAGATCGAATGTTGAAGAAGCCAAGAAGAGAAGGGTTGGAGTCAAGATTTGAGATTTTCTGGGTTACGAAGCCTTGGAGTTAATTCCCTTTGCAGATGGTCATTTTTTTACATAACTAGTCACTGTCCTAGAGTTGGGTTTGTTAGGACATCATTTGCTCATACTTCCTTTGTAAATTGAATCAATTTTGGTGCACTGGAACAGGGTCTCAGTCATTGTTGGGATGTTTGTCCAAAACAACAACATAAATGTTTTGAATATGTTGTAGTATTTATAAAAGGGTACTGGTAGATGCAAATGTCTTGTCAGGAGTCTTGAATGAAAATAAATTTATACCCATTTTTATGTTACAGCAAGGTTACTTGGCTGTTGAATTAGGTCTCTATGACTAGGTGTGAGTATTTTGACAAATGTGGAGTATGGGACTATTACATAACCTTAACATCCATTGAATTAAAGTCATCAATAGTTTATAATTTCAAAAACATCCTTTAGGAGTGTAGTAGAAGGATTAGGCAAGTCAATTCCTTAAACATTTGAGGTTAGTTGACTTACAACAGTGCCTAAACCTCTCAATTTATAAACCTTCTTGTGCATTTGAGTCCACCAACTTCCCTCTGCATCAAGTGGTATCAGAGCACATTAGTAGATCCTTAAAAGGAAAGAGGAACACTTTGTTCAAGAAGTTTGACTATTGTTTGTGAAAATGCCTCCAAGGAATGTAGGTATTGCCAGGGAGATCCAAGAGTTGAAGGAGAAGAACACAAGGTTGCAAGAATCTTACAATACACTTTTGGCCAGACTTGAAGCATTGGAATCCAATCAAAGAAGAGTAGCAGATGAAGGTGTTGATAGTGAAGAAGAGGAAGAAACCCATAAGGTAGGGGAAGAAGAAGAAGAAGAGGAATAGATAGATCCTGAAGAGCAGAGGACAATCAGGATATTGAAGGCTATGAAGAATGAGCAGCATAAGGTGAGGGGAGATATCCCTATGTATGATGGAAGTCTGAAAGAAGAAGAGCTTTTGGACTGGATAGCATCAATGGATGCTTGCTTTGAAAGTGAAGAGGTACCGGATGAACAAAGGGTTAGATTGGAAAAGACAAAGCTCAAAGGGCATGCACTCCTATGGTGAGATCATGAGGACAAAAATAGAAGGCGAAGAGGTAAGCCAAAGATTGTCTCTTGGGATAGGATGATAGCAAAGCTAAAAGGTAACTTTCTTCCAAAAGATTTTGATGTGCAATTGCATAAGAAAATGCAAGGTTTAAGACAAAAAGACTTAGATGTTAAAGCATATACTGATGAATTTTATAAACTAAGTATAAGATCTAGATTGGAAGAAGATGAAGTTGTTAAGGTTGCTAGGTATCTAAATGGTTTAAGATTTAGCATTCAAGATGAATTTGTAGCTTCTAACCCAAGAAGTGTGAAGGAATGTTACCAGTTGGCTCTTAGAATAGAGGAGAAATTGAAAAGGAAAAGTGAAAGGCAGAATAGAAACAATAGAGGAGGTTCTTCTATGAGAGGAAGAGGTAATACTAATTTTCAGAATCAGAATGAGAAAGACAAGGATAAGGAGAAAACATTTTCAGAATCAAGAGGAGGTTATAGAGGTGGAAGAAGTGGAGGAAGAGGAAGTGGAGTTTTTACAGGGAGATGTTTTACATGCAATGAAGTAGGCCACCAATCCTTCAGGTGTCCCAAGTGGAATGAAGGCAAAGATAGAAGAGTGCACTTGGTTGATGAAGAACCAAGAAAGGATGAGCAGAAAGAACCCATTGAAATTCCTCTAGTAGAAGGTGAATATTTGTTGGTAGGAAGGGGATAGCCAGCACAAGGAGCAAGCATTTTCAAGACTCAACGTCTGATCCAAGGTAAGATTTGCAGTTTACTTGTTGATTCAGGTGCTTCACACAATCTGGTTTCAAGGGAGGTCATCAATAAGTTACATCTACAAACTTCTCCACACCCCAGTCCATATTATGCAACTTGGGTGAGTAAGGATAATAGTCTACTTGTGGATGAGCAAGTTATCTTGAATTTTTCAATTGGGCAATATTTTGATAGTATTTTGTGTGATGTGTTGGATGTGAGTTGTGGACATGTTATCTTGGGTAGGCCTTGGCAATGGTCTAGAAGGACTGTACATGATGGGTTTACAAACACTTATATAGTGCATAAGGGTAGGGTCACCTATAAGTTTGTTCCACTTATTGATAATGAAATGAAGACTGTAGTTATGTGCTTTGGCAGTGATCTTTTAGTATAGGGTCAAAGTAACTTCCATCATGATACTGGTTGGTGTTTAAAATAGTGGAAGATTAAAGGGCAGGATAGTCCAAGGAAGATAGGACTGATTGGGGAGTCTTTTGTGTTTATTGGGACAGTCAAGTGTCCTTTAGGAGGATAGGCAGATGAAGGCACAATAGATATAGGATAGGAACTGATGACAATAGTTCAGGGGTCTACAGTACAGGCCTAGTAGCAACACTATCATGAACTAAGACAGTCACATGCAACTAAGTTTTTGTCTAATTATTTGGGTATACGTGCAAGAAGTTTGGGACAGGAATAGGTCACTTTCAGGCAGCCTCTCTGCTATCCACATCCTATTTTCACTAGAACTGATAGTCACCACAAAGGAGATAACTCTTGGGGAAAGAGTTCTTTGCATGAGGGGGAGTATGGTGCAGTATGGGACTGTTACATAACCTTAACATCCATTGAATTAAAGTCATCAATAGTTTATAATTTCAAAAACATCCTTTAGGAGTGTAGTAGAAGGATTTGGCAAGTCAATTCCTTAAACATTTGAGGTTAGTTGACTTACAACAGTGCCTAAACCTCTCATTTTATAAACCTTCTTGTGCATTTGAGTCCACCAACTTCCCTCTGCATCAATGGTCCATACTGCAAGGGTGTTGATTCTTCCAAAATGGGATATTGTAGATGCAATAATTTTTTATCAAGTTAGGAAGAGAAAGATAAAGACCCTCACCACTGGAGAAAAAGCACAGCAATCTGCTAGAGGTATTGCTTTTTTAGATGATCATGCTGCCCTAGTTATGTGGTCCCTTAAGGGGGAAGAAAATAAAGGAAAAAGAGAGGCTCTCTCTACAAAATATGCTGGAAATTTATTGGTGCAGTGAGTAGGTGAGACTTCTCGTGTCGAGGGTTAAAACCTCATTTTAGAAACTACCAAGTTTAATGTTAAGGTGGCAGAAAAGGATGCACAAGAGAAGGAAGAGCTAAGGCTTAAGTTTGAAACTGTACTTAAGTCCTATAATGAGCTTAAAATGGAGCTGATCCAAAAAGACAAGTTGATTGCAGAACTGTCAGGACCCTAGGATCACAGGTCACCCCAATTAATGATAGCTGATAGGCCTGTAGTGGCTTCTTCATCAAGCCCTATCTTTGAATTTCCACCATCACCATACCTAGAGACAAACCTAGATGCAAGGCTCAGCTGGGAAAAACAATAGTTGCTTAAAGAAACAAATCATTTCAAAAGAAAAAGGGAAGAGTTGGAAAAGCTGAGGGAAGAACATTTGAAAGATAAAGGCTTGTTAGAGAAGAAGTATGAAGAAAAGGTAATAGAGGCTGTGATGCAATTTGCTACAAATTTGAATCCCACAATTCTATTTGACCATGCTAGGAGATTAATGATATTGCTCACAGCTTTGAATAAGCATAGGGAGGAGTTAGGGCCAATTTTCAATAAGTGGGTTGAGAGGTCTCCAAATGTAAGATTATTCAGATACTTGTCTAAGTTTCAAAATGATCCTGACCCATTGATTAAACCATTATACCAAAGTGTGAAGAAGCTTATGGAGCATGATATACTTTTGGGTGATTTTGAAAGAAAATCAAATTTGTTGAAGAAAGAATTGACAATCCCCTGCTGTGATTTAATTCTAGGAGTCTTCAAAAAAAATGGTGAACTTAAGGAGTTGATCAGGTGGAGAGCTCGAATAGATGATGACTTTTCTACTAGAATGACTAGCATTTTAACTTTGGATAATACATTATTTTTTATACATACTATTGAGACATTAATTTCTGCCAAGTCTAAATTTGATTTCATTCAACGAGAAATCAGTTAGCTAGAGGACAGGTGGGAACAGTTATCTGACAAAAATGCAGAGTTTGCAAATTTTGATTTCCCGAGAGAAGAGGTGTATAACAGGTGGAGGTATCAGTATATTCCACATGCAAACAAAGTAAACACTCCACCTACTTCTTGAGACAACTACAGATTGAAACTTTTTGAGTCATAAAGGTTGTTGAGATATAAAGAGGTATTTATTGCAGGAATGATAGCGAAGATATGAAAATCAAATTTGTTGGAAGAAGTCAAGGATAGAATTGAAGACATAAAACAAGGCCACTATCTACAGAATATCTCTCTGAATCTGATCGATGCATTTATTGTAAACCTAGTAGGGTTGTTGTAAATTGTTTAGGTTAAAGGTATGTAAACCCTAGAATGATCGGTAGCTTGTTGCATTTCCTTGTATATAAAGGATTTTCCATGATCATTCTAGGCATTGAGAGTTTAGGTATTGAGAAGATAGAAATTTTGAAACCCTAACCCTCAGTCAAGGATTGTAACAATTTTATATTATTTCTTATCAAGTAATAGAGAAGAAGTACAGGTTGCTGATTATTGTCTTGCAAGCTTGCCATTCAGGACATGTTGTATACAAAGGAAATAGGTTATACTTAATACAAATATCAAGGTCTTTGTCTCTCCTTTGCATTTAATTTGTGAATTTCTCAAGTTTTCAAAGACTTGCAAATATGTATTTTTTCTTCGAGTTCTGATCTAGGGTTGGATTAAATACTACTCAAAGTGGAATATGTGTTCATTTGATTTGTATGAAGGATTCTCATAAGTAGGAAAGAGTTGGGATATTTGTGTTTATGTTCAGAAACTATTTCTTCTAGAAACATCTTTGTATTCATTTTATTTTCTGGTGTTGTATGCCCAATGGATAAGGCACTGGCATGTATTCAACTATTTTTTCTTTGTGAGGAATGATCAAAATCACTGTAATCATAAACATATAATCAATACCAGTCTTTTAAAGTTTCATTTACTTTATATAGTTATTGTACCCAGTGATGGAGAGTCAATGAATAATTGGTTGTTATTTAGTACTTTCTCACTATTATCTGTTGTAAGGTCTAGTATTGAGTAAGAAATAGAGTTGTATCTATTGGATCAGGTGTACCCACCTTGGTTTTGTAGAGCCAAAAGTGAAGAGGGTAGTCTTGTCCCTATAGTTGGTCCAGTTAGTTGTAGATTTCCCACATTTGGAGTTAACCCCTCCTTAATAGCAGTCATAAGTATATTGGTATCTCTTGGAGTGTAAAATATTTTGAAGAACCAACATAGATATTGAGCCTTGGCCTACTGCACAAGAGTAGTTCAATTTCTTCTTCTAGAGCCATGTGTTGATTGGACGATCATCCTCTATACTTGAGTGATTTATTATTACCAGGGTGTGGTGATAGTATGGACGAGTGTAGGATGCACCTTAGGATTATGCCACTTATGCTTGGATAGCCCGTGAGCTCAAACTTGGATGGACCATGGGGCTTTCTTATGCCTTGCATTCATAGGAGTACAATGGTATTATTAGCAAGGACTAGGAGTACAGACCACAGGTTGTTGATGCTGGAGTGACAGATGGCTTTATATCATGGCTTGTAGATCACCTGATCTACAGGTTCTCTGATCCCACAGAGCTGATACCTTCCATGGAGGATTCTATGGATGTTACTGGAGCTCTGATGAGATAGGGCCTGAGACCCACACAAGATCTGATTTTGCACCCCACACCTTCGAGGCAGAGAGTGATGGCTCCTCCCCAGAGACTAGCAAGATAGATGAGGCCCCCTCATCCCACTAGTTCTATAGTAGATAGGCCTACAAGTTCATAGAGATGGACTAGGGGAGAGGGTCATACTTTAGGTAGTATTGGTACTATAGAGGAGGTACTTGTAACATAGCAGTACGTAGGTGGTGGTGATCCAAATCCATTATAGGGTGATACTTCTTTTGATTTAGGTGCTAAGGTGAGACACCGTAAGGCACATAGAGCCGAGACCACAGAGCAGCCAACTACTGATATTGATATGCCAACGATAGATACTAATCCTAGTGTACCACTCACTCCATAGGAGGATGTGAGGAGACTCAGATTATAGATCAGGGACCTAAAGGTGCATAGTTCTCACTGGGAGGAGAGGTTTCTAGAGGTAGATAGATAGCATGTTGAGCTTCATGGTGAGGTTAAGAGATTACAGGCAGAGGTTATTCATCAGACCTCTCGGGCCGCATATTATGTTTCTTCTTACTATACTATTGTCCTAGTTGCACAGAGAGTTCCTTTGTATTCTCAGTATATGTTAGCATCAGAGGGGGATAGGTCACCCAGATCTGAGATAGTGCTAGATGCACCACCACCACCTCCACCAGATTTAGAGGAGCATGCAGATAGCTGATCTATTATGAGATATTCTGATATTTTTTCTCTTTTGATTTTGATACTATTCTGACTTATGATAGCTCACATGAGCTCATTCTTTTATACACTATGCTAGTAGTGCACCCTTGACTAGTTCGAGTTTTATGATATGAGATCAATATTTTTGGTTGTGGCTTCATGTGTACTTGTCATGTTTTTTATTTAAGATGATATCATGTGATGGAAATGCCATGATTAGAGTAGAATGTATGTATGGATTTATGTAATGCAATGGTTTCTTTCAAATGTATGAATGTTATGCAAATGTGATTGATTATGGAAAGTATATGTATGGAAATATATTTAATGCAATAGATGGAATGAGTGATTATGAATATGTAATGTAAGTGCAAATGCAATGATACACATGATATGTTTTGTAGGTATTGATGAAGACAAGTACTCAGTCTTATGTTAAAAAGGATGTTTAATCCAGGATTACAACTACTCCCATTTTTGTGAGGAGACCTTCATATGAGATTTAGCTCTTCATTTTTAGTTTAAGTATGGTTTTTAGAAGAATTGTTGAAGATTTTCAAGCAATTTGTGAGATCATGTAATCATGCAAAGTGTAAAATGACATGCAAAATGAAATGCAAACCTAGGACCTAGGACCTAGTCACTGATCATGTGTCGGTCATTTATCATCATTGATTTTTTAGGTAACTAGATAAATCAATACAATACCCACTAGTTATGAAGCCATAGACATATGAATATTGATTTGTATGCACAAGAATCAATACAACACCCACTGGCTAGACAACCATGGACATATGAATATTGATTTTATTTTCAGGATGTCAAATTAGATATAAGCACCAAGGCATAAATGCTAGGATGACCTGAATATCATGTCCATTTTGATATAGCAATTTGTATAAGCATCAAATCATAAATTTTGTGATGACCAAAATATGACTTGCCAAACAAACACATCAAGCAATCAAGAGATCATTCTAAATCCAATGTGAATTACCTATAGTGACCCTTTATCATTCACATCCTTAGGCAAGATCACGTTTCACATTAGGAGAAAGAACTCACTCAAAAAGACAATAGTTAGATCAAACTTCTTTGAATTTTTTGGGTATCAATGGTCGAGGTATGCATGGCCATCCAATTCGAGATAGAGGCTCTTACAGACGGACACAATTTCAATCTAGAATTTCCAAAGTTGTTAGATTTTCACATACAAGCAGAAGACAAAGAAAAGATTATGCCCCATTCATCACTCTCTAAATCTTATAAAGGACATCATCAAAGAGCTCGAAGGGACACAATATGCAAAAATCTCAATGTGAATCAGTAAGCATACAAGGAGATAAAAGCATGAAGCATAGATTGTTTTTAGTTTGTGTTTGATTGCATTGTTATAGATGCAAAATCCTTTCTGGAGAGGAGACTGACTGACTAACTCAGATGAAGCTTCAAAGGAATCTTACTGGATATGACTCTTATGAGGTATACTAGAGACCAAAGGATATGACATTGATTTCCCCCAAGTGTTAGGCATTGATAGGATACAGACACTTGAGCTGATTGGTGTACAGACTGAGTTATTGAAAATAGGAATACAGAAACAAACTGGGAAATATGTACAAACTAAAGCAAGACTGAAAGCTGGGAAAGACCAAGATTGTGTTAATAGATGGAGTGTTTTGAAACAAGTGGCACCCGTTTGCCAGGTTTTCACCATCTTGGCAGAGATTCTATTTTTGCTACCAAGGCGCCTGTTTCTAGGTTTTCACCAAGGCACTTTTTCTTTTTCTCATTTTTTTGTATTTTTCATTTTTTCAATTTTTTGTACTTTTGATATTTTATTTTTTTGTGAATCATCAAGGCGCCCATTGCTAGGTTTTCACCAAGATGCCCATTTTTTCAGGACTTTTTCAAAATTTTAAAATTTTTTCAGAACATTTTACCATAGACTGAATGTCTTACGTGTAGAATTTCTTCAGATGGACAACATTGATTAGTTCTCAAAGCTAGTCTCCTTCAGTCATTGAGAGTTGATAGGAACCAAAGCCAAAAGTAGCAGTGACAAAAAGGGGACCCAGCCAGTTGAGTTCAAACTTCCCCTTGCGTTCTCTATGTGATTGATTTTTTGGATTCTCTCTCAAGACTAGATCGCCAACTTGAAATTCTCTATGTCTGACTTTCTTGTTGTAGCCTCTAGACATTCTCTTCTGATATACTCTGAGATGATCATACGTTGCTTGTCTACGCTCATCTAGTAGTTCAAGTTCTTGCAACCTAGACACTCTGTAATCATCATCAGTTACTAGACCATGCATTTTGATTCTTAGTGATGGGATTTCAACCTCAATAGGTAGTACCGCTTCAGACCCATAAACTAAAGTGAATGGTGTAGCCCTAGTGGGCATTCTAATACTTATTTTGTAGGCCCAGAGAGTTGGATTGATCATGAGATGCCAGTCTCTTCCTATTTTATTAACTGTACGGTGCAAGATTTTCAATAGATTCTTATTAGAAGCTTTTGCTTGTCCATTCCCTTGAGGATAGTAGATAGATGACCAATGTTGTGTAATCTTGAATTTGGCACATAAATCATCTAAGTCTTTGTTCTTGAATTGTACACCATTATCTGTGACTATAGAGTGTGGAATACCATATCGGCATATGATGTAGTTCAAGATGAACATAGATATTTGTTTTCCAATTTCTTGTGTTAAAGGGACTACTTCTACCCACTTTGTGAAATAATCTATGGCTGTAATAATGTGGGTATGCCCATTAGAAGAATGAGGATGTATGGATCCTATAAGATCAAATGCCCATTGATGAAAAGGCCATTGTGTAGTGAAGGGAATTAGATCTCTCCCTGGAGCATGAATTAAGTTGCCATGCACTTGGCACTTTTGATAGTTCTTAGCAAACTTGATAGACTCTTTCTCCACTTCTGGCCAATAGTACCCAGCCCTAATAAGCTTTCGGACTAGTGTTAAACCATTTGAGTGTGACCCACATATACCTTCATGGACTTCCTCAAGTGCACGTTGACACTCTTCCCATTTTAAAAATCTAAGGAGTGTACCATCTAGACCTCATTTTCATAGATCATTACCAATGATGACATACGAAGATGCATTGTGGATAAGGTATCATTTCTCATGGAAATTGAAGGTATCAGGAATGATTTGGTCTTGGAGATAGGAGAAAAGGTTTTTGTATCGAGATGAATCATGATCAACAATAGTGCAGATCATGTGGGTTTTGGGGGAATCATATGTAAGATAAGATGGTGCTTCCACTAGGAACTCATAGCATAGCTCATGTTTAGGCTTTTGTAATAGAGGAGATAGTGTTGTCATTGCATCGGCAGCCCTGTTCTTTATTCTAGAAATTTTCTCAAATGTGATAGATATGAAATATTTCCTTAGATCATCTACCATTCTTTTGTATGGAATGAGCTTCTCATATTTCATTTGGTACACATCACTAACTTGATGGATAACAAGTTGGGAGTCCCCATGAATGTGTAACTCAGTCACTCTCCACTCAATTGCTAGTTTCATACCATTAAGAAGGGCTTCATATTCAGAAATATTATTTATGCAAGGGAAATTTAATCTGAATGCTTTGGGTATTGAGTACCCTTGAGGAGTGATAAATAATACGCATGCTTTAGATCCATTTTGTGTATAGGAGCCATCAAAGAACAATTTCCATTCTATAGAAGAAAGATTCATGATAGAGGAATCTGGGAACTCTATTTGCATTGGTGTATCATCAAACATAGGTGCATCTGCCAATTGATCAGCAATAACTTGTCCTTTGATAGCTTTTATTTCAACATATTCAATGTCAAATTCACTTAAGAGCATGACCCATTTGGCTAATCTACCCATGAGGGCAGCTTTTCTTAGTAGGTACTTTAGTGGATCAATCTTAGCTACTAAATGTGTGGTGTGAGCCAACATATAATGTCTCACTTTATATGATGCAAAAATCACAACTAGACAAGCCTTTTCAATCATAAAATAGTTATTTTCATATGCCACCAATGTTCTACTGATATAGTATATAGCTCTTTCCTTCTTGTTCTCATCATGATGTGCAAGCAATGCCCCCAATGATGTATCTGTAGCGGAGACATATAGGATCAAAGGCTTCCCTTGAATGGGAGGCATCAAGATAGGAGGATTTGATAGATATTTCTTGATATTATTAAAATTCTTTTCACATTCCTCACTCCATGCAAAGGTCACACCTTTATGTAATGTCTTTGTAAAAGGTTGTGATATGTCTACTAGCTGAGATATGAAGCATCTAATAGATTGTACTCTCCCTTGTAATGTCCTCATTTGACTAATATTATTTGGGGGTTGCATCTCCATTATAGCCTTTACTTTAGCTGGATCAACTTCAATGTCCTTCTTTGAAACTATGTATCCTAAGAGCTTTCCAGAAGTGACACCAAAAGTACACTTCTTAGGATTTAGTCTGACACTAAATTTTTCCATTCTATCTAGTATCTTGCTCAAGTCATTTAGATGTTCAGCTCTAATCATAGATTTTTCTAAAGCATCAACATAATCCTCCATAGTTTGGTGCATCATATCATGAAAAATAGATTGTCATAGCTCTTTGATATGTAGCACTAGCATTCTTAAGCCCAAATGGCAAGACATTCCAATAGAAGGTACCCCATGCACATGTGAAAGCAGTTTTCTCTTGATCTTCTGGAGCAATTTTTATTTGATTATATCCAAAAAAACCATCCATTATAGAATACATCTCAAAACCCGTAGTCATGTCCACTACCATCAATGTTAGGTAGTGGAAAATCATCCTTAGGGCAGGCTTTATTTACATCTCTAAAATATGTGCATACTCTTATTGATTTGTCTAGTTTTTAAATAGGTACAATATTAGAGATCCATTCAGCATAGTCAATAACATGGATGAATCTAGCTTTTAGTAGTTTCTCTAATTCAACTTTGACCAAGAGTGCAACATGTGGATGCATCTTTCTTAATTTTTTCTTAACAGGTTTGATGTTTGGAGCTATAGATAAATGGTGCATTATAAGATCAGGATCCAACTTTGACATAGCTGAATATTTGCATGCAAAGTTGATCCTCTTTTCTATTAGGAATGTAGTAAATTTTTGCTTCTCTTCTTCTCTTAAAGATTATGCTACATGAATCAACTATGGTTCCTCTGTTGTTCCCAAATTGATAGATTGAGTGGCCTCAATTAGAACTAGAGATCTATCCTGTAAATGACTTAGAAGGACATCAAATATCTCATCCTTAGGTGCCTCAGAGAGGTTTTCACCTTTGGATACGTCTTTTATTTTTACTTTTGTAGGTTCTGAGACTGCCACAAAGTGGTTTTCACCCTCAGACTCCTTTTCTTTTTATTTGTATTCTTATTTTTCTGACTAAGATACTTGATGTCCAACTCTGTCATGCTAACGCTTGGTTCACTGATGGAAGTCCTCATAGGCTCAACTATATTGAGGTAGCAAGCAAGGGCATAGTCATTGGGAAAGGTATAAATACCTTGGCTCAAATTCATAGAGGTTTGGTCAAGAAGTTCAAGATTTTGGATAGTCAAAGTCATGAAAGATTGGGAAATAGTGTTTACGGATATGGATCTATCATCATTGGTCCTAACCTGACACTCGAGTTAAAAGGTGATATTACAACTTAAGACATTCAATTCATGAATAGGCTCAATGTCATTGTGGAAGTCCACTTCAGCCATCGGTGGATCAGACTCGATAAGTTCTTCATTTCACTCTAGACTTACATTGGGTTTAGGTGCATATTGGTGAATAACATCAACATGTTTATCTGTAATAAGCTCATCTTCCTCTAGAATGGCTCCCCATTCATAGTCATTAGATTCTTCATCTATGCCTTTAGAAAATCTAAGAACATGACTAAAGTCAATATAAATACCCCAAGAAGGGTTACCCTCATATTCTGATTTGAATTCATACTCATGGGAATCTATCTTAGAATAACTACCACCTTCCTCTTTTTCTGTTTGATTGTCCTTGAGATTAGCTGGTTCTTGTGTTGCAACTATCCCTTTCTCTATAGTAGGTTCTTGTGTTTCTACTACATTAATTATTTTTATTAGATCATCTTAAGCTTCAAGGGGGTCTTTTATTTCTTTAGGAAAATGCTCATAAGGAATGATATCTTTAGTGGTGTCTGAATCATCACTATTAGATTGTTATGTTGTTTCTCCCTTTAGTTGATTTTTTGTGGATGGCTCAATTTATTCTAAGACATGTGGGGAGTGTTGACTTGGTGGTCATCACCTCCTTGGAGATTCGTGACATGGCTTAACCGCCTCCCATTGATTGGGTTAAATCTAACATTTGTATTGAGCATTGACAATTCGAGCTTTTAGTGCAATGGCAAATGATGCCAACACATATTTCCTATCAAACACACCTCATGGGTTTCTAACCTAGTGCCTATTAGAAAAAAGAATGGTGAAATCTGATAATGTGTCAAATTTAGGGACCTCAACCAAGCCTCACTTAAAGACCACCATCCACTGCCCTCCATGGAATAGATATTACAATTTGTCTCAGGATATGATAGGTTCTCATTGCTAGATGGCTTTTCTTGTTATAATCAAGTCCTCGTAAGGGAGGAAGATCAGTACAAAATAACATTTACCTCTAAATGGGGTACCATAGAATACAGGAAGATGTCGTTTGGGCTTCTAATGCTAGTGCAACATTCCAGAAAGCCATGGAAATAGCATTTTTTGGCTTAATATATAAATTTATCCTAGTTTATCTACATGACATAACTATTTTCTCAAAAAGAACTAATGATCACTTGGTTCATCTAAGACAAATCTTTGAAAGAGGCAGAGAATTTGGAGTCTCGTTGAACCCCAAGAAGTGTATCTTTGTTTTCCATCAAGATAGGCTTCTAGGACACATTGTTTCTAAAGAGGGGATAACTATTGACCCTGAGAGGATAATTACAATCATGGCACTACCATTACCAACACACAAGAAAGGGCTGCAAAGTTTCCTAGGGAGAAACAATTTCTTGGGGAGATTCATCCCAAATGTTGTAGCACTACTAAAACCTATGACCTAGATGTTGAGGAAGAATGCAACCTTCCATTGGACAAGTGAAGGTAAGAGGTCTTTTGAAGAATTAAAAGAGGTAATAGCATCTGCCCCTACTCTAGTAAACCCAAATTTTTCAAAGGACTTCATTCTGTATGCATTTGGGAACACTGACACTATATATGCCATGCTAGTTCAACAAAATGATGATAAACAAGAGCAACCAATGGCTTTCCATAGCCAGGGTCTAGATGGATATGAGTTAAAATATACCCTTGTGGAGAAGCATGTCCTAGTAGTGGTAAGAAGTTTGAAAAAAATCATACATTTAATTTCTAATAATATAGTTCACCTTATGTTTTCCCACCCTTGCATTAAATACTTCCTTCTGAACAAGGATTTGAACCATAAAAGGGTTGGTTGGGTCACTAAAGTCATGGAATATGATGCTCAAATCAAGGTTACTAAGTTGATAAGAGGGAAGGGGTTATGTGAAAAAATGAATGAAGGGAAAGTGGACAATAATCAATAAGAGGAAGATGTCATCCTAATGAACCATAATTCAGAGAAGAATGCAAGCTAGACAATAGAAATGAAGCACTACCTCCTAACTGGTGAGTGCCCCCAAGGTCTTGACAAGGCCAAAAGAAGGTATTTCAGTCTTCAATCCATTCCTTTTGTAATTCTAGGAGGTGTTTTATATAGAAAATACTATAATGGTGTCATGTTAAGATGTGTTGAGCCAAACTAGATGAACAGAATTCTGTAAGAATTCCATGATGGAGCATTTGGAGGCCATTTTGTAGCAAGGACTACTACTCTAAAAGTAATGAGAGTGGGATATTATTGGCCCAATTTGTATAAGGATTCCTTTACCTAGGTAAGTAAATGTAAGAATTGTGCTTTGTTTGGAGGCAAACAGAAGTTAGCAGCCCTTCCATTGCATCCCATCAAAGTAGAGCAACCCTTCACAAAATGGGGATTGGATTTCATTGGACCCATCAATCCACCATCTAGTGCTGGCCATAAATGGATCCTTATTGCTATGGATTACTTTACTAAGTGAACAGAGGATGTGTCATTAAAAGAGGAAAATGAGAGCTTTTTCCTTAACTTCTATCAGGACATTGTGTCAAGGTTTGGCACATCAGACTCCATCATCTCAAACAATGCCTTGGCATTTCTTGGAATGAAGATCTTTGAATGGGCATTAAGACAACATTTTCTTGAATACTGCATCTAACTATTACCCTCAAGGTAATGGTCGGGTAGAGTCAACTAACAAGAACCTATTAAGGATCATCAAACAGACCATAGAGGGGAACCAAAGAGACTGGCACAACAAGTTGAAGCTGGCCTTATGGGCAGATAGATTAACCCCTAAAACATCCACAAGTAACTCTCCCTACATGTAGGTTTATGGAAAGGAAGCCAGGATTCCTATTTCTATTGAATTACCTACTTTAAGCTTGATTAAAGAGCTTGAGTTAATGGAAGAAGATGATATGAAAGTTAGGCTTGTTGAATTAGTTAAGCTTGAAGAAACTAGAAAACTAGAATTAGAGAACCTTGAGGCTCATCATTCTCATATGAAGAAAAAATTTGATAAGAAACCCATGCCTAGGGTTTTTAAGGAAGGAGACCTAGTCCTCAAATGGGATGAGTTAAAGAGAAAACCAGGAAGGCACACCAAATTTGATGCTATATGGAGTGGGCCCTTCATGGTTATAAAATGTAAAGCCCATAATTCCTTCTAGTTGGCTACCATGGATGGAGAATAATTACCCATTCGTATGTATGGGATTCACCTCAAGGTATGCTACTGAGGTTAAGGTTCTACCCCCTCTATATTAGTAGTTGGTTGTTTTAGTTTCAATTTTTTGTGTTCCCTAAGTGCTCTAGCATAGGTGGGTTTTTCAGTTTCAGTTTGGTTTTTTGGTTAGCAATAAGTCAGAGACACATTGATGCCACTCTACAAGATCTATCAAGCAAACATCAATGGTTGGTACTAGTGAGTAGAGTGCCCACTGATACAAATCATCAATCCTCACATGATGAGTCCCTCAGAGAAATGCCAATCCATCTCAGCCATTTAGGTTTTTTTGTATAGAAGGAGTTATTTTGATTGGAGCCAAGTTCAAAAGACTCTATGCCCAGTGGATGCAAAAGGAAACTGTTCAATGGTACTTAGCAGGCAAATACTCAGATGAGGTCACTAGAAATGGTACCTAATTTATATGTTCATTTCAATTGGTAACCTAATTACTAAGATGAGTGACTATAGTACTCTAGTTTGCATTATTAAGTGATCTTGTTTAAATTTGTGTTCATTTCATAAGATGAGGTATATATAAAAGAAAATAAATATGTATGTCTAAAGGACTACATGTATATAAATACTGAAAAGATTGTATGTATTGTACAAGGAAAGGAGTGAAAATAAAACATATGGGCTCACACAAGCCATGATCATAGCCAACTCCTAGTAAGATAAAGATGACTATAGACATACATGATTAGATGAACATAAAACAATGAGGGTACCAAACATTGCTTGAAGATATGATGGAAGGATGACTAGGGTGTGAATCCGGTGTGCTCCTACTTGATCCAAAACCTGCAAGAAGAAAATAAATGGAGTTAGATCCAAGGGATCTAAGAAATGCATGATATCCTATTACATATCCTTATCTACAATCATGCATGTGCATAATCAAGTTATACATCTCTAGAAGAAAACCATGCTACAAGACATGTGCACTTAGAAAAATATTGCGGAAAGGAAATAAGAAACCATATTTTCACTAACTTATTTGTTCCATTTGTAGGTATAGAAGAAGATATGAGATTTTTGTTTACCCTCACCCAAATAATAGTACTATCGAGAGGATTTCCTTTCCTAAAAGGAGTCATCCTCAAGGTGTTGCTATTATCTAGACAATAGTAGTATTAAAGTGTTGGAATGCAATGAGTGATGTTGCCCTATAATATGGGCACTGCCAGGAAGCCTTCAAGGCCCCTTGACAAAAACCACATTATAGGCCAAGAGCACCCATGATCAAGTGTTAGGCCCTCCTAGTACCCTACATTGGACCTGTTAGGGTAATTAAAAGCTCTATTTCCATAAAGTTTCTAGTTACCCTTATAGCCTCAAGGAGGATCACTAATCTAAGAAAATGGAAGTGGTCAGTGAAACAACAGTGGCCATGGAACATTCTAGATTGATAAAAGTAGAATAGTAAAGACAACATGAGAGTAGAATCTAACTATAAAAGGTGCCAATGCATTAAAGAGGACAACCAGAATGAGCATGGAGTAGCAACAAGAAAGTGGCTTTCCTTTAATAATTCCTCTATAATCATGTGTCATGGAAATATCAAGTGGGCATACATAAGCCTTAATGGATAAACTAAACATCTAATAGATCATTTTTTTGGCTTGCATCATCCAAAAAATGCAATAGCAACATCAAATGTTGTTGTTCTGTCTGATGTTTCAATGGCATCATTTCCAAATGATTCATCCACAACAGTGACCCATCAAGCCATGGTTCCCCAATAATGCAGTCATAATCAAGCATGTAGAAACATGAGCAAGAGGTGCAATAATGAGAAGAAATCATAGAGTCTCAATAAGTGCACTCAACCCACATACCACAGTGCCATCAATAGGGTCAATAATGATGCATTATGGAGTTTTCAAAAACACAAGTCAAATCTGCATGAGTGATGAGAACCCAATCATGGGCTTCAAATGAAAATCATAACATCACAATTTGGTGAACTTCCCAAAAAGAGGCTCATTGCATGTTTTGAAAATAGTGAATAAACCAAGAATATCATGGAGCAAGAGGTACACAAAATCTGCATCCCAGTACTATTATAGATCTAAGGAGGGAAGGCTACAAATAGCAATTCATGGTGCCTCATACTAGTCAAAGAAATGGCATAACATCATGGTGGAGATCCTATGAAACAATGTGGTATACCCAGTACATATTTTATTGCTTTGAAGATGGTATTCAAGATCATTATCAATGGAGAGTAGATACAAGCTACAAAACAAGAGCTATACCCAATATAAAGTGGACAACACATACATGTACGAAGCATTAATACCACAGAGCCAACAAGAAGAAAGCATGGAGTGATGAAATAGTGCCTTAAACAGTGAATGAAGTACAATCCCAATATGGGTACTAACTGAAGGGAAGCAACAACATGCTATCAAGTGAGTCAAACATGGTGATGATGTGAAGGCTTCACATCAAATCCATTATGCCAGATCAAAATAAACTAGCAATAGATAATTGAAGATGCCCTAGCCCCATAAATGAGAGGAAATACATAATGGATATCAACAGAAAATCATAGCTCACGAGCTTTAAGTCTACATAGGAATAGAAATATCAAAATGAAGCATTAGATAAGCACTACCTCCATGCAATGGAATGTTTATATATGTTTCAATTCAAGGAGGATCAACAACCATGCAAGCACAGGCTCTGAAAGATACAAACAATGGACATCAACAGTGATATCTAGCCCGCAAACTCATAAGTTAATCAACATTATTTTGGAAAAGATTCATATTTAACATGCCTATCATCCACAAGCATGCCATGAAAATGGAGCAACAATATGGTTCAAATCAATGATTCCCTAATAAATCACAAACCTTCAAGGATCAAGAAATACCAGCGAATTCCATCTATAACAATAGAAAATAATAGTGGCAATGATGCCAAGTAGAGCACGGGCCTTCAAACTTTAAGAAGGAATAAAATGCATCAATGGTGCCAATCATCAGTGAACCAAGAAATGGGCACAAGTGATAATAACATCGATAGAAAATCACAATGCTCCAACAAGCACGAGTTGTCAAGAATCTAAACATTTCAAACCAATGAAGCATAGTGCCATGTAAATAACAGAGTTGTTGATGCTCTAATCATACACCAGTAAAATAAATGATACAATAGAGTGATGATGAGAAGTCACAAGATATGACCTTCACATCAATCATACATGATAGATAATAAACATAAACAATGATGCCATATCTTACAACACGGGCCTTGAAATTATTTTAAAAAATGAACATAACAATAATGGTAAGATCAAGCTCACGAGCCCCAAAAAAAATAGTGAGCAATAAACATACACAATGATGCCCTAGCTCATATCTTGTGGGTCTTTGAAGGTCTATAAATCATAATACAACAGTAATAATCTTAATGTATGAGAAAATAGTAGCAACAACAAATCAAATATCTCAATCATTCCAAAGAAATGAGCTCGGTTCCATGAATATGACAGAGATTATAAGCATGAAGCAATGATGTAATAAATCATAGGAAGTATGTCCTTGAGACAAATAGAAAATACAATAATGTCATTAAGAAATGTAGAGAAGATATTAAAAAGACACAATCCCTACCTCAATCAAGCTTCCATATGATGAGGTGAAAAAACCACAAGTTTCCAAATCAAGCTTGAGATCAATATGCCAAGACCAGTCCAAGGTTGCAACTTCCCCAAATGACAACAGTGAAAGAGCTCGATGCTTTTTAGCATCTTCTCATCTTTGAGGATGGGTTTTGATATAAATGTAAAATTTTTAATGATAGGTTTTCCCTTTTTAAAAATGGGTTGAGAACTTATTTAATTAACTTATTAATAACCCACCCCTTATACCATAGGTTATTCTTGTTAGGGGAAATTAATAAAAGATAATTGTAAAAATCATTGCTCTTTCTTTTTAAGATATTGACAAATGATATTTTTATAAATCATTTTGTCAAATGTCATTTTAGCATGATTGAGGGGTAGGCTAGGATAGGATTGATTTGATAAAGGATGGCTTAAATCTCTAAAGATTTTTCATCTTCCCACCTACCCCTATATTTCTGGGATTACTGTCATGAACATACCTAGGATTTGGTCAGTCTTTTTAGAGATGTCCCTTCACACCAATCCTAGATTTGATGGAGTTAGACAGTGAATCCCCAAGATTCTTGGATTTGTAGATTCTGAAGGTTCACCTATTTATGTGCATGTGAATTTTGTACCTAGATGGAGACACAATAATTCAGTAAAACATTAGAGGTTAGCAAATCAAGAAATCTGCAATATAGATGAAATAAGCTAACCAGGTGATTTACTGCCTTCTAGTAGGTGCGAGTATGGTATTCTCATATTCAGACTAAGAACAGTGGCAATGCAACACCTAAACGAAGGATTTAAATGATTGAAAGCAATGAAGATGAAATGAAGATTAATCTATATTTTTTGGATTTTGTATGCAATAAGATAAAAAAAACTTGATATGAAACTAGTCTAGGATGGATTAAAATGATATGAAAATTGATCTAACAATTATATGCTATGAATGAATGCTATGAATGCTCAAAAACAATAACAAAAATCTCACAATCGCCCTGTTCGCAAAAGCTTGATTCTTCAGATGCAAATTTGCCAGAGTAAGTATGCAAATTTGAGGGGTCCTTTTGTGAGGAGCTGAGCCTTGATTATATAGAAATACAGGGCTTGATGATGCATTGAGACAATCCATAAATCACTCTTGATAAACTCAGGTTGATTTTTGAGTTAACAAGAAATCAGGAATAGATCAACTCATAAAATCATGCAAAAGCACTTTTTGACTCCAAATAGAGTTTAGTTCACTTTTCCAACTCACAATCACATGTTGAGTTTAGAAAATTAACAAATTGAAATTGATAATTGATTAAAGTTGACTACTTTTCTAATTGTGCATGATTTAATATGAATTAATTTAAAAATAAAGTGATTTATTCTCAACTTAACTGATTTTGAATTTAAAACAATTGATTTATGGGTTAATCAATTATTAAATCAAACTTTTATTCCAAAACTATATCATTAAATATTGACAACTGGATTTAATCAATTAAATAAGGATTCAACTGATTATTCGTAGGATTTTTTATTTATTGTCAAAATTAAATAATATAAATTAAGAATAAATCTAGTTAAATCTAATTAAATAATTAAGTGGAAAAATTAAACTTAATTAATTAAATATTCAAAATATTCAATTAATCAAATTTTAAGATAAATATGATTTATTTCCAAATAATATTCAATTAGGATAATTAGATAAATTAAGATAAAATCAATTAGGGTTTTGATAAACTGATGTGAAGATGTGCCTTGGGTTAGGACTATGATGTCGATTTCATTCGATTTATTGATGTAGGAGGTTAATGAACCTATAGCCCATTTTTGGGGTATTACATTTTGCCCCTCTTTGAATTACTGTGCGAAGCGCAGTGGCTCAAAGATTAATCTATTTTTTATAAAGATGTGGACTCAGTTATGTGGTGGAGAAACTGATCCTGAAAGATGAATCAATTCTGAGACAGAAACCGATTGATAGATTTGAAGATGTTTGTGATTCAGGTCCTGGTTGACCAAGAAGCGAGAAGATTCTAACTATATCAACAATGAACCAGTGATTATGAAGAAGTGTCAAAATGCCTGATTCTGAACCTATGATTATGAAGAAGTGACTATCCTGACTCCAGACCTGATTGTCCAAAGGAATTGAAAGGATGCCAAATCTGAACCCTTCAGTTATGAAGAACCAAGGAAATAACACAACTAAACCGATGGTTATGAAGAGGTGATACAATTCGCAAGATTGATTAGGATACCAGATTGATATGGATCTTGATGAATTTGATATGCCCCAAGCAATGTGCCCCAAGCGACGAGGTCTTTTGATGAATCAACAACTAGACATGGTTGTTGTCTTGATTATTGAAAGAAAGTTTGATTTATAGATTTGATTGATGTGTAATACCATGCCCCCTTCAGGATGAAAATTGAAATCTGACAAGAAAAGTCAGTGTTAAATGGTTTAGAAGCATGTTAATTGATTTGAGAATTGGTTGTGCACATCCAGAGATGCGTTTTGCATTGTTGGAAGGTCCAAAAGACCAAGTTTGACTAGGTTTGACCATGAGTTGACAATGGTTGACCAAGTTGAAATTTTGATAGTTTGATGTAAGATAATTAGTTAAGTTGAAAATTGGATTTCTATGATGATCAGAAGGTCAATTATGCAAGCAATCGGTTGTCTGGAGTCTGAAAATTTTAAATCACAATTTTGACAATATAAATGATCTCGGATTTCGATTTTGATCCCGAAAATAGATTTAGAACATTGAAATTAGCGAGGGGTGCCTGCTTGGTGATCTGTTAAGAAGACCTTCATGCGGTACTCAGTCCTTATGATACGTTTAGCATATTTTTGGATAATTATCAAGCATCGAGCTGAATTGAAATCGTGAGATAAATATAACCATGCAAAGTCCAAAATGAAATGTAGACCTAGGACCTAGGACTTAGTCACTGATCATGTGTCGGTCTTTTTCATCACTAAATATTTTATTAGGCAACCAGATAAATCAATGCAATGCCACTAGTTAGACAACCATAGATATATGAATATTGATTGTCACATCAAAAGTTAATACAACGCCCACTGGCTAGACAACCATGGACATATGAATATGGACTTTTTGTCGAAATGTCATATTGGATATAAGCATCAAAGCATAAATGCCAGGATGACCTGAATATCATGTCCATTTTGATATAGAAATTTGTATAAGCATCAAAACATAAACGTTGTGATGACCTAAATATGCCTTGTGAACAAACATACCAAGCAATCGAGAGGTCATTCTGAATCTGCTGTGAATTACCCACAGTGACCCTTTATCATTCACATCCTTGGGTAAGATCGTGTTTCACAGTAGGAGTAAGAACTCGCTCAAAAAGACAAGAATTAGATCAAACTTCTTTGAATTTTTCAGGTATCGATGGTCGAGGTACACATGGCCATCCAATATGTTAGTACTATAAAATTTTTGGTCCTCATGCTTCAGAAAATTGGTAAAACCCCTATTATTTCACCTAGCAAGGAGCAAAGAGTTGTAAACCCTAATTACCTTAAGCCTTGTTATATTTGAGCATTACTTTTCCATTCATTAAAATGTGAGTAACACATGTGCCAAAATGAACCTCTAAAAGTTGTCCACTTCATGTGTTTTGCGGTTAGGTTTTAAACGGGTCACTTTTTAATGAAAATTTCCATAAATCTTTAGCCTCTCCCATTTTATTTCCTGACTGTCAGATTCTTTTTCTATCTTATGGTTGTCGCTTTATCTTAAGGCTCTCGGTTGTCAGACTGTCTAACTTATGAAGTAGTGACTGTATGACACTTGTTCAGGTGGGCCCGTTCTCAAAGTTGTGTTGTCATTAACAAGTGGATTGCATTGACGGTTGTTGTGTTACCTCTGAGCTAAGTTGGTCGCTCATTAATCCATGCACTTTAGCGATAGGCATCCGATTGAGTTGAATACTGATGATGACAGAGCTCTACCTTTTAAGGTTTGTGGCAATTTTCTAGGTTGACATCTATCCATGATGACATAATATGGTGGGGTCGTATCTTTCTAAAGGTTAAAACTCAGATGAATCTTGTGGCTCTTGTTATACTGCTGAAGGAAGTTGCTTGATACTTAAAGCTTTCACTTTAGCGAAATCCATTTGATTTTCCATGTAGTTACAGACTATGAAGTGGATCTTTGGTCGCCAGGTCATGATGAGGTGTCCATTTTTTATTGGTAAAACTGGGGTATGATGTGGCAGGTATCAGTAGGACTAATGTTGGAAAGAAAGAAGGTATGTCCGCTTGCCGGATTTTGTAAAATGTGTCTTTTGTGATGTCGGCCGCCCGTGGGTCCAAAGTTTTCAAACACTTCCACGTGTTCACTTATGAAGTGGGGTCACTAATTTTCAAAGATAATAAAGACCTGCTAGTTTTAAAGAGAATCTACAATGGTCGCATTACCGGAGTTGAAAGGTGCTCAGATTTTATGCTTATGAAATAGTGACATGTTGACACCTGTTCGAACCAATCAAAGTTCAAATAAGTTGTGGGTTTCCACACATGGGTAAAATTGAAATGTTCTCATTGGTCAAGAACTAAATTGGGGAAAGTGTTAAATAGTCATGATGTGGTCATTATCATCCATCCGATGTGCAAGAAGGAATTTTGATCAACGGTTCACATTCAAATTTCAATTTTTGACGTTGTTTCATGTCCTATGAATGTTGTAGCCTCTAGTTTCAATAATGGTGAACTTAATGAGTTTCATGTGGGTTGTCTATGATGGGTTGGCAATGATTACATATTCTAATTTGATCATTAGAGGAAACACTTCTCCTCAGAGTTTCTCTGCAAGCGAATTGGTTTTCTCTGCGAGCATCAATAGTGAATTTTCTCAAGCGTCTGGTAGGCCAATTTGATCTTGAAAGTGCCCAGTTTTTTATAAGAAGAAAGGTTTCAGTAGTCAAGTCTTCTCATTTTTTTTATCTTATCTAGTATTCGAGTGTTTTTATTTTGGTATTTATATGCTTTTCAAACCCTAGTTGAAGATGTCGCCCAAAAGAGAACTCTCAAGAAAAATAGAGTATAAGGATAGGGGGTTTTTTGAAGATTTAATGCAGTTACTCCCACACTTAGAAAATGGGGCATCTAGGGAGAAAGAATTAGTTCCAAAAAACCATAGGGATTTTGTCAATGAGGGATTGTATGACAGAGGGTTATGGATGAGGGATGCTAAAGTAGGGAAGGATTACAATGGTTTGATCTTGTTTAAAGTTGCATACTCCTAAAGAAATGCATGTGCACCTCTCAATAATATTTGGTAGTTTGACATAGGGAGACTCATTGTGCCCTAAGTTTTCATGGATGTCAACCTTCTCATACAAATTGCTAGGTGTTATGATCCTGTGACAAGGTGTGTTAAAGATATTAATGGAACGGACTTGGTAAGCATCACAAAGGATGAAATTAGAGATGTTTTTTCATTAAATGACCCCTCAGTTGGATTAAAAAAGATTGATTTTGAAGATTTTAATAAAATCTATGAGGCACAGAGAGACTATCTAAGGTCAGGCCCTTTAAGAGATTTCTTTGGCCAAATTGGTGCCATGTGTATGGTTAGTCCGAGCATGTCTAAACCTTTTAGGTTGGACCTTTTCAGTTTGAGAGCACAGGGTGTATATAAGTCCTTAGCTTTGATTTTTGGACAAGATGAGGCTACTCACATGCCTATCACGTACATGTTTATGATGGTACAATCCTTACATCCCCACTTGGCATTGATTTTTTATTATGCCCCTTACCTTGCAGACCTAATTCATGAAGGACTAATGGGGATAAAAAAAATATGAAGATAGGAAAGCCTTTTGGATGGTATTCTATGATAATGCATATGTTCTTATACAAAGGTGTGGATTTCTTCAACAAAAAAATGGATATTGTGAGAGAGAAGAATGGAGAGGCATTGCCAGTCTAGTTGTGGACAACAGAGTTGTCATGGAATAGAGTAGATGCTAGTGACTTGGTTTTTGATAGAAATTTTTCTTTAAGGCTTAGGTCCTTGTTATGTTTTGAGAATCCCAGAATTCCTAAAGAGTTGTTAAGATTAATTAGGCCCAAAGAGTATTGCAAAGACATCACCATAGTACATATTTTGGTGATATAATCTTATATCCGGTCTCCACAATTTTTAGGGTGTATGGTTGCAAAAAGGCACCTTATGTATTGCCTTACCAGGTTCCTTTGAAGATAGGGTATGCAAAAATTATAAGGTAGATTGGTGATCTGTAGGAAACAACCTTGACTAGCAAAGGAAGGGTAACCTTTTCCCAGACATTACAATAGCCCACCAATATATCATTGTCAAGAAGGGATGGGTGCATTTAAATCAATTTTTGCAGCCCTATCGGATGGCAACATCGGTGGTGAGATGTACAGACAATGAGGGTTTTATTTGTGGAATGTTCAGAGAAAAGATAAGGTGTGCTCTTATGGAGCACCAATTTAACTTACCAGAAGATATAATTAGAAATGAGTTTGATCTTCAAGCTCAAGAAATCAAGAAAGAGAAGTGGGTGATTTACAAGAAAACTATAGATTTTATCAAAAATTTTGATAAAGGATATTGTTAGAGTAAATTATTAATTATGTTAATTAACTTTACTCCCTTCTTAAGATGTCAACTCTTTTGTTTTAGTTGTTTATATTTAAACATGCATGCACTAGTTGTTTTAAACTAATGCACTAGTTGTTTAAAATATAAACTTGCATGCATTAGTCATGTAATAATTCAACTAATTATTACATGCACTAGGGTTTTCCTTTCAAGGCTTTTGATCTCCTTTATAAGGATGATCCATTGTATATTTCATTCATTCATTAATTGAGGATATTTTCTTCTTCATTTTTTGCAAACCATTACCCTCTTCTTGTCTCTACTTCCTTGTAACCAGTTTTTGTATGCAGGTGATCTTCGGGTTTTGTGGATTTTTATTGCTCAAATCCTACATGGTATCAGAGCCTAATATGCTACAGGCTGTTCATGTTTGAAGGATTCAGAGATTAGAAATTTATTTGTTTGAAATTAGGGCTTTTTTTTTGTTTTTTATTGAAATTAGGGGGTCCCTAAATTTTGGTGCACTTTGAGCTCAAATGGACCTCACCATTGAGCTCACAGCACCCAAAAACCCCTATTTCGATATAAACACATCAAATTTGGACAACTTTGCATTTTGGGGCATTTTTTGGTGCTAGACAGTTTAGCACGCTTCCTGAGGTAGAATTTGGCATGCAAATTAAGGCAAAAATTTTACTATCTAGCACACAAATTAAGACCCCAAAAAATGGCATGCAAATTGAGGAAAAAATTCAAAAGGCTTGGCACAGATCCCGAAGCAAGCATGCGATTTTGTAATTTTTTTTGTCTTATCCGGCGACGGCCATTTGGTCGTCAAATTTAGGCCATGGGAATGCAATTTTAGCCCCTGGTCATATGGTGACCAGGGGCCCAAAAATTTAGCCTCAGGGGGCTTGTATGTTGTGACAGCTATTCGGCCATCAATTTTAAGCCCATGAAGTGTTGACGTCAGCACATCTAGACACCATTTTGTGCCCTCCAGAGCACTTGGTGGTTTTTTGCTCATAACTTGAGCATACAGTGTTGAAATTGGGAAAATGAGATATTGTCGAAAAGCTGGTTCTGATCTCTATTCAGATCTGGAGGTTTGAATTTTTTATTTTTCTTTTTTGATGGTGTTTTTCTCTTTCAAATCCAGATCTTCACTTCTGCACTCTGAGAGCTCTATCTTGCGCATCTGGACTCCGTTTTCAGAAAATGATATATCATTGGAAAGCTTGTTCAAAGAGCTTTTCAGTGTTATCTTGAGATCTCTTCCCTTTGAGGGATGGCTCATCTTAGGCTATTATTTTGTTTTAGCAACCTTCACTCTTCTTTGAGCAGTGTATACTTCATTTTTGTAGCATTCTTTTATGCACATGCACTGCGATAAAGTGCCATTTTATTGCATGCTTGGAATCTTGAACATGTTTGTGCTATTTGTACTTGCACTCCATTATAAAGTGCCATGGGGGGTTTGATGTTTGCCATTTTTTTCCATCTACCTTTGTCAAGTGAGTGTTCCTTCCACGACATTAGCCTCAGGTTATATTTCTTCATGTTTGTACTTTCACTCCACCTTCGATGTTCTTGGTTCTTCATGATGCAATTCTTATTGGCACTATTTTCAGTCTACCTGTCACCTCTCCCTTGTTAGCATTATGGGGGGTTTCTACTTATTGTTATTTTGCTTCCTTGGTTCGATAGTGTGAGCTATGTATTCAATATTTGTTCCTATGTACTAGGCGGATGCAATGGATGGGTACCTATGAATTTTGGTGAGATGGATCATTTACCATATAGACACTCTTTCTTTCCTATTTTTAGAGGCACTCTTCCATCTTTGATTGATCAGCTCTTCAGGCTTTGGTGTTTTATACCATCTGTATCTTTGAGTTCAGTTGTTTGCCTTTGTTTGCCTCCTGATTTGAGTAGTGTCATTTAAGGGCACTCATACAAATTACAGTCTTCTCTACCTAGTCATGCTCTATTTCAGTGGAGGATCTTCAGATTAGCAGTTACTTCTTGACAGAGTTTGCATCTTCTTGCTTCAGCGATGTTCTACATGTTCATTCTTGTTCCTATTTTTTCTAACATTCCTAGTTTTGGAGGATTCTTTAGTTCTTCAGATTAGTTTTTGTCTCTTTTTGGAGTAGAGTTTTTCCCATGTGGTTTTCTCTATTTCTATGCTTTATAGAGACTTTCTTTTGTACTTGGGTACCTCATCAGACCATGTTGTTGGGACCCATTTTATGCTTTCAGCACTGTAGTTTCCTTTGCTTTCTTCTTGCATTGTTTGTAGCTATATAGTTGCTCATCTTAAGGGGGGTGTTAGAGTAAAGTATTAATTATGTTAATTAACTTTAATCCCTTCTTAAGATGTCAACTCTTTTTCTTTAGTTTTTTATATTTAAACATGCATGCACTAGTTGTTTTAAACTAATGCACTAGTTGTTTAAAATATAAACTTGCATGCATTAGTCATGTAATAATTCAACTAATTATTACATGCACTAGGGTTTTCTTTTTAAGGATTTTGATCTCCTTTATAAGGATGATCCATTATATATTTCATTCATTCATTAATTGAGGATATTTTCTTCTTCATTTTTTGATTCAAACCCTTTCCCTCTTCTTGTCTCTACTTCCTTGTAACAAGTTTTTGTATGCAGGTGATCTTCAGGTTTTGTGGATTTATATTGGTCAAATCCTAAAGATATGACCCACTGAAAGCTTTTCAGCCATGGGCAAGAAAGGTAGAGGCCCTTATGGAGAACTTTGAAGGAATCATGCAAGCAGCAAATGAAAAGAGAGTTGTGGTAAGTAAGGTAGATCTAGATAGAGCAAGGAGAATTTTGATCCAACCAGGATACACCAAGCTGACCCCTAGGGGAACATATACAATTCAGCAAAGGAGAGGGTATAGCGTCCTTCTCCCAACTCAACAAAAAAATGAAAGTCTCGCATATGCCTCTAAGAGGAAGAGACCTATGTGTGACCCAATGGTAGAAGAGCCCTCTCTAAAGAGGAAAAAATAGGAGTCTCAACTAGAGTAGGATATATACTCTCCTTCCCAATCCCCCTTGCAGTTGGATGAACATGGAGTTTATCAACAACTCATGCAGTTAAGTAATGAGGGGAATATTATTATTTCAAATGATGAGATGCGGGAGGGAATGCCAGAGGCACCCAAAGGAATAGAAATGGACCTCACGGTGGTAGAGTTTGAGGGTAAAGAGATAGACCCAATTTTGAAATAGGCCAGTGACTCTTTTATTTCAGATGACAATTTTGTTAGGACTAGGGCATTCCTTCAATTCTTGTAGAGGATGAAAATAAATCAATATAGGGAAATTTGTGAGAAAAAGAAAGAAGAATTCCCTGATAGGGATATAACTGAAATTGAAAATGAGACAAAGGGGGAAATGATGAAGAGATTTGAGAAGATAACCCCGGAAGAAGGAAGAGCCATGGTTCATACTGCAGGACTATTGCTTCTCCCTGAATGGGATATTGTTGATGCTATTATTTTTTATTCAGTCAGGAAGAGTAAAGTTACCATTCTCTATACTACAAAACAAGCCAAACAAGCTACTAGGGGTGTGGCTTTCTCTGATGACCATGCATCTTTGGTCATGTGGTCCCTTAAGAGGGAAGAAAATAAAGGGAAAAGAGAAGTTCTTTCTTCAGAATATACTGGGAACTTGTTGGTACAAAGGGTTGGTGAGACTTCATGTGTAGAAGCCTCAAATATCATCTTCGAGACGACTAAATTCAAGTGAGGGTAGCAGAGAAGGATGCACAAGAGAAAGAGGAATTAAGGATTAAGTTTGAAACTATCCTTAAATCTTACAATGAGTTGAAAATAGACCTGATCCAGAAGGACAAACTGATTGCACAATTGTCAGGACCCCAGGATCAAAGATCACCTCAGTTGATGATTGCTGATAGGCCTATGGTGGTTTCTTCTTCTAGCCCAATTATTGAGTTTCCACCATCTCCTTTCCTAGAAACAAATATAGATGCCATAATCAATTGGGAAAAGCAGCAATTACTTGAGGAAACAAATAAAATGAAAGAAAGTAGAGTAGAGCTGAATAAGAAGAGGGATGAGTATATAGAGGCTAAATGCCTTATGGATAAAAAAATACATGAAGAAAAGGTTACTGAGACTCTGATGCAATTTGCTACTAATCTGAATCCTATAATCTTGTTTGATCATGCTAGGAGACTGAAAAATTGCTCACATCTTTGAGTAGATGTAAGGAGGAGTTGGATCCAATTTTGAATAAGTGGGTTGAAAGATCCCCAAATATGAGATTATTTTGCTGGCTATCTAAGGGCCAGGTTGATCCTGATCCATTAATCAAACCAGTGCATCAATTTGTAAAAAGGCTTGTTCAATACAACATAATTTTGGATGATTTTGAAAGGAAATCCAATCTACTACAGAGAGAATTGACACTCCCTTGTTGTGACCTAATTCCATGAGTTTTCAAGAAAAATGGTGAGCTTAAGGAGTTAATCAAATGGAGAGAAAGAATGGATGATGATTTTTTTGCTCGGATGACTGGTATTTTAACTTTGGAAAATACTTTGTTCTTAATACACACTATTGAAACATTAATATCTGCCAAGTCCAAGTTTGACTTTATTCAGTGTGAGATCAGTCAAATGGAGAACAAGTGGGAACAATTGTCCAGCAGAAAGGCTAAAAATGTCAATTTTGTGTTCCCAAGTGAAGAGGTGTTTAAAAGGTGGAGGTACCAGTACATTCTGTAATACCCCGAAAATGGGCTATAGGTTCATTAACCTCCTACATCAACAATTCGAGTGAAATCAACATCAAAGTCCCAACCTAAGGCACATCTGCACATTATCAAATCCTAATTGATTATCCTAAATTCTATATCGAGGAGTATTCCTAGAAATATTCTTAAATTATCATAATTATTCTTAATTTAATGATTATTTGGCGATAAATCCTATTTATCCTAAAGTTTGATTAATTGAATATTCTGAATATTTAATTAATTAGATTTAATTCTGCCACTTAATTATTTAATTAAATTTAATTAAATTTATTTTAAATTGTATTATTTAATTCTGACAATAAATCAAAAATCTTATGAATAATTGATTAAATTCTTATTTAATTAATTAAAGTCAATTGTCAAATTTAATGATATAGTTTTTGAATAAAAGTTTGATTTAATAATTGACTAACCCATAAATCAATTATTTTAAATTTAAAATCAGTTAAGTTGAGGATAAATCACTTTATTTATTTTATTAATTCATAATTAATTGTGCACATTCAAAGAGCAGTTAAACTTTGAATCAAAAAATCAATTCAAGTTGTTCTAAAATTAAACTCAACCCTATTTTGAGTTGAAAGCGGATCTCAACTTCTGATTCAAGTTAAAAAGCTATTCTTGCATGATTTTGCATGATTTTGTGAGTTAATCATCTCTGATTTCTTGTTGACTCATTAATCAGCCTGAGTTCATCAAGAGTGATTTATGTCTTTTTCCATGCACCTCCAAAGCCCTAGATTTCTATAAAATCAAGGCTTCAGCTCTTCATATTGATCCACGATCCATGAAATTGCATCCTCATGTTGGTGAATTGGTGATCGAAGAATCCATCTTTGCGAATCAAAGGCTGTTGTGAGATTTTTATTATTTTTAAGCATTCATATCATTTAGCATATAAATTCTTAGGTCAATTGCATATCATTTCAATTTCATATAAATAGATTCATATCAATTTTCTTCAATCTTATTGCATAGAAAATACAAAAATATAGATTAATTTGCATTCATTTCATATCTAGATTCTACATTCAAATCTTTCATTTAGGTGTCGTCAAGCTCACTGATCTCGGTCTAATCTGAGAATACCATACTCGCACCTACTAGAAGGCAGTAAATCACCCGATTAGTTTAGTTTCCATTTCATTGCAGATTTTAATTTTTGCTAACCTCTAATGTTTTATTGAAGTGTTGTGTCTACAGCTAGGTACAAAATTCACACACACATTTCTGGTGCCCACCGTGGGGCCTTGAGCCTCATTCTCTTCATTTTTATCAAATTTTGTATATTTTCAGCGTCACTTTTTCATCAATTTTGCGCAAACAGGAGAAACGTCGCTTACAAAAAATCTGATGACGTTTACGAGCATTCTGACGATGCCTACGAGCATTCTGATTATGCCTACAAAAAATTTGACGACACCTACGAGCATTCTGATCACGCCTATGAGCATTCTGATCACGCCTATGAGAATTTTGATTACGCCTATGAGCATTTTGATCATGCCTATGAGAATTCTGATTACGCCTATGAGAATTCTAATCATGCCTATGAATATTCTGATCACGCCTACTAGCTTTTAAATGACGTGTATTAACTATTAAATGTCGCCTAGAATTTTCTGTTTAATTTTGCTATTAGATTATTAAATTCTATGTTCTAACTCTCTATCTGTGATTTTCCCATAGATAAGCAGACACAGGAAAGTACAAAAAATAGAGAGTAGAGCTACTCAAGAAAATAAAGAGACCCATTGACATATGAATTTTGGCTTCAGAAATCCAATTGCCATTTCAAAATTTTAGGCAATTTTCCAGATTTGATTTTTGGATTTGGATTAACAGTTAACTCTAACAATTGAGATTTTCTATTTTGGTCGATACTTGCTGATTTGGAAAGCATGAGAAAAATTGCTAAAACAGGTAAAATCTACTAAGCACATTGCGATGAATTCAGATATTCTTCTCAAGCTAATAACATTTTGATTTGGATTAAAATGAATTCTCGCATGTCAAACTTGTGTGATTTTTATTGCTTTCATATCACAGACTTCATTTTGGGCTATAAAAATGAACATAGATTTGCTTTCAGCATATCTGTTACACATAGTAAATACGCCCTATGAACACTATTTATGGATGATCTCAAGAGAGTGGGCTTCTTCCGCTTGTTCATGCATGCAAAGCTCTTCTTGACGATGGATCCCCTTGTAGGTAGGGAGGTTACTGAGAGAGTCTCACGTTCTACTAGATTTGTTTGTCTTCAACTTTTGATTGATGCATTGTCTTTCCAGAGGGGTTGATAGATCATAAGCAGTTGACGTTGTCATGCCCAAAATTAGGACAAAACACACACAACAAAATTTTATTTTATTTTTTATTTTTTTAAAAACTTATCCTACAAGGTGGATAACAGTAACATAGAATCACAACATCAACCTATAGACCTAACTCTTGAGGAAATTTGAGGCATGCGCTGGCTTGCCGACAAATCCCTATTTCGTCAGGTGCACAACGTCAAGGAATACACTAACTAGGGCCAAGTAATAATTCGGTAATAATTTCACTAGGGCGATAACGTCTAATGTACAAATGATTAGTACAATAAGTATAACACTATATATGCATATAATATCGTAAATATATATATGTACAATGATATATATATATATATATATATATATATATATATATATATATATATATATATATATATATATATATATATATATATATATATATATATATATATATATATATATATATATATATATATTACATAGCCAGTATTAAACAAAGGGTCTAATTTTTTTGCTCAATAGGGGATTGATCCAACAATAAATACTGTAGTTTGAAATGTTAGGAAGGTGCACAAGGTATAAAATGTATCATGGAGAGTTAGAATTTTACAAATAAAGTTCTAATTAATAATTTAATTAATTAAAAATTATTATAAAAGTTCTCAACCTTACTAGGCCCACATAGGGGTAGGGGTATTAGATCATTTATCTCCTTAAAGAGTTATTAAGCATGATTAGATTTTATTAGGGATTCTAGGTGGTGATGCTAAACCCCGACCATTCGCACATGGTATTGGGTGGTGTGACAGTGTGAGGGTGCACTGCTCGTAGCGGCCTGGCCGCGCGCGACAGTGACACCACCACTGCTACAGCGGACCTAGCGGCTGCAGACAGTGGAGCTGCCACTGCTCGTAGCGGCCATAGCTGCCATCGGCAGGGCACACACCCTACGCGAAAGGCACCGCCGCAAACTAGGGTTTCGATGTATTCTTTAAAAGTTATAAAACTTTCTCTTAGTTAATATTGCGCGGTTCAACAGTCAAAAACATTATGAAGTGCACGATATATGATTTCATACACGTATACACGTATAAGGTTATACTTATATATATGTATCATGGTATAAGCACGATCTTTATTTAATTGTTGAACAAGGGTGAAGTACTCAGTTTGGTAACTATCCAAATATAAATAAATAAAGAATATATATATATATACACTTATATATTATTATATATATCTGGTATGAGATATATATATATATATATATAACCATCTAAATCTTTAATAGAGGCTTACTAATGCTTAATCTAGTCATATTAAATATTGAATATGTAATATTATATATATATATTTTAAATATATATATGTATTACATACGATAGCAATCACATACGTAAATACAAAATTTAGTAACTGCATCTATAACAGGGAATAGAAAGTGGCAAATGACAGATTTCATAGATTTTGATTTCGTAATTTCTAATGTATGGGAATGGATATATCAATGTTGCTTGACATGCTTTTTTTTTCTTCTTCTAAACATCTATGAACACTAAAATTAAAGAAATTAAAACTCGTGATTTAAAGAAAGATAAAGCCACTCTCATAATTTTCCTCTTTTTTTTTGCACACAATATACACATGAAACTTAATCTAGGTACAAATTAAATATTATTATCTAAGAATGAATGATAGAACCCTTCTTCCTGAGTCACACAATTTAATTTTTTGAGCATATGTCTATTGATAATATTCATAAAATGACAAAGTCCTTTCTTTATGTGGAATCTTAAATGAGTACATTAATAGTTTTCTTTTTTAACTACATAATCATAACCAGAGATAACTTAACTATATACTTTTATATCTCCTAAATCTAAACATCAATACTGTCTTTTTCCTTTCAACATAAAGGGAATCAAGGCAACTCCCACATAAGTACTCAAATTCAATGGATTAAGGAAGGTAAATTGAACTATTACATTATTACAAGCATCTCGAATGTTGGGCTTTAATTCAACATAGCCATGATAATACAATATACACAAAGGCTCAAGGCCAACAACTCAATAACTTTGGAGAAGATAACAATATCAAAGTTCCTTTAAGTCCTTGAAACAGGCAAGCTTTGACATTGAGAAAATCTGCAAAACAACAAATAGACCATGGAGGCTCACCTCCCAACCTAGGCCATTTCATGGCCACCCTCAAGCTAGGGGAAACAAAGATTGATAGGGTAACAACATACATTCAACAAGCACATACAACAGAAACCAGAAAATATTGCATAAACATAAAATTCCCTCTCCCAAGGCTTAGCACAACCTGAGTCACTTTGGACCCATAGTAGAGGTGAAGGTGGAAGCTACTCAACTAGGAGAATGCCAAATACAAAGGAAAACTAGCCTTCAACAAGGGTCCAAAATCTGCACAATATGCCTTCACGAGGCCATAGAAACATCCATCCACCCTTCTCATACTCTTCACCATATGCACACCCTTATGACTCCCAAAGGTATACACAAAAAAAATAGGCACATGGATGCCCATACATCCATGCTGTATCCCCTTCCTCCTAGAGAAAGGACTCTACACTAGAAAAGTAGTCCCAACTCATGCCCTTCACCCATCAAGGCTCTCTTACCTCCCAAGGGTGAGCTTGGCCTTGCACAACCCCAAGAAACAATGCACAAAAGAAAATACACATGCAAGCAAGGATAAGAAGACATAAATTCTTACAAGATTAACTAACATTCACACAACATAGGGAAAGTAAAAGAATAGTACAAGATAATAAGAACAAAGAATTCAAGATCCAACCTTGCTCCAAGCTTAAGACAAGAAGGTTGAGTTGAGCTTTCCAACTAGTATCCTCCTTTGCAATGCATCACCAAAATCTTCCAAGCACAACAACACCCAAAATTTCTCACAACTCTCGTCTCAAAAAATTGGAGAGTGGGCATTAGCCAACAATTTTCCCTCCATCTCCTTAAGAAGACAAACCCTCACCCTTCAAACAAAAGAGGGAAAATTCAAAATTCAAAATTCAAATGAAGAGTGGCTCTTCCAGATTTCAACACTTTTCAAAAGAGCGTCTTTTGGAAGGGAAAAAATAGCCAAAAACCATCACAATAGTCAAAATTTGACCCCCAACATATGGCACCACTATGGGGTAGCATATTTTTAACTGTTAATATGATTTAGAACAACAGAAAGGGGGGGTGAATTAGTTGTTCTCAAGTCCTGATGTATAAAACAATCTTAAAAACTTATCCTTAAATCAGATCCAAAACCAAAACAAACTCGGTCATCACTAATTGCAAAACATAATAATGTTCAGATCAAAACATTCACACAAGTATTAACACAAGGATTTTATAGTGGAAACCCAATATGGGAAAAACCACTTTGTAGCATTCTACTATTATTTTCACTCTTCTAAAGTGAGCTCGATAAAAAGCCAACCCTGTCAAAAGTTACAATATACACTGTTAGGTGTGACCCGGTTAAAAGATTTCAATCACCTTGTTAAAAGTGAACCTAGTCATAGGACTTACATACACTCCATTAGAATGCAACCTTGTTCAAAGGATTTAACATATGACTATTAGGTCAACCTCTATTAAAAGGATTTTGACTTTTACAATGGTTAGAAAGTAGCAGCAGTATTATCTGAAAAATATACAACTCACTTTGCAAATATCAGATCCGATTCCGTACACTAATGCTAGTTTATAGACTTTGAAACTTTGTCATTTCCATCTTTGATCTGCTCGAAAATTTTCTTCAAGCAATCACCACAATTCTCTTTCAGCCTTTTCTGCTTATTCAGTCAATAAAACTTTCTTCTTCCAGCATTCTCTGTTCTCCATGTACATACATATCAAAATGGTTAGGTTCCCTTATATTTTTCTCAATTAGGTTAACTCATCTTTTGCTGCTCAATCTCAATTGTAGATCTTAGGGTTAGGTTAGATTCATTGAATCTACCCACTTCATGTTCTTTGGCTCCTTTTCTAGAATCATCTCAAATCTCTTAAAGATTTATAATAAAATATTTTACAATGCATTTAATGCTTCCAAACAATCAATAATCAAAGTCAACATGTTTTACATAATCCAAGAGTTCAACAATATTGGCTCCAAAATTAAATTCTCTTCAAATATAAAATTATTGATGCTCGGTCAATACTGTGATTGTTCACTTGGTCTTCATGTAGAAAGCTCGGTCATTATTAAAACTGTCTCCTTGGCTTACATTGTCTTCCTCGGCAATTTACTGATGCTCGGTCAACACTAGAATTTTTCTCAGCATATACTAACTCAGTCGACACTAACATCACTCAGCTTAAACATGATTTTTCTTTTCTTTACTCGGTTAAGCCTACCAGTTTAGTCTTCAGTCTTACTAAGATAAACAATACATTATCTCATCATTGTGCAACATAGTCAAGTACACTTTTTAGTATCAAGATAACTCAACTTTTCCCTTAGGTGCTATTGTTACCAACCTTTCTTAACCCCTTAGCAACACTCAAATAGATATAGTACTTTCCTAAGTAACAATAGTCTTACCAATTAAGGTTTGACATCAATGGCAATACAACAATTATTTCAATTGCAGTTTCCAACAATCTCCCTCTTTGGCATTGATGGCAACACCATATGATATCACCTAAATAACACATGGATTACCAACCAATCCAAAAAAAAAACTTATCTATCCATCAAAAAAATATTTATAATATCCTTAGCTTCATTCTGATTCAGAATCTTGTAAGCCTCACTTCTGTGACCATCAAAAGTATTCAAATCTCCCTCTATCTTGATTCTTCATTTCAGTTCATCAATTCATCTCCCTCTTACTTCTCAGTATCATGTGTTATAAGAATCCTGTGTGTTATTATATCAGTACATCTCCCTCTTTGACAAAAATGTCAAAGCGGCAACTAAAACATACATCCATCAGATGTAGATAATATCTTTGCAGCTTAGTGTTTCTCCCTCTATCATCTTGCTTATGACTGATTCCTTGTCTTTGCTTCTCTTCACAACTCTAGGCCAACCCTAAAGTGTGACAACCTTCTGCATCAATTTGTCAAATTTTCTATTGTAGCACATTTGATGCAGTGCTCCTAGCTTGTCTAGGTAGCCTCGGTTAGGGGAAGAACCCCTAATTGACTTCTCAAATACTCATGAGCTTCTCTGGGTAAAGCTTTAGTGAATATGTCTACTAATTGTTCTTTTGTATTCACATATTCCATTCGAACTTCTTTATCTTGTACTAATTCTCTCAAGTAGTGATACTTGATTGCAATGTGCTTGGTCTTAGTGTGCATCACTGGATTCTTAGAAATATTGATAGCACTTGTGTTGTCACAAAAAATAACAACAGGTTTAGTGATTTCTTCTTTCATGCCTATCAACAATTGTTTTATCCATACCAAGTTTGAACAGTTTACTGCAGCAGCAACACACTCGACCTCGGTAATAGATTGGGAAATGCAATTTTGTTTCTTGCTCATCCAGGAGACTAATCTCTGTCCAAGAAAGAAAGATCCACCACTAGTACTCTTTCTATCATCTACATTTCCTACCTAATCAGCATCTGTATAAAGTTGGAGTTCAAATTTGTCATCCTTCTTATAATATAGACCATAGTCAGCAGTTCCTTTCAAGTATCTCATAATTCTTTTCACGTCCATCATATGTGTTTCCTTAGGATTTGCAGGGAATCTTGCCACAATCCCAATAGCTAATGCAATATCTGGTCTGCTATGTACAACATACTACAATTTTTGAATCATGGATCTGTACAGAGTCTGATTCACTTCTGCAGCATCATCATTCTTAGATAAATTTTGTCTAGTAAACATGGTAGTTCCCACTGGTTTAGCATCTTCCATCCCAAAAGTTTTCAGTATTTCATTAACATACTTAGACTGTGTAATGAAAATTTTATTCTTCCTCTGATATACTTGTAAACCAAAAAAGAATTTGATCTCACCAAACATACCCATTTCAAATTCAGTTTGCATTTCATTTGAGAAACTTTTACATAATGCATCTTGTCCACCAAAAATAATGTCATCAACAAAATTTTTTGCCAACAAGATACCTTTACCTTCTTCATCCTTCATGTACATATTGCTTGTGTCATTTGTTCTTAAAAATCTAATTTGTATCAAGTAGTTGTGCAACCTCTCATACCATGCTCTGGGAGCTTCCTTCAATCCATATAATGCTTTGTTCAGTTTGCACACCATGTGTCTTCTATTTAGATCAATAAAACTTCCTAGTTGTTCTATGTAAACTTCTTCTAGTATACCATTCAAAAATGCAGACTTGACATCCATTTGATATACCTTGAAATCTTTATAAGCAGCATATGCAAGCAGATTTCTTACTCCTTCCAATCTAGCTACAGGGGAAAATGTCTCCCCATAATCTATTCCTTCTTCTTGAGCGTAGCCTTTGCATACCAGCCTAGCTTTGTTCCTAGTGATTCCACCATTTTCATTCATCTTATTCTGAAACACCCACTTTGTTCCTATAACATTTTTGTTTTTAGGTCTCGGCACCATAGTCCAAGTATCATTCTTCTCAATCTGGTCAATCTCTTCATTCATTGCTTGTATCCAGTCTTCATTCTCCAATGATTTACTAGTTGTCTTTAGTTCAAATTCACATAGTAGACATGTTGGATCCTTAGTCTTACTTCTGGTCTAAATTCTAGTATCTTTGTCTCCAATTATCTGTTCAGGCTTATGATGTCTTCTTACATATTTTGCCAAAATAGGTTCAGCTGTTCTCTCCTCTATTTCATCATGTTCCTCAACAATATTATCAGATTCAACTTCAGAATGCTCGGCAACCTCTTCCTGATACTCAACAGCATTTTCTTGTAGCTCGACATGTTCTTGTTCTTTCTCGACACTATTTTCCTAATACTCGGCAGCTTCTATTTGTTGCTCGGTATTGCTTACCCGAGACTCGGCATTAGGTACAAGTTTGTTACTTGCCTCATCTTCTTCTTCAATGTACACAAAAGATCTATAATCTTTTGGTTCTATTTTATTGTCAGCTTCATTTCTTTCTACATACTCATCAATTTTGACATTCGCACTTTCCACAATTTTGTTAGTGTTAGAGTTCAAACACTTATAAGCTTTACTTTTTGTGGAGTACCCTAGGAATATGCCTTCATCACTCTTAGCATCAAACTTTCTATTACTAGTGTCTTTTAATATATAGCACTTACTTCCAAAGATTTTAAAGTATTTAACACTCAGTGCATGCCCATGCCATAGTTCATAGGGTGTCATATTTGTACCTTTCTTGATCTGTACCCGATTGAGAGTGTAGACAGTAGTGCTTATAGTTCCTTTCCAATATTTCTGTGCCACATTCTTTTCAATCATCAATTTTCTTGCACAATTTAAGATAGATCTATTTCTTCTTTTTGTTATACCATTCTATGGAGGTGTTCTAGGTGCAGACATCTATCTTTTAATTCCTCTATCATTGCAAAATAGATTAAATTCATTTGATGTAAATTCTCCACTTCGATCAGATCTAAGACATTTCAAGTTCCTACTTGTCTCCTTTTCAACCTTAGCCAAATACCACTTAAAGAATTGAAAAGCTTCAGATTTTTCTTTTAGAAACATCACATGCATCATCCTAGTATGATCATCAACAAATAAGATAAAGTATCTAGCACCACAGTAACTTTGTACACCCAAAGGTCTACAAAGGTCAGTATGAACCAAATCTAAAATGTTTTCAGAAGTAAAGGATTTTCTCTTGAAACTTGACTTTGTCATTTTTCCTAACTGACATTCCTTGCACATCACATTCTCAGGTTTCTTCAATCTAGGTAGACCTCTTACCTTTTTCTTCTTACTTATCTCTACCAGATTGTCAAAGTTAACATGACAACCTTTTATGTCATAACCAAATATCATCAAGTTGTGCAATCAAACATGTTTCTTCAAATAGGTCAAGATAGAACAAATTACCTCTAGCCTAATCACCACTTCCAATCAATTCTCTAGTAGCATCAAATATTTTAGCTTGCTTGTGATGAAATTCCACTTGGTAAAAGTTTTGTTAAGTTGAGCAACACTTAACAAATTGTAATCAAGACCTTCAACCCAATATGCATTTTCACAAGATATCTTATCAGTTAGTTTAATCAAACATTTTCCTCTAACAGGACATGGTGCATCATTACCAAATTTTACACTTTTACCTTTGTAATGATGTAGGGTTTCAAACTTATTTTTGTCACCAGTCATGTGATGTGAACAACCACTATCAATAATCCATTTATCATTCTTGTTCACATAGGATATCAATGTAGTTTTCTCATCCTCATCAGATTCATCTTTCATTGCCACATAGACTACCTCAATTTCAAAATCATCACTATCAGTGTCAGTCTCTTTTTCAGCAATGTAACAAGATTTCTTACCTTTTCCCTTGTAGTCTATGTTCCATCGGTAGCTTCTGTCATCTTTTCTATCTTTGTGTTTGCTTTTCCTTTCATCATCTTTATCCTTCCTATTAGGACATCTAGTACCTATATGACCAACTTCGTTACATGCAAAACATATAATAGGGAGTTTACCTTTATACTTTCCTTTTCCCCTTCTCAGTCTTCTAGCCATAAGAGCTTCTAGATCTTCTAGGTCTTCATCCGAAGTGTCACTGTCACTTTCACTATCACTTTCACTTTCACTTTCATTGATGCATCTTTCTTTTTCTTTCTTTGGCTTGTTCAGAACTAGTTGTGACTTAAAAGCAGATTCAACATTTCCAATGCTTCCAACAGTGAAATTATCATAGTTAGAAAGTTCAAAAGTAGTCAGCTTACCAACCAAAATTTCCAAAGTAAGCACATTAGCAGAGTTACATCTAGATTCCTGAATAGCTGAGATCTTAATAACATATATAAGACACAGGGTTCTTAGTACTTTCTCAATTATAGTTTCATCATCAATAGCTCCATTTTCTCCTCTAATAACATTCACAACTTCTTTTATTCTACCACAATATTGTGCAATGTTTTCACCTTCTTGCATTCTCATTTCATCAAAATTACCTCTAAGACTCTCGACCTTTTATTTCAGCACATTTAGGTCACCACCATAGATCCTTGCAAGATTGTCCCACATATCCTTAGTAGTTGTGCAGTCCTTAATGTCCTCAAATTTTGGATAGCTTAGGGCAGATGCAATTTCCAGCATTACCTAATTATGTTCTTGTTTGGCTCTCATTTCTTCGGTAGTCAAAGGTGCGACAGGTGAGACATAACTGTTCTCAATGTAGTACTTTGTAGAGTCACCAATACCGACCAGATGCAGCTTCATCAAGCTTTGCCATGCAGGGAAGTTTTCCTTGTTTAGCTTCAGTACCTCCTTCTTATACATCCTGATCATTTGCTTCAAACCCCTTTAAACTTGATATCTGTCAACACTAATAATAAGCAAAAAATTTCTTATACCAATTGTTAATATGATTTAGAACAATAGAGAGGGGGGGTGAATCAGTTGTTCTTAGGTCCTGATGTATAAAATAATCTTAAAAACTTATCCTTAAATCAGATCCAAAACCAAAACAAACTCGGTCATCACTGATTGCAAAACATAGTAATGTTTAGATCAAAACATTCACACAAGTATTAACACCAAGATTTTATAGTGGAAACCCAATATGGGAAAAACCACTTTGTAACATGCTACTATTATTTTCACTCTTCTGAAGTGAGCTCGGTAAAAAGCCAACCCTATCAAAAGTTACAATACACACTGTCATGTGTGATCCAGTTAAAGGATTTCAATCACCCTGTTAAAAGTGAGCCTAGTCATAGGACTTACATACACTCCATTAGAATACAACCTTGTTCAAAGGATTTAACATATGACTATTAGGTCAACCTCTATTAAAAGGATTTTGACTGTTACAATAGTTAGAAAGTAGCAGCAGCATTATCTAAAAAATATACAACTCACTTTGCAAATATCAGATCCAATTCCGTACACTAATGCTGATTTACTGACTTTGAAACTTTGTCATTTCCATCTCTGATCTGCTCGGAACTTTTCTTCAAACAATCACCACAATTCTCTTTCAGCCTTTTCTACTTATTCAGTCAATAAAACTTTCTTCTTCCAGCATTCTCTGTTCTCCATGTACATACATATCAAAATGTTAGAATAACTAAGAGGGGGGGTGAATCAATTATCCAGTGTCCCAATTCAAAATGTATAATTCAAAACAATTTCTTCAATTTCTGCTCATCGGTAAACAATAAAACTTCTTACTGTTTGTGCTTTTACCGATTACCAGTCTAATACTATAATAGTTTACCGATCAACTCTAACATGTAATATGCAAAGTATGATAACAAAAAAATATCACAATCAACACATAACACAAGAGATTTAATGTAGAAATTCTGTAAATGAAAAAACCACCTAGGACCAGCAACTCAAAATTGTTCACTCTTTTGAAGTGAGATCGGTTAAGACCCAACCCTATTAAAAGTTACAAACATACTGTCAGGTGTGACTTGTTAGAGGATTTTAGACTAGAAGTTATTGTCCAACTAGCATTCACTATGGGGTTAACAGGATAACAATGTTCATTCTATGTATGATACATCATAAGACTTTCAGAGTCCACTCGGTTACGAGATTTTGACTGTATACAATAGTTAAATATGTAATAGTAAATGACCTACCCTAATACAACTTCAATTGCAGATTACAAATCAATATTTAGTCCATACAAATCCTTCCGATCAATAATTCACTTCAGATTCAATACTATATCAACTTACTGTCCATCAGTAATTGCTCTTTGTAGCTCGGTAATTATTCTGCAGCTCAGTTCTTACTAACCAGTATGATCAGAATACATGAAAACCTTGTTCATGTGATATTCCTGCAGCTTCTTCTTCTTCCGGCATCTTTCATAAAAAAATCTATTCTCTTATATAGACAAGTAAATTATTCTCTTCTCCACCATCAAATTTTGCCGATTAACCTCATTCATAGATTTTGCCGCTTCAAAATTTCTCGATACTTGTGTCAATAACACATTTCAATCTTTTCCATTAGATCTCCCCTAAATTTTGTCAGCCATCGATCTGTGTAACAAACATTATTTGTTACCTCGATGTTATACTTTTTCCAGCTCATCAATCTTATTGACTAAACTAATCATTTAATACATTCTATTCTGCTCTATTAACAAAGAAATGCATCAGTGAATACTTCTCGGTTAATGCTACAATCGGTATACACTACACTCCTTCGATGTATACTAGAAATGCTTCATTTACTGACAACACTGCTTTGTGTCTTTCAGCTCTATACTTCATCATAGATGAATGAAACATAATAAAGTCAATATCACCAAGTTATAGACTCGTCAAAAAGTTACTCAATGTGTTCCTTATCCTCATCTATCATGTACATCTTTCCTCATGTAGATTTTTCTATTCTTCATCTCTTTCACCTTTCTTCATATGTCTTGGTATAGTAACTTAAAAGATAAGTGTTGTCAAACTATATGACATCAATGACAACATAATACCGATTTAATCATATTACATATCTAATCAACAACTCCTTAATGATCTTTAATCATAGATTCTTCAATCAGATTCCAAATCAATTGTAGTCCAACAATCTCTCCCTTTGGCATTGATGGCAACTCAAGTAATATGAAATGTACCATACACATACCAAACATACATTCTACAACTTTGTGAACAAATATTGTAAGTTGAATAGACTTAATATGTTTAATCACTACGTTACTAAACCAACATTAAATAATATAGCTTTACCATTCTGCAGTTGTGATCTTTTTAGTTCTCTTGTTCTTGGTTATGTTCTCTGTAATTGATCTTCAATACTTTGTCTCATTCAGATTGTCTCTCCCTTAGATAATTCTCATCAGTGCTTGCTCCTTTTCATATCTTGTTTATTTCTTCCCTTTTATTGTTTATCTCTTCCCTTTTCATTTCATATTGTATATCTCTCCCTTTGACGGCAATGCCAAAGAAACAAATGAATAAACAATTATGTCTTCCTTTGTATCTCTGAATACTGATATTCCAATCGGTTCAAGTTCACAAACTTAATCACAACCTTGAACATGATTCAAACTATGAACTATGTTGCATCAACATGAATCATCATCTGATATAAGTAGGCTAATGTAACAACCAAATCACCTTAGTGACCAATAGATAGGGAACGGACCCCAAGTCTAGTCCTCAAGTATTCAAATGTGTCCTTCGGTAGGGGCTTTGTAAAAATATCTGCAAGTTGTTCTTTGGATGTAACAAATTCTAACTTTACTTGCTTCTCTTGCACTTGTTCTCTTAAGTAATGATACTTAATAGATATATACTTTTTTTTAGAGTGCATCATAGGATTCTTTGAAATATTAATAGCACTAGTGTTGTCACAGTATATAATTACCAGGTCAGTGATTACCTCATTCATTCCTTACAACACTTGTTTGATATATGCAATGTTTGAACAGTTAGTAGCAGCAGCAACATATTCTGCTTCAGCTGTAGACTAAGAAATACAAGCCTACTTTTTACTTGTCCAGGTTACAAGTCTTTCACTAAAGAAAAATGCTCCTCTGGTGGTGCTTTTTCTATCATCCACATTTCTATCCCAATCAACATCGATGTAAACTTTCAATTCAAACTTCCCTTCCTTAGGATACCATAATCCAAAATTCTCTATTTTCTTCAAGTATCTTAAGATCCTTTTTGTAGCTATCATGTGTGATTCTCTAGGATTGGCAGAAAATCTTGTAACAATTCCCATAGCATGTGCTATATCAGGTCTACTGCGAACTACATACATTAACTTACCAATCATGGATCGGTAGAGTGTCTGGTTTACCTCTGTAGTTTCATCCTTCTTTGTCAATTTGCATCTAGTAGCCATCGCTGTTCCTATAGGTTTAGCATCTTCCATGCCAAATGTCTTTAGTACTTCCTTTATGTATTTAGATTATGTGATGAATATCCCATCACTCTGTTGAATCACTTGTAATCCAAGAAAGAACTTAATCTCTCCAAACATAGACATTTCAAATTCCTTTTGCATTTCATCAGTAAATGCCTTGCAGACAAGATCTGAGCCTCCAAAAATAATGTCATCAACAAATATTTTAGCAATGATAATAGTATCATCAGTATCACCTTTCACATACAAATTGCTATTTTCACTTGTTCTAACAAATCCAATACTTAACAAGTAAGTATGTAGTCTTTCATACCATGCTCTCGGTGCTTGCTTCAAACCATATAAATCTTTTTGTAATCTACATACCATGTCTTTATTGTCAAGATCAACAAATTCTTCAGTTTGTTCAATGTAGACCTCTTCTTCAAGTATTCCATTCAAAAATGCTGACTTCATATCCATTTGATAGACTTTGAATTTCTTGTGTAGCATATGCAAGTAGCATTCTAACTCCTAATCTAGCAACAGGTGCAAATGTTTCACCATAGTCAATGCCTTCTTCATGTACATATCTCTTGCATACTAATCTAGCTTTATTTCTTGTGACTTCACCATTTTCATTCAATTTATTCTTATATATCCACTTAGTATCGATAACATTCTTATCTTTTGGACGGGGTACTAAGGACCAGGTTTTGTTCTTCTCTATTTGCTCTATTTCCTCCTTCATTGCATTAACCCATTCTTCATTCTCTAATGCAACTTTCACAGTTTTAGGTTCAAATTCACAAATTAAACATGTACCTTTTCTTGTTTTGCTTCTAGTTTGCATTCCAGCATGTCTGTCTCCAATGATTTGTGTCTCAGGATGATGTCTTCTAAAAAAACTAGCCAAAACTTGATTTCTCCTTTTTTGTTCATCCTTTTCAGGGTCATTTTCTTGATCGGTAGCTCCATCTTGTTCCTCGGTTTGTGTTGCCTGTTGTCCTGCATTGTTTCCCTACTGACTGGTTGTCACAGTCTGCAGTGTCGGTAGATACTCTGGATGTTCAATGTAAGTGAATCTACCAGTCTTTTAGTTCCTTTGTACTTTCCTCTATGTACTTGTCATCAAACTCATCAACACGAACATTAGTACTTTCAACTATCTTATTTGTAGCCTTATTCAAATATTTATATGCTTTACTTGTAGTGGAATATCCCAAAAATATTCTTTCATCTCCTTTAGAATCAAATTGGCCATTTCTCTCATCTTTCAAAATAAAGCATTTACTTCTAAAATTTTTGAAATAACTTATAGTAGGTTTGTGTCCAAACCATAGTTCATAAGGTGTTCAGTTGGAGTCCTTCAGTTGTACTCAGTTAAGAACATACATAGTTGTACTAACAACTTCCTTCCAATATGTCTAAGCAACATTCTTTTGTATCATCAATGTTCTAGCACAGTCAATTATAGACCTGTTCCTCCTTTCAGTAATGCCATTTTGCTAAGGTGTCCTCGGTGTAGATACCTACCTTTTGATTCCATGCTCATTACAAAAATTAGTAAATTCATCAAAGGTAAATTCACCTCCTCTATCAGATCTTAAACATTTTATTTCCTTTCCGGTTTCTTTCTCTACCTTAGCTTTATACCACTTAAACATTTTGAAAGTTTCAGATTTCTCTTTCAAGAACATAACAGTCATCAGTTTAGTATAATCATCAATAAAAAGAATAAAATATCTATCACCAAAATAGCTCTAAGTTCTCATAGGACCACATAGCTCGGTATGAACCAACTCAAGTATCTTCTTTGTTGAATGGTATTTTCTTTTAAAACTAGACTTAGTCATCTTACCTTTTTGACATTCATGGTACATGGCATGATCAAGTTTTGTCAAGTTAGGAAATCCTCTAACTCTTCTCTTTCTACTAATCTTGATCATGTTGTCAAAGTTCACATGGCATAACTTTCTATGCCACAACCAAGCATCTTCATCCTTTATTAACAAACAAGAAGATTGATCCATATCAAGATAGAATAGATTACCTTTGGATTGTGTACTAGTTCTGACAAGTCTTCCTCCATCATCATAGATTTTCACCTTTTTTCTCTCAAAAGCCAATCGGTGGCGTGAATTGTTAAGCTGAGCCACACTTAACAAATTATAGTTTAATCCATCTACCCAATATGCATTTTCACATTGTAACTATCATTGATCATCAGTGAGCCTTTACCTCTTACCATACAAGGTGCATCATTTCCCATTCTCACAGATCCTCCATTATATTCAACAAGATGATCAAACTTCTCTACATCACTGGTCATATGACGTGTACAGCCACTGTCTATGATCCATGTATCATTTCTGCTTACTTTAGGGATCAGTGATGTCTCTTCATGTTTCTCTTCCTCTTCTGAGTCATCTTTCATAGCAACAAATGCAACTTCTTTATCATCATCAGAATCAGATTCAGTTTCAATATCTTTGGCTATGTAACATACCTTTTTGCCTTTTTCATCTTGGTTGTCTCTGTTGTAGTGTCGGTAGCCTCGGTTGACTCTTCTGAAGTGAGGTCAGTTAAGACCCAACCCTATTAAAGGTTACAAACACACTATCAGGTGTGACCTTGTTAGATGATTTTAGACTAGAAGTTATCATCCAACTAGAATTCACTATGGGGTTTATCCAGTGTCCCAATTCAAAATGTATAATTCAAAACAATTTTTTCAATTTTTGCTCGTCTTTCAAAATAAAGCATTTACTTCCAAAATTTTGAAATAACTTACAATAGGTTTGTGTCTAAACCATAGTTCATAAGGTGTTCGGTTGGAGTCCTTCAATTGTACTCGGTTAAGAACATACACAGCTATACTGGCAGCTTCCCTCCAATATGTCTGAGCGACATTTTTTTGTATCATCAATGTTCTAGCACAATCAATTATAGACCTGTTCCTCCTTTCAATAATGTCATTTTGCTAAGGTGTCCTCAATGCAGATACCTACCTTTTGATTCCATGCTCATTAAAAAAATTAGTAAATTCATCAGAGGTAAATTCACCTCCTCTATCAAATCTTAAACATTTTATTTCCTTTCCGATTTCTTTCTCTACCTTAGCTTTATACCACTTAAACATTTTGAAAGCTTCAAATTTCTCTTTCAAGAACATAACAGTCATCAGTCTAGTATAATCATCAACAAAAAGAAAAAAATATCTATCACTAGAACAACTCTGAGTTCTCATAGGACCACATAGGTCGGTATGAACCAACTCAAGTATCTTCTTTGTTGAATAGTCTTTGCTTTTAAAACTAGACTTAGTCATCTTACCTTTTTGACATTCATGGCACATGGCATGATCAGGTTTTGTCAAGTTAGGAAATCCTCTAACTCTTCTCTTTCTACTAATCTTGATCATGTTGTCAAAGTTCACATGGCATAACCTTCTGTGCCACAACCAAGTATCTTCATCCTTTATTAACAAATAATAAGACTGATCCATATCAAGATATAATAGATTACCTCTGGATTGTGTACTAGTTCCGACAAGTCTTCCTCCATCATCATAGATTTTTACCTTTTTGCTCTCAAAAGTCAGTTGGTGACCTGAATTGTTCAACTGAGCTACACTTAACAAATTATAGTTTAATCCATCTACCCAATATGCATTTTCACATTGTAATCTGTCATTGATCATCAGTGAGCCTTTACCTCTTACCATACAAGGTGCATCATTTCCCATTCTCACAGATCCTCCATTATATTCAACAAGATGATCAAACTTCTCTACATCATCGGTCATATGATGTGTACAGCCACTATCTATGAGCCATGTATTATTTCTGCTTACTTTAGAGATTAGTGCTATCTCTTCATGTTTCTCTTCCTCCTCTAAGTCATCTTTCATAGCAACAAATACAACTTCTATATCATCATCATAATTAGATTTAGTTTCAATATCTTCAGCTATGTAACATACCTTTTTGCCTTTTTCATCTCGATTGTCTTTGTTGTAGTGTCGGTAGCCTCTGTTGACTCTTCTTCCATAGCTTCTTTCAGATGGGTCTTTGGATCTATCATCATCTTTCTTCTGAGGACATCTAGCAGTGATGTGACCGAATTCTTTACAATTAAATCATGCTAAAGATAGCTTACCTATATACCTTCCTTTTTCTTTGGGAAATCTTCTGGCCATAAGTTCTTCAAGCTCTTCAAGTTCATCATCGATATTGTCATCACTATCACAATTCTTACTATTCCTGCTAGACTTTCCAATCTTCAAAGAAGACATGAAAGTGGATTCAACAGAAGGAACAACACTATTATCAAAATTATTTAATTCAAAGTTTGTAAGTTTACCAATCAGAGTGTCAAGAGTAAGGTTGGATGTAGCTCTTGTTTCATGAATTGTAGAAATCCTAATTGCATAAACCGGTATCAAAGTTATGAGAATCTTGCTTATCATTGTTTCATCATCAATCACTCCATCAGATGCTCTAATAGCATGTACCACCTCTTTGAGTCTATTTGAATATTGGACAATGTTCTCACCTTTCATTCTCATGTCATCAAATCTACCTCTCAGACTTTCAACTAGGGCTCTTTTGACATTCAGATCTCCACTGTATATTTATGCTAATTTATCCGACATTCTTTTGGTAGTTGTGCATGTCTTGATATCTTCAAATTCAACGTCAATACAGGCAGCAGCAAGTTCCATCATAGTAACATTGTGTTCATGCTTGTCCTTCAGTTGATCAATAGTTAAGGGACCAGTGGGCAGTTGCATGTAGCCATTCTCCATCAGCTCTAGTACAGAGTTCCCAATTCCAGATATGTGCAGCTTCATTCTACTTTGTCATACCATGAAGTTCTCTTTGTTTAGTTTCAGTACTTCCCTCTTATACATCTTGAGACCTTTATGCTTCAGTCCTTAAAACTCTATTCCAAGCAACCAAGGCTCTGATACCAATTGTTAGAATAACTGAGAGGGGGGGTGAATCAGTTATCTTGTGTCCCAATTCAAAATGTATAATTCAAAACAATTTCTTCAATTTTTGCTCGTCGGTAAACAATAAAAATTCTTACTGTCTGTGCTTTTACCGATTACCAGTCTAATACTGTAACAATTTACCGATCAACTTAACATATAATATGAAAAGTATGATAACAAACAAATATCACAATCAACACATAACACAAGAGATTTAACGTGGAAACCTTGTAAAGGGAAAAACCACCTAGGACTGGCAACCCAAAATTTGTTTACTCTTCTAAAGTGAGGTCGGTTAAGACCCAACCCTATTAAAGGTTAAAAAAACATTGTCAGGTGTGACCTTGTTAGAGGATTTTAGACTAGAAGTTATCATCCAACCAGCATTCACTATGGGGTTGATAGGATAACAATGTTCATTCTATGAATGATACATCATAAGACTTTCAGAGTCCACTTGGTTAAGAGATTTTAACTGTATACAATGGTTAAATATGTAACAGTAAATTACCTGCCCTAATACAACTTCAAGTGCAGATTACAGATCAATGTTTAGTCCATACAAATCCTTCTGATCAATAATTCACTTCAGATTCAATACTATATCAACTTACTATCTGTCGGTAATTTCTCTCTATAGCTCAATAATTATTCTGCAGCTCAGTTCTTACTAACCAGTATGATCAGAATACAGGAAAACCTTGTTCATGCGATATTCCTGTAGCTTCTTCTTCTTCTGGCATCTTTCATAAAGAAAATATGTTCTCTTATATAGACAAGTAAATCATTTTCTTCTCCACCATTAGATTTTTTCACTTAACCTCATTCATAGATTTTTTCGCTTCAAACTTTCTCAGTACTTGTGTCAATAACATGTTTCAATCTTTTCGGTTAGCTCTCCCCTGAATTTTGTCAGCCGTCGATCTGTGTAACAAACATTATATGTTACCTCAATGTTATACACTTGCTAGCTCAGCAATCTTATCAGCTAAACTAATCATTTAATACATTATGTTCTGCTCGGTTAATACTGCTATCGATATACACTACACTCCGTCAATGTATACTAGAAATGCTTCATTTACCGACAACACTACTTTGTTTCTTTTAGCTCTATACTTCATCATAGATGAATGCAACATAATAAAGTCAATATCACCAAGTCATAGACTCATCAATAAGTTACTCAATGTGTTCCTTATCCTCATTTGTCATGTACATCTTTCCTCATGTAGATTTTTCTGTTCTTCATCTTTTTCACCTTTCTTTAGATGTCTCGGTATAGTAACTTACAAAATAAGTGTTGTCAAACTAGTTGACATCAATGACAACATAATATTGATTTAATCATATTACATATCTAATCAACAACTCCTTAATGATCTTTAATCATAGATTCTTTAATCAGATTCCAAATCAGTTGTAGTCTAACACAAAATGCTTAGGTTCCCTTATATTTTCCTCAATTAGGTTAACTCATCTTTTGCCACTCAATCTCAATCGTAGATCTTAGGGTTAGGTTAGATTCATTGAATCTACCCACTTCATGTTCTTTGGCTCTTTTTCTAGAATCATCTCAAATCTCTTAAAAATTTACAATAAAACATTTTACAATGCATTTAATGCTTCCAAACAATCAATAAATAAAGTCAACACATTTTACATAATCCAAGAATTCAACAATGTTAGCTCCAAAATTAAATTCTCTTCAAATATAAAATTGTTGATGCTCGGTCAATACTGTGATTGTTCACTCCGTCTTCATGTAGAAAGCTCAGTCATTACTAAAACTATCTCGTCGGCTTAGACTATCTTCCTCGGCAATTTACTGATGCTCGGTCGACACTAGAATTTTTCTCAGCATATACTAACTCGGTCGACACTAACATCACTTATCTTAAACATGATTTTTCCTTTCTTTGCTCAGTTAAGCCTACCAGTTTAGTCTTCAGTCTTACTAAGATAAACAATATATTATCTCATCACTATGCAACATAGTCAAGTACACTTTGTAGTATCAAGATAACTCATCATTTCCCTTAGGTGCTATTGTTACCAACCTTACCTAGCCCCTTAGCAACACTCAAATAGATATAGTACTTTCCTAAGTAACAACAGTCTTACCAATTAAGGTTTGACATCAATGACAATACAATAATTATTTCAATTGTAGTTTCTAACATTAACCTCCAGTAACATAAATGATCATTAAAAGCCACTCAAAAGACTACTCAAAGAATGAATGTGAAAATGAAAAAGAATCCCACTCATGGCCCCTACAAATAGAGACCACTTACACACATTAAACACTTGAGCATGACAACTCACAAGACATGTGTCAATTGACACCACAAATAAATCACATTACATATAATACACATGGCATGCCAAGTAGACTAAAAATAAATAAATAAAATGAACATAATACAACAATTACATTCATACACCATTTTACAAAATTTACACTTTACAATGAGGTTAATTTCTCCCCTTGGAGATAACCTTGGCTTAAACATGATTTTACAAATATCCATCTTTAATTTCTCCTAAAAATTTCATGGTCTTTCCTGCGCACTTGACAAAGCATCAATAGCTCATGAAAAGTCAAATATCATATACATATATGTAAATGAAATACATCTAAAAATCACATTCTTAACATCAAAATCTCTAACTATATTTCATAATAATTCCTATCATTTCAACATTGCATTTCCAAAGCACATAAAGTCAAGATCAAAATGATACATGATAATCCATCAAACATAATAGCCATAATCAATTCCCATAAATTTTCCTAACATGAATGTAACATCAAGATATCATCTACAAATCAAAGATGTATCAATTACTATGCTCATAACCTACTAAATAGCATCAAAGTGAAAGTCCTATATCACCATCACATAAACATAAATCATCACATAGCATCATAATATAATGTCTCTATCTTGATAGTCCAACATAATAAAATAAAGTGTCATCATGAGTCTAAAAATGGAAAATAATTTTCTATGAACTTATGTCATGGGGTGAGGCCTCATAGACGTCATAGATCTTTGTGAAATAATTTTGGTCTTAGCATGTCAGATTAATCTGTCTACTTTGTTTTGGTTAAAATTGAAAAGACCAGAGGACTATGCTCTACTCCCTTTTTGGGTAGTATTAGAAACTCATATCCTTGAATCTGGAACCAATCTCCATGTGGTCTCTTTTGTGAGTCACCTTGAGAGAGGGTTAACCGTATTTCCTTAATTGGTTCAACCACGTGGATGGAACCTCAAGCGATAATAGCCATTTTCATCGTGGTAGAAACAACCGCTATATAAATGTCCTTGTGGAGGAAATCTTCACAGGTGTGATCTCTTGTTGGGCTATCAGATCTCTAGCAGCTCCTGATTGATTAAATTCTCAGACTATGTCAAAACCCCGGTGCACCTGGATTGGAGTTCTCCCTCTTGAGATCACAAAAGTTGCAAAGTCAGACCATTACCACAAACCCTAGTGAGGCCAAATTTTTAAGTTTCAAGAATATGTGCGTTATTGAAAAACTTTTTGGAACATACACAAGTAGTATTTCTAGGGATTAGCACAATAAGTCACTATTGCTTGTTCATGCGCAAGGTTGCTTTTTCCCTTGTTCATTGTTTTTAGATGATTTCTTGGTCCCCTTGCTTATTATTCTATGTGCTTGATATCTACTTGGTTACTTGAGACAAAATTTTACATAGATCTTCAAAAACTAGATAGAAAAATTTACAAACAAACTGATACTGAAAAACTAAAAAATTGCAAATCTGAAACAAAAATCCTTTCTGGTGTCAAAATTCATCCTAAAATCTCAAAACTTGTATCAAAGCCAAAGTAAAAGTTGTTAGAAACCTTCCAAATTTGTCAGAAATCCAATTTGCAACAACTTCCAAATTCTATCAAAACAGCGAGCTGATTCTTGTCATTTCTAGTCTTCCTTGGTCAACTTGGGTCAAATCTTAGGTGCTATGACATGTTTCTCAACATCTAAATGAACTTAAATGGTATCAAGTTGGACAAAATGACTCTTGGTCTTCTTTCTTCCACATCTCTCATGTCTTCCTAGTCTCCCATTTCCATCCTTTCTCCTATTCCTTCATGCTTCTTCCTCTTCTTCCTAAAACTCTTCACGTCTTCTTGATTCTTTTCCTCTTATTATCTTGTCTTCTTTCTTCTATTCATCTCTTCTGTCACTTCTATGCTTGATTTCTCCTCTTCCAGAACCATGAATTTCAACTATCTTGTTATGGAACCTCTCTTAAAAATGGATGATCTTGAACTCATTGCTCAATTCAAAGAGTATTATTCCAAAAATCCCATGAGTGATAAGTTTATGACAGAAATAAAAGAAAAATTGATTAAAGCAGATGCCTTTTTTAGGATCATATGCATGATCTTGTCATGACCTCCTTCTTCCAAATGTCTTTCATCTTCTAAGTCTTTTCATTCTTCCTCATCTTCCAAGTCTTCTTCCTCCACTAGGTCTTCACCTTCCTCTTCTCCATGATCTTGTTCCTCTTCTACTTTTCCCAAGAGTCTTACTTCTCTTCTCAAGACATACCATGTTGAGAAACATGATAACCCTTATGATACCTCTTCCATGAAGAGTGAAACACCCATCTTTGAAGACTATGATGACTATGATGGTGGACAATATAATGATACCTATGACACCTCTGTTCCTAAGAGTCCTCCTTATCGTGTGCTCATGCTTACTAGAAATGAGATGTCACATTGGAAAGATCATGATGGTGATCCATATGATTCTAATTTTGAAAGAGACTTTGATAATTTATGTGCACAATACCTAGATGATCCATCTGTTTCACTTGAGGAAGAGAAAGATTACCATGTTGATTATAAACATCAGTACTATAAGGATCTCTCCTCTAAGAACTCTCATACTAAAAATAAAGATTACACTCTTAAGAAAGATCATGTTAATGTTGAAGCTTTGTCTTGTGATGGTTCCCTTCCATCCCCTACTTCCTCCAATATCCATACATTTTCTAAAGCTTCCAAGTCTTTCAAATCTTTCACAAATCCTTCATTCGACAAAAATCCTAATACTTTTCATGCAATTTCCTATAGTTATCCTCAAGGGATACCTCTTAAAGATACTCAAGCTAACCTTCACTTGGCTGAAAATAGTTTCAATAATGTTAAACCTAAAGAGCTTAAGCCTTTATACGCTATAATGCCTACTTCATCTAGTCCTTCACCATCTCTTCCAAAGTCTTCCATATAATTCCAACATGCTTCCTTGTCCTTAGAAGTGGCTCCATGTCAAGAAGACTCTAAAAATGATTAAAAAAAGAACATAAAGAAAGATCAAGATCAAGAACCCTCCATGTCATCCACTCCTTTTCACAATGTCTCTTATCTGCTTCAGGGTTCTTTTGATCCTACACGTCCTTTCTCATTCATCCCACCCTATCTTAAGTCTTCTCCTAACCAAGATCAAGTTACTACTTACACCATTGAGCTTATTGATAATCAAAATAACCTTACCCCACTTCCAATTTCCAAACATGATACTTCCATTAAGGTTGGTAAAAATGGTTTTGTTACTTCCAATGTTAAGCCTATTGAAAATCAAGAGAAAAATTATGTGCTTATGCTATCCAAAGATCCTTGTCAAGATCAAAGTCTTCCATCTTCTTATTCTACCACTCTATGTTCATTTCCACTTTCTACTCTTCCTAAGTCTTTGCAAGCTTTGAACAATCCTATCAAAGAAGGTTCTCATTTTCAAGATATCCATGATTCTATTTAAAATCCTAATGGTTACTCTAAAGATGTCGATGTCCTTGGTTGTCATATAGATGTTGATGAACTTGTTGATTATCCTTTTGCGTCTTCCACTTCCATCCTTGGACCTCTTCCATTGCTACTAAGGGCTTCACGTCTACCTTCCATCTTGGGTCCTTATGTCCCTTCACTTATCCCTCATAACTCTCCTAATTCATCAACCATCTTGGGTCCTTACGTCCCTCCATCTCCTATCTTTCCTCAAGATCAACATAGATGCATACCCTTGAATCTTTTTCATCCACCCACCCATGTAAACCAGTCATATCCTCCTTCCACAAGTCTCAAGTATTTTGGAAGTCACTTGAATGTTCAATCCAAGAAAAAGAAGCAATACAAGAATCCATCAAAAAAATAAGATCACCATGTCTCCTCTAATCAACATGGAGGCATAAAGTCAAAAGAGATATCTAAGAAAAAAACTACAAGACAAGTATGGGTTCCAAAATCCATCATTAAAGATATTCTCTCTAGATCATCAAAAAGAAATGAAAATCCTACGGCTATATGGATTCTAAAATCTCTCTTGAAAGTGTCTGGTGTTGAACAAGTTAAGTTGACATTCAAGCTTCCAAAGACTTCCACTTCATCTTCTTCCAAAAATATTCTTCCATTCCATGCACCTAAACCACAACCTCTGCTATCCATTCACCATATTCCTTCACGTATTCCTTCATTCATGTTTCCTCCATCCTCTCACCACCCTTCAAGGTGTGTGTTGATGTTGACCTTGCCTTCCTTTCCATCTACCCTTTCACAATCCTTCCATTAATTATCCTTCTACCTTCTATCTTCCAACCTCACTCGCTTTACATAAAACCTTATCCTTCATTTTTCTCTTCCATCTTCCTTTCCCTATCAGTATCTTTGAGTATATCATCTTGAATCCTTGGCATATCATGATTTTATCCTTTCAAGGAGCATTATCTAAAAAATTTACCTTCTTCCAAAAAAAATAAAAAATTAAAATTAAAAAATTAAAAAATTAAAAATGTGCCTTGGTGAAAACCTAGAAACAGGTGCTTTGGTAGAAAAAGTAAAGAGAAATAAATTCATCCTATGGTGAAAACCACTCCCTTGTGGCACCTTGGATAAGTACCGTGATGAAAACCTAGTAATCAGACATCATGCGTAGTTCTTCTACATATTTTATACATTCCATCTTCTCTCTTTGATCTTGACAATGTTGATCTATACATGAACATTTGGCTATCTTGTTCAAGCTATCTTACGATGATCTTGCTTTCATTCCCTTCCTATTTAGCCTTGATATTTATTTTCCTACATTCATTTTCACCTATCACTATCATTTTCCCCTTTGGTCTTAATCTAAAAAAAAAAAAAAAAAGAATGAAACACAGTGCTATGAAGCCTCTTGACATGTCTACTCCTTTGGACTACATCCTTTCCTTCTTTGGCATTACGCTTTTGTGACTTCTTCTATGCTAACTTTTCTTTTCTTGTCCAAATGTGCTTTACATGACAATTTTTCCCTAGCTTGGGTACCCTTGAGGAGTTTTCCCTTGAAAATTTTTTCCCCTCATTCTCCTTCATTCTCTTGTCTTCCATCTCTTCCACCAACTTACTAATCACTCTTGTTCTCCACCATGCTAGACATTGGGACTACATGATATGATCTTGCTTGGGAGTTTGCAATGGAAAAAGAAGCTATCAAATATGCAAAGAACTGTCAAAAGTGCCAAGTGCATGGCAACTTAATTCATGCTCTAGGGAGAGATCTGATTCCCTTTATTGCATAATGGTCTTTTCACCAATGGGAAGTTGATCTTATAGGAGCTATATATCCTCATTCTTCTAATGGACATACCCATATCATCACAACTACAGATTATTTTACAAAATGGGTAGAAGCAGTTCCCTTAACACAAGCAACTGGGAAACAGATATCTATGTTCATCTTGAACTACATCATATGCAGATATGGGATCCCTCATTCCATAGTCACAGATAATGGAGGACAATTCAAAAACAAAGACCTAGATGATCTATTTGCTAAATTCAAGATTACACAACATTGGTCTTCTATCTACTATCCTCAAGGGAATGGACAAGCAGAGGCTTCTAACAAGAATCTATTGAAAATATTGCACTGAATAGTTAATAAAATAGGAAGAGACTAACATCTCATGATGAATCCAGCTCTCTAGGCCTATTGAACAAGTATCAGAATGCCCATAGGGGCTACACCATTCACTTTAGTTTATGGGTCTAAAGCGGTACTACCTATTGAGGTTGAAATCCCATCACTAAGAATCAGAATGCATGGTCTAGTAACTGATGATGACTATAGAGTGTCTAGGTTGCACGAATTTGAACTACTAGATGAGCGCAGACAAACAATGTATGATCATCTCAGAGTGTATCAGAAAAGAATGTCTAGAGGTTACAACAAGAAAATCAAACACATAGAATTTCAGGTTGGTGATCTAGTATTGAGAGAGAATCCTAAAAATCAATCACATAGAGAGGGCAAGGGGAAGTTTGAACCTAACTAGCTGGGTCCCTTTGTTATCACTGCTACTTTTAGCTTTGGAGCCTATCAACTCTCAACAATTGAAGGAGAACAACTCTGAGAAGCAATCAACATTCTCTATCTAAAGAAATTCTATGCCTAAGTCATTCAGTCTATGGTAAAATATCCTAAAAAATCTTAAAAATCAGAAATTTTTTTGAAAAAATGAACATCTTGGTGAAAACCTAGTAATGGGCGCCTTGATGATTCACAAAAAAATCAAAAAATATCAAAAATACAAAAAAATTGAAAAAATGAAAAATATCAAAAAACTTGGAAAAATGAAAAATATAAAAAAATGAGAAAAAGAAAAAGTGCCTTGGTGAAAACCTGGAAACAAGCGCCCTGGTAGCAAAAATAGAATCTCTACCAAGATGGTGAAAACCTGACAAACGGGTGCCACTTATTCAAAATGCTCCATCTATCAGCGCAATCTTGGTCTTTCCCAGCTTTCAGTCTTGCTTTAATTTGTACATATTTCTTGGTTTGTTCCCACATTCTTGTTTTCAATAAGTCAGTTTGTACCCCAATCAGCTCAATCGTCTGTATCCTATCAATGTTCACACTTGGGGGCAATCAATGTCATATCCTATGGCCTCCAATACATCTTAGACGAGTCATTTCCAGTCAGAATCCTTTGAAGCTTCATCCAAGTCAGTCAGTTAGTCTCCTCTCTAGAAAGGATTTTACATCTACAACAATGCAATCAAACACAAACTGAAAACAATATATGCTTTTACATGATTTTATCTCCTTATATGCTTACTGATTCGCATTGAGATTTTTGTATATTGTGTCCCTTTGAGCTCTTTGATGATGTCCTTTAAAGGATTTAGGGAGTGATGACTGGGGGCATAATCTTTTCTTTGTCTTCTACTTATATGTGAAAATCTAACAACTTTAGAAAATTTGGATTGAAATGGTGTCCGTCTGTAAGAGCCTTTATCTTGAATTGGATGGCCATGCGTACCTCGACCATTGATACCCAAAAAATTCAAGGAAGTTTGATCTAACTATTGTATTTTTGAGTGAATTCTTTCTCCTACTGTGAAACACGATCTTACCTAAGGATGTGAATGATAAAGGGTCACTACGGGTAATTCACACTAGACTTAGAATGATCTCTTGACTGTTTGATGTGTTTGTAATGCAAGGTGTATTCAGGTCATCATGATGTTTATGTTCTAATTCTTATACAAATTGCTATATCAAAATGGACATGATATTCAGGTCATCTTGGCATTTGTGCTTTGGTGCTTATATCTAATTTGACATTCCGAACATAAAATCAATATTCATATGTCTATGGTTGTCTAACCAGTGGGTGTTGTATTGATTCTTGTGCATACAAATGAATATTCATGTCTATAGTTTCCTAGCTAGTGGGCATTGTATTGATTTATCTGGTTACCTAAAAATTCAATGATGATAAACGACCGACACATGATCAGTGACGAGGTCCTAGGTCTTAGGTTGCATTTCATTCTGCATTTCATTTTACACTTTGCATGATCTCACAATGGTTGGATAAACTTCAAAGCTTAAACTATTCTTCAATCACATCTTCAAATCTAACAAGAGCTAAATCCTACAAGAAGGTTCCTCCAACAAAACAGCAGGTAGAATCCTTTTTCAAGATCAAAAATGAAATCTAAGATCATTTATATTGTAAATTGCTTGCATAATCGACCTTCAATCATCACAAAAATCTAAAATTCAACTTAACTGATTATCTTACATCAAACTATCAAAATTTCAACTTGGTCAACTATGGTCAACTCATGGTTTAACCTAGTCAAACTTGGTCTTCTAGACCTCTAACCAATGTAGAATGTGTTCTCGAGCGTGAATAACCACTTCTCAAATCAATTAACATGCTTCTAAACCATTTACCGCTAACTTTTCTTGTCAAATTTCAATTTTAATCCCGAAGGGGGCATGGTATTACACATCATTCAAAGTCTATGAATCTAAAATCTAAAAATTAAACCTTTCCTCAGTGATCAAGACAAAAACCATGTCTAGTTACTGACTCATCTAAAGTCCTCTTCGCTTGGGGAAAATCTATCATCGCTTGGGGCATATCAGATTCATCGAGATCCATATCAATCTGGTATCCTAATCTATCTTGTATATTGTATCAACTTTTCATAACCATCGGTTCATTAGTGTTATTTCCTTGGTTCTTCATAACTGAAGGGTTCAGATGTGATACCAATGTGATTCTTATTGACAATCAGGTCTGGAATCGGTCACTCACTTCTTCATAATCATAAGGTTCAGAATCAGGTGTTTTGGTACATTTTCGTAATCATCAGTTCATTGTTGATATAGCTAGCATCATCTCGATTCCTGGTCATTCTAGGCCTGGGTCAATATCTCTCTTTCCAATCTTTCAATCAGTTTCTATCTCAGAATCGGTTAATCTTTCAAATCTTTCAAATCAATCTCAAACATCTTTATCATACACATACTATTCTTTGAACCACTACACTTTGCACAGTGATTCAAAGAGGGGCAAAATGTAATACCCCAAAAATCGGCTATAGGATCATTAACCTCCTACATCAACAATTTGAGTGAAATCGACATCAAAGTCCTAACCTAATACACATCTGCACATTATCGAATTCTAATTGATTATCCTCAATTCTGCATCAGGGAGTATTCTTAAAAATATTCCTAAATTATCATAATTATTCTTAATTTAATGATTATTTGGTGATAAATCCTATTTATCCTAAAGTTTGATTAATTGAATATTCTAAATATTTAATTAATTAGATTTAATTATGCCACTTAATTATTTAATTGAATTTAATTATATTTATTCTAAATTGTATTATTTAATTCTGACAATAAATCAAAAATCTTATGAATAATTGATTAAATTCTTATTTAATTAATTAAAGTCAATTGTCAAATTTAATGATATAGTTTTTGAATTAAATTTTGATTTAATAATTGACTAACCCATAAATCAATTATTTTAAATTTAAAATCAGTTAAGTTGAGGATAAATCACTTTATTTATTTTATTAATTCATAATTAATTGTGCACATTCAAAGAGCAGTTAAACTTTGAATCAGAAAATCAATTCAAGTTATTCTAAAATTAAACTCAACCCTATTTTGAGTTGAAAGCGGATCCCAACTTCTGATTCAAGTTAAAAAGCTATTCTTGCATGATTTTGCATGATTTTGTGAGTTAACCATCTCTGATTTCTTGTTGACTCATTAATCAGCCTGAGTTCATCAAGAGTGATTTATGGCTTTTCCCATGCACCTCCAAAGCCCTGGATTTCTATAAAATCAAGGCTTCAGCTATTCATATTGATCCACGATCCACGAAATTACATCCTCACGCTGGCGAATTAGTGATCGAAGAATCTATCTTTGCAAATCAAAGGTTGTTGTGAGATTTTCATTATTTTTTAGCATTCATATCATTTAGCATATAAATTCTTAGATCAATTGCATATCATTTCAATTTCATATAGAATAGATTCATATCAGTTTTCTTCATCATAATTGCATAGAAAATACAAAAATATAGATTAATTTGCATTCATTTCATATCTAGATTCTACATTCAAATCCTTCATTTAGGTGTCATCAAGGTCACTAGTCTCGGTCTAATCTGATAATATCATACTCGCACCTACTAAAAGGTAGTAAATGGCCTGGTTAGTTTAGTTTCTATTTCATTGCAAATTTTTATTTTTGCTAACCTCTAATATTTTACTGAAGTGTTATGTCTACAACTAGGTACAAAATTCACACACACACATTCCTCATGCTAAAAAGCCAGATGCTACATCTACTTCTTGAGCCAAACAAGGATTGTGACTCTTTGGTTTTAAAGTGGTTGAGATGTAAAGTGTATTTATTGTAGGGACAACCACAAAGAAATGGTGATCAGATTTGTTTGAAGAGATCGAGGAAAAGATTGAAGACATCAACTGAGGTGGCTCGTTTACAAAATATCAGTCCAAGATCTGATCGAGGCATTTATTGTAAATCGAGTAGGGTTTTTGTAAAGTTTTAGGGTAAATTTTTGTAAACTCTAATATGATCAATAGCTTGTTGCATTTCCTTGTATATAAAAGGATTTTCCATGATCATATTAGGCATTGAGAGTCTTAGGTGTTGAGAAGATAGAAATTTTGAAACCCTAACCCTCAATCGAGAATTGTAATATTTTGTATTATTTCTTGTCAAGTAATAGAGAAAAAGCATAGGTTGATACTATTATTTAAAGGCTTGATACTTAGCATATATTGTATACAAATAATCAAAGGTTATACTTAATATAAATCTCAGGTCTTTACATCTCCTTCATGTCAAATCTGTGAATTTATGAGTCTATAAGAGACTTATGTGTATGTATTTTTGCTTTGAGTTCTGATCTAGGGTTAGATTAAATATTTCTCAAAGTTGCATACATGTTCATTTAATTTTCATGAGGATTGTTTGCAAGTAGGAAAGAGTTGGAGTATTTGTATTTATGTTCATGAGCTAAGTTCTTCAAGGATCTTTGTATTTGCTCTATTTTCTAGTGTTATTTTCCCAATGAATAAGGCACTGGCCTATGTAAACGTATCTTTATTTTATGAGGAATGATTGAAGTCATTATAGTCAGAAACACAGTAATCAAAACTAGTCATTTAATTTCATTTACTTTAAAAAATAGTTGTCCTACCCAGTGATAGAGAGTCAATGAATAATAGGTTGTTATTTAGTACTTTCTCACTGATATATGTTGTTAGATCCAGTATCAAGTTAGGAACATAATTATACCTATTGGATCAAGTGTACCCACCTTGGGTTTGCAGAGCCAAAAGTAAAGAGGGCAGTCTTGTCCCTACAGTTGGTCTAGTTACCTATAGATTTCTCATATTTGGAACTAACCCCTCCTTAAAATTAGTCTTAGGTATATTGGTATCTCATGCAGTGTAAAATATTTTCAAGAACCAACAAAATGGTGAATCTTGTTAGGAATGAATGCTAAATGTTTGGCAGTCATTCTGTAATAGTTGTTGTTGCATTCATTACTATGATTGTCATTGATGTCAACACAGTGATTTACCAGAGACTTGCAAAGAAGTAGATAGAGTTTGAATTAATGCACATGGGATATTGCAGTTGGAGCTATGCAATGTTGAGGATATACTTTTTGATATGTTATATGTCTATGTTTAAGAGCACAGATAGTAATTCATTTTTTCATGGAAGTTATGAGCATTTTGGTGGAAAAAGTATTCAGGCAGTGTTCCTGAGTAGCAATTTGTGGAAATTAGATAATATCTCCTAATCAGAATCTAGTTTTGTGTAGTTAAAGGGAATTTGAAGAAACTTTTTTAATAATGTGGATGATAGCATAAACTTCGAGGTCACACGAGTGAAGAATTATTGTATTTGGAAGCTGACAGTTTTGTGTAATTTTGATGTAGCGTGTGGAAACTTTTATTTTGTAATTGTATACCGACTCATTTGTAATTACTTGAGTGTGGTATAAAGGAAGGAATGTTTTTCCTTGTTGTATTGTAGTGGATGAAAATGAAGTAAATAAAAGAGCTAAATGTGAAAGCGAATTGTGAAGGAAGACAACAAAGTACAGAGATCTGAAATTGAGATCTTTTGTAACAGTGAGTGCGGTTTGGTAAAGTCAGAGAAGAGGTAACATATTATTCTACTGAGTAATACAAATATTATTTGGACAGTGTGTTCAATGATCTTACCATGAAGCTGTTTGGGCAGTGGGTCCTTCTATCTTCTATAACTCTTAATAGGGTTATAATCTTTTAATAGGGATTCAAAATCTCCTAACAGGGATTCATATGTACTGAATGTATTTCATAAGACTCCTAACAGAGTCCAACTTTTCACAAGGAATATTCATATTAGTGCATCTTTTTTGGGCATCATTCCCACCGGAGTTTACTCTTTGATCAAGAGGTTCCCTAGTCAACATATCTTGTGTCATTGTGTTATTGTGTATAAATATCTTTCTATGGTTGGTAATTATATTACTTACATGGTTTAATATTGTTGAAGTTGATAAAAGTTATAACTATCTGATAATTAATTCACCCCCCCCTCTTAGTTATCTTGGTGGACTTTGCTTTCTAACAATTGGTATCAGAGCAGGTCCTTGAAAAAGAAGTTTAACAACTTAAGGAGATCCATGGTGAATTTCAAGAAAGAAAGACCTAAGTTTGATGGAGTAAATATTGATAGCTGGAAACAAAAGATGAAGACACACCTACTGTGTTTAGGACCAGGTTATTGGTTGATTACAAAGAATGATAAGACTATCATTGAAGAGGAAAATCTTGAAACATGTACTGCTGATGAGAGAGATCTCTTCATGTGTATCATACTTGCAAGAGAAGCACTTTTGACAGCCCTTCCGGAGAATGAGTATAGTCAGGTAAAATGTTTGAAAAAATCTCATGAAATTTTGAATGCATTACACTCTACTTTTGAAGGTGATGAACATGCAAAAAGAGTTAGATTACATAATTGGATATGTGCATTTGAAGATATAAGAATGTTGGAAGATGAATCTATTAGAAGCTATATTGGTAGAATGTCAGAAATTGTTATAGGTATAAAATCTTGTGGAGGAACAAAGACAAAGAATGAAGTGATATGGAAAATTCTGAGAACATTGACTCTTGTATTTAAGCAGATAACACAGATGATTGAACAAGTTATACCTTGTACTACAAACTTTACAAGAGAGACTCTTCTTGGAAGATTAGAAGCAATAGAAATGAACCTGAGGTTATCAGGAGACTTACCTAGAATGGAGACAACATTCAGTGCTCTTAATGTTCACCCTACTTTTTCAAGAAGTATCAGTGTGAGCAGAGATTATGCTGGCAGCAGCAGATCTAGAAATGAAGAAGACAAGAAGATTGAAGAAGGTATTTCCTTGCTTCTGAAGAGAGAACCAGACTGTAAGAAAAATTTTAAATGTTGGACTTGTCAAGAATATGGTCATTTTGCATATAAATGTCTTAAGAGAGTTAAAAAGTATAGAAACAATTTCAAACTTAGAAGATCTGAGGAATGTTATTATGTTAATGATGAAGATCTTGAAGCTAGTATAGAGAGAACTCTAAGTGAAAGTGATATTGAGAATAATGATGACATAGGATTTGTAGCAATTAAAGAAGAGAATCCTAAAACTAATGTTAAGGAAGGAAAAGCCTTTGTTTCTCAAGTTGAAAAGAAAGTTGATTAAATTATAGACAGTGGTTGTTCACATCATATGACTAGAGACATGAAAAAGTTCATAAAGTTTAACGAATATGATGGAGGAGTTGTTAGAGTTGGAAACAATGCACCTTTCTTGATTAAAGATATAGGATCTATTATTCTTGATGGAAAGACTAATACTGATGATGTTTATTTTGTGGATGGATTGAAACATAATCTTTTGAGTGTTGGACAGTTAGTTGATAAGGGATATCAAGTTTGGTTTACTGAGAAAAGTTGTGTGATAAAGGATAAAGATGGAAATCTGATTGGAACTGGATCTAGAACTAGAGGTAATATATTTCAGTTGAATCCTACTAAGATGACATGTTTGATTACTAAAATTGATGACAGTTGGTTATGGCATAGAAGGTTTTATCATATAAACTTTGACAATATTGTGAAAGTAAGTACTACACTTGGAGTAATAGATTTACCTAAAATTATGAAGCCTACTAACATGATTTGCAAACAATGTGTGATGGCTAAACTGAAGATAAGTTCTTTTCCCAGTAAGAAGTTTACATTTGCAGAAAAGCTAGAAATTATTCATACATATTTGAGCGGTCCTACCAGGACTAGAGGATTCTATGGAGAAAGGTATTTTATGATTCTTGTTGATGATTTTACAAGAATGATGTGGATTGCATTTCTTAAAGAAAAGTCTGAAGCATTTGATAAGTTTAAGATTGTTAAGAATAAAGTTGAGAATGAATCTGGAATGAAGATTAAATGTTTGAGATCTAATAGAGGTGGAGAATTTACTTCTAGAGAGTTTAACACCTTTTGTGAAGAAAATGGCATTAAGAGACAGTTCTCAACCCCTAGAACACCTGAACAAAATTGTATTACAGAAAAAAGAAACAAATCAATGACTGAAGCAGCAAGAGCTATGTTATTTGAGAATGATTTGGTGAAGATATTCTAGAGAGAAGCAGTGAACACAACAATGTATACAATGAACAAAGTACAAATCAGAGTAGACACAGACAAGACACCCTATGAATTATGGTTTGGACATACACCCTCAGTTAAATATTTTAGAATCTTTGGAAGCAAATGTTATATAAAGAGAGATGATGATATTGAAAAGTTTGATCCTAGAAGTGATGAAGATATATTTCTTGAATATTCATTGAAATGAAAAGCCTATAGATGTTACAATAAAAGACCTAAGACTATTGTTGAAAGCGCAAATGTTAAAGTTGATGAAAAGTTCAAAATTCAAGAAAGAATGCTTGATTATGAATCAGATGAAGAAGCTCATCCTAAACCTAACACTAGATCTACTGAATTATTTTATGAGACTGACAGTGATTTTTTGAATGAAAGCCATAGTGAAGTCATTGAAGAACCTAAACCTGAAGTGAGATCTGAGACAGTGACACCTAACAAGAGTTTATCAAGAAATCATCCAATTGGGAAAATTATTGGAAGCATCAAAAGAGAAGTTCTAACTCAGAATAAGGTTTTTGATTTCTCAAATTGAACCTAAAACTACTATTGAATCTTGTGAAGATGAAAGTTGGACTAATGTTATGAAAGAAGAACTAGATTAGATTGAAAAGAACAAGACATGGGAATTGGTCCCTAGACCTAAAGATAAGAATATTTTTGGAACTAAATGGGTATTCAGAAACAAGATGAATGAACAAGGAGAAGTAGTAAGAAACAAAGAAAGATTGGTATGTAAGGGATACTCATAGCAAGAAGGAATTGACTATGAAGAAACCTTTGCACCTGTTGCAAGAATTGAAGCAGTGAGAATGTTTTTGGCTTATGCAGCTTACAAGAAATTCAAAGTATATTAGATGGATGTGAAGTCAACATTTCTAAATGGAGAATTGGAAGAAGAAGTCTACATTGAGAAGCCTAAAGTTTTTCCTTTGACTCAAGAAGGAGACATGGTATGTAAACTAAAGAAATCTTTATATGGACTAAAACAAGCACCTAGAACTTGGTATGCAAGATTGGACAAGTATTTGTTAAAGTTGGAATTTACAAAAAGAACAGCTGATAGCAATCTATAAACAAAAGAAATCGAAAATGGTTTGTTGGTTATAGTTATTTTTGTCGATGACATTATTTTTGGAGGAGAAGATGAAGCTAGTGACAAATTTGCTAATGAAATGAAGACTAAATTTGAAATGAGTATGATTGGTGAAATGAAATACTTTTTGGGATTGTAGATAACACAGAACAATGATGATATCTTTTTAAGTCAGACAAAGTACCTGAATGACTTGTTGAAAATATTTGGAATGGAGAATTGTAAACCAGTTGGACCACCTATGCTAACTGGACATAAATTATCTAGCACAGATGAAACATCGATAGTTGAACAAAAGAAATATAGATCTATGATTGGAGGATTGCAGTATTTGACTCATACAAGACCTAATATAGAACATTCAGTTGAAATTGTAAAAAGATTTCAAGCTGAACCTAGAGAATCACATTATGCAGTAGTAAAGAGGATACTGAGATATTTAAGAGGCATAATGGACTATGGATTGTGGTATGAAAAATATGATGATTTTACCCTATGTGCATATACAGATGCTGATTGGGGAAGTAGTGTTGATGATAAGAAAAACACCAGTGGTGGAGCATTTTTCCTGGGAGGAAGATTGGGTTCTTGGTTAAGCAAGAACCAAAATTGTATCTCACAAAGTATAGCAGAAGCAGAATATGTAGCAGCAGCAAACAATTGTAACTAGATAATTTGGATGAAGAAAATGTTGAAGGATATTAGAATGAAGTTTGTTGAACCTATAGTCATACATTGTGACAACACCAGCACAATTAGTGTGTCTAAGAACCCTATATTACATTCTAAGACAAAACATCTAGAGATTAAGTATCATGTTGTAAGAGAGAAATTTGCTGAGAAGGAAGTCAGACTTGAGTACATAAGTAAAAAGGAGAAAATAGCAGATATATTTACAAAGCCTTTGCCTAAGGATACATTTGAGTATCTGAGAGGTATGCTTGGGGTTATGCCCTAGCCTACTTTTGAGAAGTGATGCAGTTGGTTGCATCCATCCAGTAGTATACGAGCCTTATCTTTCTTCTGGACTGGATGTTGGTACTTCCTCTATGGGAGAGTATGTGTATCTAAGCTGAGTCATGAGGACTCTAGTGAATGTATTTTTTGAATAGTGTCTTTTGACATTTAAGTTGTTATTGACATAATGATGAAATTTCTATCATTGATGTCAATGGGGGAGAAGTGTACATGAAAAAATTATTTGTACTATCTGAATAGGAAAATGAAGAAAGATTTGATTGATGAAGAGGACTAGAAGCAGAAGTGTTGCAGTTTTGGATTTTATGAATATTGGATGTTTTTTTATCTATGTTGCCATCAATGCCAATTGGGGAGATTGTTAGGAATGAATGCTAAATATTTGGAAGACATTCTGTAACAGTTGTTGTTGCATTTATGACTATGATTGTCATTGATGTCAACATAGTGATTTATTGAAGACTTGCAGAGAAGCAGACAGAGTTTGAATTAGCGCACGTGGGATATTGTAGTTGGAGCTATGCGATGTTGAGGATATACTCTTTGATATTTTATATTCTATGGTTAAGAGTGCAGGCAGTAATTCATTTTTTCATGAAAGTTATGAGCATTTTGGTGGAAGCAGTATTCAGGCAGTGTTCCTGAGTAGCGATTTGTGAAAATTGGATGATAACTCCTAATCAGGATGGAATCAAGTTTTGCACAATTAAAGGGAAGTTGAAGACACATTTTTAGTGACATGGATAACAGTGCATACTTTGAGCTCACACGAGTGAAGAATTATTGTATTTGGAAGCTGACAGTTTTGTGTAATTTTGATGTAGCGTGTGGAAACTTTTATTTTGTAATTGTATGCCGACTCATTTGTAATTACTTGAGTGTGATATAAAGGAAGGAATGTTTTTCCTTTTTGTATTGTAGTGGATGAAAATGAAGTGAAGAAAATAACTAAATGTGAAAGTGAATTGTGAAGGAAGACATGTGAAGTACAGAGATCTAAAATTGAGATCTGGTGTAACAGTGAGTGTGGTTTGGCACAGTCACAGAAGAGGTAACATATTATTTTTTTGAGCAATACAAAGATTATTTGGATAGTGTGTTCAATGATCTTACCCTGAAGCTATTTTGGCAGTGGGTCCTTTTGTCTTCCATAACTCTTAACAGGGTTAGAATCTTTTAACAGGGATTCAAAATCTCCTAACAGGGATTCATATGTATTGAATGTATTTCATAAGACTCCTAATAGAATCCATTCTTTCACAAGGAATATTCATATTATTTTGTGGGCATCATTCCCACCAGGGTTTACTCTTTGATCAAGACATTCCCTAGTCAACATATCTTGTGTCATTGTGTTATTGTGTATGAATATCTTTCTATGGTTGGTAATTATATTGCTTACATGGTTTAATGTTGTTGAAGTTGATAAAAGTTATAATTATCTGATAACTAATTCACCCCCCCCCTCTCAGTTATCTTGGTGGACTTTACTTTCTAACAACTCTACTGGGGAAAGTATAGAGTTTGTGTCAAATAATGTAGGTACAAGTTGAGCTGGACTCCTGGCCTGCTTATTTAAAGTTTGTTAGTTACCATTGAACACACAGTGTTGTTTCTTTTTCTCTAAAATTTTCCTACTCTTTCTTATTGTTTTCCTTGATCACAAGAGGAATATCTTATAAAGAATCATAGCTTACTTGGGTGGTGACTCAAATAGATCTCTGTATGAGTGCTAATTAAAAAATCATTTTGTTACAATGAGTTTCAAGAATACAAGGTCCTAGAGAAAAGAACATCCAAAGGAAATTTTGGAAGGTGAACTTCCAACCACATCTAGACATTGTCAAATTAGAAGAGAGAAGAGTACTAATGATATGTCCTTTGCATGGAAGCAGAAGGGAAATTCAAGACAAGAAAGTCTTTCCCATCCTAGCCAGGAAGGAAATGCCTCAGAGTATGAAGAGGCTATTGACTTAGGTTTGAACCAATATGAGGACTATTATTTTCCTTCAGAGAGAGAGGGTGAGAAATTACAATATAACAAGAAAATAGTCCCTAATAAATAGCATGGAGTAGAGAGGTGGTCTAGAAGCAAAAGTAGAAATAGACAAGATTTTGCCCCTCCTTTCACCCTTGGTTCTTCATTAAACCAAGGTCTCCATGAATCCCAAGATTGGCAAGAAGAACCCTAGGCACACTAGGCTGAGTCTAAAACAACTTTACCAGATTTTGAGGAATTTTTTTAAGAAGTATTTGAATTAGAAAGGAAAATTTGTGAGAAAGTAGCTATTAGGAAAAGAAGAGAAAAGGAAAAGGAAGAGAAAATCAGATATGCTATGATAAGAGCTGAGCAATTGAAAAGAAAATTGTTAGACCTTAAAGCCATAAATCATGTTCCTATGCCTGAACAAATGAGGGAGCAACCCATTATCCAAGAGATTTTTGAGATAAGAAACCCCAGGGATAGAGGTAAACAAAAGGTTATAGGAGTTTCAATTGATGAGCCCCTAGGCCCTAAAGATCCCATAGACCAAGTTTTAAGGTAGGAGGCTGACCTTGAAAAGGCTAAGAGGGAAAAGGAAATGTTGGCCAAGGAGTTGGAAAAGGCAAAATTGGAAGCTACGGCTCTAGAAATGAGAAAGAAGATAGATTTTCTCAAACAATCTGCAAGACCTACTAATGTTGCTACCTCTTCTTTAACACAAGGAGTGAATTCTACTAATATTGCTAACCAGGTAATAAGTATTCCTCCACCAGGTGGACTCAAGATTTTTGCTATGTCAAATACTAATGCATCAACATCCCAAGGTGTTGGTTTGTCTAATGCATGGCCAATTCATGAAAGATGTAAATAGTTGGTTTTTAAAGGCATTCCTAGATACCCCAACCCTATCCTTGAAGAGATTAGAAAGAAGCTTCCAAAGTTCACTGGTAGTAATGTTATCACCTGTGAAGAACACTTTAACAAGTTCATTGATGTGATAGATGATTACAACATTGTGCTAGATGATGTAATAATGAAGTTGTTTGTACAATCCTTAACTGAAGATTCAAGGGATTGGTTTAGGGCTTTACCACATGGTAGCATAGGTTCATGGGATTAGCTGAAACATTTTTTCAAGGAACAATATGGTGATAAGACAAATGAGGGATTTATGTTAAATGAATTTAATAACATTAAGAAAATTTTCAATGAGGATGTTATTGAATTTAATATCAGGTTTTAGAAGGCCATGCATAAGCTCTTGCAAGTTATTAGGTTGGATGATAGGGTCTGTCTTGTCACTTATTTAAATGCCTTTGATTCTAAGATGGGATACCTTTTAAGAGATAAGAATCCAAGGAATATTGAAGAAGTTTATAAGTTGGCTATAAATATAGAGAGTAATCGTAGAATCTTAGGGAAATTGGGAAGAAGGGATGATAAAAAGTTACAAATGTTGAACAGAAAGGAACTAGGAAAGCCTACAAGTGCAAAACCAAAGGATGATGATAGTTTAAAGCATATTTTAAAAGCTATAAAGGATTTTAAGCCTGGTGAAAACAAAAGCAATAGGGTTGCAGGTAATGACAAGCCTGCCTTTAACAATTTTAGAAAGTTGCTAGGGATGCAGAATTATCCTTATAATACTCAATGGAAAGATGGGAAACCTATACTCCCAGAAAGAAAGGATAAACCAAATGACAGGACCCCTAATCCATTACAAAGGAATTCAATGAATATGGTTGAAGAGGTCCCATGGTGTATTGTATGTCAATCACCACTGATCCTAACTATTATGTCATATCCTAGAGTGTCTCTACACAAAAGGAACAAGAGTGTAATGAGGAAGAGCCCTATGATGACCAGGGATGTGGTATGACTTCCTCCCACCTTTAGGATGAAGTTGATTCTACCGAGGAAGATGAGAATCAAGATGTTTAAAATTCCCAAGTTAGAAATGAATCATAACATCAGCAAATTTTTTGAGATGAGGAAGATGATAAATTAGATAATATCCAGTGCAATGCCTTAAAAAATGAGGAGACAATTGTTTTAAGGAGGCCATCTGATGAGGAAATAGCTTTGATAATAGTAGATATGATTACCCTGGCAAAGACAAGTTACAGTCTAAGAAATAGAGTAGTAGGTGACCCAAGTCAGAAGCCTACTAGTATATTTTTTTTAAATAGAAAAAGATGCTAAGGTACCCCAAAACAAGCAAAAGGGGGTTAATACTGTTAGCAAGGTCAAAGTGAAGAAAAATGTTAAACCTAACATTATTTATAAAGTAAAGACTAAAACCTCAGAGGAGGTTGTTCCCCCTTTACAGAAGGAGGTTAAAATCTAGACTAAGGAACCCCCGAATACATTCACACAGAATGATGATAAAGAGACTGCAAATGTGAAACAGGATGTGTTTGATTCAAAATATGTTCCAATTGATATGAGTATGTTACTATCATAGATTACTGTTAAGGTCCCTTTGCTGGAGATGATGAGGATAGAGGAACATAAAGAAAAGGCTCTGAATTGGGTGAATCGTGTAGTATCCATAGATACCCAAAAGACAGAAAGGATTGATAAACAAGTGGAAACTTTGAATGATGAGAATGAAGGTCATAATGAAGAAATTATCTCTAAAATTCCTCAAATTTATTTGGACACAAATATTGTTAGTACATTGGTAGGTACAGTTGATTCTTTCTTTTTAACCTTGCTGATAAATGGAAAGCTATTAAAAAATTGTATGATTGATTCAAGAGCATGAAACACTGTTATGCCAATGGAAGCTATGAAGTCACTAGGGTTGAAGGTGGATACTCCACATGGGAGATGTTAGGCTATGGACTCAAGAGAAGTACCAGTTGTGGGTACTATCAAATCTTTACCTTATAATTTGGCAGCTTACCCTAGCAAACAATTAACCATGAGTGTTTTGGTTGTTGATATTCCTCCTCGGTATGGGATGTTATTGTCAAGATAGTAGAGTGCTTCTATGGGAGGCAACAACCAATGTGATTTATCATTTTCTACCTTTAACTTTGAAGGAAAAAATATCAAGGTTTCCAGGGAACCTAGGACCCCACAGATGATTGAGGAAGAAGAGGACACCATGAACTGCTTTTTAGATATTGACATTAATGCTTTCATAGTCCAGGATAAGGAAATAGAGGAAGATGTTGAATCTTCCCTTGTATCAAGTGTCCAAGAGGAATGGACTAACCTTGACAGTCTATGGACTATGTATTTTGATGGAGCAAGCTCAAAAGAGGGGTCTGGAGCTGGAATATTGCTCATATCTCCAAATGGTAAAAATTTCAAATTCTCTTTCACTTCACTATTCTCATGTACAAATAATGTTGTAGAGTATGAGGCTTTGTTAATTGGCCTAAGATTAGCATCAAGACATGGCATAAAGTGCTTAAAAGTGGTGGATGATTCTGAGTTAATATTTTCTCAAGTTAGATCATAGTATGCATCAAAGAATTAGAAATTAAAATAGTATAGAAATGTAGTATGGGATGAAATTGAAAGATTCAATGCTTTTAACATTTTTTGGGTGGAAAGAAGTCAAAATAGAATGGTTGATTTATTAGCTAATGTGGCTTTAAGGCCATAAGATATTAAATTTGTAGATATATCTAATATAGAGGTTCAAGCTAGACCTTCGATCCCTGAGAATGTGGAAAATTGACAAGTTTTTTCTGATGACCAAGACATTTTGAGATTTTTGCAATGTGAATCTCATTTTGGTGACAAAGAGATGGATTTCAGTGCTTATGTTGATACAGTAAATGGTAAAGAAGTTGTTTTTGGAAAGGAGGTACTGCAATTGAAATCAAATAGACCCCCTAAGGGATTAGTTTCTCTTGAGAGGGCATTTGACAATAAAGACAAGGTTTTCTCGACTAATACTGATAAATCAAATGACCATGAGGAAATCAATTTAGGAACAAGAATGGTACCTAAGAAGGTTTACATTGGCAAGTGCCTATCCCCTAGAACCAAGAAGAGTTTGATTGATCTCCTTAGGAAGTTTAGACATATTTTTGCATGGTCTTATGAAGACCTCAAGGCTTATAGAGAATACTTGTTTCAACATGAAATCCCATTGAAAGAAGGTACTAAGCCTTTCAGACAAAAATTAAGACCTGTCAATCCTACTCTGGCACCCATGATGCAAGGAGAGCTCAAAAAAATGATAGATGTTGGGATAATCAAGCCTATTAGGCATTCCACTTGGGTCTCAAATCTGGTTCTTGTCAGGAAAAAGAATCATGATATCATACTTTGTGTTGATTTCAGGAACTTAAACATAAATTCCTTAAAAGACAATTATTTTTTACCTAATATGGAAAATATGTTCCAAAAAGCAACTGGGTCAGAATTGATGTCCATGATGGATGGCTTTTCTGGATATAATCAGGTCATGGTTAAGGAATCAGAACAATTCAAGACTGTGTTTACTACCCCTTGGGGGACATATGTGTATGTAAGAATGCCCTTTGGATTAACTAATCCTGGTGCCACTTTCCAGAGAGCTATGGATGTAGCTTTTGTAGATTTCATTGAGAGACTTATGGTGGTGTATCAAGATGACCTTACAACATTTTCAGCCAAAGAGGAGCAACATTGCCAACACTTGGAAAAAAATTTCATCAAAGCCTTAGAATATGGGGTTTCTTTAAACCCAAAGAAATGTGTCTTTGGTGTTGTGGAAGAAAAACTTCTAGGGCATATTGTTTCAAAAGATGGGGTGAGAATAGACCCTAAGAGGGTTGAAGCTATTGAAAAATTGTCCCAACCAAAGAATGTCAAAGGAGTACAATCCTTTTTAGGACAAGTAATTTTTTTAAGGAGATTTATTACAAACTTTGCAGAAATCAGTATCCCTATATTAAGAATGCTAAAGAAGGGAGCAAAGGTTGAGTGGAATGTTGAGGTAGTAGAGGCTTTCAAGAATATAAAATAGGCTATTAAAAATGCCCCAATTTTGAAAACACCAGATTACAAAAAACCCCTACAAATCTTTTCTTTTGCATCCGCCCACACTGTTGCAGCAGTATTATTGCAAAAGAATGTAGAAGGATTTGAGCAACCTCTTTCCATTTTTAGTAAAACCTTACAGGTAGCTGAATTAAATTATGACATTATTGAAAAGAAATCCTATGCCTTGGTTAAGGCTATCAAAGCATTTAGATGCTACTTGGTTGGAGCTACAGTAATTGCTTATGTCCCAAGTGCTGCAGTCAAAGATATTTTGGTCCAACAAGAAGTTTCAAGAAGGAAGTGTAAATGGAGCAATCGGATCCAAGAATTTAATATTGATATCCATATCATAAAGTTGGTGAGAGGCTTAGGCCTTGCAAAGCTGATGGCCCAAAGCAATTTGGCTACAAATCAGATAAATATATTGGAAGAAGAACAAAGGCCTTTTGTTTGCAATATAGATTGTTGTGAATGGTATAAGGACATTATTAGGTACCTGCAAAGAATGATCCTACCTCCTAGGATGGATGACAACAAAAAGAGGACTATTAGGCTCCATTCTGTGAAGTATGTAATCATAGGTGTTGAATTGTGGTGGAGAAGTAGTGAGGAGGTCTTGCTCAGATGTGTAGATCAAGATAAATCCAAAATCTTACTAAATGAAATGCACAATGGGGTTTGTGGGGGACATTATATGGAAAAGATCATAGCACACAAGATTATTAGATTAGGTTTTTGGTGGCCAACACTTTTCAAAGATGCCCACCAATTTATTAAAATATGTGACCCCTGTCAAAGGTTTGCTAGAAAACTAAAATTCAATGGGAATTTACCTCTCAAGCCTGTTGCAGTGCAGACCCCTTTCCAAAAGTGGGCTATGGATTCTATTGGTGAGATTCCCAATAAATCTAGTGGTGGACATTCTTATATTTTGGTAGCAACAAATTATTTCACAAAGTGAGTTGAAGCAATCGCTTCTAGAAAAGCAACTAGTAAACTTTTAATGGACTTTATGATGCAAAATATTCTTACTAGGTTTGGTTGCCCAGAAATAGTGGTGGTAGATAATGCAATGTGTTTTAGATTAGATGAGTTTGTTGAGTTTTGTTAGGAAAATGGTATAAATATTTCATACTCATATCCCTATCATCCACAAGGAAATGGCCAAGCTGAATCCAGTAACAAAAGCTTGATTAAGATATTGAAAAGAGTACTGGATAAGAATAAAAGGGCTTGGCATTCAAAGTTGTTGCAAGAATTATGGGCTGATAGGGTTACTCTTAAAAAGTCAATAGGATGTGCCCCTTTTGACTTAGTGTATGGAATCAATGTAAGATTACCCCAAAATAATTTGTTGCAAATGTATCAATTCATCCAAACATATGATAGTTATTTGGAAGATGAAATGACAATCAGAATTAATGATTTGATCTAGCCGAATGAAGTAAGAGGTGATGCACATACAAGAAATGAAAAGATTCAGGCCTAGTGTAAGGTTTTATATGACAAAAGGACTACTCAAAGAGGTTTTGTAAATGGTGATCTTGTGTTGATGTGGAATGCAAGATTGGAAAGCAAGGGAAAACATAGAAAATTTGATCCCATTTGCCTGGGCCCTTACATCATTGAAGAAAATTAGGGAACATGTTCGTACATGTTGAAAAATCTGATAGGAGAACTCATGGAGTTGTTGTTAGAATAACTAAGAGGGGGGTGAATCAGTTAATCACTGTCCCAATACAAAATGTATAATCCAAAAACAAATACTTCAATTTCTACTGCTCGGTAACTTAAAATACTTTAACTATTTGTGCATTTACTGATTACCAGTCTAAAACTTATAGTAGTTATAGATCAAATAAAATATGCAACATGTAAATATAACATCAAAAAAAACATCACAATCAACACATAATATAAGAGATTTAACGTGGAAACCCTATGAAGGGAAAAACCACCTGGGACCGACAACCCAAAAATATTCACTCTTCTAAAGTGAGGTCAGTGAAGACCCAACCCTGTTAAAGGTTACAAACACATTGTTAGGTGTGACCTTGTTAGAGGATTTAAGACCAACCGTTATTGTCTAACCAACAGTCACTATGGGGTTGACAGGATAACAATGTTCATTCTATGAATGATACATAATAAGACTTTCTTAGTCCACTTGATTAAGAGATTTGACTGTGTACAATGGTTAAATATGTAACAGTAGGTGATCTATCTTAATACAACTTCAATTGCAAATTACAGATCAATGTTCAGCTCATACAAATCTTTCTGATCAATGTAACATTTCTAATTCAACAATATATCAACTTACTATTCCTTGGTAATCACTCTCTATCACTCGGTAATGCTCTGCGGTAGGGTTCTCCTTAACCAATATGATCAGAATGCATGAAAACTTGTTCACGAGATGATTCTACAGTTTCCTTTTCTTCCTGCATCACACTCGTGAAATCTCCAGTCTCTTAGATAGACATGTAAACCATTTTCTTCTGCTCCATGCATAATACCAAATGACTTTGATTACTTAAGAGCCGATAACTACTATTGGTCGATATTAGTAAGGTGAGCATAAGTAATGTTTATACATATAATAGTGCATATCAATAGTAATGCTTTGATAACAATACATTTTTCCACTTAATCATATTCATTTATTTTACCTCTTAAACATACCTCAACACTTGTGTCAATAACACATTTGATTCTCATCCTTTAGATCTTTCCTGAATTTTGTTAGCCATCGATTTGTGTAACAAACATTATCTATTTCCTCAAAATCATACACTTTCTAGCTCATCAATCTTATCGGCTAAACTAATCATTTAATTCATTTTGTTCTTCTTAGTTAACAAATAAATTCGTTGGTGAACACAAGCTCAGTTTATACTATTCTCGGTATACACTACACTCTGTCAGTGTATAGTGAAATGCTTCATCAACCGACAACACTGCTTTGTGTCTTTCAGCTCTTTTCCTCATGATAGATGAATGAAACATAATCAATTCAATAACATAAAGTCATAGAATCATCAAAAAGTTACTCAATATATTCCTTATCCTCATCTTTCATATCCATCTTCCTCATGTAATTATTTTTGTTCTTCATGTCTTTCACTCTTTTTCTACAGATGTTTCGGTATAGTAACTTACAAGATAAGTGTTGTCAAACTAGTTGACATCAATGAAAACATAATATTGATTTAATCATATTAAATATCTAATCAATTTGCTCAGTGATCTTAAATCACAGATTCTTCAATCAGGTTCTAAATCAGTTGTAGTTCATCAATCTCTCCCTTTGGCATTGATGGCAACTCAAGAAATATCAAATATACCATACACATACCAAACATGTATTCTACAACTCTGTGAACAAATGTTGTACAAGCTCTCCCTAGCTTAATATGTTTAATCACTACGTTACTCAATAGCATTTACAAAATATAGCTTTGTCAATCTGCAAATATGATCTTTTCAGCTCTTAGATTCCTTCTTCTATTCTTAGTAACTGATCTTCAGTGCTCTCCCTTCTTCAATTTTTCTCTACCTCAGATAGTTCTCATCGATGCATATTGTTTCATATATTTCATATTGTTTATCTCTCCCTTTGACAACAATGCCAAAGAAACAAATAAACATACAACTCTGTAGTAGCCAAGTAACTCTTTGTTTGTCTGGTGCATACTCTGTATCTCTGTATACTGATATACCAATTTGTTCCAGTATCTTTTCACAACCTTAGACATGATCCAAAGTATGAACTATGCTGCATCAACATGTATGATCTTCTAATAGGATTAGGCTGATGCAACATCTGGATCACCTTAGTGACCGATAGACAAGGGACGGACCCCTAGTCTAGTCCTCAAGTACTCAAATGTGTCCTTTGGTAGAGCTTTTGTAAATATATCTACAAGTTTTTCTTTTGATGTAACAAACTCTAGCTTAATTTGCTTCTTTAGTACTTGTTCTCTCAAGTAGTGATACTTAATTGATATATGCTTTGTTTTAGAATGCATCACTAGATTCTTTGAAATGTTTATTGCACTGGTGTTATCACAGTATATAATCATTGGCTCAGTGATTATCTCATTCATACCTTCCAGAACTTGCTTAATAGATGCAATGTTTGAATGGTTTGTAGCAGCAGCAACATACTCTGCTTCGGCTATAGACTAAGAAATGCAAGCCTGCTTCTTACTTGTCCATGTAACAAGTATTTCACCAAACAAAAATGCTCCTCCGATGGTACTTTTTCTACCATCCACATTTCCAGCCCAATCAGCATCGGTATAGACTCTGAGTTCAAACTTGTCTTCCTTAGGATACCATAATCCATAGTCTTCTATTTTCTTTAGGTATCTTAAGATTCTTTTAGTAGAAATCATGTGTGATTCTCTAGGATTAGCTGAAAATCTAGCAGCTATTCCCATAGCATGTGCTATGTCTAGTCTACTATGAACTACATACATTAACTTACCAATCATTGATTGGTACAATGTTTGGTTTACCTCTATAGTTTCATCTTCCTTAGTCAGTTTACATCCAGTAGCCATCGGTGTTCCCACAAGTTTAGCATCTTCCATGCCAAATGTTTTCAGTACTTCCTTGATATATTTTGATTGTGAGATTAATATCCCATCACTCTGCTGAGTCACTTGTAGTCCTAGAAAGAACTTAATCTTTTCGAACATAGACATTTCAAATTCATTCCTCATTTCATCAACAAAGGCTTTACATATTTGATCTCGACCTCCAAATATAATGTCATCCACAAAAATTTCAGCAATAAGAATTGTATCATCAATATCTCCTTTCATATACAGATTGTTGTTCTCACTTGTTCTTACAAATCCTATACTTAACAAATAAGTATGCAGCCTCTCATACCAGGCTCTTGGTGCTTGCTTCAAACCATATAAAGCTTTATGTAATCTACATACCATATCTTTCTTTTTTGGATCAACAAACCCTTCAGGTTGTTCTATGTAGTCTTCTTCTTCAAGTATTCCATTTAGAAACATTGACTTGACATCCATTTGATATACTTTGAATTTCTTGTGTCCAGCATATGCAAGTAGAATTCTGACTCCTTCCAATCTAGCAACAGGTGAAAATATTTCACCATAATCTATGCCTTCCTCCTGTGCATATCCTTTGCATACCAATCTAGCTTTATTTCTGGTCACTTCTCCATTCTCATTCTGCTTGTTCCTAAATATCCACTTAGTACCGATAATATTCTTATCTTTAGGTTGGGGTACTAAGGTCCAAGTTTTATTCTTTTCTATCTGTTCTATTTCCTCTTTCATTGCATTAACCCATTCATCATTTTCTAATGCAACTTTTACATTTTTCGGCTCATAATCATAAACTAGACATGTACCTTATCTTGCTTTACTCCTTGTTTGCATGCCAACTTTTTTGTCTCTAATAATTTGTGTTTCAGGATGATGTCTTCTGACAAAACTTGCCAATATCCTATTTATCCTTTCTTGTTCATCCTGTGCAGGTTCATTTTCTTGCTCGGTATGGCAATCCTACTCATCGATTTCTCTTTCCTGTTGTTCAGTATTGTTTTCCTGCTGACCGGTTATCACAAGCTGCAGCTTCAGTGGATACTCTAGTTTTTCAATGTAAGTGAATCTATCGTAGTCTTATGGTTCTTTTCTACTTTCCTCTATGTTATTTTCATCAAACTCATCCACTCGAACATTAGTGCTTTCAATCATTTTATTAGTAGTTTTATTCAGACATTTATATGCTTTTCTTTTACTGGAATATCCTAGAAATATCCCTTCATCACCTTTTGAGTCAAATTTACCATTTCTCTCATCTTTCAGAATAAAACATTTGCTTCCAAAAATGTTGAAATAACTTACAATAGGTTTGTGTCCAAACCACAACTCATAGGGTGTCTTGTTGGTGTTCTTCAATTGAACTCGGTTCAATACATAAACAGTTGTACTAATAGCTTCCCTCCCGTATGTCTAAGAAACATTCTTTTGCAGCATCAATCTCCTAGCATAGTCAACTATTGACTTGTGTGTGTGTGAAAATTGTACCTGATCTATAGACACAACACTTCAGTAAAATATTAGAGGTTAGCTATAATCAAATCATGCAAAATTAAAATCTAATCTAACCAAGTGATTTACTGTCTTCTAGTAGGTGCGAGATTAATGTTCTCAGATTGTTATCGAGATCAGTGACCTAGACGACACCTAAATGAAAGATTTGAATGCAATTGATCTAGATATGAATTGAATGCAATTAATCTATATTTTTTTGATTTTCTATGCAATAATAATGAAAAACTGATATGAATCTATGCTAATATGGAAATTGATATGCTAAAATGATCTAACAATGATATGAAAAAGAATCTAAATGAATGTAAAAAAAAAAAAAAAAATTGATCTCACAATAGCCTTGATTCACAATAAGCTTTGATTCTCCCAATTCCAATTCTCCAGCGTGATTATGCAAAAATATGAGATGCTTGGATGCAAATTTGAGAGATGAATTATGAAGAGCTGAGCCTTGGTTTTATAGAAATCCAGGGCTTTGGAGGTGCATGGAAAAAAGCCATAAATCACTCAAATAACTCAGGTTGATTTTTGAGTTATTTTTAAATAAAGATAATTAAGTCACAAAAATCATGCAAAACAATAGTTCAACTCGAATTAGAAGTTTAGATCAACTTTCAAACTCAAAAAGATGTTGAGTTTCAAAAAACTAACAACTTGCATTGATTTTCTAATTTGAGTTTAATTGGTCCTTGAATGTGCAAATGGATAATTATGATTTAATAAATAAATAAAGTGATTTATTCTCCACTTAACTGATTTTTGAAATAAAATAATTAATTTATGGGTTAATTAACTATTTTATCAAACTTTTATTAAAAACTATATTATTAAATAATGACAACTTGCTTTAATTAATTAAATAAGAATTTAATCAATTATTCATAGGATATTAGATTTATTGTCAAAATTAAATAATATAATTAATAATAGATAGAATTAAATTTAATTACATAATTAAGTGGAAAGATATTAAATCTAATTAATTAAATATGAAAATATTCAATTAATCAAACTTAAATGTGATTTATTGCCAAATAATCATTAAATTAAAGATAATTAAGATAGTTAAAAATATTGCTAGGAATATTCCCCGATGCAAAATTTAAGATAATCAATTAGGATTCGATGATGTGCAGATGTGCCTTAGATTAGGACTTCGATGTTGATTTCGTTTGATTTGTAGATATAGAAGATTAATGAACTTATAGCCCATTTTTGGGGTATTACATTTTGCCCCTCTTTGAATTGTTGTGCAAAGTGTAGTGGTTCAAAGATAGTCTATGTTTGATAGAGATATGAAACAGATTCGAAATTGATAATTGATATGAGACAGAAGTTGATTGATATTGATTTGATATGAAGATAGTAGGTCCTGAATGACCAAAGATAATGTTCACTATAACAGCAAATGAGCCTATGATTGCGAAAAAGTGTCAAAACACCTGATTCCAAACCTTATGATTGCGAAGAAGTGAGTGACCGATTCTAGACTCGATTATCTTAGTAGAACCATGATAGAGGTATCACATCTAAACCCTTCAGTTGCCGAAGAACCAAGGAAAGAACACTATGATCTGATGGTTGCAAAAACTGATATAGTTTTGTTAGTGAACAGATTGTCCTTTGAACTTTGTTTGTTAAATCTACTCTATGCCCAATATCATAAAGAACAAAGTGCTCACAACAGTTGAGAAAGCATTAAGACCTATTTCAACTTTCTCTCTGAATTTTCTCTAAGGTACAGCTCCCTTATTGAATTTTCAATAAGATCTTTTCTTTCTTAATACTTAATTTCCTTTTTTAAACTTTTACCAGAAAGTGCGTAAGGAACACTCAACTACTCCTAGGTAGTGAGGAAACTATAAAAGAATCAGCAGCAGAAACACAAATACAAGAGAACTCACTTCAAAGAATGAATTCCTAATGAGATTTCAACATGAAACTACTGAAAAATAGGGAATTTTAAGAAACTTACTACTAAATAACAGCAACTTGGAAAATCTTGAACCATTAAAACGTATCCACAAAGTGATATCGATTCAATTCTCTGAACGCAAAGTTTCAAGAGCACAATCCAAAATCTTTCATATATATCTATTTAACTTTCGAGCACAAAGTCTTAAAAAGCTGAATATGCATATATTATCCACAACTACTGTCTTTTTCAGAAAGAAAAACTATCTATTCCTACTATCTACTATTCTATCTCTCCCTTGCTAAAAAAAACCGTTTCTAATGCCCCAGCATTTATAGTTTAAAAATCCCGTAGGGCCTCCCTGAAAACTCAGCCCTCACGGGTTAGAACAAGCAACCGTTATCGAATCAAAGCTAAGCAGTTAATTCAAGAAATGACACCAACGGGTGTCGATTCAACTTCCGGTATCCTCGCCGCCTTCTTCTTCTCCAACGGTCTGACGTACCAGCTTCCAGCTCCTGAAGGTAGATAGGAATTCTTGGGTAGCATGTGAGTAAGGGCTCTTTAAGCTCATGAGTCTGGCTCTGCATGCATCTTTCTGCCACCTGTATTCTTTCACTTTCAAGCTCTGACGCGGCATCAACTTTTCATTAAGGCGTAGCATAGATTCAATACTCGCTAGTGAAGTGAGGTCTTCGGCCTTAAGCGCTTCCTTATCCCTGACCTGTTCGACCGCCTCGGTGAAGCTCTTGATCAGAACCTCCATGTCTATGTTGCCTTCCTCAAGTTGCAGAATACCTGTGGGATTGACAATTTTCATATCTTTCATGAATTCTTCGTGCATCTCCGCTATTCTGTTTTCAATGCTCTGCACCTCCTCAATGGCTCCTTTATAGATGGATTCCTTCCAAGTAGTATTACTTTTCAATATGAACAGTATACAGGGGTCCACGGCTTTCATGGGATTTTCTTTCAGAAACTTGAGGACTCCATATTTTTCTACTTCCGTTACCTGGAAGACCGTAACCTGGCATTTTGATAGTTTTGTTTCCCATGTTGGAATTAGAGTCTGGATTTCGCCAAGTAATGCCTCGCTCTCTGAGTAAACACCAGCGACCTCCGCAATGAACTTCTTCCCCTGATCTATTACATTACCTACCCAGCTTGTCATGGCATCGGACAATGATTTTCCCCTCTGCATCTTCTTCATCAATTGTTGGCTCTCGGTGGAGTTTGGGTCGAAGGGTTGTGGCATTTGAATTATCGGAGCAGCTCCTACGTTGACCAATGAGTCGATATAGGCAGCCATTGCTACTACCATTGCCTTTAACTCTTTCTTTTCCCTTGAATCCTTTTCTGACTGGGAAAGCATATGATCAGCCGAAAATTTGAAAAAGTTATTACCGGTATTTCTGTTAAGAGCACCCAATTCAAAAGAGGCGACTTTGAACCCTTTTTCATCCACCTCTCCTGACTCTTTCTTCTGTCTGTAGGTGGCCACTTCCGCAACAATTTTTCCTGTTACCGGATCCTTGGTGAGGCAGGCGTCCGTTTTGATTTTCTTTGACTTGGATCCCCTCGCTGCATATCTGGTGACGACGTCTTTCACCGGTGTGGCAACTGGCTGTAGGCTCCGTTTCTTGCTGATCGAGTTGGATAGCTAGAGCGAAATATTGGGAGTGCTGGGTATCACTTGGGTGTCTCTGGTTGGAGTCAAGAAACTGGGCTGATTTCCTCCCGGTGCTTCAATAAACTGAACTTCATTATCGGCCTCATCAATGAAAGCAACTTTATCATCAGGATCTGGTCCTTGGGCCGTCATCTTTTGTCTTTGGGAAGTAGGCTACTTCAGGGCTTCGATTTTGGACTGGGACCTTGTTCTAGGGGCCTTAGTCTGTGAACCAGGGGGCGACTTCAACTTCTTCTCCGGGGCCAGAACATCACCTGCATTGTGAGAAAATGAAATGTCAGATTGCAGGGGTCCTGGGGAAGAAATCTTTTTAGGAGGAGATTCGTAGATATTTTCTTTTCTCTTTCTCTGCAGCCAATCATCCGTATAGGTCAATATAGACCTAGCCCTCAAGTTAATATCATCTTCCTCTTCTTTGCTCCAATCAACTGCCGGGAATCTAGCCTGATTTGATTCTTTCCAGTTGGGCTCAATCACAGATGATTTATCCTCACTGATCCCTTGTATCTTGAGGTTCAATTTGAACAAACTGATCTGTCACAGAGTTAGTCTTGAATGATCCCTTGTCAAGACTTCTTCCTCATCCTTACAATCTACCCACAGGTCTTCTAAGTATGGAGTAACTGAAGGGCTTATTTTGAAACCAAAAGTCTGTGCTGCATATCCCCTACTGTCGAAACCTCTTCTGCTGTGAAGGAAGCTGAGATTGAACCCTAGCAGATTGCTTCCAATGATAGAAGCATTGTCCATGCTTGAACATACCAAGGAGCCCAATTTGACAGGAAAGGCTATCTCCCAGCTCTCCTGAGGGAGGTTGTCTTTGATAACGGAGAAGAGCTGCCTGCAGAGTTCAGCTAAAATGAAATAATCGAGAGCATACCGAGGGAGTTTTACGGGCTCATCTTCAAAACCTCCAACTCACAGGTAAGTGAATCTGGGAAATTGGATAAAAGAACTTCCATAACACTGGATCAATTTCAATGACTGGGGAGAAAGCCGTGAGATTGGGGTACCTTCTAAAGCCAGATGAACACTGCCCAGCAAAACGTCATGCACTTTGCGGAAATCTTCTAAGACCCTATCTTTCTGCAGCAATGAACAATACTGGAAGACAGTCATCTGCTCACTCCAGACTTCATGCGGAAGGACGGTGAGATCGCACGTGCAGACAATGCTGTAGGTCAGATATGAAGCCATATAGAAATCTTCCCTGGATTCTTTGGCGTGCTTCAATTGACTCCTTAGTGAATTGGCAATGAATTCCGCCCAATCCATCCATTGTTCACCCTTCAAAATGATTTCTATGTATCGGTACATCCACTCTTCAAACAAATATACGTCCGCCGAACCTTTTACTCTATGTAACAACACCACCAAATCATGTATATGGGGCTTCAAATGATCTTTGGTGATAACTTTAGGGAGCCTAGACCCACCCCCGTAATTTATCTTGGCCCACTTCCTGGCGAGGGTATTTCTGAACACATTAGGGGTTTCCCGATACTCAGCCAAGGCTTGAATAGGTGAGAAGGTAGCGAAAGTGTCTGTGGTCAATTTCAACACAGCTGCAATGGTATCACGGGATATGGGGAGTACAGTTTTGCCATCCTTGCTTACAATACTTTTGCTCCTCACATCATAATGATCGATGCAAAGCTGCAGGAGCTCGGGGTTGATGAAGGCAGGAGGGAATGAGGCAGCTTCGATCAACCCACTGGTTATCACTTCAGTACAACTCATAACCTCCTCTGTATTTCCGAGGAAATTTGTCAACAAGTTCTCCACATTCACCCCCTCTAAATTTGTGTCACTGATTACTGGCCTTTTGCACTCAAGACTAGAGGCACTACCCAGGAAATGTAAAACTGATTTCATGCTTAACCTTTAAACAAGCAATAATCTTGACAAACAACCCTTCGTAAATAATAGATTTGCGGAACAGAAATGAAGTTTCTAGGGTCTCACCTATTTTTTTTTTGCTGAAAATCAAATCACTTCCTTAGCTTCCTTCTCCTTGCAATCAAATTTTCTCCTTACGAAAACAAAGCTTACCAGACAATTAAGCAGATTCTATTGTAGGGAAGTGGTTATATACTGAGATGGCGGATATTTAACAGGCATGGCTGCCACCACTTCTCATTAAAACTCGGCACGCTCCAAGAATTGATGCATGAGCTTTCAAATAAATGTTTCCCTCCTCACATAAGTTAACGGTAAGTGTTCCGTTCAATACCGATCGCCACCTTTAAAACAAAATCTTTTCCATACTTAAAAATAATATCAGCCTGCCCCTCGAAAAAGGGGAAAAATCTTCTGATTTGACATGTTGACAGAGTCATTATTGATCACAAAATGACGGCGCGCCGTACTCCCAGAAAAGACATCCGCTAACCACTCCTTAACAAGAACCATTTTGAACTACTTTGAACTGAGGTTCAAAGCGATTCAAAGTACTTCAATAACGCGACCGCAAAGGAAAGGATTACCTGCCAATAAAAATAATCGTTAGTAGGCAAGGCTTTGGTTGAACTACTTTGAACTACTTCGAACCAAGCTTCGAAGTGGTTCAAAGCGGTTCAACGGAGAAAGGAAAAGAACCGGGATGACTTAGTGACTCCGATCGGCTATCTCATGGGGGACAATGAACACTTAACTGATCAAGGAAGGACTACGAATCAAGACGACCGAGGATCATGAGGGAAATCTTCTGAAAATGAAAAAGGTGACTCTACATATGGCTAACAAGTTTACAAGATTAGGAGAATACCAGATTGATATGGATCAACGAATCTGATATGCCCCAAGTGATGATAGATTTGCCCCGAGCGATGAGGACTTTTGATGAATCAGTAACTAGACGTGGTTGTTGTCTTGATCACTGAGGAAGATATGATTGAATTTGATTTACAGACTTTGAATGATGTGCAATACCATGCCCCCTTCGGGATTAAAATTGAAATCTGACAAGAAAAGTCAGCATTGATAGTTTAGAAGCATGTTAATTGATTGGAAAAGTGGTTATACACATTCAAGAATGCATTCTACATCGTTGGAAGGTCCCAAAAGACCAAGTTTGACTAGGTTTGACCATAAGTTGACCATGGTTGACCAAGTTGAAATTTTGATAGTTTGATGTTAGATAATCAGTTAAGTTGAATACTAGATTTCTGTGATGATTGAAGGTTGATTATGCAACTAGTTAATAATATGAATGATCTTAGATTTAAATTTTGATCCCAAAAAAAGATTCTACTTGTTGTTTCATTAGAGGAACCTTCATGTGAGATTTAGCTCTTGTTAGACTTGAAGATGCGATTGGAAGAATCTTTTAAGCATTGAAGTTCATTTAGCCATTGTGAGATCATGCAACATGCAAAATGCAAAGAGACATGCAAAATGAAATGCAACCTAAGAACAAGGACCTAGTCACTGATCATATGTCGATTTGTTATCATCATTGAACTTTTAGGTAACCAAATAAATCAATACAATGCCCACTAGCTATGAAACCATGGACATATGAATATCGATTTGTAATGCTCAAGAACCAATACAACACCCACTGGTCCAAAACAACCATGGACATATGAATATTGATTTTATTTTCGAAATGTCAGATTAGATATAAGCGCCAAGGCACAAACACCAGGATGACCTAAATATCATATCTATTTTGATATAGCAATTTGTACAAGCATCAAAACATAAACATCATGATGACCTGAATACACCTTGCATTACAAACACATAAAATAGCCAAGAGATCATTCTAAATCCAATGTGAATTACCTGTAGTGACCCTTTATCGTTCACATCCTTAGGTAAGATCGTGTTTCACAGTAGGATAAAGAACTCACTCAAAAAGACAATAGTTAGATCAATACTTCTTTGAATCATCTGGGTATCAATGGTTGAGGTACGCATGGCCATCCAATTTGAGATAGAGGCTCTTACAGTTGGACACCATTTCAATCCAGAATTTCCAAAGTTGTTAGATTTTCACATACAAGTAGAAGACAAAGAAAAGATTATGCCCACAATCATCACTCTCTAAATCCTGTAAAGGACATCATCGAAGAGCTCGAAAGGACACAATATGTAGAAATCTCAATGTGAATCAGTAAGCATACAAGGAGATAAAATCATGAAAAGCACAGATCATTTTCAGTTTGATGTTTGATGTTGATTGCATTGTTGTAGAGGCAAAATCCTTTCTAGAGATGGGACTGATTGACTGACCCATCTTGAAGCTTCAAAGGACTCTGATTGGATATGACACATCTCAGATACACTGGAGACCATAGGATATGACATTGATTGCCCCCAAGTTTGAACATTGATAGGATACAAACACTTGAGCTGATTGGTGTACAGACCGACTTATTGAGAACAATAATGCAGAAACAAACCAGGAGATATCTACAAACTAAAGCAAGACTGAAAGCTGGGAAAGACCAAGATTGTGCTGATAGATGGAGTGTTTTGAACAAGTGGCACCTATTTTACCGGGTTTTCACCATCTTGGCAGAGATTCTATTTTTGCTACCAAGGCGCCTGTTTCCAGGTTTTCACTAAGGCACTTTTTCTTTTTTTTTTTGTATTTTTTTTTTTTTAATTTTTTTTTCAATTTTTTTCAATTTTTTTATTTTTTTAAATTTTTTATTTTTTTTAATTTATTTTTTTGTGAATCATCAAGGCGCCTATTGCTAGGTTTTCACCAAGATGTTCATTTTTTTTAGGACATTTTCTAATTTTTAAGATTTTTTCAAGATATTTAACCATAGACTGAATGCCTTAAGCATAGAATTTTTTCAGATGGAGAACGTTGATTGGTTCTCAGAGCTATTCTCCTTCAGTCATTGAGAGTTGATAGGCACCAGAGTCAAAAGTAGCAGTGATTACAAAGGGACCCAGCCAATTGGGTTCGAACTTCCCCTTGCGTTCTTGATGTGATTGATTTTTAAGATTCTCTCTCAAAACTAGATCGCCAACCTAAAATTCTCTATGTCTAACTTTCTTGTTGTAGCCTCTAGACATTCTCTTCTGATATACTCTGAGATGATCATATGCTGCTTGTCTGTGCTCATCTAGTAGTTCTAGTTCTTGTAACCTAGACGCTTTGTAGTCATCATCAGTTACGAGACCATGCATTCTAATTCTTAGTGATGGAATTTCAACCTCAATAGGTAGTACCGCTTCAAACCCATAAACTAAAGAGAAAGGTGTAGCCCCAGTGGGTGTTCTGATACTTGTTCTGATACTAGTTCTAATACTGGTTCTAATAATTATTCTGACACTTGTTCTGATACTAGTTCTGATACTGGTTCTGATACTTGTTCTGATATTGGTTTTGATACTTATTTTGATACTTGGTATACTTGATAGCATCTTTTTCCATTGCAAACTCCCAAGCAAGATCATATCATGCAGTCCCAATGTCTAGCAAGGTGGAGAACAAGAAGGATTGGCAAGCTGGTGGAAGAGATGGAAGACAAGAGAATTAAAGAGAATGAAGTGAAGAAATCCTCAAGGTAAAACTCCTCAAAAATACGCAAGCTAGGGAAAAATTATCATGTAAAGCACATTTGGACAAGAAATGAAAGGTCAGCATAAGATAAGTCACAAAAGCGTAATGCCAAAGAAGGATAGGATGTAGTCCAAAGAAGTAGACATGTCAAGAGGCTTCATAGCACTATGTTTTACTCTTTCTTTCTTTTTTTTATTAGAGAAAAAACAAAGGGGAAAAGGATAGTGATAGGCAAAAATGAATGGAGGAAGATACACATGAAGGCTAAACAGGAAGGGGATGAAAGAAAGATCATCATAAGATAGCTCACAAGATAGCCAAATGTTCGTGTATAGATCAACATTGTCAAGATCAAAGAGAGAAGATGGAATGGATGAAATATGTAGAAGAACTATGCATGATGCCTGATTGCCAGATTTTCATCATGGTACTTATCCAAGGCGCCACAAGAGAGTGGTTTTCACCATAAGATGAATTTATTTCTCTTTACTTTTGCTACCAAGGTGCCTGTTTCCAGGTTTCCACCAAGGCACATTTTTAATTTTTTTTATTTTTCATTTCTTTTTGAATTTTTGGAAGAAGGCAAGCTTTTTAGATAGTGCTCCTTGAAAGGATAAACCATGATATACCAAGGATTCAAATGATATGCTCAAAGATGCTGATAGGGAAAGGCAGATGGAAGAAAAAATGGAGGATAAGGTTTTATGTAAAGCGAGTGAGGTTGGAAGATAGGAGTAATAGGCAAATGAGGAAAAATGATAGAAGGTAGAAGGATAATGCATGGAAGGATTGTGAAAGAGTAGATGGAAAGGAAGGCAAGCTCAACATCAACACATACCTTGAAGGGTGGTGAGAGGATGGAGGAATCATGAATGAGGGAATACGTGAAGGAATATGGTGAATGGATAGCAGAGGTTGTGGTTTAGGTGCATGGAATAGAAGAATGTTTTTGGAAGAAGATGAAGTGGAAGTCTTTGGAAGCTTGAATGTCAAATTAACTTTTTGCTCAACACCAGACTCTTTCAAGAGAGACTTTGGAATCCATATAGTCATAGGCTTTTTATTTCCTTTTGATGATCTAGAGAGAATATCTTCAATGATAGATTTTGGAACCCATACTTGTCTTGTAGTTTTTTTCTTAGATAGCTTTTTTGACTTTATGTTTCCATGTTTATTAGAGGAGACATGGTGATCTTCTTTTTTTGATGGATTCTTGTATTATTTTTTTTTCTTGTATTGAACATTCAAGTTACTTCCAAAACACTTGGGACTTGTGGAAGGAGGATATGACTGGTTTAGATGGGTGGGTGGATGAAAAGGATTCAAGGGTATGCATCTATGTTGATCTTGAGGAAAGATAGGAGAGGGAGGTATGTAAGGACCCAAGATGGATGACAAATTAGGAGAGTTAGGAGGGGAAAGTGAAGGGACATAAGAATCCAAGATGGAAGGCAGACATGAAGCCCTTAGTAGTGGTGGAAGAGGTCCAAGGATGGAAGTGGAAGATGCAAAAGGATAATCAATAAGTTCATCAACATCTATATGAGAACCAAGGATATCAACATCTTTAAAGTGAGCATTAAGATTTTCAATAGAATCATGAACATCTTGAATAGGAGCACCTTCTTTGATAGGATTGTTTAAAGCTTGCAAAGACTTAGGAAGAGTAGAAAGTGGAAATGAACATGGAGTGGTAGAATAAGAAGATGGAATACTTTGATCTTGACAAGTTGCTTTGGATAGCATAAGCGCATCATTTTAATTTTTTTTCAATAGGCTTAACATTGGAAGTAGTAGCTTGATCTTGTTTAGGAGAAGACTTAAGACATAGTGGAATGAATGGGAAAGGGCATGTGGGATCAAAAGAACCATGGACTAGATAAGAGACATCCTGAAAAGGAGTGGATGACATGGAGGCTTCTTGATCTTGATCTTTCTTTATGTTCTTTTCTTTATCAATTTTAGAGTCCTCTTGACATGGAGTCACTTCTAAGGACAAGGAAGCATGTTGGGATTGTATGGAAGACTTTGGAAGAGATGGTGGAGGACTAGTTGAAATAGGGATTATAGCATATGAAGGCTTAGGCTCTTTAGGTTTATCATTATTGAAAGTATTTGCAGCCAAGTGAAGGTTAGCTTGAGTTTCTTTAAGAGGTAGCCCTAGAGGATAACTATAGGGAACCGCATGAAAAGTATCAGGGCTTGTGTCAGATGAAGGTTCTATGAAAGATTTGAAAGACTCAGAAGCCTTAGGAAATGTACAGGTATTGGAGGAAGTAGGGGATGGAAGGGAACCATCACCAGACAAAGGTTCAACATTAACATGATCTTGCTTGAAAAGATAATCTTTATTTTCAGCATGAAAGTTTTTAGAGGAGAGATCCTTATAGTATTGACATTTCAAGCTAGCATGATGCATTTTATAGTCCTCAGCAGTAGTAGATGGATCACAATCAAGGTATTGTCCACAAAAGTCATCAAAGTCTCTTTCAAAATTAGAATCATATGGATCACCATCATGATCTATCCAATGTGATGGCCCATTTGTAGTAAGTAGGAACACACGAAGAGGACTCTTAGGAACAGAGGTGTCATAGGTATCATTACATTGTCTGTCATCATAGTCATCATAGTCTCCAAAGCTAGACATGTCACTCTCCATGGAAGAGGTATCATAAGGGTTATCACATTGCTCAAATTCTTTCCGGGGGCATGGTGACATGTACAAGTCTTTATCAAATGGAAAAGAGTATAGAGATTCCATGGAGAACTCTTTAGGTTCCTTTTCTTTCTTAAGATTGTTAAGCTCAACTTGCATAGCTTGCAGCTGCTTCATCATAGCGGTGATTAGAGCTTCTTCCTCTTGTGTACTGATTCTTTGAGACATGTGTACTGATTCTCAATAGCTACTACTCTATTCTTGATACAGTGATTTGTTCGACAGATTCTAGAAATAGGTTGAAAAAGCTAAATATCTGGCAATTCTGACAATTTTTTGACAACTTTTCAAAATTTTCCCAAATGACTTTCTGCAGACTCGTATGATAGTTGGTAGGCAATGAAATGATAGTTAAAAATATCATATGACAATTGCAAGTAGTATTTTGACTTTGAGAATTTGCTAGCATGAAAACTCATACGACACTAGGTACTCAATCATACGACAGATGGGTTGTAATGAAATAACACTTTGAAAAAACTTATATGACTTTATAACCTCCTAAGATGACTTTTGACTCCAGAAAAGGATTTTACTTCAGATTTTGCAAATTTTGAGTTTTTAGATTTGAATTGTTTGTAAATTTCAATGTCCAGATTTGAGAATTGTAATAGATTTGTTCATTTTCAGTAACCAGATAGATAAACAAGCACACAAAATAATAAGCAAGTGATTTTAGGCATGTCTGAAAACAATGAACAAGGGCAAAAGCAACCTTGTGCATGAACAATCAAGTGACTTATTCATTCTAATCCTCAGAAGCGCTAATTATGTATGTTCCAAAAATATTTTGCAATAACGCACATATACCCTATAAAATGAAAATTTGGCCTCGCTAGGGTTTTTAGTAATGGTTTGACTCTGTAACTTTTATGATTCAAAGGGGTGAACTCCAATCCTGACGCACCAGGGTTTTGACACAGTCCAAAAACTTAATCTTCCGGAGCTGCTAGGGAGATCTGACAACCCAACAATGAACCATACCCATGGAGATTTCTTCCACAAGGACATTTATATAGCGGCTATCACTACCACGGTGAAAATGACTATTACCGCTTGAGGTTCTGTCAATGCAGTTTGCCCTGTGAAGGGATTGTCCGCTACGGTTAACCCTCTCTAAAAATGACTCACAATAGTATACCACAAGGGGACTTGGCTCGAGATCCAAAGTTTTTGACACCTTTTCACTTTTAACCCAAACAAAGTAAGCAGATTAATCTGACACGCTAAGACAAAGTTTTTCTTCACCAAGGTCTGTGATGCCAACTCCACGTGATCTATCAACCTCTCTGGGGAGAGAATGTATCAATCAATAAGAGAAGGTACACTAACCAATTTTGATTCATCAAAGCTCATGATGTCAACCCCACGTGATCTATCAACCTCTCCTTGGAGAGAATGTATCGATCAATAAGAGAAGACACACTAACCAAGTTGAATGTGAAACGCACTAAGTATCCTCCCTACCTACAAGGATTCTATCGTCAAGAAAATTTTTTCTAGAAATCCAATCTCTCAATAATCACGAATAGTGTTCATAGGGCCTAATTACTATGTGAGCACAAATATATTTCCGAAAGCAAATCTACCAAAAGTACCCAAAAAGCAGAAAGAGGAACACTTAACGCTTAAAGTGAATATGAGATGAGTCCATAAGGTGGAACACTTAACACCTCACACAAGCTAAAAATGAGTCCCCAACTTAGAAAACAAGTGAGTTCCTAAAAGCACAAAAGGGTTGCCAAGTGGAACACTTAACGCTTCTGTCCTGTTGACCCCTCCCCTTTATGGCACTGAGATTGCAACCACGGGGTGGAAATGAGGGGCCAGCAGATTAGTGAGTCCAATAACCCAAGATAGCAATCAAGATCAATCACAAGTATCAAGACTACTTAATAAATCTTTAAGGGGTCACAACCTAGTATCAATTATGCAAGTGTGTAAAATAAAAGCATGAAAAGAATCACCCAAGCTAGACACACGAGAGATTTATTTTAAGTCCCAAATCAAAATATCATTAGATGAAGGAGAATACCTGAGATCTTTGCAATGCGCTTCGTAGATTTTACCTGATTATTAGCAATTTTAAAGCTGAGCTTTACTATGCAAGCAAGCTACGAACTCTCCAACAAGCCAACAAACAAACAAGATATGCAAGGTATATTCAACTTATCAAAACCCTAGGGTTAGATCTAAAAATCAATTGTTAGGAGCAATAATAACCATAAATTAATCTAAATGACAACTCCTATTATGCATTGAATCATATTAAAAATAAGTGCATATCCATCACAAAATTTTAATTTTTTTGCACTGCATTTGACCTAGTCAACAAGATCTAATTTTTTTGATATGATTTAGGCCACAAAAATAGAAATTTAGAATAGACACCCCTGCTAAAAAATAGAGAGCTTTCCAAAAATGCAAAAATTTTAGAAAAATCACTTCATTTGTGCCCTAGAGACCTATTTTATCAAAATAGACCAGTTTTTGTAAATTGACTATTTGAGCTATTATATCATGTCCAAATTTAAAATACAAAGAATGGACCCCCTGTATAATTTAAGGAGATTTTTGAAAATATAAAAATTTCCAAAAAAATGTTGATTTGCGTTAGATATTAATTTTTTCCAGAATTTCAAGAAAAAATTATTAAAAATTCAAAACATCTCAGAAAATTCTAAATTTTTTATTGTAGCTTTCTTGATATGTCGCCAACCTCCAAAAAAATTTCAGGCCAAAACTCTAAGCCATTTGGGAGATAAAATTAAATCTTTGAAACTTTGGGGTTTTAGCTCCCAAAAAAAATCAAAACCAGTATGCAAAGGTGGGTTGCCCCACAATGGGCGCCAGAAATGTGTGTGTGAAAATTGTACCTGATCTGTAGACACAACACTTCAGTAAAATATTAGAGGTTAGCAAAAATCAAAATCGTGCAAAATTGAAATCTAATTTAACCAAGCGATTTACTGCCTTCTAGTAGGTGTGAGATTAATGTTATCAGATTGTTATCGAGATCAATGACCTAAACGACACCTAAACGAAGGATTTGAATGCAATTGATCTAGATATGAATTGAATGCAATTAATCTATATTTTTGAATTTTCTATGCAATAAGAATGATAAAAACTGATATGAATCTATGCTAATATGGAAATTGATATGCTAAAATGATCTAACAATGATATGAAAAAAAATCTAAATGAATGTAAAAAAAAAAAATGATCTCACAATAGCCTTGATTCGCAATAAGTTTTGATTCTCCAAATTCCAATTCTTCAAAATAGTTGTGCAATTCGTAGATGACTTTGGCAAAGTAAGCTTGAAAAATTATGAGATCTTGTGGATTTGAGAGATGAATTATGAAGAGCTAAGCCTTGTTTTTATAGAAATCCAAGGCTTTGGAGGTGGATGAAAAAAAGCCATAAATCACTCAAATAACTCAAGTTGATTTTTGAGTTATTTTTAAATAAAGATAAATTAATTCACAAAAACATGCAAAAGCAGAGATTAACTCAAAATAGAGTTTAGCTTTAATTGATAATTGATAGTTGTTTGCTTTTGTGATTGTGCATGTTTTATTTATGAATTAATTTAATAATAAAGTGATTTATTTTCAACTTAACTGCTTTTAAAAATAAAATAATTGATTTATGGGTTAATCAATTATTTAATCAAACTTTTATTAAAAACTATATTATTAAATAATGACAACTTGCTTTAATTAATTAAATAAGAATTTAATCAATTATTCATATGATATTAGATTTATTGTCAAAATTAAATAATACAATTAATAATAGATAGAATTAAATTTAATTACACAATTTAGTGGCAAATATTAAATCTAATTAATGAAATATGAAAATATTCAATTAATCAAACTTAGGATAAATGTGATTTATTGCCAAATAATCATTAAATTAAAGATAATTAAGATAATTAAGAATATTGCTAGGAATATTCTCTGATGCAGAATTTAAGATAATCAATTAGGATTCGATGATGTTTAGATGTGCCTTAGGTTAGGACTTTGATGTCGATTTTGTTCGAATTGTTGATATAGAAGATTAATAAACTTATAGCCCATTTTTGGGGTATTACAACTTGTTCCTTCTTTCAGTAATCCCATTCTGCTGAGGTGTCTTTGGTGCAAAGACCTGTCTTTTAATACCATGCTCATTACAAAAATTAGTAAATTCATCAGAGATAAATTCACCTCCTCTATTAGATCTTAGGCATTTCAATTCCTTACCAGTCTCTTCTTCTACCTTAGCTTTATACCACTTAAACATCTTAAATGCTTCAAATTTTTCTTTTAGGAACATAATAGTCATCAATCTAGTATAGTCATCAACAAAAAGAATAAAGTATTTATCACCATAATAACTCTGAGTTCTCATAGGACCACATAGGTTAGTATGAACCAACTCAAGTATCTTCTTTGTTGAGTAATCCGTACTTTTGAAATGAGGTTTATTCATTTTCCTTTTCTGAAATTCATGACACATAACATGATCTGGTTTTGACAATTTAAACAAGCCTCTAACTCTTTTCCATTTACTGATCTTAATCATGTTATCAAAGTTCACATGGCATAACCTTTTATGCCACAACCAAGCATCTACATTTTTCATCATCAAGCAAGAAGACTCATCAGAATCAAGATAAAATAGATTACCTCTTGATTGTGATCCAGTTCCAACTAGTCTTCCTCCATCATCAAATATTTTCACTTTCTTGCTCTCAAAACAAACTCGGTGACCTGAATTATTCAGCTGTGCCACACTTAACAAGTTATAGTTCAGTCCATCTACCCAATAAGCATTATCATATTTTATCATATCATTTATCTTCAAGGTTCCTTTACCTCTTACCATACAGGGTGTGTCATTACCCATCTTAACTGATCCTCCATTGTATTCTTCTAGTTGATCAAATTTCTCCTCATCACCAGTCATGTGATGTGTACAGCCACTGTCTATGATCTATGTATTATTTTTGTTAACTTTAGAGATCAATGTTGTTTCTTCATATTTTTCTTCTTCTTCCTTTGAGTCATCTTTCATAGCAACAAATACAACTTCTACATCATCATCAGAATCAGATTCAAATTCATTATCTTCAGCTATGAAACATACCTTTTTCCCTTTGTCATTGTTGTCTCAGTTATCTCTTTTGTGTCGATAGCCTCTATTGAATCTTCTCCCATAGCTTCCTTCAGATCAGTCTTTGGTTCTTTCATCATCTTTCTTATGTGGACATCTACCAGCGATGTGACCAACCTCTTTATAGTTAAAGCATGCCAAAGGTAGCTTACCTCTATACCTTCCTTTACCTTTGGGTAATCTTCTGGCCATAAGAGCTTCAAGTTCATCAAGCTCATCATCAGTATTATTGTCACTATCATTTTTATTATTCTTGCTAGACTTGCCAATCTTCAAAGAAGACATGAAAGTAGATTCCACAAATGGAACAACACTATTATCAAAGCTATTTAACTCAAAGGTTGTAAGTTTACCAATCAGATTGTCAAGTGTAAGTACATTACCAAATGCAGACCTTGTCTCATGGATAGCAGATATTCTGATTGCGTAAACCAGCAATAAGGTTTTGAGTATTTTTCTTACAACTATTTCTTCACTAATGACTCCATTAGATGCTCTAATAGCATGTACTACCTATTTCAGTCTATTTGTGTATTGAATAATATTCTCACCTTCCTTCATCTTCATATCATCAAATCTTCCCCTTAGGCTTTCTACTCTAGCTCTTTTGATATTCGCATCTCCACTGTAAACTTGAGAAAGTTTATCCCACATGGCTTTTGCAGTAGTGCAGCTTTTGATATCCTCAAATTCAACATCGGTATAGGCAGCAACAATTTCCATCATAATAACATTGTGTTCATGTCTGTCTTTTAGTTGATCAAGTGTCAGGGGACCTGGTGTCAATTCTATATAGCCATTCTCCATCAATTCTAGTGCAGCATTCCCAATTCTAGATATGTGCAACTTCATTCGGCTTTGCCATACTGCGAAGTTCTTTTTGTTCAGTCTTGGCATTTCCCTCTTATACATTTTGAGATCTTTGTACTGAAGTCCTTAAAACTCTATCCAAAGCAACCAACACTCTGATAGCAAGGGAAAACATGGAAAATTTGATCCCATTTGGTTGGGCCCATCATTGAAGAAAATTGGGGAAGAGGTTCGTACATGTTGAAAAATCTGACAAGAGAACTCATGGAGTTGCCAGTTCATGGAAAAATTTTACAGATTTATTTCTCCTAGGATCTCTTAAGTTCTTGAGCATTTTTAGTTTAGGGTTTTGTGTACAGTCGTTTATTTTTTCAATTAAAGTTTTTTTTGGTATGCTCCTCCAGAAGATTCTATTTTTCTCATTGTATCTGCAAGAGATACACATCCCCAAGTATGAGCCACTGTTAGTACTATAAAAATTTTGGTCCTCATGCTTCAAAAAATTGGTAAAACCCCTATTATTTCACCTAGCAAGGAGCAAAGAGTTGTAAACCCTAATTACCTTAAGCCTTGTTATATTTGAGTGTTACTTTTCTATTCATTAAAATGTGAATAACACATGTGCCAAAATAAACCTTTAAAAGTTGTCTGCTTCATGTGTTTTGCGGTTAGGTTTTAAACAGGTCATTTTTTAATGAAATTTCCATAAATCTTTAGCCTCTCCCATTCTATTTCCTGACCATCAAATTCTTTTTCTATCTTGTGGTTGTCGCTTTATCTTAAGGCTCTCGGTTGTTAGACTGTTTGACTTACGAAGTAGCCACCATATGACACCTGTTCAGGCAGGCCCATTTTCTAAGTTTTGATGTGATTAAAAAATGGATTTCATCGACGGCTATCATGATACCACTGAGCTAAGTTGGTCGCTCATTAATCCATGCGCTTTAGCGATAGGCGTCCAATTGAGTTGAATACTAATGATGATAGAGCTCTGCCTTTTTCAGGCTTTGTGGCAATTTTATGGGTTGACATTTGTCCATGATGACATAATACAGTGGGGTCATATCTTTCCAAAGGTTAAAACTTAGATGAACCTTGTGGCTCTCATTATACTGCTAAAGGAAGTTTCTCGGTACTTAAAGCTTGCACTTTAGAGATAGCCGTTTGATTTTCCATGCAGTTTCAGACTATGAAGTGGGTCTTTGGTTGCCAAGTCATGATGAGGTGTCCATTTTTTATTGGTAAAACTAGGGTATGATGTGGCAGCTGTCAGTAGGACTAACGTTGGAAAGAAAAGAAGGTATGTTTGCTTGCCGAATTTCATGACATGTGTCTTTTGTGATGTCAGCCACTGGTGGGTCCAAAGTTTTCAAACACTTCCACGTGTTCACTTACAAAGTGGGGTCACTGATTTTCAAAGATAATAAAGACTTGTCAGTTTTGAAGAGGATCTACAACAGTCGCATTATCGAAGTTGAAAGGTGCTCAGATTGTATGCTTATGAAATACCGACATGTTGACACCTATCCGAGCTGATCAAATTTAAAATAAGTTGTGAGTTTCCACACATGGGTAAAATTGAAATGTTCTCATTGGTTGAGAAATAAATTGGGGAAAGTGTTAAATGGTTATGATGTGGTCATTATCAGCCATTTGAGGTGCCATAAGGAATTTTGATCAATGGTTCACATTCAAATTTCAATTTTTGATGTTGTTTCACATCTTGTGAATGTTGAAGCCACCAGTTTCAATAATGGAAAACTTAATGAGTTTCATGTCGGCTAGCTATGATGGGTTGGCAATGATTACATATTCTGATTTGATCCTTAGAGGCAACACTTCAACAAGTTTCTCTGCAAGTGAATTGGTTTTCTCTACAAGCGTCAACAGAAAATTTTCTCAAGCGTCTGGTAGGCCAATTTGATCTTGAAAGTGCACAATTTTTTATAAGAAGAAAGGTTTCATTAGTCAAGTCTTCTCAGCTTTTTCTATCTTCTGGTATTCGGGTGGTTTTTATTCTGGTATTTATATGCTTTTCAAACCCTAGTTGAAGATGCGTCCCAAAAGAGAACTCTCAGGAAAAATAGAGTATAAGGATAGGGGGGTTTTTGAAGATTTAATGCAGTTACTCCCACACTAAGAAAATGGGGCATCTAGGGTGAAAGAATTAGTTCCAAACAACCCTAGGGATTTTGTCAATGAGGGATTCTATGATAGAGGGTTATGGATGAGGGATACTAAAGTAGGGAAGGATTACAATGCTTTGATCTTGTTTAAAGTTTCATACTCCCAAAGAAATGCATGTGCACCTCTCAATAATATTTGGCAGTTTGGCATAGGGAGACTCATTGTGCCCAGAGTTTTCATGGATGTCAACCTTCTCATATAGATTTCTAGGTGTTATGATCTTGTGACAAGGTGTGTTAAAGATATTAATGGAACGAACTTGGTAAGCATCACAGAGGATGAAATTAGAGATGTTTTTTCATTAAATGACCACTCTGTTGGATTAGAAAAGATTGATTTTGAAGAGTTTAATAAAATCTATGAGGCACAAAGAGACTATCTAAGGTCGGGCCCTTTAAGAGATTTCTTTGGCTAGATTGGTGCCATGTGTATGGTTAGTCTAAGCATGCCTAAACCTTTTAGGTTGGACCTTTTTAGTTTGAGAGCATAGGGTGTATATAAGTCCTTAGCTTTGATTTTTTGACAAGATGAAGCTACTCACATGCCTATCATGTACATGTTTATGATGGTAAATTCCTTACATCCCCACTTGGCATTGATTTTTTATTATGCCCCTTACCTTGCAGACCTAATTCATGAAGGACTAATAGGGATAAAAAAACTATGAAGATAGGCAGGCCTTTTGGATGGTATTCTATGATAATGCATATGTTCTTATACAAAGGTGTGGATTTCTTCAGCAAAACAATGGATATTGTGAGAGAGAAGAATGGAGAGGCATTTCCAGTCCAGTTGTGGACTACAGAGTTGTCATGGGATAGAGTAGATGGTAGTTACTTGGTTTTTTATAGAAATTTTGCTTCAAGGCTCAGGTCCTTGTTATGTTTTGAGAATCCTAGAATTCCCAAGGAGTTGTTAAGATTAATTAGGCCCAAAAGAGTATTGAAAAGACATCACCATAGTACATAATTTTTGTGATATAATCTTATATCCGATCTCCATAGTGTTTAGAGTGTATGGTTGCAAAAAGGCACCTTATGTATTGCTTTACCAGGTCCCTTTGAAGATAGGGTATGCAGAAATTCTAAGGCAGATTGGTGATCTACAGGAAACAACCCTAACTAGAAAAGGAAGGGGAACCTTGTTCCCAGATATTACAATAGCCCACTAGTATATCATTTTCAAAAAGATAAGTGTGTTATTTAAAAGAAAACTATAGATTTTATCAAAAATTTTGATAAAGGATATGACCCACTAAAAGCTTTTAATCCATGGGCAAGAAAGGTAGAGGCCCTTATGGAGCACTTTGAAGGAATCATGCAAGAAACAAATGAAAAGAGGGTCCTAGTAAGTAAGGCAGATCCAGATAGAGCAAGGAGAATTTTGAGCCAACCAGGATATACCAAGATGACCCCTAGGGGAACATATACAATTTAGCAAAGGAGAGGGTATAGGGAAGAGACCTATGAGTAACCCAATGGTAGAAGAGCCCTCTCCAAAGAGGAAAAAATAGGAGTCTCAACCAGAGTAGGATATATACTCTCCTTCCCAATCCCCCTTGTAGTTGGATGAACATGGATTTGCTCAGCAACTTGTGCAGTTAAGTAATGAGGGGAATATTTTTGTTTCAAATGATGAGATTTAGGAGGGAATCCTAGAGGCACCCAAAGGAATAGAAATGAACCCCATGGTGGTAGATTTTGAGGGTAAAGAGATAGACCCAATTTTGAAACAGGCCAGTGACTCTTTTCTTTCAGATGACAATTTTGTTAGGACTAGGGCATTCCTTCAATTCTTGTGGAGGATGAAAATAAATCAATATAGGGAAATTTGTGAGAAAAAGAAAGAAGAATTCCCTGATAAGAATATAACTAAAATTGAAAATGAGACAAAGGGGGAAATGATGAAGAGATTTGAGAAGATAACCCCAAAAGAAGGAAGAGCCATGGTTCATACTGTAGGAGTGTTGCTTCTCCCTAAATAGGATATTTTTGATGCTATTATTTTTTATTCAGTCAAGAAGAGAAAACTTACCATTCTATCTACTACAGAATAGGCCAAACAAGCTGCTAGGGGTGTGGCTTTCTTTGATGACCATGCAACTTTGGTCATGTGGTCCCTTAAGAGGGAAGAAAATAAAGGGAAAAGAGAAGTTCTTTCTTTAGAATATACTGGGAACTTGTTGGTGCAAAGGGTTGGTGAGACTTCAATTGTAGAAGCCTCAAATATCATCTTGGAGATGGCTAAATTCAATGTGAGGGTAGCAGAGAAGGATGCACAAGAGAAAGAGGAATTAAGGATTAAGTTTGAAACTATCCTTAAATCTTACAATGAGTTGAAAATAGACTTGATCCAGAAGGAAAAACTGATTGCACAATTGTCAAGACCCTAGGATCAAAGATCACCTCAGTTGATGATTGTTGATAGGCCTATGGTAGTTTCTTCTTCTAACCTAATTATTAAGTTTCCACCATCTCCTTTCCCAAAAAAAAATATAGATGCCAGAATCAGTTGGGAAAAGTAGCAATTACTTGAGGAAACAAATAAAATGAAAGAAAGTAGAGTGGAGCTGAATAAGAAGAGGGATGAGTATATAGAGGCTAAATTCCTTATGGATAAAAAATATGAAGAAAAGGCTATTGAGACTGTGATGCAATTTGTTACTAATATGAATCCTACAATCTTGTTTGATCATGCTAGGAGACTGCAAATATTGCTCACATCTTTGAGTAGACATAAGGAGGAGTTGGGTCCAATTTTGAATAAGTGGGTTGAAAGATCCCCAGATATGAGATTATTTCACTGGCTATCTAAGAGCCAAGTTGATCCTGATCCATTGATCAAACCAGTGCATCAATTTGTAAAAGGGCTTGTTGAATACAAGATAATTTTGGATGATTTTGAAAGGAAATCCAATCTACTAAAGAGAGAATTGACACTCACTTGATGTGACCTAATTCCAGGAGTTTTCAAGAAAAATGGTGAGCTTAAGGAGTTAATCAAATGGAGAGAAAGAATGGATGATGATTTTTTTGCTAGGATGACTAGCATTTTAACTTTGGAAAATACTTTTTTCTTCATACACACTTTTAAAACATTAATATCTACCAAGTCCAAGTTTGACTTTATTCAGTGTGAGATCAGTCAAATGGAGAACAAGTGGGAACAATTGTCTAGTAGAAAGTTTGAAATTGTTAATTTTTTGTTCCCAAGTGAAGAGGTGTTTAAAAGGTGGAGGTACCAGTACATTCCTCATGCTGAAAAGCTAGATGCTCCATCTACTTCTTGAGCCAAACAAGGATTGTGACTCTTTGGTTTTAAAGTGGTTGAGATGTAAAGTGTATTTATTGTAGGGACAACCATGAAGAAATGGTGATCAGATTTGTTTGAAGAGGTCGAAGAAAAGATTGAAGACATAAAGTGAGGCAGCTTGTTTACAAAATATCAGTCCAAGATCTGATCCAGGCATTTATTGTAAACCTAGTACGGTTGTTGTAAAGTTTTAGGGTAAAGTTTTGTAAACCCTAAAATGATCGATATCTTGTTGCATTTCCTTGTATATAAAAGGATTTTCCACGATCATATTAGGCATTGAGAAGATAGAAATTTTGAAACCCTAACCCTCAGTCGAGGATTATAATATTTTGTATTATTTCTTGTGAAGTAATAGAGAAAAAGCACAAGTTGATACTATTATTTAGAGGCTTTCTACTCAACATATATTGTATACAAACGATCAAAGGTTATACTTACTATAAATCGCAGCTCTTTACCTCTCCTTCGTGTCAAATCTGTGAATTTCTGATTCTATCAAAGACTTATGTGTATGTATTTTTTCTTTGAGTTCTTATCTAGGATTAGATTAAATATTTCTCAAAGTGGGATACATGTTCATTTGATTTGCATGAGGATTGTTTGCAAGTAGGAAAGAGTTGGAGTATTTGTCTTTATGTTCATGAGCTAAGTTCTTCAAGGATCTTTGTATTTGCTCTATTTTCTAGTGTTATTTTCCCAATGAATAAGGCACTGGCCTGTGTAAATGTATCTTTATTTTATGAGGAATGATTGAAGTCATTATAGTCAGAAACACAATAATCAAAACCAGACATTTAATTTCATTTACTTTAAAAAATAGTTGTCCTACCCAGTGACGGAGAGTCAATGAATAATAGGTTGTTATTTAGTACTTTCTCACTGATATCTATTGTTAGATCCAGTATCGAGTCAGGAATAGAATTATACCTTTTAGATCAGGTGTACCCACCTTGGTTTTGTAGAGCCAAAAATGAAGAGGGCAGTCTTGTCCCTACAGTTGGTCCAGTTACCTATAGATTTCTCATATTTGAAACTAACCCCTCCTTAAAATCAGTCTTAGGTATATTGGTATCTTGTGCAATGTAAAATATTTTCAAGAACCAACACAATACATGATGGAGGCACTTATAGTGGACACCAATTCAATCTATAATTTCAAAAGTTGTTAGATTTTCACTCAAAGAAAAAAACAAAGAAAAGATTTTACCCCCAGTCATCACTCTCTAAATCCTATGAAGGACATCATCGAAGAGCTCAAAAGGACACAATATGCAAAAATCTCAATGCGAATCAGTAAGCATACAAGGAGATAAAAGTGATGAAGAAAAGATTGTTTTTAGTTTGTTATTGATGTTTGTGTTTGATTGCAAAATCCTTTCTCGTAAGGAGACAGACACACTGACTTAGATGTAGCTCTAGAAGGACCTTGACTAGATATGACTTGTCTGAGATAGTGAGGACCATAGGATATGACATTGGTTGCCCACAAGTTTGAACATTGATAGGATACAGATGCTTTTGCCAATTGGTATACAGACCGACTTTATTGAAAATAGGATGTGGAAACAAATCGAGAGATATGTACAAGATAAAGCAAGATAGAAAGATGGGAAAGACCAAGATTGCATTGATAGATGGAGCATTTTTTAACCAGTGGTGCCCATTTGCCTAGTTTTTACCATCTTGGCAGAGATTTTATTTTTTCTACCAAGGTGCCTATTTCCAAGTTTTCACCAAGGCACTTTTTCTTTTTTTTGTATTTTTATCTTTTCAAAAAAAAATTTGTACTTTTTATTTATTTTTAACTTTTTGTGAATCATCAAGGTGCCTATTGCTAGGTTTCAACCAAGATGTTCATTTTTTTAGGACTCTTTCTAATTTTTATGATTTTTTCAGGATATTTTTTAATATTGAATGCGTTAGGCATAGAATTTCTTCAGACGGAGAACATTGATTGGTTCTCAGAGCTGTTCTCCTTCATTCATTGAGAGTTGATAGGCTCCAGAGCCAAAATTAGCAATCATAACAAAGAGACTCATCCATTTGGGTTCAAACTTCCCCTTGCATTCTCTATGTCATTGATTTTTAGGATTCTCTCTCAAGATTAGATCACCAACCTAAAATTCTATGTGTCTGACTTTCTTGTTGTAGCCTCTAGACATTCTTTTATGATATACTCTGAGATGACCATATGCTTCTTGTCTACGCTCATCAATTAGTTCAAGTTCTTGCAACCTAGACACTCTGTAGTCATCGTCAGTTACTAGACCATGCATTTTGATTCTGAGTGATGGGATTTCAACCTCAATAGGTAGTACTGCTTTAGACCCATAAACTAAAGCAAATGGTGTAGCCCCAGTGGGTGCCTTGATACTTGTTTTATAGGCCCAGAGAGTTGGATTGATCATGAGATTCCAGTCTCTTCTTATTTTATTAACTGTTTGATGCAAGATTTTCAATAGATTCTTGTTTGATATCTCTACTTGTCCATTCCCCTGAGGATAGTATATGGACGACCAATGTTGTGTTATTTTGAATTTTGAGCATAAGGAATCTAGGTCCTTGTTCTTCAATTGGCCACCATTATCTGTGACTATAGAATGTGGGATACCATACTGACATATGATGTAGTTCAAAATAAACATAGAGATTTGCTTGTCGGTTGCTTGAGTCAAAGGAACTGCTTCTACCCATTTTGTAAAGTAATTTGTAGCTGTAATGATATGGGTATATCCATTAGAAGAATTTGGATAAATAGCACCTATCAGATCAAATGCCCATTTTTTAAAAGGTCATTATGTAGTAAAGGGAATCATATCTCTCCCTAGTGCATGAATCAAGTTTCCATGTACCTAGCACTTTTGATAGTTCTTAGCATATTTGATAGCCTCTTTTTCCATTTCAGACCAATAGTACCCAGCCCTAATAAGTTTTTGAGCTAGTGTTAAACCATTGGAATGTGATCCACATATACCATCGTTGACTTCCTCTAATGCACATTGACACTCTTCACATTCTAAACACCTAAGTAGCGTACCATCTAGAGTCCATTTGTATAGATCATTACCAATGATGACATACCGGGATGCATTTTGGATAAGGTATCATTTCTTATGGAGGTTGAAGGAATCAGGGATGATTTGGTCTTTAAGGTAGGAGTATAGGTTTTTATATTTGGAAGAATCATGACCAACAACAATGCAGATCATGCAGGTTTCAAGGGAATCATATGCAGGAAATGACAGTGCTTCCACCAGGAACTCGTAACATAGCTCATGTTCGGGCTGTTGTAGTAGAGATGATAGTGTTTCCATAGCATCAGTAGCCTTGTTCTCTGTTCTAGGAATCTGCTCAAATGTGATAGATATGAAATATTTCTTTAAGTCATCTACCATGCCTTTATAGGGAACAATTTTCTCATCTTTCATTTGGTACACATCATTAACTTGGTGTATGACTAGTTGTGAGTCTCCATGAATGTGCAACTTTGTCAGTCACCACTCAATTGCTATCTTCGTGCCATTAAGTAGAGCTTCATATTCAGAAATATTGTTTGTGCAAGGAAATTTTATTCTGAAAGCTTTAGGTATTGAATAACCTTGTGGTGTTATGAATAATATGCCTGCTCCAAATCCATTATGTGTGTAAGATCCATCAAAGAAAAGACACCAAGTCCTAGAAGATATGTGCATGATGGATGAATCAAGAAATTCCATCTGTAACGGTGTATCATTAAACATTGGTGCTTCATCCATTTGATCTGCAATGACTTGGCCTTCAATAGATTTCGTCTCAACATATTCTATGTCAAATTCGCTCAATAGAATCACCCATTTAGCTAGTCTACCGATGAGGGAAACTTTTCTTAGTAGGTACTTTAGTGGATCAATCTTAGCTATTAATTGTGTTGTATGAGCTAACATGTAGTGTCTTAGTTTCTATGATGCAAAGATCACAGCTAGACAAGATTTTTCAATCATGGAATAGTTCTTCTCATATGCTACCAATGTTCTATTGATATAATAAATAGCTATTTCCTTCTTGTTTTCATCATGTTGTTCTATTAATGCCCCCAATGATGTATCTATGGTGGAGACATATAGAATCAATGGCTTTCCTTGAATAGGAGGCATCAAAATAGGAGGATTTTATAAGTATTGCTTGATGTGATTGAAGTTCTTTTCACATTCCTCGTTCCATGCAAAAGTCACACCTTTATGTAATGTTTTTGTGAAAGGCTGTGATATGTCTTCTAGCTGAGATATGAAACATCTGATTGATTGCTCCCTTCCTTGTAAGGTTCTCATTTGAATGATATTTTTGGGAGCTTGCATCTCCATGATAGATTTGACTTTAGCAAGATCTACTTCAATGCCTTTCTTTGAAACAATGTAGCCTAGGAGTTTTCCAGAAGTGACACCAAAAGCACACTTTTTAGGGTTCAGTCTGAGACTAAACCTCTCCATTCTATCCAGTATTTTTCTAAAGTCATTCAAATGTTCTGATCTTATCATAGACTTAGCTAGGATGTCATCAACATAGTCTTCCATAGTTCAATGCATCATATCATGAAAGATCGATGTCATAGCTCATTGATATGTAGCACCGGCATTCTTAAGACCAAATGGCATGATATTCCAACAAAAAGTACCCCATGCACATGTAAAAGTTGTTTTCTCTTGATCTTTTGGAGCAATTTTGATTTGGTTGTATCCAAAAAAATCATCCATTAAATAATACATTTAGAATCCCGCAGTCATATCCACTATCATATCGATGTTTGGTAATGGAAAGTCATCCTTAAGGAAAGCTTTGTTTACATCTCTAAAGTCTATGCATACTCTAATAGATTTGTTAGGTTTTGATACTGGAAAAATGTTGGAGATCCACTTTGCATAATCAATAACTTGGATAAATCCGGCTTTTTGTAACTTTTCTAGCTCAGCTTTGATGAGGAGTGCAACATGTGGATGCATATTTTGCAACTTTTGTTTAACAAGTTTGACTCCTAGAGCTATAGAAAGATGATGCATTATCAGATTTGGATCTAACCTTGGCATATCTGAATACTTCCATGTGAAGTTGATCTTCTTTTCTATTAAGAAAGTGGTGAATGTTTGTTTCTCTTCCTTTGATGGGGATTGTGCTACATGAATCAGTTGTGGTTCCTCTGTTGTACCCAAGTTGATAGATTGAGTTGGCTCTATCAGTACTAGAGATTTGTCATGTAAATAACTTAGGACATCAAATATCTCATCCTTAGGCACCTTAGAGAGGTTTTCACCTTCGGATATGTCTTTTGTTTTTACTATTTTAGGTTCTGAGACTGCCAAAAAGTGGTTTTCACCCTCAAAACTCTTTTTCTTTTTGCTTTTCTTTTTTTACTGAGATATTTGATATTTAACTCTATCATGCTAATGCTAGGTTCACTGATTGAAGTTTTCATAGGTTCCACTACATTGAGGTAGCAAGCAAGGTCATATTTAGTCGAGAAGGTATGGATATCTTAGTTTGGATTGTTAGATGTTTGGTCTATAAGCTATGGATGTTGGACAGTCAATGTAGGGGAGGATTGGGAAATGGTGTTCACACATATGGTGTTTTCATCATTGGTCCTAACCTAACTCTTGAATTCAAAGGTGATATTACTACTCAGAATGTTCAATTCATGAATAGTCTCAACATCATTATTGGATTCCACTTCAGCCATAAGTGGATCAGATTTGATAAGTTCATCCTTTCGCTCTAGACTCGCGTCAGATTTAGGTGAATATTGGTAAATGACATCAATGTTTTTTTCAGTGATAAGCTCATCCTCTTCTATAATGACCCCCATTCATAGTCATTTGATTCTTCATCTGGATCTCTTGGAAAATTAAGAACATGTGTGAAGTCAGGATGAATCCCCCAAGAAGGATTGCCTTCAAATTCTAAGTAGAATTCATATTCATGGGAGTCTATTTCAGAATCACTATTGTATCCCAAGTGTTCAACTATTGTGGTAGTTTTACCTTCTTCTTGTTTAGTAGTAGGTTCTTGTGTATCTACTACATTGATATTCTCCTTAGGTTTTTCTTCATCTTTGTGAAGATCTATTATTTCTTGAGGTAAACATTCATAAGGAATAAGATTAGAGGTGTTTGAATCATTACTATCTGATTGTTGTGTTTCTTCATCTAGCTAAGTTGTTGTTGATGTTTCAATCTACTCTAAGACATGTGGAGAATTTTTACTGAGATGAAAAGGCTTCTTTTGATATCCTAGGCCTATAGTATCTTTAGTCATCCTTCCACAGTGTTCAACTGGTTTTAAAATGCCTTTACCTCTTGTTCCTAGAGGTCCCTTTTCAGTGTATCCCATTTTAGACATGAGTTTATGACCTGGTCCATAAGATTTGACAAGGATTTTAGGCATTTTAGAGTCACATTTTTGAACTGTCTGAGATTGAGACTCATCTTTGTATAACCATGCTAGTATAGCTTCTTCCTCATCAGATTCTTGCTTGAACATGTTTTCCATGATAAAACTCCCATTAAATATGACTTGGGATTATTTAGCTATAGGTTTCACCTTGTCTGAAGGTTATCTATAATATTTTGGGGACAACGGGAGAGATGTGAGAGATAGGACTAGTTCCATTGTGTATTCTCCCATACCTGTGTCCTTAATTTTGACTTCTTTTGCAATTTCTTCCATCTAGGATGTAGATGTAATATATATGTGCTTAGTGAAAGATTCTCTATTATGTGGAACAAGTTTGTCAGCACTTTCATTCAAGGCATTGCAAGATGTGGATATATCAGCTGGAATTGTTACCTCTACTCCATCATAAGGAAACTTCATGCATTGATGGTATGTTGATGGAATATCTTGCATTTCATGTATCCAAGGCCTCCCTAGAAGAACGTTGTAAGCCAATGGAAGATCTAGAACTTGATAGATGATGTCTTTGATAACTGGTCTTGTTCTGATAGGTAGGACAATTGTTCCTTTGGAAGATCTTTCTTGCTCATCATATGCTTTTATGGTAGTCTTCTTTTTATGATCATAGCATCTTCTGATAATCCTAGTTGTGTGGTCAATTTGTAAGAACAAATATTTAGACCAGTGCCTCCATCTATCAACAAATGTTTGACATGACGGTTTTGGATCAAGACTTCAATGTGCAAGGGCTGGTTATGCGAATGACTCAACAAATTGTCATCTTCCTCTGAAAAGGAGATATACTTGGGTGATCTCAGATGACCACCCATAGTCTGGAATCTTTCTAGATCAAGACTGTCATGAACATTGGAACCAAGAAAGGCTTTGTCCAGAATAGCTCTATGAGCAGGAGATATCCAAAGCAACTCAAACATGGATATTTTTGTATTGGTATGCTGGAGTTGTTGGACAATACTGTATGAAGTAGGCCTGGTCTCTTTAGGAGTTGATTTTGAGGCAGCCCTCTGTTTAGAAGAAAATGAAAGATTCAAAGGCACCTTAGAGGCATTTGATGAACCTGAGTTTTGTCCTTGAAGATGTACCTAAGCTTGTGATTGAGTTACTGCATTTGCTGATTGATTATCTCTATCCTTTCTCACAATAGTGATGACATTGCAATGATCAGATAGGCATGGTTCAACCATATTCATGAAATCATTATTTCCAGAGTAGGCATAATTGACTTTAGCACCCATGTTAGCCTTAGAAGATGAATCTCCTTGATTATGCTTTGGAAATGGTTCTGTGAATGATGTATGATCATTATTGGTTTTGTGATTGTCAATTATAATTTCTCCTTCATCAATTTTGTCTTGAATGATATGTTTCAGATGTATGCAATTATTGGTTTTATGACCTTTGTTTCGATGGAAGTCACAGAAATTGGTTTCTTTCCACCATTTAGGTTTAACTTCAGGATCAAATGGTTTTATCTCAGGCAACATGATGATTTTGTTTTCCAATAGTGTTTTCATGGCAGATTCTAAGGACTCACCCAAAGGAGTGAATTCGCACTTTGGTGTTGTAACCCAAGGTTTATAGTCCTTAGAATTTTTAGAAGACTCTGATGCATTTTGTTCAGAAGCTTTTATGGCTTGAGTTCCCATGGTGAGATTGAATGTGGGTGCCTTTTATGGAGCACTGATGTGATCAACAACACCATATATTACAACATTCTTATTCTTGTTCCAGAATTTGACTTTGTCTTTGTTGTTGGAACTAGAACCAAATTCATACTTGCTATCTTTGTTAATCGATATGTCTCCCGTACGAGAAAGCACATTTTCAATTTTTATGGCATTTTCTACCATTTTCTCAAAATAAGTATGATTTTTCATTTGCGAATGATAGTTGAGTTCTGGAATCAAATTGTTGATGAAGATTTTGAGTTTTTCAATTTCTGGAATGGATCTAGCATAGAGCAAAAACTTCTTCCTCCATTGTTTGAGGAAATTCAGGAAGTTTTCTCCTATCTTTGTTTCAGATTATAGATATTGATCATGGTGATTGGATGTTGGATATTGTAGGAGTATTGTTGGTAAAAAAAAATTGATCAACTCCTCAAAATTTTTGATTGTTGGAGGCATTTTAGAGAGCCAATGAATGGCTGACCCTCCTGGAGATTGAGGTAAAAGATGCATCAGATAAGTTGGTTCATGCATAAAATCCATAGATTGAGTATAGAATTCTCTAAGTACAAAACTCATTTTGGGAATGGTGGCATGTACAAGTTTTTGTCAAATGGAAAGGGGCATACTCCATAGAAAATTATTTGGGTTCTTTCTCTTTTTCCATCTTGTTTAACTTGACTTGCATAGTATGCATCTATTTCATCATGGCTATGATAGGAGTTTCTTCCTCTTGAGTGATGATATCTTCAACATTAAATTTTGGAGGAATTTTGGCTCCTTGTCGAGCTAGGTCCAAGAAGTAGGCTTCTTTCTCTTCTTGCAAGAAATGTTTCATCATTTTTTGAAGTTCATCATCATTTCTATACCGCTCAATTTTAGATGGTGTTGGTTCTAGATCTCCGCCATGATTAGACTGATGACCTTGAGAACCTTGGTTTCCTCCTCCTTGAGATATTGTGTTGTTTTGAGTACTACCAGGGATTGATTGATGTGGATTTTTTTGATGACCTCCATGAATTGACACAGGAGGTGTCTTGTAACCACCTTTCAAGTAGATATTGCCAAGAGCATCCTCTCCAAATAGATTGGTTTTGTAAGGTTGATGGAATGTTTGAGCAATCACAGAAGATGTTGTTGAAGATAATCTGGGTTGTTCTCCTTGTTTTCTTTGTGAGGAAGCTCGAGTTTCCACCATTAGCCTTAGGTGAATCAAAAGAGTGAGATTAAGACAAATGAAGAATGACTCATTTCAAGAAGATCGAATGATGCAACCTTGTCAAGATTAGGTTGATTGGAGATTGATTTGGATGTAAATGAAGGATATTGTGCCCTAGATGTAAGGGTAGATGCCCAAAAGATAGCGGACATGAGCTCACAACACTTAGCCATTTTTTAGGATTGATTATGAAGATGATGTTGACAAGGTTTTGACACAAGATGAACATGATTCAAATCGATAGATCAGAAGACTGGATCAAACTCGAGAGACCACTTTTGGAAAAATGGTTGGATTCTTCTAGTTTCTACTTTGTTCCTGACACAGTGAATTTTCTAACAGAATCTAGAAGTTAGTTGTAAAAATTGGGTTTCTAACAAATTTTAGAGATTTCTAGCAACTTTGCAAAATTTTGATACGACTTTCTCCAGGCTCGTATGAGTCTGGGTTAGCTCTGGCACAAAAATTGACAAGACTCGTATGACAATCGACACCAGGTTTTGTTTTTGCTTGGTTTTTGTGACAGCATTCATATGATAGTATACAGTCCCCCGTACAACAATTTGGGGGTTTTGGTAGAACAATTGGTAAAACTCATATGACTTTTGCATTTTTAGGATGAATTTTGACACCATAAAGGATTTTTGCTTCAAATTTTGCAAGTTTTCAATTTTTAGTATTAGGTTGTTTGCAAAATTTTCTATCTAGGTTTGAAGATTTGTGTAACAGTTCATCTCAGGTTCATTCATTATAAGTAACCAAGTAAATATCAAGCATGTAGAATAGCAAGCAAGGGAACAAGCAATCATCTTCAGACAATGAGCAAGGGACAAAGAAACCTTGCACATGAACAAGAATAGTGACTTATTGTTCTAATCCCTAAGAATGCTACTTGTTTATGTTCTCAAAAGTTTTGCAATCATGCACATAGCCCTAGAAAATAAAAATTTGGCCGCACTAGGGTTTTTAGTAATGGTCTGACTCTGAAAATTTTGTAATCTCAAGAGGGAGAAATCCAATCTAGGCGCACTAGGGTTTTGACACAATTTTAAAATTTAATCAATTAGGAGATGCTGAGGAGATTTGATAGCCCAACAAGAGACTACACCTGTGGATATTTCTTCCACAAAGACATCTATATAGCGGTCGTTGCTACCATGGCAAAAATGGCTATTACCACTTGAGGTTCCATCCACATGGTTGACCCAATAAAAGGAATGTCCACTATGGTTAACCCTCTCTAAAGGTGACTCACAAAAAGGACCATAAGGGGACTTAGTTCAGATTCAAGGATCTAAGTTTTTCTTACTACCCAAAAAGGGAGTAGAGCATAATCCTTTAGCTTCTTCACTTCACCAAAACATAGAAAATAGATTCTTTGACACGCTAAGACTGAAACCACCTCACCAAGGTTTATGATATCAACAAAAATATCTACTGAGCTCTCTAAGTGGGACCAAGAGAAAATGTACCCATCAAAGTTGAGAACTAAACCAAGTAGAACGTGAGATAATAACAGTATCCTCCCTACCTACAAGGGGATCTATCTTCGAGAAGAGCTTCACATGCAAAACAAGCGAATCAAGCCCACTCTCTCAAGAACTCCACAAATAGTGTTCATAGGGCCTAATTACTATGTGTAACAGATATGCAAAAAAAAAATATATGTTCTTTTTAGAGCCCAAAACTGAAGTGTGATTTATGAAAGCAGAGAAGACACTCAAGCTAGACATGTGAGAGGTTCATTTTATGTCCCAAATCAAAATTTAATTAGATCATAGCAGAATACCTGAGTTCCTATGCAATGTGCTTAGTAGATTTTACCTGATTTTTAATTTTGTTGTGCTTTCCCATGAACCAAAATAGAAAGTATCAATCAGAAACAATAGATATCAATTGTTAGGGTTATCTGTTAGTCCAAATCTAAAAAACAAATCTAAAAGAGGGCCTATAAATCTGATATGATAATTGAATTTTTGGTACCAAAACTCGTATGACAATGTGTTACCTCCAGTACGACAATCTAGGAATGAAATGATAGTGGGTTTTTGCACACACAATAGAGTAACTCCCAAACGACAATCCCAAACAACCAGGATGTGTCTTAAAATTGCCAACTATCGTATGACAATCAGTAGGTCTAGGTACCATACTCTGTCAAATGTCCTATGCAAACTGTATGGACAGAAAATAAAAATCATTTTTTTGAGAGAAATTGATAGAAAATTGATTAGAAAAGAATGGAAACCCATTTCAGGGCACCAAAGTGGGTGCCAAAAATGTGTGTGTGAATTTTGTACCTAGCTGGAAACACAACACTTCAATAAAACATTAGAAGTTAGCAAATTAAGAAATCTGCAATATAGATGAAATAAGCTAACCAGGCGATTCCCTGACTTCTAGTAGGTGTGTTAGCATACAATTTTTTCCTTTTCTCTAAATTAATCACAGACTCCTTTAAAGAATAAAAAGAAGAGAAAAATCTTAATACTAACAAATGAGTTGCTAAAAGAAAACTCTCTACAAATTACAAGGTGCAACTACCTTCTAGAAAGATTTTCAATATGATCTTATTGAGCATAGAAAAGTAACATCATGTGTGCTTTTCACCAGAAAACACTTAAGGAAAACATTCAGTCCATCAACATGAAAAGAATGTGCAGATTTTAGAGAAAAATATCTACTTCTATCCCAATCTCAAACTTTGAATTTCTTGAATCTAAACTTCAACAACAATTCTCTCTGCACTTCTAAGCATAGAATCCATCTATATCACAGTTAAGCTTTATTCAACACCACTTATCTCCACAAGAAAATAAATCACATAAGATAAACAGTAGTATTTATCACTTCAAAAGTTTAAACATATACGCAACACCATAGGATATTTCATATATTCTGTAATATCAATCTTTAGAAAAATTGAAGTTAAGTTGTTAGAAAAAATAGTTTCTCTCAAACTCAAAGAGCCGAACCCTTAAGCAGTTAAAAGTTTTTAATAAATAGTCACACAAGGCTTCAACAACTAACTTGGTAAAATTGTCTTTATTGAAAGTAAATATCTCTAGATCTAATAACTATCCTAAGCATTAAGGAAAAAAAATTGGACTGGGAGAGAAACACCTTCAAAAAGTTGCCAAGTGTTCCAGACAGTTAAGGGGTTGAGGTCGTTGCAAGTCGCCCTGCCTTCCAATCTTCAAATGCGGTTGTAAATGCAAATATTACCAGTTGGTGTGGCAAACCAATAAAATCAATCCTTTGTTTCCAGACTTCTTTCTCCCTTTTGATCTCATCTATCTTTTCTTTGTGCATAACCAAATGATTTTGCTGAAGGATCATCATTGATTCCATCTATGCAACCTTTGTGAAATACTCATCTGTAGGTGCCTTCATCCTTTTGAGCTCATCAAACTAGGTATTTACATCCTTGATTACCTTTTCAATCAGTTTATCTAACTCCTCTTGAGCTTCTTGGCACTGCTCATCAATCCATTTTATATCATTGGAGATGATTTCTTTGATCATTCTTAGCCCCTTCATGAGATCCTTTACCTCATAAATTCTCAAGGCCATAGCTTCATTTCTCTAGTCTATACATTCCTTTATAACATAAAGAACTTTGTCATCCAGTCCTGGTACTGACCTCTCCATGAGGAACTTCTGCAAACCACACTCTTCAACTTCTTCAATCCAATGGAGCTCTTTGGTCCAGGTAGTCTTATCTAGCTCCCATTCTTCAATGTTGGCTTCTACTTTCTTTACCAGGTGATCTCCTTCATTGTAGATTTGATCTAGATGACTTAGCTACTTGACAACCTCTATTTTTATATGCTCTACCCAATCATCAAATGCTTTGTTCACCGCCTTGCTTCTTTGAACTTGGTCAAGAAATTGTTGATTATGAGGGGATTTCATATCAATGGAGGTTGGCATTTCCTTCAGAGGAAAGGGTTCAGGATGTTGGATGGCATTGATATATTTGGCCATACTCTTCATAGCCTCCTTCATTTTTTGTTTGTTCTTGGCATCCTTCCAGACTCTACTGGAAATTTTCTTATTTGATACCTCGAAAAATCTCATATCAGTGGCTTTGGTGTCTCTCCCTAAATCCACCTTGGATATTTGAAAATCTTGGACTGAAGCCTCTCCCTCAACTTTTTCCTCTTTAGGCTTTGCAATCTCTACCATCTAGTGACCACTGCTTTCATCAAAACTGATTATGGATTCCATCTTTATTTTCTTAACCTTAGAAGATTTTCCCAAATATCTGCTTACTACATCATCAATGGGTACTGATAAAGGAACCATATTTCTTTTATTGGCTACTGGGGTCTCTAACCATGGTGGGGTAGTAGAGGATTTCTTTTGAGTATCATAGTTACTCAAAAGATCTAACGAGTCTTTCAAAGTATTCTCTATTTCCTCCTGCATCTGCTGATCATCTGCCATCTCAGGTACATTGTGGTCTTCAACTAAAATTGCCTTTGGATCAGGTTCTAATGAGTCTAAATCCATGATGACACTAGGAGTAGCTTTCTACCTCTAAGCCATTTCTTTTACCCTTAGACTTGATCTGGTCACTCAGACTTTAGGTTCAACTTAGTGTTGAACTTGAACTTGTGAAGAAATTGGTTCAAGTTCAGGTTCGACTTCAGGTTTAGCTTTTCCTTCACAGGATTGATCAACACTTAAGTTAGTTAAAATAGAAGTTCTCTTCCTTGAACTCCTCTTTTTGGTTTTTACTTATTTCTTGGCTGACTGCAAAGGAGGGACAGAAACTCTTTTTTCCAACAACCATGCTTTTGTTCTTTCAATCACCCTTTTCATTCTTTTATGCAAATCATCTTCTTCTAGCTCCATCCAATCTAACTCAGGAATACTAAGGACCTTGACCTTCTCTGAGTATTGAGAGTCTACAACATAAATCTCACTATCTTCCCCTACCCCGTCTATATCTATATCCAGCTTGAAGGTGATGATTTATTTCAAAGATAACCGGGACCACAGTCTTTTCCTTACCTCTAGTTCATCTGAACAGTTGGCCTAAAAATCCTCTAACCTAGGGATGTGCATGAATGTCTTTGGGATATTGAGATTTTCTCCTCCAAAGCCTCTATAGTCAAAATTGACCCTGGGAGTATAAGTCTGTAAATAGAAGGCATCCAACTCTTCTTTTATAGCCATAGAATCTTGGAAGCTTTTGCACCTATAGTACCCTAATTCAATAGGGAAAACAATACTTCAAGACTTCTTTGGGGTCCCATCCTTTTGGTCAACCAGAACAAGCTACCTACATAGCTCCATTAAGACTACATCATCTAAACAAAATCTAGGGATCCGTAAGAGTTCCTAATCAAACGCTCCAACCCTAAGATAAGTAAATCTTGGAAACTATATAAAATGATAGCCATAAACATTGATCACCTACTTAGCTTCCTCAGAAAGCCTGTAATTTTCTTTCCCTCTCAACTCAAAAACTAACTTTCTTGAAAATCTGTCATTTACTATTTTGAACACGCTGGAGAACTTCTCCTTCTATAAGCATTTGAAGTAATCATATATCCTCATATCACTTGTCCACAATTTATGAGGTAATCCTTCCCAAGCTCAGTAACATGCTAAGACATAAACAAGGTAGGAAGACATATAAAATGTAGTCAAATTAGTCACGTTTAAGAGTTCTCTATGGAGCTTTTCTGCTATTAGGTCAGTCCCGTCAATAAACTTATCTCCTTCTATAATCTTCTAGATGAAATAGTAAATCCAATTTTCCCAATGAAATGCATGGGGATTCCCTTTCACCATATTTAGAAGAAGTACCATATCGGCTATGTCCTTACAGAGGTGCTCAATTGTCAGAGGCTTTGGCAACCTAGATCCTCCTTTCTATGGTTTTGCAAGCCATACCTGGGCTATCAAGGAGCTATATTTTTTCTTATCTGCCTCATACACATGATCTACTTTCGCATAAGTCCATGGTTCATATAGTTCTTTATCTAGAATTCGCAGGGCCTCCATTAATGTCTCTCGACTAATTTTGACCAAGATTTCTCTTGACGCATCATTAATGCATCTATTCTTAACATCATACTTGTTAGCACACTCCAACACCAGTTCAGGGAAAATTAGAGCTGGAGGAAATGCAGCAACTTCTAAAAATCCACTTCCTACTAACTTGCTAGAAAAAGAACCCTCAGAAGAATTTCAGACTCTATCACAAAGCTCCCCTAGGTTTACATTCAACAAGAAAGTATCCCCTATGTCTGGAAGAGAAACTAACAGGTGGGTTCTACTCTCCCCTTTCGGAATTTTTGGATGGAACAATGACATCTTACCAATATGAAGAGAAAAGACTTACAACATAGAAAGAGCCTTTGAAAATTGAAAACTGCAAATGGGAAAGATAACTCACCGATGTCCTGCACACCAGCTTTCTATAAATTTCTCACCACCAATTCCATCACTCCTCCTTCTCCAGACAAAATAACTAATAGGAAAATCCTTAATCATTCTTCATTTATTCACAAATGCCTTGTAGGATCCTTAATAAATCCTCAAAGCATGTCTATAATAAATGTTTTAATGGAAGAATGATTGATTTGACATCTCCAGCCAATCTTAATTAATCCACCAGCTATTTCGGCATGAATATCTCAATTCCCAAGGAAAATCCTTGATCACCATATCTTTATATTAATGACTCCCTCTACGTGACACTGTCAACTGTCATTTTCAATTTTCAAATGCATGAGCCATCTAGTTGGATGAGACAATCTCTATACGGCAGTTTCCAAAACTTAATAAATACTCAAAGCGCTACAAAATAGAAACTTTCTTTTTGGAAAAGAAGACAATCTCACCTAATTCTCCATGTGTAAGCTATCATATTACAAACATGAACTTGAACTTGAACTAACTTAAGGTTTAGGACTAGGTTCAAGTTCGGGTTCATCTTTGAGACTGACAGACCTTTTGAGGGATAGACAAGCATGGGAATTATAAGACTCAAAAATGGTAATGGGTTGAACTTGAACTTGAACCAACTTAACAAAGTTCAACTTCAACTTCACCTTAAAGACTTCTACTAACCAAGACTAAAACCAGGAGCTAAGAAAAATGAAGGTAACAACTAGCTCTTACTAGTGACCAGGACTGCTCGGGACTAAGGAATGAATCTAGAAGCTCAATTGACAACACAATTTAAACTTTATTAAACTAGGCCAACTCATCACAACAAAAATTTCTACTCATACAGACACAAGCCAAAACTTTATATACAAGCAAGGAAAAGAAAAGACTTACAACTGGTAAAGCTTGAGATCATGCCCATTATAGGATAGGGGTAGTTCATCTCCATCAATATATTTCAGCTTGAATTCATTCAGACCTAGAGCTTGAGAGATGTCAAATGGTCCCTTTCGGAGAGACTCGAGCTTGCCATGTGCTCCTCTTGGCTCTCAGCGCTTATCCCAGAGAAGGATCTTATCACCCATCATAAATTTTCTTGGCCTAGCACGGCAATCAAAAATATCCTTCACCTTAAGTTGATGGCTGGTGATGTGATCAACTAACTCTGCCCTCTCTTCTTCTATTTTTGACAAATACAAAATCCTCTTCTCCAATGAATTTTGAAAGACTTCACTCTCAACGCATCTTTGTAACTTGGCAAAGGCTAGTTCTAATGGAAGTGATAGATGTGCTTCAACTCCGAAGACTAATTCAAATGGTGTCATACCAATAACCCTCTTTGGAGAGGTTCTATCCACCTACAATGCCTTGTATAACTTCTTGTGCCAATCTTTTCCTTTCTCATCTACCAGTTTCTTCATGATGTTAATCAGGTTCTTGTTTGTAGATTCTGCCTGGCCATTTCCCTGTGGAAAATAATTTGAAGGCTAAGATAAATTTATACCATGATCATAGCAGAAGAGTTGAATCTCTCGAGAGGGGAAATTCTGAGCATTATCAGCCACTATCTTCAAGGGAACTCCAAATCTAGAGACAATGTTTTGTTTTAAAAATATATAGACTATCTCAGAAGTGGTTACTTTGACTAGTATCACCTCCACCCACTTGGTAAATTAATCAGTCACTGTCAAGATATGTGTGTGGCTACCACTAGAAGTTGGGTTGATTGGACCAATAAAATCTAACCCCCACTGCTGGAAGGGCTCTTCGATAATCACAGGTCTTAGCGGTAAAGCATCCAACTGAGGTTTTCCTGAGAAAATTTTACACTTCTCACAATTCGCCACCCACCTTTATGCATCTTTAAACATTCTAGGCTAATAGTAGTAGTTTCTCAAGATCTTAAAGGTTGTCATAGAGGAAGAATAGTGCCCCCCGCATGCTTCATTTTGAAATGATTGCAATAACTTCTGTTGTTGTTCCTTGTCAACACATCACAAAAACATCCCATCCAATCCCCTTTTATATAGAACATTATCTACTATGAAATACTTTGTTGCCTTCAACCTCAGGTTTCTTCTCTCTTTAGCTGACAAGTGTTCTAGAGGCTCTCCATAGGTCAGAAAGAAAGATACATCTGAAAACCATGAGTCATTTGTCACTACAAACAGGTAATTGGGTAAACTTTGTTCTTCTTGATTCTCAGCCATCAGCTTACATAGGCCCTATCCTCTCACCAGCTTTGTAGGATTAATTTCCAAATCAAACTACTGCACCTTTGCAACCCAACTAGCCCTATTATTCACTGCAACTTCTTGCTAAGTAAGGATGGTCTTAACAGTAGAATTCAGAACAAAGACCATAGAATGTGAATGAAGTATGTAGTATCAGAATTTTTTAACTGCTTTCACTACTACAAATGCCTATTTTTCTATCTATGAATAGTGTAACTCATGTTTCTTGAGTGGTACACTCATGAAGGAGATAGGCACTTCTTCACCATTGTCATTTTTCTGTAATAGCACCCCAGACATTGTGTGTTCTAATGCATAGCAGTAGATGATAAAATCTTTTTTGAAATTTGGGTGTATCAATTTCAGAGCATTGGCTATGGTTTCCTTAATCTTATGAAATGATTTGACAGCTGGTTTATCCCACTTGAAATTCTTCTTCTTACTTAACAGGTCTACCATCGGTTTTGATGTCTCAACAAAATTAGGTACAAACTTCCTTAAGAAGTTAACTTGACCGAAAAAAGATTTAATCCCTTTCTAATTAACAGGTAGACATAGCTGCTAGATAGTTTTGACTCTTTCCGGATCAATTTTAATGCCCTCCTTTGAAACTAAATGACCCAGCAACTTACCCTCCATCACACAGAAGATTGACTTCTTCAGATTCAGGGAAACACCATGATCCCTACACCTTTTCAAAACTTCTTTCAAGTCCTTTAGATGCTTCTTACACCTCCTAGAGAAAAGTGTCATGTCATCCAAGTAAATGTTGATGGTCTTGTTTAACAAATGGCTGAAAGTGGAATTCATGGCCCTCTAAAATGTGGCTCCAACATTAATTAAGCATAAAGGAATTCTCCTATAGGCGAATGTGCCCCAAGGTGTGGTAAAGGCTATTTTGTGTTGGTCTTCCTCTACAACACTGATTTGGTTATAGCCTGAAAAACCATCGAGAAATGACAACATTTCTGAGCCAGCTACTGTTTGAAGAATTTGGTCCATCATAGGTAAGGTGAAATTATCTTTAAGGCTTGATTGATTGAGGTTCCTAAAATCCACGCATATTCTAATTTCTCCATTTTATTTCCACATAGGAACAATGTTGGCCACCCATGTGGAATGATGTATTGGGAAGATAATTCTTGCTTAAATTATTTTGTCAATCTCTTTAAAAATGGCATCCAACACCTTCGGATTGTATGTTCTCAATTTCTGACAGAACGATGACGTCTCGGGCTTCAATGGAATATGGTGTGTAAACTGTCCCTGCCTAAAGTTCTTTAAATCATCATAGATCCAAGAAAATACATCACCATATTATTTTAACAACTTAGTGAAATGACCTCTTTCATCTTCATCACAACACACCCCTAAATTAACCATCTTGGGATTGAACTCATCGCCAATATTAATTTTTTCATATACACTTGAAGGAGTGGTGTCTGGTATGTCAGGTGAATTCAAATTATAATCTCTCCTATCAAATAGCCTCTCTAACTCCACCAATCCTTTGGGTATGGATTTTCCTTTAAGTTGAATCACTTCCTCTGAAGCACTGGATTCCTTCCCTGGATAGAATTCATGGCACTCGGACCCCGACCCTTCATAATAATTAGTTGAAAACTTATCCAAACCCTGCAAAAATTCATTTATTTGAGCATCATCTCTGAACACTTTCTAGGAACAGGAATTATCAGGAACACTACGCCTATGAATGACTTTAATGGTGTAACAATCTTCTGTAAAGTCTGAGGGTGGTATGAGCAAGGATGTTGACCTAGCAAGAGCATCAGCTCTTGAGTTATATTCCCTAGGAATTGCTTCAATTGAAAAGGCTTCAAACCACTTGAGTTCATCCCACACCCTATTTATGTAATGCTTCAGTCTCTCATTCTTCACTAAAAACATGTTCTTGACCTATTTGACAATAAGTTCTGCATCACCACGTGCCTTTAAAAGTTTAATCCCCTTATTCTTGGCTTTTCTAAACCTAAGAGTAGAGCTTCATGCTCTACCATATTGTTAGTGTTCTCGAACTCAAGTTTGAATGAAAAAGGAAATTTGAGTCCAGTAGGGGAAATGAGGACTACTCTGGCCCCCGAGCCTATAGAAGAGCAATTGCCATCAAATTCAAGATTCCAAGGAACCTCTTCATCTGCAACCACTGGATTTGGGACATTAACCTCTGATAAGATAACATAATTAGCAAACTCAGATTCTTGATACAAGATCTAGGATTTAGGGTCTTCTAAGGGAAAAACCGTGTATTTGGATTTGGGTTCTAGAAGAAGAGTAACTTTCTTATTTCCTATAGGGACTATGGCCTGAGACCAATCCAATTTTATTTCACCACCTAGATCCCTACAAAAGGTTCTGCTAAGAAGCATACCGTAGCTGGCTAAAATATCAGCTACTAGGATGGTTAATTTCAATCTCTTATTTGGGAAAGTTGCCAAAGAAACTTGGGCATCTTTGATTTGACCTAGAAGCAGCACTTGTTTGGCATCCATAGAATAGTAGCGTCCAAAGGTATCAGCCATAGGGAGATCCAATGCTTTGGCCATAGATGAAGGCATAATATTATCCGACGCCCCTGAATCAATGATACAGTTGTTTAATTTGAAGCCATGAATGAATAGGGACACATAAAAAGGTTTAGGTTTCAGGCCAAAAGGAATAGTAGGAATGGGCTTCTCGGCAAGCTTTTGTTCAACTGTCTCTTCCTTCTTTATAGACTATCCTTTAAAACATGCATTGTTTTCTATTGAGCCCTAGGTTCAGCAGGAGAACCTTTGATGTAACTAACCAATTTATCTAACTCCCAGGGATTCATTTTCAGATATTCTGCAACAGAAATTTGCACTTTTGAAGTTTTACAAAAATCTACTATACTAAAAGGGAATCAGATTCAGACTTTTTCATGACTTGTTCCTCCAAACTACTTGCTTTCAAGATCTTTGGATGATCACTAGCTTTCCCTTCACTACCTTTAGTTGTTGCATTTGCCCAATTACTCACTTTTCCTCCACACTGGTTTCTTGTCAAAACTAAGCAAGAGGTATCCTCTAAAGTTACCAATATGTCTCCACCCCTTTCAAAGTCTAATTCATATTCAAGGTAAAATTTTCCAGAGTTGCTAGGCACCTCAGAGGATATGTCTTCAACAATCACCTTTGATGTTGCTTCCTTCTCAGCTTCAAGCTATGCATATCTTATGTTTTCGGGGCATGAAACTCCCTCATGCTCATCAGTAAGATGAAAAACGCACATGTTCCTTTTATTCAGTGGAGGTTCAATTTGTAGTCTCTACTAAGAAGGAGGCAAATTGAATTGTTTTCCCAAGTTTGAGGATCCCTGAATTGGATATTTACGTGGAATATCTTGACAGGGACTCGTAGTTTTAGGCAATTGTCACTTGATGTTTATCAAGTCATTCATCAGTCTTTGAATCACAAGGTCTGACAATGAGGAGGTAGAAGGTTGATAGCTGGATGCTTGAACATCTTTTCTCCATTTTCCACTTGTTATGAGATCATCCTCGAGTTCAATGGCAAGAGTTTGAGTAGCTACTAAGGTGGCTGGCCTAGCTCTTTTTAAATGAAATGCAACATCAAGAGGCATAGCATTTAAGAAAAAACATTTATGATTTTCATCATTTGGTCTTCTTGCAACTGGAATCACTTGAATCCCCTTGTTGAATCTTGCCACAAACTCCCTCATAGGTAATTGAATCTCCTTCTTCATTTGACTTAACTGAATCAAAAGAGTATTTGCATCATCAGCTGATTTAAACCTAGTCTCAAATGTTGTTTTCATAGAATCCTAGTCAGTAATGGAGGCATGTGGTAGATTGTGAAACCACTCGGCTACAGCCTTAGTTAAGGTTAAGACAAAAATCCTAACAGCCACATCTGGAGTGCCCACTACTAAAAATCTGCATGCTATGTTAAAAGAGTTCAAATGATCCTCAGGGATTTTCTTTCTTTCACCACTAAATTTGGGTAGGATGTCACAACCTTTAGGTAGGTTTCCCAAATTTTCTCCTAGGCTTAAAGGTCCTACGGCCACACCCCAAGGTTGATTTTGTGCCATGGGAGGTAAGATAAAATTCAAGAGCTGTAAATTTACAAAAGTGGGAGCTATGGTTCCTAGTGAGACCAAGGAACTAAAAGTGGTTAGAGGAGGAGACTTAGTGGGAGAAGAAGGTCTACTAGTGGTCTTATAATGTCTTTTCCTATAAGGAGTCTAGGGTTTAAAATCAAGCTTCACCAGATCTTCAAAATCAGAATCTACAAGACCTTTTGCTCTATCTCCCCATGTAAATCTCTTATCAACCAGCTTATTGAGTTGAACTGAAACAAATAAAAGAACCAATTATTCTCAGGGCCTCCAGACTGCCCTGTCAACTATAGCGGCCTCCTGGGCTACAGGCAAGCCTCTGAGCCACTCTCCAATCTCTTCCTCTTCCTCAAGGACTAACCTTACTTGATGGTATTCCTAATCGTTCATTCTCAATTTTCAAGCTACTGCATTAAGGTCAATGATTATGTCCTCTTGAGTATCAGAAAAATCAAGGCCTGGTTGCAAAACTAGAGGAAGTTCTTGTCAACCAGGGATAACTTCAGCGGGTAACACCATAGTTGATCACTGAATGCAAAAATACCAATCTTGGTCTATTCTAAGACTCTCCTCGGTAGAGTCGCCAAAAACTGTTAGCATACAATTTTTCCCCTTTCTCTAAATTAATCACAAACTCCTTTAAAGAATAAAAAGAAGAGAAAAATCTTAATAAGAACAAATGCGTTGCTAAAAGAAAACTCTCTGCAAATTACAAGGTGCAGCTACCTTCTAGAAAGATTTTCAATATGATCTTATTGAACATAGAAAAGTAACATCATGTGTGCTTTTCACCAGAAAACACTTAAGGAAAACATTTAGTCCATCAACATGAAAAGAATGTGCAAATTTTAGAGAGAAATATCTACTTCTATCCCAATCTCAAACTTTGAATTTCTTGAATCTAAACTTCAATAACAATTCTCTCTATCACTTCTAAACATAGAATCCATCTATATCATAGTTAAGCTTTATTCAACACAACTTATCTCCACAAGAAAATAAATCACATAAGATACACAGTAGTATTTATCACTTTAAAAGCTTAAACATATACGCAACACCATAGGATATTTCATATATTCTGTAATATCAGTCTTCAAAAAACTTGAAGTTAAGTTCTTAGAAAAATAGTTTCTCTCAAACTCAGAGAGCCAAACCCTTAAGTAGTTAAAAGTTTTTAATAAATAGCCACGCAGGGATTCAACAACTAACTTGGTAAAATAGTCTTTCTTGAAAGTAAATATCTCTAGATCCAATAACTATCCTAAGCATTAAGCAAAAAAAACAAGACTGGGAGCGAAAATGCCCTCAAAAAGTTGCCAAGTGTTCCAGACGGTTAAGGGGTTGAGGTCACTCCAAGTCGCACTACCTTCCAATCTTCAAATGCGGCTGTAAGTGCGGATATTACCGGTTGGTGTGGCAAACCAATAAAATCAAACCTCTATTTCTAGACTTCTTTCTCCCTTTTGATCTCAGCTATCTTTTCTTTATGCATAACCAAATGATTTTGCTGAAGGATCATCATTGATTCCATCCGTGCAACCTTTTTGAAATGCTTATCTGTAGGTTCCTTCATCCTTTTGAGCTCATTGAACCAGGTATTTACATCCTTGATTACCTTTTCAATCCGTTTATCTGACTCCTCTTGAGCTTCCTGGCACCGCTCATCAATCCATTTTATATCATTGGAGATGATTTCTTTAATCATTCTTAGCCCCTTCATGAGATCCTTTACCTCATAAATTCCCATGGTCATAGCTTCATTTCTCTAGTCTATACATTCCTTTATAACATAAAGAAATTTGTCATCCAGTCCTAGTACTAACCTCTCCATGAGGAACTTCTGCAAACTGTACTCTTCAACTTCTTCAATCCAATGGAGCTCTTTGGTCCAGGTAGTCTTATCTAGTTCTCATTCTTCAATGTTGGCTTCTACTTTCTTTACCAGATGATCTCCCTCATTGTGGGCTTGATCTAGATGACTTAGCTTCTTGTCAACCTCTATTTTTACACGCTCTACCCAATCATCAAATGCTTTACTCACTGCCTTGCTTCTTTGAACTTGGTCAAGAAACTGTTGATTATCAAGGGATTTCATATCAATGGAGGCTGGAATTTCCTTCAGAGGAAAGGGTTCAGGATGTTGGATGGAATTGATATATTTGGCCATACTCTTCATAGCCTCCTTCATTTCATGTTTGTCCTTGGCATCCCTCTAGACTCTACTGGCAATTTTCTTATTTGATACCTCAAAAAATCTAATATTGGTGGCTCTAGTGTCTCTCCCTAAATCCACCTTGGATATTTGAAAATCTTATACTAAAGTCTCTCCCTCAGCTTTTTCCTCTTTAGGTTTTTCAATCTCTGTCATCCAGTGACCACTGCTTTCATCAAAACCAATTATGGATTCCATCTTTATTTTCTTAACCTTAGAAGATTTTCCCAAATATCTGCTTACTACATCATCAATGGGTACTGATAAAGGAACCACATTTCTTTTCTTGGCTACCGGGGTCTCCAAACATGGTGGGGCAGCAAAGGATTTCTTTTGAGTATCATAGTTACTCAAAAGAGCTAGCAAGTCTTTTGGAGTATTCTTTGTTTCCTCCTACATCTGCTAATCATCTACCATTGCAGGTACACCGTGGTCTTCAACTGAAACTACCTTTGGATCAGGGTCTAATGAGTCTAAATCCACAACAACACTGGGAGTAGCTTTCTGCCTCTAAGCCCTTTCTTTTACCCTTAGACTTGATCTGGTCACTCGGACTTCGGGTTCAACTTGGTGTTGAACTTGAACTTGAACTTGTGAAGAAATTGGTTCAATTTTAGGTTCAACTTCAGGTTTATCTATTCCTACACAAGATTGATCAACACTTAAGTTAGTTAAAATAGAAGTTCTCTTTGTTGAACTCCTCTTTTTGGTTTTTACTTGTTTCTTGGCTGACTGCGAAGGAGCGACATAAACTCTTTTTTCCAACAACCATGCTTTTGTTCTTTCAATCACCCTTTTCATTCTTTTATGAAAATCATCTTCTTCCAATTCTATCTAATCTAACTTAGGAAAAGGGAGGACCTCGACCTTCTCTGAGTATTGAGAGTCTACAACATCAATCTCATTCTCTTCCCCTACCTCATCTGTATCTATATCGAGCTTAAAGGTGATGATTTGTTTCAAAGTTAACCGGGACCACAGTCTTTTCCTTACCTCCAATTGATCTTAACAGTTGGCCTAAAAATCCTCTAACCCAGGGATGTGCATGAATGTCTCTAGGATATTGAGATTTTCTCTTGCAAATCCTCTATAGTCAAAATTGACCCTGGGAGTATAAGTCTGTAAATAGAAGGCATCCAACTCTTCTTTTATAGCCATAGCATCTTGGAAGATTTTGCACCTATATTACCCTAATTAAATAGGGAAAAGAACACTTGAAGACTTCTTTGGGGTCCCAGCCTTTTGTTCAACCAGAACGTGCTGCCTACATAGCTCCATTAAGACTACATCATCTAAACAAAATCTAGGGAGCCATAAGGGTTCCTCATCAAATTCTCTAACCCTAAGATAAGTAAATCTTGGAAACTGTATAAAATGACAGCCATAAAAATTGATCACCTACTTAGCTTCCTCAGAAAGCCTGCAATTTTCTTTCCCTCACAACTTAAAAACTAACTTTTCTGAAAATCTGTCAGTTACTATTTTGAACACGCTAGAGAACTTCTCCTTCTATAAGCATGTGAAGTAATCATATATCCTCATATCGCTTGTCCATAATTTATGAGGTAATCCTTCCCAAGCTTGGCAACATGCTAAGACATAAACAAGGTAGGAAGACATATAAAATGTAGTCAAATTAGTCACATTTAAGAGTTCTCTATGGAGATTTTCTACTATTAGGTCAGCCCAGTCAATAAACTTATCTCCTTGTATAATCGTCTAGATGAAACAGTACATTCAGTTTTCCAAATGAGATGCATGGGGATTACCTTTCACCCTATTTAGAAGAAGTACCATATCGGCTATGTCCTTACAGAGGTGCTCAATTGTCAGAGGCTTTGGCAACTTGGATCCTCCTTTCTCTAGTTTTGCAAGCCATACATGGGCTATCGAGGAGCTATATTTTTTCTATCTACCTCGTACACATGATCTCCTTCCGCATAAGTCCATGGTTCATACAGTTCTTTATCTAAAATTTGTAGGGCTTCCATTAATGTCTCTTGACTAATTTTGACCAAGATTTCTCCTGACGCATCCTCAATGCATGTATTCTTAGTGTCATACATGTTAGCACACTGCAACACCAGTTCAAGGAAAATCAGAGCCGAAGGAAATGTAGTAGCTTCTAAAAGTCCACTTCCTGCTAACTTCCTAGAAAAAGAACCCTTGGAAGAATTTCAAACTCTATCACAAAGCTCCCCTAGGTTTACATTCAACAAGAAAGTATCCCCTATGTCTAGAAGAGAAACTAACAGGTGGGTTCTACTCTCCTCTTTCAGAAGTTTTGGACAGAACAATGACATCTTACCAATATGAATAGAAAAGACTTACAACATAGAAAGAGCCTCTGAAAATTGAAAACTGCAAAGGGGAAAGACAACTCACCGATGTCCTCCACACCAAATTTCTATAAATTTCTCACCACCAATTATGTCGCTCCTTCTCCTTCTCTAGACAAAATAACTAGCAAGAAAAGCCTTAATCATTATGTTAGAAAGTAAAGTCCACCAAGATAACTAAGAGGGGGGGGTGAATTAGTAATCAGATAATTATAACTTTTATCTTCTTCAACAACATTAAACCATATAAGCAATATAATTACTGACTATAGAAAGATATTCATACAGTATAACACAATGACACAAGATATGTTGACTAGGGAACCTCTTGATCAAAGAGTAAACCCCAGTGGGAATGATGCCCACAAAAGATGCACTAATATGAATATTCTTTGTGAAAGGATGGACTCTATTAAGAGTCTTATGAAATACAATCAATAAATATGAATCCATGTTAGGAGATTTCGAATCCCTATTAAAAGATTCTAACCCTGTTAAGAGTTATGGAAGACAAAAGGACCCACTGCCCAAACAGCTTCAAGGTAAGATCACTGAATAGGCTATCCAAATAATCTTTGCATTACTCAATAGAATAATATGTTACCTCTTCTCTGACTCTGCCAAACCACACTCGCTGTTACATCAAATCTCAATTTTAGATCTCTGTACTTCGCATGTCTTCCTTCACATATTCGCTTTCACATTTAGCTCTTTTCTTCACTTCATGCATACAGCATCACACACAACTACTACTTCCATATCACAACTACTTTACAACATCATTACAACAAGGAAATACATTCCTTCCTTTAGACCACACTCAAATAATTACAAATGAGTCGGCATACAATTACAACATAAAAGTTTCCACACACTACATCAAAATTACACAAAACTGTCAGCTTCCAAATATAATAAATCTTCACTCGTGTGACCTTGAAGTCTCAACTATCATCCAAGTCAATATTGATGTGTCTTCAACTTCCCTTTAACTGCACAAAACCAGATTCCATCCTGATTAGGAGATATCATCTGATTTCCACAAACCACTACTCAGGAACACTGCCTGAATACTGCTTCCACCAAAATGATCATAACTTCCATGAATAAATGAATTACTATCTGTGCTCTTAACCATAGACATATGACATATCAAAGAGTATATCCTCAACATCACATAGCTCCAACTACAATAACCACGTGCGCAAATCCAAACTATGTCTGCTTCTCTGCAAGTCTTTGGTAAATCATTATCTTGACATCAATGACAATCATAGTCATGAATGCAACAACTACTACTATAGAATGGCTGCAAAACATTTAGCATTCATTCCTAACAATATCCCCCATTGGCATTAATGGCAACATAGATGAAAAACATCCAATGTTCCAAAAATCCAATACTGCAACACTGCTTCTTCAAATCCTCTTCATCAATCAAATCTTGCTTTGTTATCCTATTCAGTTCTCTCCAACAGATGTTTCAGATGGTTTTCATGTATACTTCCCCCACATTGACATCAATGATAGAAATTTCATCACTATGTCAACAACAACTCAATGTCAAAAGACACTATTTAAAAAATACATTCACTAGAGTCCTCATGACTCAACTCAGATACACATACTCCCCGATAGAGGAAGTACCAAAATCTAGTCCAAAAGAAAGATAGGGCTCATATACCACTAGATGGATGCAACCAACTACATCACTTCTGAAAAGTAGGTTGGGGCATAACCCCAAGTATACCTCTCAAATACTCAAATGTATCATTAGGCAAAGGCTTTGTGAATATATCTACGATCTACTCTTTTGTACTTATGTACTCAAGTCTGACTTCTTTCTCAGCAACTTTCTCTCTTACAACATGATACTTAATCTCTATATGCTTTGTCTTAGAATGTAGTACAAGATTCTTAGACATACTAACTATACTGGTGTTGTCACAATGTATGACAACAGGTTCAACAAATTTTATTCTAATATTCTTTAGCATTTGCTTCATCCAAATTATCTGGTTACAATTGTTTGATGCTGCTACATATTCTGCTTCTATTGTGCTCTGTGAGATACAATTCTACTTCTTGCTTAGCCATGAAACCAATCTTCCTCTGAAGAAAAATGCTCACTAGTGCTTTTCTTATCATCAACACTATCTCCCCAGTCAGCATTTGTATATGCACATAGGGTAAAATCATCAGATTCTTCATACCCTAATCCATAGTGCATTGTGCCTCTTAAATATCTCAGTATCCTCTTTACTGTTGCATAATGTGATTCTCTAGATTTAGCTTGAAATCTTGATACAATTCCAACTGAATGTGCTATATCAGGTCTTATATGAGTCAAATACTATAATCCTCCAATCATAGATCTATATTTCTTTTGTTCCACTGCAGGAGTCTCATCTGTGCTATATAACATATGTTCGGTCACCATGGGTGTTCCAACTGGTTTACAATTCTCCATTCCAAATCTTTTCAACAAATCATTCAGGTACTTTGTTTGACTTACAAAGATACCATCATTGTTTTGTGTTATCTGTAATCCCAAAAAGTATTTCATTTCACCAATCATACTCATTTCAAATTCAGTCTTCATTTCATCAGCAAATTTTTCACTACCTTCATCTTCTCCTCCAAAGATAATGTCATCAACAAAAATAACTATAACCAACAAACCATTTTCAATTTCTTGTGTACAGATTTCTATCTATTGTTCCTTTTGTAAATCTCAATTTTAACAAATACTTATCTAGTCTTGCATACCAAGTACTACGTGCTTGTTTAAATCCATACAAAGCTTTCTTTAGTTTACATACCATGTCTCCTTCTCGAGTCAAAGGAAAACCCTCAAGTTTCTCAATGTAGACTTCTTCTTCCAGCTCTTTATTCAGAAATGTTGACTTCACATCTATCTGATATACTTTGAATTTCTTGTAAGCTGCATAAGCCAAAAACATTCTTACTGCTTCAATTCTTGCAATAGGTGCAAAGGTTTCTTCATAATCAATTCCTTCTTGTTGTGCATAACCCTTACATACCAATCTTGCTTTGTTTCTTACTACTTCTCCTTGTTCATTCATCTTGTTTCTAAATACCCATTTAGTTCCAATAACATTCTTTTCTTTAGGTCTAGGGACCAATTCCCATGTCTTGTTCTTTTCAATCTGATCTAGTTCTTTCATAGCATTAGTCCAACTTTCATCTTCACAAGCTTCACTAGTAGTCTTAGGTTCAATTTGAGAAATCAAACATAACTATTCTTGTATCTTGTTCCAAATTAGAACTCCTCTTTTGATGTTCCCAATAATTTGTTCAATAGGATGATTTCTTAATAAACTCTTGCTAGGTGTCACTGTCTCAGATATCACTTCAGGTGTAGGTTCTTTAGTAACTTCACTGTGGCTTTCATTCAACAAATCACAGTCAGTTTCATAAAATAATTTAGTAGATCCAGTGTTAGGTTTAGGATGAGCTTCTTCATCTGATTCATAATAAGCATTCTTTCCTAAATTTTGAACTTTTCATCAACTTTAACATTTGCGCTTTCAACAATATTCTTGGTTCTTTTATTGTAACATCTATAAGCTTTTCTTTTCAAAGAATATCCAAGAAATATACCTTCATCGCTTCTAGAATCAAACTTTCCAATATCATCATCTCTCTTTATATAACATTTGCTTCCAAAAATTCTAAAATACTTAATTGAGGGTGCATGTCCAAACCATAATTCATAAGGTGTCTTGTCTGTGTCTGCTATGATTTATACTATGTTCATTGTATACACTGTTGTGTTCACTGCTTCTCTCCAGAATATCTTTGCCAAATCATTCTCAAACAACATAGCTCTTGCTGCTTCAGTCACTGATCTATTCCTTCTTTTTGCAATGTCATTTTGTTCAGGTGTTCTAGGGGGTGAACACTGTCTCTTAATGCCATTTTTTTCACAAAAGATGTTAAACTCTCTAGAAGTAAATTATCCACCTCTATCAGATCTCAAACATTTAATCTTCATTCCAAATTCATTCTCAACTTTATTCTTAACAATCTTAAACTTATTAAATGCTTTAGATTTTTCTTTAAGAAATGCAATCCACATTAGTTTTTGTAAAATCATCAACAAGAATCATAAAATACCTTTCTCCATAGAATCCTCTAGTCCTGGTAGGACCGCTCAAATTTGTATGAACAATCTCCAGCTTCTCTGGAGATGTAAACTTCTTACTGGGAAAAGAACTTCTCTTTTGTTTAGCCATTACACATTCTTTGCAAATCATGTTAGTAGGCTTCATAATCTTAGGCAAATCTCTTACTACAAGTGTAGTACTTACTTTCACAATGTTATCAAAGTTTATATGACAAAACCTTCTATGCCATAATCAACTGTCATGAATCTTTGTAATCAAATATGTCATCTCAGTAGGATTCAACTGAAATACATTACCTCTAGTTCTAGATCCAGTTCCAATCAGATTTTCATCTTTATTCTTTATCACACAAGTTTTCTCAATAAACCAAACTTGATATCCATTATCAACTAACTGTCTAACACTCAAAAGATTATGTTTCGATCCATCCACAAAATAAACATCATCAATATTAGTCTTTCCATCAAGAGTAATAGATCCTATACCTTTAATCAAACAAGGTGCATTGTTTCCAACTCTAACAACTCCCCCATCATATTCATTAAATTTTATTAACTTTTTCATGTCTCCAGTCATATGATGTGAACAACCACTATCTATAATCCAATCAACTTTCTTTTCAACTTGAGAAACTAAGGCTTTTTCTTCCTTAACATCAGTTTTAGAATTCTCTTCTTTAATTGCTACAAATCCTATGTCATCATTATTCTCAGTATCACTTTCACTTAAAGTTGTTTCTATACTAGCTTCAAGATCTTCATCATTAGCATAATAACATTCCTTAGATATTCTAGGTTTGAAATTGTTTCTGTACTTTTTAACTCTCTTAGGACACTTAACTGCAAAATGACCATATTCTTGACAAGTCCAACATTTAAATATTTTCTTACCGTCTGGTTCTCTTTTCACAATCAAGGCAATGGCTTCTTCAATCTTCTTGTCTTCTTCATTTCTAGATCTATTGTTGCTAGCATAATCTCCGCTCACACTGATGCTTCTAGACAAGGTAGGGTGAACACTAAGAGCACTGAATGCTATCTCCATTCTAGGTAAGTCTCCTGATAATCTCAAGTTCAATTCTGCTGCTTCCAATCTTCCAAGAAGAGTTTCTCTTATAAATTTTTTAGTACAAGGTATAACTTGTTCAATCATCTATATTGTCTACTAAAATATAGGATTCAATATCTTTAGAATTTTCCATATCACTTCATTCTCTATCTTTGTTCCTCCACAAGACTTTATACCTGTAATAATTTCTGACATTCTACCAATATAGCTTCTAATAGATTTATCTTCCAACATTCTTATATCTTCAAATGCACATATCCAATTATGTAATCTAACTCTTTTTGCATGTTCATCACCTTCAAAGGTAGAGTGTAAAGCTTTCCAAATTTCATGAGATTTTTTCAAACATTTTACCTAACTGTAATCATTCTCTGGAAGGGCTGTCAAAAGTGCTTCACTTGCAAGTATGTTACACATGAATAGATCTGTCTCATTAGCAATACATGTTTCAAGATTGTCCTCTTCAATGATAGTATTATCATTCTTTGTAATCAACCAATAACCTAGTCCTAAACACAATAGATGTGTCTTAATCTTTTCTTTCCAGCTGTCAAAATTTACTCCATCAAACTTAGGGTTTTCTTTCCTGAAATTCACCAACGGATCTCCTTAAGCTATTAAACTTCTTTTTCAAGGACCTGCCACTCTGATACCACTTGTTAGAAAGTAAAGTCCACCAAGATAACTGAGAGGGGGGGTGAATCAATTATCAGATAATTATAACTTTTATCTTCTTCAAGAGCATTAAACCATATAAGCAATATAATTACCAACCATAGAAAGATATTCATACACAATAACACAATGACACAAGATATGGTGACTATGGAACCTCTTGATCAAAGAGTAAACCCCGACGGGAATGATGCCTACAAAAGATGCACTAATATGAATATTCTTTGTGAAAGGATGGACTTTGGTAGAAGTCTTATGAAATACATTCAGTACATATGAATCCCTGTTAGGAGATTTTGAATCCCTGTTAAAAGATTCTAACCTTGTTAAGAGTTATGGAAGACAGAAGGACCCATTGCCCAAATAGCTTCAGGGTAAGATCACTAAACACACTATCCAAATAATTTTTGCATTACTCAACAGAATAATATGTTACCTCTTCTCTTACTGTGCCAAGCTACACTCACTGTTACATCATATCTCAATTTCAAATCTTTGTACTTCACAGGTCTTCCTTCCCATATTCGCTTTCACATTTAGCTCTTTTCTTCACTTCATGCATACAGCATCACACACAACCGCTACTTACATATCACAACTACTTTACAACATCATCACAACAAGGAAATACATTCCTTCCTTTATACCACACTCAAATAATTACAAATGAGTTGGCATACAATTACAACATAAAAGTTTCCACACACTATATCAAAATTACACAAAACTGTCAGCTTCCAAATATAATAAATCTTCACTCGTGCAACCTCAAAGTCTATGTTGTCATCAACGTCACTATAAATGTGTCTTCAAGTTCCCTTTAACTATGCAAAACTAGATTCCATCCTAATTAGGAGATATCTTCCAATTTTCACAAACCACTACTCAGGAACACTGCCTGAATACTGCTTCCACCAAAATGATCATAACTTCCATGAATAAATGAATTACTATCTGCACTCTTAACCATATTCATATAACATATCAAAGAGTATATTCTCAACATCGCATAGCTCCAACTACAATAACCCACATGCGCTAATCCAAACTCTGTCTGCTTCTCTGCAAGTCTTTGGTAAATCACTGTGTTGTCATCAATAAAAATCATAGTCATGAATGCAACAACAACTGCTACAGAATGGCTACCAAATATTTAGCATTCATTCCTAACACATTCTTCATTTATTCACAAATGCCTTGTAGGATCCTTAATAAATCCTCAAAGCATGTCTATACTAAATGTTTTAATGGAAGAATGATTGATTTGACATCTTCGGCCAATCTTAATTAATCCACTAGCTACTGTGTAAAATCCCTGATCATCATATCTATATATTAATGACTCCCTCTACATCACACTATCAACTGTCATTTCCAATTTTCACATGCATGACCCATCTAGTTGGATGAGACAATCTTTGTACGACAGTTTCCAAAACTCAATAAATACTCGGAGCACTACAAAATAGAAACTTTCTTTTTGGAAAAGAAGACAATCCTACTAAATTCTCCATGTGTAAGCTATCATATTACAAATGTGAACTTGAACTTGAACTAACTTAAAGTTCAGGACTAGGTTCAAGTTTGGGTTCATCTTTGAGACAGACAGACTTTTTGAGGGATAGACAAGTATGGGCATTATAAGACTCAAAAATGGTACTGGATTGAACTTGAACTTGAACCAACTTAACAAAGTTCAAGTTCAACTTCAACTTAAAGACTTCTATTGACCAAGACTAAAATCGATAGCTAAGAAAAATGAAGGTAACAAGGTGCAAGTATGGTATTCTCAGATTTGGACCGAGATCAATGACAATGCAACACCTAAATGAAGGATTTAAATGATTGAAAGAAATGAAGATGAAATGTAGATTAATCTTTTTCTTTTTTTTTGTATGCAATAAGATAAAAAAAAACTTGATATGAAACTAGTCTAGGATGGATTGAAATGATATGCAAATTGATCTAACAATGATACGCTATGAATTCTCAAAAACAATAACAAAAATCTCACAATCGCCTTGTTCGCAAAAGCTTGATTCTTCATATGCAAATTCGCTAGAGTAAGTATACAAATTTGAGGGGTCCTTTTGTGAGGAGCGTAGCCTTGATTATATAGAAGTCCAAGGCTTGAGGATGCATTGAGAAAAGCCATAAATCACTCTTGATAAACTCAGGTTGATTTTTGAGTTAACAAGAAATCGGGAATAAATCAACTCATAAAATCATGCAAAAGCACTTTTTGACTCAAAATAGAGTTTAGTTCACTTTTCCAACTCACAATCACATGTTGAGTTTAGAAAGTTAACAAATTGAAATTGATAATTTATTAAAGTTGACTGCTTTTCTGATTATGCATGATTTAATATGAATTAATTTAAAAATAAAATGATTTATTCGCAACTTAACTGATTTTAAATTTAAAACAATTGATTTATGGGTTAATCAATTATTAAATCAAACTTTTATTCCAAAACTATATCATTAAATATTGACAACTAGATTTAATCAATTAAATAAGAATTCAACTGATTATTCGTAAGATTTTTTATTTATTGTCAAAATTAAATAATATAAATTAAGAATAAATCTAATTAAATAATTAAGTGAAAAAATTAAAATTAATTAATTAAATATTCAAAATATTCAACTAATCAAATTTTAGGATAAATATGATTTATCACCAAATAATATTCAATTAGGATAATTAGATAAATTAAGAATATTCAAGGAATATTCCTCGATGTAGAATTAAGATAAAATCAATTAGGGATTTGATAAACTAATGTGCAGATGTGCCTTAGGTTAGGACTTTGATGTTGATTTCATTCGATTTGTTGACGTAGAAGCTTAATGAACCTATAGCCCATTTTTTGGGTATTACAATTTATACCTCACTTTGGTGATTGAGGCAGTTCTTGCATTCTATCTCATTTGGAGATTGGAGTGTTTTGTAGCTCTCAGAGAAATAGATTGTACGTAGCTCTTTTTCACCAAATATAAAGCACTGGTCCTTCTTGTCCTTATCCATTTTCTGAGTTTTCTATTGAGATTCATGTCAAGTTTATTGTGATTCTCTTATATCCTTTACTTTGCATGTCCGTTCAAATTGAGTGTTGAAGAAAGTGTTTTGTTATTTGTTGTTCTAATCTGTGTACATTTGGGTTTTAAGTTGTGGAAGCTCTTTCCCTTCTTTTTACTCCAAGTACCTCTTTATTTCAAAGTATATCAAGGCAATAGGGTCAGGTTTTGAGTTACAATGTTCTTTCAAGTGTCATTGTGAGTATTTCTTCAAACTATGGATCTTTTAAAATTGGTGAATCACCTAGTTTCCCTTTCAGTTATTTCAATACATGCACTCTCTTCTCTTTTCCTCCAAAGGTTAATTTAAGTTTTAAAGGTGATTCAAGGGGAAGCTAACCCCTAATATGGAGGTCTAATTTCTTATAGGTCACCCACAACCTAAAAGTAGTCAAAACTTCAAAAAATTTAAGTCTAACCCCTACGTTAGTGAGGTCATCCGCAACAACATTAATTTCATGATGGGCATGAGAAATAAAAAAATCCTCTAAGGTTTGAATTATGTTTTTGGAATATTTTATAATATTATTAATTATTTATGATGCCTTATTTTCACCCTTCATAAATTTAGTAATGTAAGTAGAGTCTCCCTCTATCCACACCTTTCTCCAATTTAAGTGCCTAGAAACATCCAAAATTTAAAATGCACACATGACTTCTAATAAGTGGTTGGACTAAGATCCCAAGGGAAGTGCCACCATACTAATACACATGTCATTTTCATCTCTACTCACTCACATCCACCCAACTAGCTTGGGATTCCCCTTATCCACCCCATCAAAATTGATCTTCACCCAGTCACTAGGAGGATAAAGCCACACTAAGCCATCTCTGTTATTTTTTATCCTACCCTTAGTCATTAAAATGTCACTATTGAGATTCCAACCTTTTGAGATCATAATATCATTCTCCTTACAAGAAGATTAATGTTCTCAACAACAACTCTGAAGACTTTCTCTCAAACCACTTTAGGGGGTAAGGAAACCTCTCAGTAAATTATATTGTTAAGCTCTTTCCAAATTCACCAAATCATGTCAGGGCCAATCATAGACCAAAATAATTTCAACACTTGATTGGGATATGGAAAACACCATTGGAAAAAGAAGTCTTGAATAGCCTTTGGGAAAACCCAGCTAAGGTTCCACCTCTAGATAATCCTAGACCATATCTCCCTAGAGTAGTTGCAGTGAAGGAGAATATGGGATGTAGATTCTTCCACCTCTAGACACAAATAACACCTCTTAGTAATATTGAAACCTCTTTTACAAATATTATCAATAGTGAGAACTTAATTTTGAAGGAAAAACTAGAAAAACATATTAACTTTACGAATGAGATCTTCATTCCAAGATTTTTCCCAAAAAGGAGGAGGAGAAGGGGAAAGATAGAAAAATAATAGCAGAAGCCACTGAGAAGAATCCATTGTACGTACTTGAACAAATAAAAATATCCTTAGAGTCCACATTGATAGACCAGGCATTAAGAGAAAGCTGATGGGAAATAGAGCACCATCAATCTCCATCAAACGCACCCATTTTTTGTCTCGCCTATAATATTTAACAAATACTCCAAAGGAGGCCTTACAAATTTCCATAAAGGGGGATAGATTAGGATATAAGCATAATGGTTGATCAAAGATCCATCTACCTTCCCAAAATATTATTCTTCTACCATTCCCCACGTTCCATCTCATACCTAAGTCGGAAGTGTTTATCGGCTTCAAAATATTGTTTGACAAAGAGGACCCTGAGGGGGGAGCTAGAGAAATGATAAATTCATTCAGCAATGATAAATTGTAAAAGTACTTACTTCTCCATATCATATACCATTCCCTTCTATCACCAAAATTCTTCTAGATCTGTTTGGACAGAGGAGTCTTATTAAGTGTCTTTATACTTCTGAATCGAAGACCACCCATCTTTTTAGGTTTGCAAACATTCTCCCAGGAAAGAAGAGAAAAATATTTTTTCTCCTCTACCCCCAACCAAAGAAAGTGTTTCTATATTTTTTATATGATATCCACAAGTTTTTATAAAATTTTGATGCAGGAGCATCTTGGGTCCTTGGAAATCCTGTGTCACCAAAAACATTTTGGAGTTTGTCTGTGTTGCTTAGTTCCTTCTTTGACTGATTTGGTCGGTAGTTGGTCGGTTCCTTTGGTTACCGAGTATGGTTAGTTATCTCCTGGCTGGTCGGTTGTTTCATTGGCGCTCGGTGATTCTTGTCTATTGCTTAGTCATCCTTGCTTACCGAGTAGTTTCTTTTGAGTTCATATTGAGCCGACTTGTGCATTTATTATGGGTTGAGGATTTAATGTTGGAATCCATCATTGGGAAGTGTGTGGTCTCATATCTAACCATTCCTTCTGTTGATTGTGGATCTGAAGGCCAACTCAGCTCGGTAGACTCTTGTATAAATGTAGTTGTTTGGTTGTAGTTTAGGGAGGTTTTAGAGTTAGAAGATAGAAGAGAGGAAGAATAGAGATTGTTGGTAGATCCTCACATGTTTGAGGACTTCTGTAATTCATTGTAATATCTGGCCCTAACCGGGAAGGCCTTACAGCCTGGCATGTATAATTCTATTTGATGAAAATTAATGAAAGATCCTGCACTCTCTCTCTCACTACTGTGTGTTGTTGCTTCCGCATCTTGTTGAGCATGCTAGATCATTAGGGTATGCCATTGTTTGGCCCCTCTTGGCCTTGCCCTTATGTTAGGTGGTATCAGAGTGAGGTAAGATTTTGATCTAGGTATGCAGATCTAGGTTTGCAGGTTCCTCTTGAAGCCCTAGTTGATTGTTGTAGGGTAGCAAATTGTGATCTGACCTACAATTGTAGAGGGTTGTCAAGATGGTTCGTGGGAAGAGAGATGCAGATCCAGGATTGGCAGATTGCTGCTAGATTAGAAGCTATTGAAACAACCTAGAGAAGAGGTAGACATCTTAAAGATGTTAGTGATGATGAAATTGAGGAAGAACAGGCGAATGCAGAACTTGCACCTGTTATCGATCAAGGTGAAGAAAGATTTTTTAAGGCTTTGACAAGTCTGATGTCTACACCACATTTCAATCCTGCTGAGTTTGATATAAAATTGGATTCTAATGAATTGGTGGATTGGATCATTGAGATGGAAAAGTATTTTGAGTATGAAAACATTCCTGAAGACAAGAAAGTGAAGATTGCAAGCACAAAGTTGAAAATTCATGCATCCTTATAGTGGGAACATCTGCAGTTGGATAGGAAGAGGAAAGGAAAAGAAAAAATCAAGGTATGGAATAAAATGGTGAATAAATTAAAAGGAAAGTTCTTACCTTGTGATTATCAGATTAACCTAGTTTGGTGAATGCAAAGTTTGAGGCAGAAATATAGCTCGGTAAAAGAGTATATCATGACATGATGAAGATGATGTGGAAAGAATTGCTAGATACATGAATGGTTTGAGAGTTTCCATTCAAGAGGAAATTAGTTTGGTCAAGTTGGAGAACGTTGAAAAGGCTTATCAATTTGCATTGAAGGCCGAGGAGAAATTGAACAAAAGACATGAGCAAAGACAAAGAGGTCAAGGTGGTAGATTACCTAGAGGAAGAGGAAGATCTAATGGTGAAAATGGTAGATCTGAAGCAGAAAAGACAAATTTGGACAAAGGCAAGACCGAGTGGAGGGGTGAAAGTTCATCTAGAGGTAGAGGAATTTTTTGAGGAACTTGTTACAATTGTGGAGAAGAAGGACATAGATCTTTTGAATGTACACATGCTAGTAAGAAGGCCGGTAGTAGTAGAAATGTTTTGGTGCAAGAAGAATCACTGAATGAGCCTGAGAAAGAAAATAACTTGATGGTAAGGAGAGCACTGTGGAATGAAAGAAAAAAGGAAGATTTGGTAAGGAAAAGTCTGTTCAAGACTAGATGTAGAGTTTCTAATAAATTTTGGAAGGTAATCATTGACAGTGGTAGCTCGGAGAATCTAGCATCTGAAGAGATGGTCACAAAGTTGTAGTTGGAGAGGTTGGCACATCTGAAGCCCTATCAGATTTCAGGGATCAAAGATGAGCATACACTCCCGGTAAGTGAACAATGTTATGTGAATTTGAAGATTGGAAAGTACTATGATAAGGTGTTATGTGATATCATGCCTATGAATTGTTGTCATATTTTATTGGGTAGACCTTGGCAATATGATAGACATGCTATATATGATGGAAGATTGCATAAGCATACTATTATGGCTGATGGAAAGAAAAAAATCTTGTTACCATTGATGGAAGAACCTATTAGTAATGTTTTCACATCTATGAAAGTTTGTTTGATGGAGGGAAGAAAGTTTGTTAACTATTTGAAGAAGAATGATGTATGTTTTTTTGTGATTCCTAACAAATCGAGTAAGAAAATAGAGGATAATGTCCCTAAGGAGATTGATAAGTTACTCACTGAGTACAGTGATATCATTTTTGATAATGTACTTGATGGTTTTCCACCAAAGAGAAGTATTGATCATTTCATGGATCTAATCCTTGGAGCTAGTTTACTGAATAAGGCACCTCATTAGTTGACACCTACTGAGAATCAAGAATTGAACTGACATATTCAAGAGTTGCAAGAGAAAGGTTTGATCAAAGAAAGTTTGAGTCCTTGTGCAGTACCTACTATATTGGCACTGAAAAAGAATGGAGAATGTGTACTGATTCCATAGAAATTAATAAAATAACAATGAAGTATAGGTTTCCTATACCAAGAATGGATGACATAATGGACAGTTTGACTGGAGCAAAGTATTTCACCAAAATTAATTTGAAAAGTGGGTATCATCATATCAGAATCAGAGAAGGTGATGAATGGAAGACTACTTTCAAGACAAAAGAAGGTTTGTATGAGTGGTTGGTTATGTCTTTTGGTTTAACTAATGCACTGAGTACTTTTATGAGGCTGATGAATTAAGTTTTGAAGAAATTCTTGGGTAAGTTTGTGATTGTATATCTTGATGACATTCTGATATTCAGTAAGACCAGAGAAGAACAATTGTTGCATGTTAGACAATTTGCAAAGATTGAAAGAGGAAAAGTTGTTGATAAATCTGAAAAAAAATTCATTCATGAAAGAGGAGATTGTGTATTTGGGATTTGTGATCTTAGTTGATGGTTTGAAGATGGATCTTAAAAAGGTTGAAGCTATTTTGAATTGGCCTACACCTGTGAATGCTAATGAGGTAAGATCATTTCATGGTTTGGAAAGTTTTTACCAAAATTTCATAAGGAATTTCAATTCAATTTGTAATTCTATAACTAAGACTATGAGAGGAGACAAAAGAGAATTCAAGTGGAAACATGGAGCTGATAAAATTTTTGAGACGTTGAAGTAGAAGGTTGCTGAATTACTTATTTTCGCATTACCTGATTTCAGTAAGGTATTTCAAGTAGAATGTGATGCAAGTGGAAGTGCAATTGGAGCTATGTTGAGTCAAGAAAGTAAACCTGTTGCTTTCTTTAGTGAAAAATTGAGTGATGCTAGAAGGAAATATTATGTGTATGATCAAGAATTCTATGCTATTGTTCAAGCATTGAAGAAATGGAGACATTATTTGATACCGAGTGAATTTGTGTTGTATACTGATCATAAGGCTTTACAGTATTTGGGTAGTCAGAATAAGTTGAATCAGAGACATATGAAATGGGTTGACTATTTACAGAGTTACACATTTGTGATAAACCATAAGAGTGGAGTCACTAACCGAGTTGCTGATGCATTGAGTAGAAGATCTTTGGTGACCGAGATGAAAATTGAAGTTCTTGGTTTTGATGAGATGAGAGATTCTTATGAATTTGACCTTGATTTTTTTGAGCCATGGAGAAAGTGCAGAGCGCCTATTCAAGATCAACAAGATACTAAATGGGATGAATATTTTATTTAGGAAGGTATGTTGTTTAAAGGTATTCAGTTGTGTATACCGAGAGGAATAATGAGAACTAATTTGATAAAGGAGAAGCATAGTAGTGTTTTGGCTAGACATTTTGGTATTGATAAAACATGGAATTTGCTTAGGGAGAAGTACTATTGGCCACAGTTGTATAAACATGTTCAAAAATTTGTGAAAAGTTGTGGAATTTATCAAGTTACAAAAGGAGTAAGTCAGAATACTGGATTGTATGTACCGATTGTTGTACCTAAGAAACCTTGGATTGACATCAGTATGGATTTTGTTCTTGGCTTACCGAAGACAATAAGAGGTAATGATTCAATATTTTTTGTTGTGGATAGATTTTCTAAGATGGCATATTTTATACCTTGTAGAAAGAAATCAGATGCAGTACATGTAGCAAATCTTTTCTTTAAGGAAATTGTCAGATTGCATGGATTACCGAGGAGTATTATCTCTAACTGAGATAGTAAATTTGTTGGATACTTTTGGAAAACCCTTTGGAATAAATTTGGCACTAAGTTGAAATATAGTTCTACATTTCACCCACAAATCGATGGACAGACTGAAGTTGTGAATAGAAATTTGAGAAATATTTTGAGATGTTTACTTGGAAACACACCAAGTAATTAGGATTCTGCGTTGGCACAAGCAGAGTTTACATACAATAATTTAGTGAATAGGAGTACTAGAAAGACACCATTTTAGATTGTGAATGGCACACTACCAAGAGGTATATCTGATTTGAGAGACATTGCTAATGAAAGTAAGAGAAGTGTTGAAGGAGTAAAATTTGTTGAGTACATGAAGACATTGCATGAAGATGTGAAGCTGAAGCTAGAAGAGAGTAATCAGAAATACAAAGACAAAGTTGATAGATCAAGGAGACATAAGACTTTTGATGTTGGTGATAAAGTGATGGTTCATTTGAAGAAAGGCCGATTTCCTGTTGGAACATATGGGAAGCTGAAAATGAAAAATTTTGGACCTTGCAAGATTTTGAGGAAATTTGACAGTTGAAATGCATATGAGATTGAGTTACCTGATGACATGGACATATCACCTATTTTCAACATTGCTGATTTGTATGAGTATCATGAACCTGATGAGGAAGTGACAGTACTAACAGAGTATCCTAAGAAGTAGAATGAAGAAGTTGAGAAGATTCTGAAGCAAAGAGTTGGAAAAAGTACAAGAGGAAAACAATATATGGAATATCTGGCAAAATAGAAGAATAGACCGATGGAAGACAGTTCATCGATTTCACAGTCTGAGTTGGATGTATCTCGGATCATACCTACCAAATGATTCGGAGAATCATTTCAAATTAACCCCAGGTGTCTGATGTAGGAGCATCTTGGGTCCTTGGCAATCCTGTGTCACCAAAAACATTTCGGAGTTTGTCTATGTTGCTCGGTTCCTTCTTTGACCGATTTGGTCGATAGTTGGTTGGTTTCCTTTGGTTACTAAGTATGGTCAGTTATCTCTTGGGTGGTTGGTTGTTTCACTGGCACTCGGTGATGCTTATCTTTTGCTCGATCATCCTTGCTTACTAAGTAGTTTCTTTTGAGTTCATGGTGAGTTGACTTGAGCATTTATTATGGGTCATGAATTTAATGTTGGAATCCATCCTTGGGAAGCATGTGGTCCTAGATATGACTGTTCGTTCCATTGATTGTGGATCTGAAGGCCAACTCAGTTTGGTAGACTCTTATATAAATGTAGTTTTTTGGTTGTAGTTTAGGGGGGTTTTAGAGTTAGAAGATAAAAGAGAGGAAGAATAGAGATTGTTGGTAGATCCTCACATGTTTAAGGACTTCTATAATTCATTGTAATATTTGGCCCTAACCGGGAAGGCCTTACTGCCCGACATGTATAATTCTATTTGATGAAAATTAATAAAAGATCATGCATTCTCTCTCTTACTGTTGTGTGTTGTTGCTTCCACATGTTGTTGAGCAAGCTAGATCATTAGGGTGTGCCATTGTTTGGCCCCTCTTGGCCTTGCCCTTGCGTCAAATTTTGAAAAGGCTCATAACATAGACAGGTAAATTTTGAAGAGAGGCTTTGTGAAGCTAAACTTTTCCTACCTCGATCAACAAGGTTTCTTTCCAACCAGCTAATTTCTTGTTAAATTTGTCAACAAGAGAGTTACAAAAATAATTTGGGGGCTTTGTACAAAGAGGAAGTCCCAAATAGGTTGACCACATAACCTTAATATATTAAAAGTTGTTACATACTAAACTCATTGTCACCTCATAACCGCACTAACATATGAATTGATCCAAACAGAACTAGAAGCATGAAAGATGATGCAATGTAATTTAATATCAAATTGGCATGATCAAATTAAATAATGAAAACCTTAATATGTCATGATACAATAAACTTGATATCAAACTATCATATTAACCTAGCATTAGTTGATCATAATATTTCCATTCTAGTGTTAGTGTATTTGGCGACAAGGAAACACAACAAAGCTGAGAGAAACAATGACAAATAGCACTTGTCTCTTCATTTGACTTTTCTCTTTCACATGACCAAATATCTTACAAAATCCAATATCCTCTACCTACCACTCCATCTCATCCACTCACTTCTGCATGCCACTTAATATTCTTTATCCTTTATAATTTATCAACTACTCTTCAATCCTAGCCTCTCCTAGCACCTCTTAATCCTAGCCCATGGTTTTCATGAAACTTCTATAAAACATGATTTTCTCCTCACTTTTTCTACTTCATTCTTTTTTTTATCTTTTCTATCTTTCTTAATTATTCTTTTGGATAACTAATTCCCTTGCATGTTTGAGATCTTTGAGACCCCATAACTATCATCTTTTTCATCTTCATATCATAGCCTTCAGTCTATCATTTTCATATATTCACCTTAGTCAACCATATCGATTCTCCCATAGCCTCTTCTTCATGTTCTTGCAAAGCTAAGAGCATCCACATTTCACATACAAAATCTTGGAAGATAGGAGGAAAATTGATTCAAGCATCTCTTGTGTGCATTTGGTAACTTATTTTGTTTATTTCATTTTTTATAGATTTAGGAGGAAGAGCTCTATTAGTTGATGATGGTTTCTTTTTTGTACCAAGGTCTTATAGTTGGTCTTAGTGGGTATGCAAGATAAGTTGTCTAATTTCCATCGTCATCAAATATTATCTTCTGTTATTATGATATTCTATCAATTTTCAAAAAAATTAAAAGGAAAAAGAAAAAATAGTTTTTTTTAAAAATAGTTTTTATTCTATGTATGCAAATTAGATGTCTAACTACTCTAAATGATAAATTAACTATTCTAAGATTAATAAATCAAACTAATTAGCAAACAACAATGAAGAATACACAAAATATGAAGCTAAAACAAGGTTTTACCTTCATCTACCATGTAGCTTGTCTCAATTGCCCTCCTAGCCTTGATTTCTTGAGGATGTTGAGCTCTCAGATTTCCAAATGAAGCCTCTTTGCCTAAGATGATACCAAAGTGTGAAGATTGATGATAAATGCAAAATAGCTCAAAGCTTGATTATGCAACTAATGGATGGAATGCAAAATGGAATGATGATAAAATGGATGCTTGATTTCTCTTAGAATGATTGAATGTTTGATTGCCAATTACCTATTAGCTCAAAAAGGGAAAATGAGGCTCCTTTTATAGATTTTTGGACGATCTAAGCCTAGGTGGCACAATCCTACAGTGGAGAATGAAAAGTGGAAGATCCTAGGGCTAGGATTGACTTGGTTGAAGGAGTTGAGAGAAAGGGGGATGTAGTTGGAATGTGAGAGGAAGAATAGGGATGATGTTCCTCTCACATCAACATGGAGGAGAACAAAGTGGAAGGGAAAGACACATGTCAAGTGTCTCACAAAGACCAAAGAGAGGAAGAGGGAAGGACTTTTTCCTCATGAGGACTCTTGGTACAAGTGTCCCATGAGTCACCTTTGACCCTTAGAGGTGGTTTGAGAAGCCCCTTAAGAATAGGGCATGTCTCTTGACTTGGTTTAAGAGAGGACATGTGGTCATGAGACCAAGTCCTATGAGGCCACATAGCCCTTAAGAATAGGACATGTGTGGGTGAGGATAATTACCAATAAATAATTAATAATTATTATTTATTTTAGCCAAAGTGATGTGTCAGGTGACTAGGTAAGTGAGGTGGACTAGGGGACTTAGTCATATTTAGGTGATTGTATATTTAATTAAATCACTTTAATAAGACTAATTAGAAGACTTGCGATAGAGGAATAGACTATAATGAATTTACTAAATAAATTCAATAATCTATTTAATAAATAGAGGAAATAATTATTAATTAAATAATAGATATTTAATTAATTTATCAAGTCAATATCAATTAAATAATAAATATTTAATTAATTAATGAAGTCATTTTTAAGTGTATACATTTTGCCCCTCTTTGACATAATGTGTGTGTCACATTGTTTCAAAGAAAATTTCAAGCATTTTGCCCCTGCCCCAGACAATGTCTCAGATGACCTATGCATGCCCCCTCGAGAGATTGATTGACAAAAAACATTATTTGAATTTTATTATAATTTTTTTTTAGTTTTATTTTCTTTTGTCGAGTTGGATAATCAATCTCACAAAAGAAACAGGAGAAAAGATGGGTGAAAATGGGGTGAAACGGAAGAAAAATGGGAGATAGGGTCCACACACCAAGCACATCGAGTCCACTGACTATAAATAGGGCTAAGGGGTCCACAATAGGCTCATTGTGTACACTTGTCATTTGGAGATCAGAGCGGGAGAGAGAGAAGAGCAGAGCTGTTAGAATGTTGTTCTCGTTGTCAGATCACCGCTCCGAGAGGGCCAGACACTTCCAACGACCACCCGATTCAGGAGAGCCGGTAGGTGATTCAATCCTCTTTGTGAATTCATAATTTTGACATGTCAGAGTAGGATTTGTAGCATGTTTAGGTTAGATCGAATGTTAGGAAAATTTTGAAAATTTTCTTGTTCAAGTGTGGAAAACAAATGCACAGTTGCGGTGCACATATGCACAGCGATTCACCATGTTTGCGCAGCAAACTCATATTTCTATGCATGTGTTGCAGAATTGCGCATATGTGTAGAATTAAGAATTAGGCTACACAAATAGGAATTAAATCTGCTCATACATAGATTCTACGCTTTTGTCAAGAAAAGTTGTGCAAATGTAGAATAAGACTACGCAAATGTTTAAATCTGTGCAAATGTTAGGGGATGTTGTGAATGCATATTTCTACGCTACGCATTTATTTTGGATGGTAGAATTTGATCAAATTAGATAGTCAATTAGGTCAAACTTGATGTCAACAAGCTGATTTGATCTATCAACGGTTGAATTTGATCGATTTGGTCAAGATAGGCAACATCGTAGCATGGTCACTAGTTAATCAGTCTTGATGTTAGATAATTGATAAAATCATCTGTTGAAACACATGATAAAACATGTTTGTAGTTGATATAATAGGATAGATAGATGTTTAGATCAATTTATCAGAATCTGATAGCTTGAAGTTGTTGACTTTGATAGGAGGATATGACCGATATTCTAATGTCATGGGAGAGATATCCCATCACACAGAACCTGAGACCAACACTGTCAGAGACTGACAGACTCTTGATCAGAGCATCTGGTTTGTACCATGTGATCTACACGCTTGAGATTTAGGTGAATCTGAGTATGATGATTGCGTTAGTAGAGACATGGCACTCGGAGATGAGTACTTTTCATCTCTCGACAAGAGAGATGACAGTTACCCTAGAGGATGTTTATCGCATCCTCTGGCTTCCTATCACAGGTGAGCTGGTACACTATGATCAGCACGGTGGAGTGATGAAGTGTAGAGTAGTGTTTGGTGATGATGATATTGAGGAGGGAGAGATTAGGTGGGAGGATATGGTTGATTTATACGAGCGTCTACCAGTGGTTCTAGCAAGAGCGATTGGGGGATTTGTATGCCCTGATCATAGGTCACATGAATTTTCAATTGGTTGGGGCCGCACATTGCAGCAGATGATGGATGATGGGACCCGATTTTCTTGGGGTGTCTATCTTTTAACCCATTTCTACCATGATCTTCATCAGGTGGTGTACCATAGGCATGCATCATTATTAGCAGGTGTTACATTGCTCCATTTATGGGCATGGGAGCATATTGCAGTTACACGGCCAGTAGAAATTAGATTTCATGATGCAAGACAGCTGTATATTCATTTCTACTCATCAGTTTTGTCTCAGGCAAAACTGGGACACTTAGAGTTCTGGCAGTACACTTTTGATACACTAGACACAATCACATGGAGACCTTACCTAGGGTGTGAGCCCTGGGATGATGAGCGATAGCTAGATTTTTGTTTTGAGTCATGATGGTTGATAGGGTGGACACCCTATATCATTGAGAGATAGCTGGTTAGCCGGGTTCTACGACAGTTTGGCAGGATCCAAGGCATGCCATAGGGAGTCATGGAGTTTTATCAGACACATCAGGAGAGGTGTGACTGGGGGCCCATGGTTTCTTTTGACGTAGCCAGACAAGAGTTTCTTGACATGTCATTTCAAGCATGGATGATGAGGTAGGGGGTCGTAGACCCAAGGATGACTATTGATCTAGAGTAGTACTTGAGAGACTTTCCCATACCACACTTGACAGATCTGACAGCTAGGCCACCAGAGAGGGATCCAGCAGAGAGATGTAGTGGGAGACGCTGAGGGTGAGATAGGAGACAAGGGAGAGTAGGCAGAGGTGACAGTGGAGACATTGATGGAGGAGATGGAGGGAGAGGTGATAGAGCTGGACCTCAGATGAGAGGTGGCGGTGTGAGACAGAGGGGTTTGATGCCACCTCTAGCTAGATAGGGATGGAGATAGCCTCCAACACAACTAGCAGTAGGAGCTCCACCATAGGTACCAGTAGTACAGGTACAGATACCAGCTGCCCCAGTATAGGGACCAACTATACAGGTATAGGTGCCGATATAGGCAAGGTAGGGATAAGATGAGGCAGATGTTTTATTAGCCTAGGTTAGAGTGGTATAAGGTGGATAGATCCATGATGATGTATAGGATGAGAAAGATGTACAGATGCTAGATGTGGATACTCAGGAGGAGCCAGTAGGGATGGATATCAGGGGACAAGATCCCTATTTATAGAGAGATGTTGCAGAGGATGAGGATCCAGATATTGACTCATTGCTAGTCTGACTAGCAATAACACAAGTGCAGGAAAATCATGTCCCTGGACTGGAGAGACAAATAGAGAGACTAGAGAGCTAGATGCGAGTGTTGAGACATGAGCATGATGCAGTTATAGAGAGACTTGATGGTGCAGGAGCACACTAGTCATAGGTCATGTTAAAGGTTCTTTCAGGGACACCAATTGTAAGACCTAGCCCTGGGATTGGCATTTATAAGCCCTCGAGTAACTAATGGTCAGCAGGCTATCCTGAACCTTAGCTAGCCTATTTTCTTAAGATCCTATGTTTTCTTTCAATAAGATCCATGTTGGATCATAAAGATTTGGTTAAGACCAAGTTTGGTCTCTTAGTTTTAAGGCTTGCAAAATCTTGCAATTGCTAAAAAGTTGTTAAACAACTTTTAACCAACATTGCAAGATTTGCAAAAATAGAATTGTAAAGCTCATTCCCAAATGGTTAGTTGGTTTGCAACTTCATTATAACTATTGGGAATGCCTACTTAGCCCTTATAGGTGGGTAGTAGGATAGGGTGTAATTCTAGCATTCGAATTAATAAAATAACTACCATTTCTTGCAAATATGGTGCAACAGCAATTTGCTACAGATAGGTGTGGGAGTTTTTGGAGCAAAGGTTGATATTGGTGGCTAGCCCCACGAAGCAGCTTCTAGTTGCTCTTTGTCTCATGCCTTAACTCGCTCTACAACTCGAGTTATTGGTTTTTCTCTCCTGCCCACTGGTTTTGAAGCCCTAAAATTGAGTTCCCCAATAATCGGGCATAACCATTGTCTCCACCATGGGAATCCATTAACCTTTGGTGGAGAGATTGACTCACAAATGGCCTTCGAGAATATGCAGGGCAATTTGGTTAATGTGCAGGGAGATGGAAATTTGGCGATGCCCTAGGTGTACATAACTAAGTGTGCACCATTAAAGCGATTGTACACAGTCAATAAAATCGGTGATTGGAGATTCAATATGGTCCAAAATACGGCAAGGTAGACTCCTATACATGCCTCTTTGTGTTTCCATTGTTGTTCGGGCTTGTGACAGTGGGAATAGTGATTGTCGTGGAGTTTGTTAGAAAATCAGATCTTTGAAAATTATTATATTGCTACTTTATTTACTGTTCTGGTATATATCAAAATTGTGATGCTTTTTCAAATTATACTAAATATATATATAATGTTGTGATTGTAGTTGATGAAGATAATGAAACACTTTTATTGATTGCTTATCACTACGATAACAGCATGTATATATATGTGCTTGTGATCAGCCAAGCACTAACCAACATGCCCTTTCCACAACAGTCACGATGCTTGGTAACAGTCATTGCATATTATTAATGTTAGCGACTGTTATTAACAGTCGCTAACATCAATATATGCAGCGGCTTTGTTAAGTGTGGTCGGCCCTTTTAATGTGTAGTGCATGGCATAAGCCTTCGACATAATAGTCGATATCATCAATACATAATATTCGATACTGTCATTAATAAGAGTATCGAACATAGTTCAAATAATGCCAAGATAAATATATATTAATATGTTATTATTATTATTATTATATCTCATCAATATAATAATAATAATAATAATAATAATAAGATAATAATAGTGTAATCACAACTCATCTTTTTATAATCATTTGTATTTATAATATATAACATATATATATATATATATATATATAATACGAATGAAGCTATATCTTAACACTCCCTCTTAGCGAGTGAGTATTAATTATCAAAAGTCTATCATGACATCCGCCAACTCGGGACACACAAGTTAATGTAGTCTAGCCATGAAAATAGACTTGAATATCATGATCTCCGCACAGTCGGGACACACAATTAATGTAGTCTATCATGATATGGTTTCGTTATTACTCATACAGTAATAACAAGAGTCAAGATCTCCGCTTAGTCAGGACACACAATTAAGTAGTCTATCTTGACACTTTGGTTAACTATTTACAAGATCATCACCTTGAAATGTTAACCCACACACAAATGATCATTTTACACAATATTGCAATATGCACATTTTTTACATTTATTCATGAATAAAAAACTTATAAATAAGAGGAGCTTAAACCATACATCACACCTTGATCATGCCAAGTTTGTTTCTAAAGTATTCTATCTTTAGCTTTGCCAGTGGCTTAGTGAAAATATCAGCACTTTGTTCTTTAGTACTAATGTACTCTAGCCTTATGACATTTCTCTCTACCATATCTCTTATGTAATGATATGGAATCTCAATATGTTTGGACCTGTTATGAAAAACTGGATTAACAGATAACTTGATACAACTTTGATTGTCACAATGAATCACAGTTGGATCTAGAGGTTTTCCAAACAATCCAAATAATAGCTTTCTTAACCATACTACTTCACGTGCTCCCATGGATGTTGCCATATATTCAGCTTCAGTGGAGCTTAATGCTACTGCTGACTATTTTTTACTGAACCAAGAGATCATAGCCGAACCAAGACTGAAACAACACCTTATAGTGCTTTTTCAATCAGTAGAACTTCCAGCCCAATCAGAATCAGAATACCCTTGAAGATTGATTTCTACCTTTTCATACTTTAGCCCAAATCCAATAGACCCTCGTAGATATCTCAAGATATGCTTAGCTGCCATTAAGTGTATTTCCTTGGGCTCACACATAAAGTGACTCACAACATTGGTTGCATAATAGATGTCAGGTCTAGTGTTCACCAAGTGCATAAGAGAGCCAACAATTTCTCTATACAATGTAGGATCAGGGGGTTCAGACTCTTCTGCTTCAACTTTGAGTTTGTGCAAATTTGTTTCCATAGGTGTGGATAAAGGTTTACATTCCATCATTCCAAACCTGGTTAGGATATCAATAGTGTATTTTTGTTGATTTAGCAAAATATAGCCTTCCTTTTGGAACACTTCCAACCCTAAGAAATAATGTAAGAGTCCTAAATCTTTCATGTCAAATTCAGCAGTGAGTTCTTGCTTACATTTTGCAATAAGATGATCTTCTCCTGTTATTAAAAGATCATCTACATAAAGAACTAAAATAAACATGTTGCCATTTGTTATCTTAAAGTAAATGTTAGGATCTGCATCATTTTTAGAGTATCCTAATTTTGAAAGATAGTTGTTTATCCTTTCATACCAAGCTATGGGAGTTTGTTTCAACCCATATAGTGCTTTTTTGAGTTTGCAAACATATTTTGATGCATCATGTATAATGAACCCTTCTGGCTGCTCTAAGTATACTTCTTCTTCAATAGTGTCATTTAGGAATGTTGTTTTCACATCCATCTGGTGTATCTTCCACCCTTTAGATGCTGCTATAGCAATAATGGTTCTGACTGACGTATACCGAGCTACAGGAGAAAATGTTTCTTCATAATCAATACCTACTTTCTGTGAGAATCCTCTAGCAACAAACCGAGCTTTATGTTTCTCAATACTTCCATCAGGAGCATATTTAGTTTTGAATAGCCATCTAGAAGAGACAACGGTTTTGTTTTTAGGTCTAGGTACTATGTCCCAGACATCATTCTTTATTATAGATTGATATTCTTCAATCATTGCCTCTCTCCATGCTTGAGTAGATAATGCCTCCTTAGGGTTTGATGGTTCTGATTTATTGATTTCTATTATAAGAGCTGCATAACATTTTTGAGTTCTTGTCCTTTTACTCTCGTGAGATATTTCATTTGGTTCTACATTATTTTCTTTAATTATTTGCCTTGCCCATAATGGGCTTTTCTTACCATTGATTACATTAGTATTCTCATTTTCAATGATAGGAGGTTCAGGTTCTTCTATATCCTCCCTCTCAATTTCAGCAGTGAGATCTTCTTCTATCTCCAGGATGTTATCTTCTTCAAAGTTTTTAAATGTGTTATTTTCATCAAATTTTACATCTCTACTCATCTCAACAGATTTTTGTCCTGGAATATAGATTCGATACCCTTTTGTATTTTCACTATAACCAACAAGTATGCCTCTCTTACCTGATAGTTCTAGTTTCTTCCTCTTCTCTTTAGGTACATGAATGTATACGGGACATCCAAATATCCTAAGATGACTCAGATCTGGTTTGATCCCTGTAAATGCTTTTTCTGGTGTTATATTTTCTAATATGGAGTGTGGACACCGATTTTGAATATATACTGTTGTATTTGAAGCTTCTGCCCAAAAAGAAGTATGAAGGTTTTGATCGAGCATCATGGCTTTTGCTACTTCGATTATGGATATATTCTTCCTTTTTGCTACTCCATTCTGTTGAGGATTATACGACACAGTATACTCCCTCTTAATCCCAACAGAATTACAAAATTCTTTAAATATGTCAGATTTGTATTCACCTCCATTATCTGATCTTAATACTTTTATTCTTTTATCTGTTTGATTTTTTACTTATGCTTTAAATTCTTTGAATTTAGATAGTACCTCACTTGATTCTTTAACCTTAAGAAAATATATCCAAGTTTTTCAAGAATAGTCATCAACAAAAATAATATGGTATAGTGATCCTTAGATGTCCCAACCTCTTATGCCATAATTCATTGTGATTTGTAATTTCATGAGTTAGTGCAGATTTCTGATCGTTACATATTTTATAAAGACTACCATCTCTTGTCCCTATGATTGTAGCATTCTTCATATTTGAATTCTTAGGCCATAATAGAACTTTGTCTTCATTAAAGGTGACACGAAATCCTTGGTTTGCTAGTCCTGCTATAGAAACTAAATTTCTTTTGATTTCAGGTACAAATAGAACGTCTTTTAGTTGTAGAGATACTCCATTCTTTATCTTTATGGTAGAAGTCCCTATTCCTTTCACTGGGTAGGTGGAGTTATCCCCAATAGTCACTTCTTCGATTGAATAATTTTCAAGTGTCTCAAACTGATTTTTGAATCCGATTATATGTCTTGATGCACCACTATCAATTATCCAAGTTCTATTATTGGAATTTAATTCACTTGAGAGAGCTGTAAAGAAGAGTGAAATTTCTTTTGCTTCAGCTACAGTGGCTTGAGTCTTTTGCCTTTCAGGACAATGTCGATGAGTGTGCCCATATTTATCACATTTGTAAAATTGGATTTTAGAAAAATCTCTTTTGAATCCCCTCTTTCTTTTGAAGGATTTTCTCTTTTTGTTGTGGGACTTTGTGTTGAGTGCTTGTGTTTCTCCCTCTTTCTTTAGACCTATTCCTCTGGTAATAAGTCTTGATTCTTCCTGAGTACAGTCGTTCTTAAGTTGATCAAATTTTGGTAGAGGTGGACGTGTGCTTATGCATTGAATAAAATTCTCCCACAATGTTGGTAATCCCCTTAGTGCTATTAGAGATAATTCCATGTCTTCTATAGTGTTACCAATTGAGAATAGTTGATCTTGTATTTCAGCAATTCTTAGGAAATAAGATGTAACTGTTTCACCTTTATTCATTTTTATGGTCAATAGTTGTTCCTTCAAGGTTAATATTCGACTTGTATTGTTTATCTCATACGTTTCTGAAATTTTCTTGAAAGCCTCATATGTTGTTGTTAATCTTGCTATACTTGGGAGAATAGAATCTTAACTGAATCAACAATTAATTTCTTGGCTTTATTGTTCCTCCTTTTCTAGGTTGTTTTCTCTGCTTCATCTGAAGGCATCTCTTTCTCTATTTCTATGAATGATTCTAGTTCCAGTTCTTGCAATAGTGGGGTGATTCTAATTTTCCATGATAGAAAATTTGATGCTCCTTCCAATATGTCCTCCATCCTGATTCCGGTGGTCATTTTGATAATTTGTGATGACTCTTCTCCTTTAAATAATATTTTTGTTTTGTATTCCTATCAAATAATAATTCAGAATTAATTCCCTTTAACTCTGCTCTAATACCATATTAGGAAATCAGATCTTTGGAAATTATTATTTTGCTACTTTATTTACTGTTCTGGTATATATCAAAATTGTGATGCTTTTTCAAATTATACTAAATATATATATAATGTTGTGATTGTAGTTGATGAAGACAATGAAACACTTTTATTGATTTCTTATCACTATGATCACAGCATGTATATATATATGTGCTTGTGATCAGCCAAGCACTAACCAACATGCCCTTTCCACAACAGTCACGATGCTTGGTAACAGTCGTTGTATATTATTAATGTTAGCGACTGTTATTAACAGTCGCTAACATTAATATATGCAGCGGCTTTGTTAAGTGTGGTCGGCCCTTTTAATAAGGTGTAGTGCATGGCATAAGCCTTCGACATAATAGTCGATATCATCAATACATAATATTCGATACTGTCATTAATAAGAGTATCGAACATAGATCGAATAATGCCAAGATAGATATATATTAATATGTTATTATTATTATTATTATATCTCATCAATATAATAATAATAATAATAAGATAATAATAATGTAATCACAACTCATCTTTTTATAATCATTTGTATATATAATATATATATATATATATATATATATATATAATACGAATGAAGCTATATCTTAACAGAGTTGAAGGCCGATTTAGGCGAGTAGTGATGCTCGGGTTCGGGGAAGCGGGAAGGCCGACTGTCATGACATTTCAGTCGTAAACCAACTCCATGCCCTGTCGAACTATGATATTGTCGAGCCTTCTAACTGTGCTTTATCTTTTTGTTTCTCGATCCGAAAGGGGAATTACAATCTCCAATTCACCGTAGTTTCGAGTAGACTCACCGTGAACTAGACCAGGAATCACAAGGTGGGTTTGAAGAGGTTTCAAATTTAAGACTGCTCTATTCAAAGACCGATTGTGCCAACAGTGGGATTGTCGAAGCATCACTCACTGTCCCATCTTTACTGTTCAAGTGAGTTTGTTGAAACCCGAAAGGAGAAATGAGATCTCCAAGTCAATTCTGAGTTGCCAAGTAGACACACCTTGAATGTTTTGGAGGGATTCTCTGACAATAGTCCACAAACCCGACAGAGATAGTCAAGGCGACTATGCATTGCTAGATATAGAAGGAACATTTGGAGTGTTGTGATTTCGGTGTGGTCAAATTGCCAAAGGGAAATCTGAACTTCGATGCTCACTGTTCTTCCTGACAGACCGTGAAGTTGTGTGGATGGTCGAAGTTTTTTTTTCAAATCCCAAATAAGCTTTTGAAGAGGTCCCAAGCCAGCCCTGATCCATTCAGACCTATACACCAAGTTGGTATCTTGGTTAATATATTTTCCTTGGCTATTGCAGTAGGGGCCCGAGAAGGACTTTAAGCATTTGTAGTTACCCTGTTCTTTGGGAGTCATTTGCAGTAAATTAAGCACTTGTGAATTATCCACTGTACCTTCCCTGTTAACAAGTGAATGGTGGGTTTGTGACTTAGTTGGGGCTCAGTGATTGGGTACCTGACTTGTGGGTTGAGATAACCTAAATTGTGTCACTTTGGGTACTTGGAACAGAGGTTGAAGGTGCACCGAAGCAGGAGGATCTAGTATTCGAGGATCGTTGCCAAACTTTGGAAGGTTTTGAAGGACAAATTTGGTCCTAATCCACACTTCCACTGTCCACTTTGCATCAAGTGGTATCAGAGCCCTGTCTTCTTTTGAGGATGAGGAGATTCCCACCAAGATCACCAATATGGAACTAGTCCGGATAGTGAGAGAACAAAAAGCAGCAAATGTGGCACTTACCAAGAGACTCCAAAAATTGGAGAAGAAGGTAGATAAGGATAAGGAGAATGAGTTGGGTGATGAAGAAGGGAGTGAAGAAGAGGAACAGAACCCTGACCAAGACATTCCAGCAGACCAAAGACCCTTCATCAATGCCTTGAAGTCTATGGGGAGAAGAACCATGGAAGAGAAAATAGACTTACCAATTTTTAGTGGTAAGATGAATGCAGATTTGGCCTTAGATTGGATACATGCCTTAACAAGTTTCTTTGAGTGTGAGGACATCCCAGAGAAGCAGAGAGTGAAGATGGTGAAATCCAAGTTGAAGGGAGCAGCCCTAACTTGGTGGAACTTCATCTAGACAGAGAGGGTGAAGAATAGAAGAAGCATGATCAATTTAAGGAACAAAATGATAGCCCTAGTCAAGGAGACATATGTACCGGAAGACTATGGGGTGCAACTTCATAGGAGGAAGCAAAGCCTAAAGCAAAAGGATATGGACGTAGGCTCTTATACCGAAGAGTTCTTGAAACTATGTGTTGGCGAACAGATTTGTCTTCCTTCTTTTAAATGAATAATGAATAAAGACTCTACACTTCTGAAGATAAACGATTCATCAACAGTTGGGTAAGCATAGGAAATTGCTTCCCTCTGTATTTTTTTTTAAGGTACATCTTCCTTGTATAATATTCAGTGAATTATTAATAAAAAGTAAATCATACACCTTTGACCTGAAAGTGTAGAAGGACCACTCGAATACTCTTGGGTATTGAGGTGATTTACAAAATCAACATAAGATTGACTTGAACTAAGAAAAAAATTGAGATTTATCTACTGCTTCTAAAGTAAACAACCTATAAAATAACTTAAGAAGGATGAGCTAGAAAGAAACAAAAAGTGACCGAATATAAATAACATATGCACATATTTAAATGTATCAACTTCCAAAGCAATTAATACATTCCAGATTTAGATTCAAAAATCTAAACCATACCATGCATTCATATATTCATATAAGATTGGATCAAAGTATAATAAAAAATCAGTCACAACTGTTTCGGAAATAAAAGACTATGCTAACTATTTACTTTCCAAAAGAAACTATCTATTTCCTATCTATATTTTCTAACCCCTGCACTGTTCAATGCTCCAGCATTAATAGTTTCAAGTCTGAGATAGCCTCCAGAAAAACCCAGCCTCTCGGACACCAGAAAAACTGTTTAAACCAGTTACATAACTAAAAACAAAGTATCATAGCACATGTCACTTAAAGCATAAAGAAATGAAAATGTTGTTGCGAAAACTACTAATTCCTTACAGGGCCTTCTATCGTGGCAGTCTATACGAGCTTCCAGGATCAAAAGATGTTCACCAATTCCTGGGCTAGCTGGAAATGCAGATTCTTCAGACTTGTCAGCTTTGCCTGAGTCACGTTCTTTTCCCACCTTAACTCCTTGATTCTATCCGCCTGTTTAGGTAACTACCCTTGATTCAACAGCAACATAGATTCCACATTTGCAATTCTAGTGAAATCCTGAATTGTAGACGCTTCATTTTCCTTGAGAGCATTCATGGTGTTCGTAAAGACTTTAACCATGGCGTCCGCATCTTTTTTACCTTCATCAATTTGCAAAATACTTGAGGGATTCACTATTTTAATATCTTTGAGAGCATCCGCATGCATATCCAGCACTTCTTTCTCGATTTCCCTAGCTTGGGAGATTGCAGCCTTGAACATAGTATTTTTCCATCCGAAGTTCTGTTTCAGGATATATAGCATACAGGGGTCCACTAGTTTCATCGGGTTCTCAACCAAGAATTGAGTCACACTGTAGGTTTCTATCTCTCAAACCTATAGGACGATCATTGTGCATTTCTCTTCCTCCATCTCCTAGTTTGGAACTAGGGTTTGAACTTCACCAAGTAATCCTTCTCCATCTAGACAATTGGATATAAACTCACGGATGAAAACACTCCCTTCAGTTTTAACATTATTTATCCAAGACTTCATGACTTCCATCAAAACCCTCCCCTGTTGCATCTATTTCACTAACCTTTGGCTTTCGACTGAATTCAGATCAAAGTCTTGGGAAGACTGGGCTAGTGGCAGTACTCCATCTTCGGCAAGTGAGGAAAGAAATTCAGCCATGGTAGAGACTAGTTGTTTCAGCTCGCGTTTCTCCCATCCATCTTTTTGTGACTGCCCGAGCATGTGATCAGCTGAGAATTTAAATAGGTGATCCCTAGAATCCCTCTTTAGAACACCTAGCTCCATTTTCATGATTTCGAAGTCTTCGGCCTCTGGTTCTTGAATGCCCTCTTTTGGCTTGAAAGTGGCTATTTCTGCGGTTACCTTTCCAGTGGATGGATCGGTAGAGAGCCTAGCGTCACTCTTCATTCTTTTTGCTTTGGGAGTCCGGGTAGCATATTTAGTGACGACCTCCTTCACAGGGAGTGAAATTGGTTTATAAATTTTCCTCTTATTTATTGACTTAGTTAACCAGGGAGGAACCAAACCAGTGACCATCTGATTGTCAAGAGTATTCTCAACTTGAGAAAGATTTGTGCCCCCAATAAGGATTTCCTAAACCTTTTCCTGTTGATCCAGTGAAAAAGAAATGTCATCATCATTAATCTCGATATCTAGGTAGTCTAATCCCAAGGATGCCATTTGACCACACTTTTCTGCTCTTGTTCTAGGTCTTAATCTCGGTGCGGTAGGATGCCCACTGGGAACCGCCTTTTTCTTAGGAGATGTAACTTTATTTGCATTTTGAACCACAGGAGATACATTAGATGGGGCATGTTTTACATTTTTTAAGGCTGATCCCGCACTATGCTTTTCAAGAGGGGGGTTTTAGCCCTTTTCTTTTTCTTTTCTATTAACCAACTTTTCATAACCCCAAAAATAGTTCAAGCCCTCAAATTTATATTATCTTCTTCTTTCCTGTTCCAATCTATGTCCGGGGACTTCCTGCTTCCACATTGCTAACCTCTGAACCCGTAGCTTCGGAACTATCTTCTTCTACATCCTTAATATCAAAATTTAACTACAACATTTTGAACTATGGAATTACAAGTCTGGAGGGATCTCTCTTCCAAATTGCATCCTCATCACCCAGATCTTCCCATAGGGCCTCAAGGAGCGAGCTTGGTGAAGGATAATTACTTACGCTCAGAACTTGCCTAGCGAAACCCTTGTTGTCAAAACCCCTTCTTAATTCATAAAACTGCAAATGAAAACTCAGCAAGTTGCTTCCTATCACCAAAGCGTCCATCATATTATTACAAGTCATGTTGCTAATCTTGATTGGGAACATAGAAGGCCATTTTTCTTCAAGCAGGGTACTTTTAATAACCACGAATAGTTGCTTGCAAACTTCTGCCAAAATAAAACCTTGGGAGCCTGAGCAGTTCATCATCGAAGCTTCCAACCCGGATGTAAGTGAAACATGGGAACTGAATGAATAGACTTCCATAGGCTTGAATCAATTTCTGTGCCTCCAACAAAACTCTCTGGTTTGGGACTCCTACCAATTGCTGACACAATCTACCCAAGAAAACATCATGAACCTTCCTGTAATTTTCCAAAATTTTATCCTTTCTCAATAACGGACAGTATTCATAAATTAGAAGATCTTCATTCCAAGGAACTTGTTGAATGGGAGATAAATCTTGTGTGCATGCCAGGCAATATATCAAATAGGAGGACATAAAGAAATCCTTCTTAATAGCCTGAGCCTGTTTAAGTTGGTCCCTCAAGGAACTAGCAATAATCTCTGCCCAATCAATATGTTGCCCCCCTTCCAAGACTATCTTTATAAAATGAAACATCCATTCCCCATAGAGTAGAACCTGTTATGAACCTTTAATCTGGTGAAGCAACACTATCACATCATGAATAAGAGGTTTCATGTGATCTTTGGTAAGAACTTTAGGTAACCGAGACCCGCCTTTGTAATTGGTTTGAGTCCACTTCCTAACCACATGACTCTGGTTTTTATCTACGTTCTCTCTATATTGAGCTAGATATTGGGTGGGAGTAAAACTGACAAGGGACTCTTTCGAGATTTTAAAGATAGCCATAATAGTCTCCCTATTGACTAGCACAAGGGTTTGGCCTTCTACATTCATAATGCACTTAGATTTTACATCATATCGGTTAATACATTACTGAACCAATTCTGGGCATTCAGCTAACAGCATGAAAGCCACGGCTTGTAAGGTCAATTGTCATTTTTTCTACAAAGACTCCTAACAAGTCTGTGTTTGAGACAATTGGGAGCTCGACATTGCATATTTTTGACGTTTCTGAAGAAATGCATACTGGACCTCATATCTCCCTCAGGAATGAAAACAAAAGCATCCCCCCTCTCTCGAAGCAATATATTAAACAGCAACAGGAAATGGAAAGAGCTTTAGGAGCTACTTGTTTTACGCATACTTGAAACAAATTCTTCTCCAACAGCCGAGACTCCACAGAAAGCTTAATAGGAAAGAAAGACTTACAAAGCCATTTATATTTTGAAAGATTAATGCCCTGAAAAATTATCTTTAATGAGCATTAGTCGGGGACATTAATTTAGAATGATGTGAATAGTGATGACTCAGCAAAAGGATGTCCTTGAAATCCGCCATCTTTATTATCATTATTAACCATTCCTCAAATGATATCTCATGCTCGTGCTAATGATTTCATTAATCGTCACCCAAAACTTCATCCGAGATTTTCTTTATTGTTCCGTCAAATCAAAACTACCCGTCTTAAAAACTTAATCATCATTTCGGCGTTAGCTTATATCATGGGTCCCATCAACTTTCCTTTCATTTATGACTCTATGCACAATCTATCTTTGAACCTCTTCAAACTACTTTGAACCGGAGTTCGAAGTGGTTCGAAGTGGTTCACCACCAAAGGATAATGTAGGCTAGAGCCCACCGGTAGAAAACAATCGTTAGAAAAGAAATCCTTCATCGAACTGCTCCGAACTACTTTGAACCAAAGTTCAAAGTGGTTCGAAGTGGTTCAGGTGAGACATGAGTCTTGAAAAAGGTTCATCTAAGGAAGGCTGAATTTGAACTTGACCAACTTGAAGGCTATTTCTTAGATGACTTTGAAGGGCATAAACGCTTAAAGGATTTTGCAAGGAAAAACTCTCAAGGAAACGTGTTGAATGAGCTTCAAAAAAAAAAAGAACTAGCAAGGGTCTTAAACACTTCAAAAATGATGACTCTAACTGTCTCTAACATCGGCTCTAGCTAGGGACTACATATTGCTCAATGTGTAGAGAACTCTGAATAACTGGTTTCGCATAAAAGACAACCTAAGGGGAAAGAAAAATAGAGAACTACAACACAACAAAAAGGAAAACAAGAAACACTACCTAATATGTACATGGGAACTAACTAAGTAAATCATTAGAGCTTGCATAACTTGAGGTCCTGCCCATTATAAGTAAAAGGAAGATTCACACCATCTGGGTAAGATAGTCGGAATGCATTTGAGCCAAGAGCTTCAGAAATAATAAATGGGCCCTTCCATAAGGACTCAAATTTCCCATGAGATCCTTTGGGTGCTCGCCTCTTGTCCCATAGTAGCACTTCATCACCCTCCATAAAGTTACGAGGCCGCACCCGCATGTCAAAAATTTGCTTCACCTTCAGCTGATGCTTTGTGATATGATCTACCAACTCCTCTCTTTCTTTTTCTAGTCTACTCAAATGCATAACCCATTTCTCCAGAGGGTCTTTGAAATACTAATCTTCAATAACTACTTGGAGCTTGGCTGAGGAGAGTTCCAAGGGTAGAGAAACATGGTTTCCTATCCCATATACCAATTCAAAGGGGGCCATTCCAATTGCTCTTTTCAAAGTGGTTCAGTCTCCCCACAAGGCTTCAAACAGCTTCTTATGCCATTCATGGGGATTATCATCCATCAACTTTTTCATAATCACCACCAAGTTCTTGTTACTGGATTCAGCTTGACCATTTCCTTGCGAGAAATAGTCAGAGGAATGAGCCAGAGAAATGCCATGTTCATAACAAAAAGTTGAGATTTCTTCAGAGGAAAAGTAAGTAGCATTGTCTGCTATTATCTTAGCAGGCACCCCAAACCTAACAAAAATATAATTGAAAAGGAACTCACACACAACCTGAGAGTTCGCTCTCTTAGTGGGGATAGCTTCCACCCACTTAGTAAAATAATTGGTGGTCATGAGGATGTAAACATGCCCAGCACTAGATGGTGGGTTCAAAGGTCCCACGAACTCTATTCCCCATTGTTTGAAAGGCTCATCAACAATCACTGGTTTAAGAGGTAAAGTAGCAAGATGAGGTCTCCCAGTGAAAAGCTGACATTTCTCACAATTGTAAACATACTAGTACACATCCTTGAACATGCCAGGCCAATAAAACTGATTCTGAAGAATCTTGAATGCAGTTACAGTTGAGGAGTAGTGGCCTCCACAAGCTTCATCATGAAACACTTTCAAAAGTTCTTTTTGCTGCTCAACATCCACGCATCTTAAGAAGGTTCCATCTATGCCTCTTTTATATAATGTCCCCTGGGATATCACATATTTACTTTCTTTCAATTTCAAGTTACACCTCTCCTTGGAATTTAAATGGTTAGGGCACTCACCATAAGTAAGGAAATAAGCCATGTCTGAAAACCAGGGATCAGTTAAACTAACCAACAATGCCATTGGTACTTCATCAATTTTCTCAGATGGTTTACCATCTTCTGCTATTAGTTTGCATAGGCCTTTCCCTCTTACCAAATTGGTTAGTTTAATCATCAGATCATACTCTTGAATTTTTGCTATCCAAACTGCTCTATTATTCATACCAATCTCCCTCTAAGTCAAAATACTTTTCACTGCAGTCTCAGGGATGAAAATAGTACAATGGGAATGAAGTATATAGTACTTTAACTATTTTACTGCTTTTACTATGGCGAACGCATGTTTTTCCATATGGGAGTATTTCAGCTCATCTTTTCAGAGGTGTGATCATAAAGGCTATGGGTGCTTCCTGTCCTTTCTCATCTTTTTGTGTTAATATACCCGATAGAGTATGCTCGAAAGCATAACAATAGATGATAAAGTCCTTTTTGAAATTAGGACTTTTTAGCACAGTTGCTTGAGATATTGCATCCTTAATATTATTGAAGGCTTTGTGCCCATTATCACTCCATTTAAAAGGAATTTTCTCACTCATCATGTCGACCATGTGCTTAGTAATTTATAAAAATTCAGGAACAAATGCACGCAAAAAATTTACCTGGCCGAAGAAGGACTTCAATCCACTTCTACTTAATGGCAGACTAAGCTGTTGAATCGATTTTACCCTTTCGGGGTCAATCCGTACACCATCCTTTGAAATAATATGACCCAGTAATTTTTCTTCTTCCATAAAGAACGTTGATTTTTTGGGGTTCAAAGAGATGTCGTGACTCCTACATCTCAAGAGCACTGTTTCAAGATCTTTTAAATGTTGACTTCTTTTCTTTGAAAAGATAGTAAGATCGTCTAAATACACCACTATAATTTTGTTCCGGAGATCCTCAAAGGAAGAATTCATTGCCCTCTGGAAGGTAGCACTTGTGTTAATCAGCTCAAATGGCATACAACTATAGGCATAAATTCCCCATGGAGTGATAAATGTCATTTTGTGTTGGTCATTTTCTGCCACACTTATTTGATTGTACTCGGAATAACCATCTAGCATAGACATAACCTCAAATCCGGATACAGCTTGAAGAACATGCTCCATCACAAGCAGGAAATAGTTATCTTTTAAACTTGCTTGGTTCAGGTTATGAAAATCAACACAAATCCTGATCTCGCCATTTTTCTTTCTCACAGGAACTATATTGGCGATCCAGGTGGAATGATGAATAGGATAGATAATTCTTGCCTATAGCATCTTTTCAACTTCCTTCAATATGGCTTCAGACACTTTTGGATTATAGTTCCTTAATTTTTTATGGAAAGGGGTAACACCATGCCTTAAAGGGATTTGATGTTCAAAAAGTCCTCCTCTGAAATTCTTCAGGTCCTCATACCCCCAAGAGAAAACATCCATGTATTATGTAAGTAACTTTGTCAGGTTTTCTTTTTTAGATGAAGTACACGTCTAACCAATTGAAATCCATTTTGGATCCCCTTGCTCTCCTATATCAATTTTGTTATATTCTTTGGCATTATGGACATGGGATATCTTTTCTTTAATAGTACTATCATCTTTTCTCCTGAACAAATGTTCTAGAGATTAAAGACCCTTGGGGATTTTATTACCTTTCAATTGAATCACCCCATCACTACTTGCAACATCTTCGTAAACTTCTTTGCAATCATTATTTGATCCTTCAAAATATACATCATAAAAACTTGTGGCACATTCTAAGAAATCCCTGAGCTAAGAATCACTATCAAAAACCTGCCAATACTCCACATTATCAAGTGCTTTTGGTTTGTAAACCATCTCAATTTGATACTTTTGAGTTTTAAAGTCAGGATGTGGAAAGAATAATGAAGCCGATACTTTGCTCTAGTGTTCTGATTTCTTGGTATAAATTTTATGGAAAAAGCATCGAAAAAGTCTAACTCGTGCCATACCAAATTTCTGTAGTGTTTTAACTTCTCATTCTTAATAGAAAACTGTCCTTTCACCTGCTTCACAATTAATTTGGCATCTCCTTTTACTATCAACTTTTTGACTCCCCTCAGCTTTGCTTCCTCTAATCCCAGAAGTAAGCCTTCGTATTCAATTGTATTAACAAAAGGACATTCTTCAGGAGTCTAAGGAGTATCTTGGTGCTTAAAGACAAGTGGTTCTTCAACTGTGGTTGTCTCACCTATAAGAGGCTTATCTGATTTGGGGTTTGAACTAGACTCCCCTTTGACATATTGGACCGGCTTGTCCAGCTCTTTGGAATTCATTTTAAGATATTTTGTAGGGGAAATAGAGATTGTGCTTGTTTTATAGAATTCGACAAAGTCAAATGAAGAAGAAGGAGGCGGACTACTTCTTGGTAAGATCTTTACCTCAGGGCCCTTTGGACATGAAGGAGCTTCTCCACCTTCAGCTTCTTTATGCCTAGCATCAGCGTTAACATCAATTGAACCAGGAACAAACTTTTGCGTTCTTTGATTTCTCGTTAGAATAGCATAGGCAAGATCCTATAGAGTTGCTAAAACACTTCCACCTCTATCAAAACTAGGCTCATACTCTAGGTAGAAAGAGCTGGATAGGCCAATATCAGGTGAATCTTTTTCCTCTTTCAACTCTTCTATACTGATAGTATCCTTTGTTGCATTGATTTGGAGACACCTTAACCAATCAGGACAAGATTCTCTATCATGATCAGTCATTAGATGAAAAGAACACATTGTTTCCCTTGGGGCAGATTCGATTTGCAGTCTAGGTTGTGAGCTCGGCAATAGAGGCACTTTTCCTTGGGGTTGATTATATTATCTTCAGCTAATATCTTGATAAGGTGATTGGTACAGTGAACTGGCCTTATTTTGTTGTCTCTTGAGCATAGCCATGTCGTTCATCAACCTATACATTAGAGGATATGTTCTTGTAGAAGATGAAGGAGTTCCCGAAGCTTGAACTTCTCTCTTCCACTTTCCAGCCATTATGAGTGTATCCTCTAGCTGAATAGCCTGTGTCTGGGCTGTGCCTAAATCAGCAACTCCATCTTTCAACAGGTGAAAGCTTATATCAAGTGGAACGGCATTCAAGAAGAACATCTTATTCTCATTGCTGGGTGCTGAGACTGCTGGAATCCTTTGCAAAATTCTATTAAACTTAGCCACAAACTCCCACATAGGCTCATGTATTTCTTTCTTTAGTTGACTAAGTTGAAGCAATAAAGAAATCTCATTATCAGGAGTTTTGAATCTTATTTCAAAATTCATTTTCATAACATTCCAATTAGTGATTGAACCATTTGGTAAATGAATGAACCAATCAGCTGCAGTGTCCACTAAGGTTGTGACGAAAGCCTGACTGCAACTTCTTCTGTAGGAACACTAATAACACCACAAGCAGTGTGGAATGCACTGAGATGATCATCAGTGGTTACTTTTCCATCTCCACTAAACTTGGGCAAGACCTAATTAGCACCCTTGGAAAAATCTCTAGGAAGATTAGCTCCTAAGTTCAATGGGCCAATATTCTGACCCTAGGGTTGATTGGTAGCCATGTTAGGTACTTGGAAATTCAAAGGTTGTATATTAAGAATAGTAGGTACAATAGTACCTAGTGTAACAATAGCTCAGAAAAGAGGTGGAACAAATGAGCTAGGTGGAGGTGAAGAAGGTCTACTAAATGTTCGGGTCTTCTTCTTCTTGCAGGTATTAAGATCAGGTTCAAAACTAAGATTCCTCAAAGCTTCAAAATCTTCATCAAGCAATCCCCTACTCCTATCACCTCTAGTGTATCTCTTTTCTGCCAATTTCAAACTTGGGAGTGAATTCAATTTCTTTTTGGGGCTTGTGCAAGTCTGTTCACTATAACTACTTCACGAGCAACCGGTACTCCCCTCAGTCGCTCGGCTCTTTCTTCTTCTCTTTCAAGAACTGCGTGAACTTGATGAAACTATTGGTTACTATGTTTAAACTTCCACGCTGTTGTAGCTAAGCTTGAAATTATGTCTTCTTATGTGTCCTCAAATCCTAGGTTAGGTTGAAGCATAGGAAACACATCATTGTGTGGTAATACCATCTTGTGGCATTATATCAGTTAAGAACCTAGTGTTTTATACTGGACTCTCCCCAGTAGAGTTGCCAAAAATTTGTTGGCAAATAGATTTGTCTTCCTTCTTTTAAATGAATAATGAATAAAGACTCTACACTTCTGAACACAAATGATTCATCAACAATTGGGTAAGCATAGGAAATTTCTTCCCTCTGTATTTTTTTTTAAGGTACAGCTTCGTTGTATAATATTCAGTGAATTATTAACAAAAAGTAAATCATACACCTTTGACCTGAAAGTGTAGAAGGACCACTCGAATACTCTTGGGTATTGAGGTGATTTATAGAATCAACATAAGACTGAATTGAACTAAGAAAAGAACTAAGATTTATCTACTGCTTCTAAAGTAAACAACCTATAAAATAACTTAAGAAGGATGAGCTAGAAAGAAACAAAAAGTGACAAAATATAAATAACATATGCACAGATTTAAATGTATCAACTTCCAAAGCAATTAATACATTCTAGATTTGGATTCAAAGATCTAAACCATACCATGCATTCATATATTCATATGAGATTGGATCAAAGTCTAATAAAAAATCAGTCACAACTACTTTGGAAATAAAAGACTATGCTAACTATTTACTTTCCAAAAGAAACTGTCTATTTCCTATCTGTATTTTCTAACCCCTTCACTGTTCAATGCTCCAACATTAATAGTTTCAAGTCCGAGAGAGCCTCCAAAAAAACCCGGCCTCTTGGACACCAAAAAAACCATTTAAACCAGTTACATGAGTATCATAGCACATGTCACTTAAAGCATAAAGAAAGGGAAATGCTATCACAAAAACTACTAATTCCCTACAGGGCCTTCTGTCGTGGCGGTCTATACGAGCTTCCAAGATCGAAAGATGTTCACCAATTCCTGGGCTGGCTGGAAATGCAAATTCTTCAGACCTATCAGCTTTGCCCAAGTCGCGTTCTTTTCCTACCTTAACTCCCTGATTCTATCTGCCTGTTTAAGTAATTGCCCTCGATTCAATAGCAACATAGATTCCACATTTACAATTTTGGTGAAATCCTGAACTGTAGGTGCTTCATTTTCCTTGAGAGCATTCATGGTGTCCATAAAGACTTTAACCATGGCATCTGCATCTCTATTACCTTCATCAATTTGCAGAATACTTGAGGGATTCACTATTTTAATATCTTTGAGAGCATCTACATGCATATCCAGCACTTCTTTCTAAATTGCCTTAGCTTGGGAGATTGCAGCCTTGAACATAGTATTTTTCCATCCAAAGTTCTATTTCAAGATATATAGCATACAGGGGTCCACTAGTTTCATCGGGTTCTCAGCCAAGAATTGAGTCACACCGTAGGTTTCTATCTTTTGAACCTCTAGGATGATCACTGCGCATTTCTCTTCCTCCATCTCCCAGTTTGGAACCAGGTTTTGAACTTCATTGAGTAATCCTTCTCCATCTAGACAAGTGGATATAAACTCATGGATGAAAACACTCCCTTTAGTTATAACATTATTTATCCAAGACTTCACAACTTCCATCAGAACCCTCCCCTATTGCCTCTATCTCACTAACCTTTGGCTTTTGACTAAATTTGGATCAAAGTCTTGGGAAGACTGAGCTAGTGGCAGTACTCCATCTTCGGCAAGTGAGGAAAGAAATTCAGCCATGGTAGAGACTAGTTTTTTCAGCTCGCATTTCTCTCGTCCATCTTTTTGCGACTGCCCGAGCATGTGATCAGCTGAGAATTTAAATAGGTGATCCCTAGAATCCCTCTTTAGAACACTCAGCTCCATTTTCATGATTTTGAAGTCTTCAGCCTCCGGTTCCTAAATTCCCTCTTTTGGCTTGAAAGTGGCTATTTATGCGGTTACCTTTCCAATGGATGGATCAGTAGAGAGCCTAGCATCACTCTTCATTCTTTTTGCTTTGGGAGTCCAGGTAGCATATTTAGTGACGATCTCCTTCACAGGGATTGAAATTGGTCTATAAATTTTCCTCTTATTTACTGACTCGATTAACCAGGGAGGAACCGAACCGGTGACCATCTGATTGTCAAGAGTTTTTACAGGAGTATTCTCAACTTGAGAAAGATCTATGCCCCCAATAAGGATTTCCTAAACCTTTTCTTGTTGATCCGGTGAAAAAGAAATATATGTTAGAAAGCAAAGATCCCCAAGATAACTGAGAGGGGGGGGGGTGAATCAATTATCTAATAATTAAACCATTTATCAACTTCAATATCAACTTCAACAACTTTACACCATATAATCAATGTAGTAACCAACCATAGAAAGATAATAATACACAATGACACAATAACACAAGATATGTTAACTAGAGAACCTCTTGATCAAAGAGTAAACCCTGGTGGGAATGATGCCCACAAAATGATGCATTAATATGAAAGTTCCTTGTGAGAGGATGGACCCTGTTAGGAGTCTTATGAAATACATTCAGTACATATGAATCTCTGTTAGGAGATTTTGAATCCCTATTAAAAGATTCTAACCCTGTTAGGAGTTATGGAAGACAGAAGGACCCACTGCCCAAATAGCTTCAAGGCAAGATCTCTGAACTCACTGTCCAACAGATCTTAGGATTATTCAAGAGAATAATATGAAATATGTTACCTCCTTCACACTATGCCAAAACCACACTCTCTGCTACACAAGATCACAAATCCAGATCTTTGTACTTCACAAGTCTTCCTTCACCACTGAATTAGCTCTATTCTTCACCTCATGCATATATTCGCATCACAACTTTCACAATTTCATATCACAACTATTTCAATCCCATCTTTCAACAAGAAAAACATTCCTTCTTTTATACCACACTCAAATAATTACAAATGAGTCAACATCCAAATATAAAATAATAATTTCAACACGCTACATCAAAATTACATAAAAACTGTCGGCTTCCAAATACAATAACTTTCCAATCGTGTGACCTCAAAGTTTGTGCTATGAACCATGTCACCACCAATGAGTCTCAAACTTCCCTTTAACTGTGTAGAATCAGATTCCATCCCAGTTAGGAGATATCCTCCGATTGCCAAAAACTGCTACTCAGGAACACTACCAGAATATTGTTTCCACCAAAATGCTTATAACTTCCATGAATAAATGAATTTCTTTTTGCATTGTTAGCCATAGGTTAATAACACACCAAAGAACATACCATCAACTACGCATAACTCAATTTGCAATATAACATGTGTGCAAAACAAAACCATGCGTGCTTCTCTGCTAAACTCCAGAATATCAGTGTGTTGACATCAATGACAATCATAGTCATGAATGCAAAAACCACTACTACAGAATGACTGCCAAAGGCTTCAGCATTCATTCCTAACAATGTCATCATCATTAATCTTGATATCTAGGTAGTCTGATCCCAAGGATGCCACTTGACTACGCTTTTCTACTCTTGTTCTAGGTCTTGATCTTGTTGTGGTCGGATGCCCACTGGGAACTGCCTTTTTCTTAGGAGATGTAACTTTACCTGCATTTTGAACCACAGGAGATACATTAGATGGGACATGTTTTACATTTTTTAAGGCTGATCCTGCACTATGCTTTTCAAGAGGGGGGGTTTTAGCTTTTTCCTTTTTCTTTTCTATTAACCAGCTTTCTGTAACCCCAAAAATAGTTCGAGCCCTCAGCTTTATATCATCTTCTTCTTTCCTATTCCAACCTATGTCTAGGGGACTTCCTACTTCCACATTGCTAACCTCTGAACCCATAGCTTTGAAACTGTATTCTTCTACATCCTTAATATCAAAATTTAACTACAACATTTTGATCTATGGAATTACAAGTCTGTAGTGATCTCTCTTCCAGATTGCATCCTCATCGCCAAGATCTTCCCATAGGTCCTTAAGGTGTGAGCTTGGTGAAGGATAATTACTTAGGCTCATAACCTGCCTAGCAAAACCCTTGTTGTCAAAACCCCTTCCTAATTCATAAAACTACAAATGAAAACTCAGCAAGTTGCTTCTTATCACCGAAGCGTCCATCATATTATTATAGGTCAAGTTGCTAATCTTGATTGGGAACATAAAAGGCCATTTTTCTTCAAGAAGGGTATTTTTAATAACCATGAATAGTTGCCAGCAAACTTCTACTAGAATAAAAAAATTGAAAGCAAACCTTGGGAGCCTGAGCAGTTCATCATCGAAGCCTCCAACCCAGATGTAAGTGAAATGTGGGAACTGAATGAATAGACTTCCATAGGCTTGAATCAATTTCTATGCCTCCAATGAAACTCTCTGGTTTGGGACTCCTGCCAATTGCTGACACAATCTACCCAGGAAAACATCATGAACCTTCCTGTAATTTTCCAAAATTTTATCTTTTTTCAATAACGGACAGTATTCATAAATTAGAAGATCTTCATTCCAAGGAACTTGTTGAATGGGAGATAAATCTTGTGTGCATGTCAGGTAGTATATCAAATAGGAGGACATAAAGAAATCCTTCTTAATAGCCTGAGCCTATTTAAGTTGGTCCCTCAAGGAACTAGCAATAATCTCTGCCCAATCAATATGTTACCCCCCTTCCAAGACTATCTCTATAAAATGAAACATCCATTCCTCATAGAGCAAAACCTATTCTAACCTTTAATCCAATGAAGCAACACTATCACATCATGAATAAGAGGTTTCATGTGATCTTTGGTAAGAACTTTAGGTAACTAAGACCCGTCTTTGTAATTGGTTTGAGTCTAGTTCCTAACCACATGACTCTGGTTTTTATCTACATTCTCTCTGTATTGAGCTAGAGATTGGGTGGGAGTAAAACTGACAAGGGACTCTTCCGAGATTTTAAAGATAGCCATAATAGTCTCCCTATTGACTGGCACAAGGTTTTGGCCTTCTGCATTCATAATGCACTTAGATTTTACATCATATCGGTTAATACATTGTTGAACCAATTTTGGGCATACAGGTGACAGCGGGAAAGCCACGGCTTCTAATAATCCACTCGACAGGAACTCTAAACTATAATCTTCCGTTGCATGGCTTGTAAGGTCAATTACCATTTTTTCTACTAAGACTCCTAACAAGTCTGTGTCTGAGACAATGGGAGCCCGACATTGCATATTTTTGACATTTCTGAAGAAATGCATAATGGACCTCATATCTACCTCAAGAATGAAAACAAAAGTGTCCCCCCCTCTCTTGAAGCAATAAATTAAACAGCAACAAGAAATGGAAAGAGCTTTAGGAGCTACCTGTTTTACCCAAACTTGAAACAAATTCTTCTCCAATAGCTGAGACTCCATAGAAAGCTTAATAGGAAAGAAAGACTTACAAAGCCGTTTATATTTTGAAAGATTAATGCCCTAAAAATTTGACTTTAATGAGCATTAGTTGGGGACATTAATTTTGAATGATGTGAATAGTGAGGACTCATCAAAATGACATCCTTGAAATTTTCCATCTTTATTATCATTATTAACCATTCCTCAAATGATGTCTCCCGCTCGTGATAACGATTTCATTAATCGTCACCCAAAACTTCATCCAAGATTTGCTTTATTGTTCCCATCAAATCAAAACTGCCTATCTTAAAAACTTTATCATCATTTTGGCATCAGCTTATATCATGTGTCCCATCAACTGTCCTTTCATTTATGACTCTACCCGCAATCTATCTTCGAACCTCTTCGAACTACTTTGAACCGGAGTTCAAAGTGGTTCGAAGTGGTTCACCACCAAAGGATGATGTAGGCTGGAGCCCACCAGCAAAAAACAATCGTTAGAAAAGAAATCTTTCATCAAACTAGTCTGAACTACTTTGAACCGGAGTTCAAAGTGGTTCGAAGTGGTTCAGGTGAGACATGAGTCTTGAAAAAGGTTCATCTAAGGAAGGCTGAATTTGAACTTGACCAACTTGAAGGCTATTTCTTAGATGACTTTGAAGGGCATAAACACTTAAAGGATTTTGCAGGGAAAAATTCTCAAGGAAACACGTTGAATGAGCTTCAAAAAAAAAATGAACTAGCAAGGGTCTTAAACACTTCAAAAATGGCGACTCTAACTATCTCTAACACTAAGCATGAAGACAAATGTGGCAGAAGATGAAGAAGAAAAACTAGCTCGGTAGATGAATGGTCTCAAGGTATCCATCCAAGAGGAACTCAGCCTACACTGCCCTACCATTGTAAACAAGTGCTATCAAATGGCACTCAAGGTAGAGGAGAAGTGTAAACAAGAACTATAGAGGAAGAGGAAACTCCAAGAATAGAGGACAGAATCATGGTAGCAGCAGCAGGAACAATGATCAAAATGATAAAGAAAATAGTGATTCTAATTCTAGAGGGAACTATAGAGGAAGGAGACCCTTCAATAGAGGGAGATCAAACACAGGAAGAGGCAATGGACCCCTAAGGTGTTATTATTACAATTAGTTGGGACACCATGCAGGAAGATTCCCAAAGAAGAGGAACAATAACAATCAGGGTGAAAGAAGAGCACAACTCATTCAAGAGGACAAACAAGAGAACAATGCAGATACAAGGGACTTAGAATCAGAGGAAGGAGTATGTTTTATGATGAGGCAAGTCTTCCTTCAAGTACCACAAAACCAAGAACCTCCACAAAGGAAAAATCTCTTCAGGACAAAGATCAAGTTGCATGGAAAGGTATGCAATTTACTTATAGATTCGGGTTCAATTGAAAATTTGGTATCTAATGAAATGGTCCAAAAACTAAACCTTCCTAAGAAACCACATCCTTTCCCCTACCATGTCTCTTCGCTCACCAAAGGTCAGCAAACACTAGTCATAGAACAAGCATGGATAGAGTTTTCAATTGCAGATTTCAAGGATAAAGTCCTTTGTGATGTTGTTGAAATGGATGCCTCCCACATCCTCCTTTGTAGGCCTTGGTAATATGATGTGGATGCCACACATCATTGTAGGAAGAATACCTACTCCATCACCAAAGATGGGAAAACCTTCACCATGAAACCCCTTCCTGATAATAAAGTTGAAAAGGAACCTATTGTCATCATTATGGGTGAAAAGGAAATGCTGAAAGTGTTGAAGGAATCTCAGACTGAGACCTTTGTCCTAATTTCTAAACCCAAGGACAGCATAAGATCTAATGATAAGGATCCTATACCAAATGAAGTCAAGAACTTATTAACAAAATGCAGTGATGTCACTGCTAGTGACCTGCCCTCAAGCCTCCCTCCCTTAAGAGATATTAGTCATCAAATTGACTTAATACCGGGTTCATCTTTACCCAACAAGGCCCCGTACAAGATGACACCATCTCAGAATGCAAAGATTGCAAGGCAAGTCAGTGAATTGTTGGAGAAGGGACTGATTTAGAAAAGCCTCAGCCCATGTGCTATCCCGTCAGTCCTAGCTCCTAAAAAGGATGGAAAGTGGGGGTTGTGCACAGACAGCAGGGCCTTGAACAAAATTACCGTAAGATATCAGTTCCCTATCCCAAGAATGGAGGATTTTCTGGATCAACTTGGCACTACTGGTTACTTCACAAAAATTTAAAATCAAGCTATCACCAAATTAGGATTAAGCTGGGAGATGAATGGAAGACAGCGTTTAAGACAACGGAAGGTTTGTTTGAATGGCTTGTTATGCCATTTGGCTTGAGCAATGCTCCAAGCACATTCATGAGACTCATGAATGAGATTTTCATTTATTTTATTGGTAAATTTTTAGTCATATATCTAGATGATATTCTGATTTACAGTCATAGCAAAGAGGAACATCTTGATCATGTTGAGCAGGTCTTGAGGAGACTCCATGAGCACAAGTTAGTGATTAACTTGGAAAAATGCATGTTCATGAAGAAGGAACTCATCTTCCTAGGATTTTTCATCTCCCAAGGCACTCTCAAAATGGATCCGGAGAAGGTTGCAGCAATTATCAGTTAGCCTACACCAAAGAATCAAGGTGATGTTAGAAGTTTTCATGGTCTTGCAACTTTTTATAGAAAATTCATTAAAAATTTCAGTCATGTATGTGCTCCCATGCTGGATACTATTAAAGTGAGTAAAAAGACTAAGTTTTTATGGACTAGAGAAGCAAATGATGATTTCCAATACCTTAAGAATAGAGTATCTCAATACCCAATCTTAACTCTTCTGGATTTCAACAAAGTGTTTGTGCTAGAGACGGATGCAAGCAACTTGGCCATAGGTGTTGTTTTAAGCCAAGAAGGTAAGGTTGTAGCTTTCTTTTTTGAGAAGCTAAACAATGCAAAGAAAAGGTACTCTACATATGACTTAGAACTATATGCAATGGTAGAGGCTTTAAAAAAATGGAGGCATTATCTACTCCCAAAATAATTCATTTTTTATATAGATAACCATGCCTTAAGCTTCCTAAAAAATCAGGAAAAACTTGGAGTTAACCACATCAAATGGATGGAACAATTGTAGGCATATACATTCAATATCAAACACAAAAAGGGGGTAGCAAACAAGGTGGCTGATGCCCTAAGTAGAAGAGTAAGATTGGTTGAATAAGTAAAGCTTCAGAGTGTGGGGATTGACTCCCTAAAACACCTATATGCAGATGATCTAGAATTTGGAGAAATATTTGAGGTATGCACCAAAATGGTAGGCAAATACCATACTAATTTTTTTGATTTTCTAATTCAGAATGGACTCTTGTTTAAGGGAGCCCAATTGTGCATCCCTAAATGCTCCATGAGAACAAACATTATCAAGGAGAAGCATTGTGGTGGCTTAGGGTGACATTTTGGCATAGACAAAACCACGGATTTAGTAAAGAGGAGTTAATTTTGGCCAAAAATGGGAAATGAAATCAAGAAGTTTGTACAGTCTTGTACCATTTGTCAACAAGCAAAGGGAGTATCCACTAACCAAGGATTGTACCAACCTCTACCAATTCCCACTAGGCCATGGGAATCAATCTCAATGGACTTTGTAATGGGTTTGCCAAGAACAAAATAGGGTTATGACAACGTTTTTGTCATTGTGGATAGGTTTAGTAAGATGGCATATTTTGTACCTTGCAAAAGCACTAATGAAACCTCTCACATTTCTCATCTCTTTAAAGAAGTAAGAATTCATGGTCTTCCGAAGACTATAGTCTCAGACATAGATGTGAAGTTTCAGGGTCATTTTTGGAGAACGCTGCACAAGAAACTAGGCACAAACTTGACTTACAGTTCAGCGTACCACCCCCAAATAGATGGATAGTCAGAGGTGGTCAATAGGTCACTTGGAAACCTCTTAAGGTGCCTAAAAAAATAGTACAATCAAAAATGGGATATGATACTTCCCCAAGCAGAATTTGCATTCAATGATTCATTGAATAAGTCCATTGGAAAGACACCATTCCAAGCATGTATGGACTGCATCCTAAAGGTCCTTTGGATTTGGTAGATTTGTCCCATGACTTTAGAGTTAGTGCACAAGGACAAGAGCTGGAAAAACTTATTGTTAAGGTACAAGCAGAGGTCAAGCAAGCATTACAGCAGTCCACCATGAAGTACAAAGAGCAGGCTGATAAGAGAAGACAAGAGGTTCACTTCAAGATAGGAGACAAAGTTTGGGCATATTTGAGGAAGGAGAGATTGCCAAAAGGGAAATACTCGAAGCTGCACATGAAGAAAATTGGACCTTGCACCATCCTCAACAAGATGGGTGAAAATGCATATGAAATTTCCTTACCTCCCACTTGACTGATTTCTCCTATTTTTAATATTGCAAACCTCACCATTTACAAGTGTGTTGCAGATGTTACTAATGTGCAGGGTTCACAAGTTGTAGATGTTGAAGAGTACATGATAGATCTTCCACAAAGCAAACCAATGGAGTTGGACAGAATTTTGGAATCCAAAGTGCTCAAACAAATAAGGAAGAACAAGTACATGCATTACTTAGTGCAGTGGAAAGAACTCCCACCAATCGATGCTACCTGGATTACTGAGGACCAGATCCAATAGCATGGCACCACCGTAGATTAGTTACTCTCAAGTAGGAACTTGAGTTCAAACTCTCTTGGGGAGTATGGTGCAGGAGCACCCTAGTCATAGGTCATGTTAAAGGTTCTTTCAGGGACACTAGTTGTAAGACCTAGCCCTGGGATTGGCATTTATAAGCCCTCGGGTAACTAATGGTCAACAAGCTGTCCTGAACCTTAGCTAGGATATTTTCTTAAGATCTTATGTTTTCTTTTAATAAGATCCATGTTGGATCTTAAAGATTTGTTTAACACCAAGTTTGGTCTCTTAGTTTTAAGGATTGCAAAATCTTGCAATTGCTAAAAAGTTGTTAAACAACTTTTAACCAACATTGAAAGATTTGAAAAAAACAAAATTGTAAAGCTCATTCCCAAATGGCTAGTTGGTTTGCAACTTCATTGTAACCGCTGGGAATGCCTACTTAGCCCTTACAGGTGGGTAGTAGGATAGGGTGTAATTTTGGCATTCAAATTAATAAAATAACTACCATTTCCTGCAAATACGGTGCAATAGCAATTTGCTACAGATAGGTGCCAGATTTTTTGGAGCAAAGGTTGATATTGGTGGCTAGCCCCATGAAGCAGCTTCCAGTTGCTCTTTGTCTCATGCCTTAACTCGCTCTACAACTCAATTTATTGGTTTTTCTATCCTGCCCACTAGTTTTGAAGCCCTAAAATTGAGTTCCCCAATAATCAGGCATAACCATTGTCTCCACCATGGGAATCCATTAACCTTTAGTGGAGAGATTGACTCACAAATGGCCTTCAAGAATATGTAGGGTGATTTGGTTAATGTCCAGGGAGATGGGAGTTTGGCGATGCCCTAGGTGTACATAACCAAGTGTGCACCATTAAAGTGACTGTACACAGTCAATAAAATTGGTGATTGGAGATTCAATATGGTCCAAAATGCGGCAAGGTAGACTCCTATACATGCCTCTTTGTGTTTCCATTGTTGTTCGGGCTTGTGACAGTGGGAATAGTGACTGTCATGGAGTTGAAGGCCGGTTTAGGTGAGTAGTGATGCTCGGGTTTGGAGAAGCAGGAAGGCCGACTGTCATGACATTTCAGTCGTAAAACAACTCCATGCCCTATCGAACTATGATATTGTCGAGCCTTCTAACTATGCCTTGTTGTTTCTCGAGCCGAGAGGGGAATTACAATCTCCAATTCATCATAGTTTTGATTAGACTCACCGTGAACTAGACCAGGAATCATGAGGTGGGTTTGAAGAGGTTTCAAATTTGAGACTGCTCTATTCAAAGACCAATTGTGCCAACAGTGGGATTGTCGAAGCATCACTCACTATCCCATCTTTACTGTTCAAGTGAGTTTGTTGAAACCCGAAAGGAGAAATGAGATCTCCAAGTCAATTATGAGTTGCCAAGTAGACACACCTTGAATGTTTTGGGGGGATTCTCTGACAGTAGTCCACAAACCCGACAGAGATAGTCAAGGTGACTATGCATTGCTAGATATAGAAGGAACATTTGGAGTGTTGTGATTTTGGTGTGGTCAAATTGCCAGAGGGAATTCTAAAATTTGATGCTCACTGTTCTTCCTGATAGACTGTGAAGTTGTGTGGATGGTCGAAGTTTTTTTTTCAAATCCCAAATAAGCTTTTGAAGAGGTCCCAAGCCAGCCCTAATCCATTCAGACCTGTACACCAAGTTGGTATCTTGGTTAATATATTTTCCTTGGATGTTGCAGTAGGGGCCCGAGAAGGACTTTAAGCATTTGTAGTTACCCTATTCTTTGGGATTCATTTGCAGTAAATTAAGCACATGTGAATTATCCACTGTACCTACCTTGTTAACTAGTGAATCGTGGGTTTGTAAATTAGTTGGCGCTCAGTGATTGGGTACTTGGCTTGTGGGTTGTGATAACCTGAATTGTGTCACTTTGGGTACTTGGAACGGAGGTTGAAGGTGCACCGAAGCAGGAGGATCTAGTATTCTAGGATCGTTGCCAAACTTTAGAAGGTTTTGAAGGACAAATTTGGTCCTAATCCACACTTCTATTGTCCACTTTGCATCACTCAGGGAGTCAAAGATGTTACTAGATGAGCTAGAGTGGACAGAGGATTTGGGTCCTCATGGAGACAGTCAAAGAGCCATGATACGTGCTGGGAAGGAGATATCCTACTGGTGAGAGGCCTATGAACAAGTGGTTTGTATGGATCAGTGGATTGGGAGCTACAGAGAGAGCTCAATTGCTATTAGGACAGCAGTATATGATAGACAGGTACCGGTTGGTAGTGGGGGTGTATCATCACATCCTTCGTGAGCACCCACAAGTTCAGGAGATCAGGCCAGAACCTCAGGATTAGGTGGTTTGACAACATGGGGTCTCATTGCATCATGCAAGTAGCGACAGATAGAGTCTGGAGAGAGCGGATCATAGTTTTTGGATATCATTGTATACACTCTTTGTACCATTGTATCATTATATTCTTGACTTGATAGACATTACTTTGGACACATTGTTATATATGATATATCATTGGACATTTGGACATTTTATTATGTTTTATGGACATTTATATGATGGACTCTCTATATGATGATGCAGTTCTATCATGATTTTCTTTGTTGATTTTGTATACATGTGCGTACTGACATATGCAGGATGTGATGATTTACTTTAATATGCATAGAATTTATTTCCTAGAATGCTTAATGATTTATATTCTATTTGATGCATAATGGTTAATGATCTAACATATGATGTTGATATAAATGCATGTCCTAAATAATTTTACTCTATACAATGCTATGTGATTACTAATGCAATAATGTAAAACAATGTAGATAATGGATAATGAATGGATAATAAATAAATGAATGATAATAAATGCATGATGATAAAATACATTAAATGGATAATAAATGATGGTGTAAAATGCATATAATATGTAATGAATGAAAATGTTCTTAAGATGACCAAAATATAACAACTTTCATCATAATAAAAAGATAATGACATGTTATGATAACTATAACAAAACAACACATGAAATATGCATGTAATATAGATGGGTAATATACAAATGAGCATACCTAATGAAAACAACAGTTGTCTAAAATGTTTTACACAAAATGATAAGATGCAAGATAAATACTAAATATTTTTGTTGTCCAAATATCCTCAACTTAAATAACAATGTCTCTGACACCAGAAGAATGGACTAGGAGAACAGATGACCTAATAAGAAAGATAACCTAAAGATCCCTATAAAAGGAGCACTGATATGCAAGTCGTGAACTGTTTAAATGAAATGCAAAATGAAATATGAAATGAGTATATCTCCACAACTTCATGTAACATCTTAGAACATCATAATAACTGGAATTTGATTTTCATCATTGAGCTCGTTATGTTGCAAGAAAATGCAAGCATCATGGTATAATTAAACCAGGATGACCTAAGCACTTCTTGCATGGAGTTGAATATTGCAAACTTGACAAGCATCTAGGTATAATTGAACTGAGATGACCTGAGTTTCGTTTGCATAAAAAACAAGGAATATCCGCCCCCCCATCAGGGAACAAATATTTGGAGTCAAGGTATCTGATGGTGTATCACCATAAATAGCATTTGTAGAGCAACATGATTTGTATGTTGTCAATACTATTAAACTGATGAAGGCACTTATGCACAGACACCCCAATTATTTGTTCCTTCAATTTCATCAAAAAATATCCCACAAACAGTAATCAAAGAAAATGCCATGCCCCATCCTGGCTATTCTAATCAATGACATATGGGAGTTTCAAACTCATGTCAAAGATATCCCGGAATAGCATAGGAAACATGATAACAATGAAATCCAGATATGAATGCATAATCTACAACAAACCATTCTAACATGCCTGTCATGAATATACATTTCTTTTGCCAAAAGATAGTGTGAAGTACAGTGATCAATTCAATTGATGATGTATAGTCAAGAATGATAGATAAGTTGCCATGTTTCGAAGGATAGATCACAGATTTTGATTCATCATGAAGATACCATTGTGGAAGAACGTTTGATTGTGTTTGCTTGTCTAGTGAAAATACTCCATTCTGTCCTCTAAAAGTCATGAGTATCATAGATCCACTTCCCAAACTAGGTCGAGGACACGCCCCCAGCTAGGTGATGGACTGACTTATTATGGATGAAGAAGGATGCAACAAGACTAGGACAAAGACCATGACAAAAGATCAAGCTATGATGGGGTTTTATTATGGGTAAATAAAATGAATGGTATATGAACTGGCCATTTTATTATGATATATACATGGCGGGAATGGGGTCTAACTACCTATTTTATTGTGGATATATACAATGAATGGTATATGAACTGACCATTTTATTATGATATATACATGATGGGAATGGGGATTGACTAGCCATTTTATTGTGGATATATACAATGAATGGTATATGAACTGGCCATTTTATTATGATATATGCATGGCAGGAATGGGGACTGACTAGCCATTTTATTATGAATATATACAATGAACGAACACACTAGAAGAATCCTAATAGATAAAGGAGCTAACTTGATACACATGGCACTTGTTTCCAAGTTTTCACCACATGCTTTTATTGCAATTTTCTTTTGATGATTTTTTATTTTTATTTTTTTTGTATTTTTATGATTTTTTATTCATAGAATATATACATAGCCCTTGCATCGGGATTTCAAGGATAGAGCTTCTTGAGGTGTATGTTGTTAAGAGGTTCATCCAAAGGATCTCCCTCAGGTGTGGACAATTGATAAGCCCCAAAACCATAGACTGTTGTAATTACAAAAGGACCTAACCAATTAGGTTTGAACTTGCCCTTCTTCTCATGGTGTTATTGATTCTTTGGATTTTCTCGAAGGACTAAGTCACCCAGCTGAAAATCTTTGATCTTTACCTTGCTATTATACTGACGAGACATACACTGCTAATAGACTTTCAAATGATCATAAGCTCTCTGACAGCATTCATCCAGCAGTTCTAGTTTAGTCAGTCGTGCAACTCTATAGTCTTCATCAGGAATCAAATCTTTGAGAGTGACATGAAGTGAAGGCAACTCGACCTTGAGGGGCAGGACTGCTTCAGATCCATAGACAAGGGAGTATGGGGTGGCTCTAGTGGGAGTACAGATGGAGGTGCAATAAGCCCATAAGGTTGGATTCAATTGGATATGCCAATCACGGCCAGTGTCATTGACAGTCTTTTGTAGGATTTTAACAATTGTTTTGTTTGACACCTCAGCTTGGCCATTTCCTTGGGGATAGTATATGGAGGAATAGTTATGGGTGATATGGAATTTTGCACATAGTTCATCCATGTCCTGATTTTGAAATTGTTTCCCATGATCAGTAATGAGATACATAGGTCTACCATATCTACAAATGATATAATTTAGGATAAACATGGATACTTGTTTCCCTGTGGCGGTAATCAATGGAACAGCCTCAATCCATTTAGTAAAATACTCTATTGTAGTAATAATCCATTTATGACCATTGGAAGATGGAGGGTTGATAAAGCCCATGAGGTCGAGTCCCCACCGACTGAATGGCAAGGTAGTTGTAAAAGGATGTAACTCTTGTGCTAGAGCATGAATAAGGTTTCCATGTATCTGACAATTCTTGCATGCCCTCGCAAAATGAAAGGAATTTGTTTCCATGGTAGGCCAATAATAACCCATACACGAGTTTCTTAGCCAAAGAGGGACCACTCAAATGTATCCCACAAATACCCTCATGTATGTCTCGCAAGGCAGTTTGAGCTTCATCATGCTCGAGACATCATAGGAGAGTACCATCAAGACCTCACCGATAAAGGGTGTCGGATATTAGGACATAGTAGGAGCCTTGGCAGAGAAAAGTTCATTTTTTATTTTGGGATAGGTCAGGGGGTAAGATGTCATTTTTCAAATAAGAATATATTTTTCCATAGATTGGGGAGTTGTGTCCAATAAGATGACATATAATACTCATGTTCGGATCATCATATGCGGGACAAGTCAGGGATTCCACCAAGAACTCAAAATGGACCTTGGTATCCTTTTTATCAAACAAAGAAGCAATCATTTCCATTGCATCAGCAGCCTTGTTATCATGCCGAGGAATCTACTCAAAAGTGATGACTGAGAAATATTGTTTGAAGTCATCAACCATACGTTTCTATGGTAACAACTTATCATCTTTAGTCTGATAATCATCATTAACCTGGTTTATAATCAACTGAGAATCCCCATAGACATTTATTTCAATTAATTTCCATTGTAAAGCCATCTTTAGCCCAATCAGCAAAGCTTCATATTCTGTTACATTATTGGTGCAAGGAAAGAGCAACTTGTAAGATTTCAAAATTGTGTATCCTTGCGGCGTGATAAAGAGAATACCAGTTCCTGAACTCTGTTGAGTACATGATCCATCAAAGTATAGTTTCCATGTTTGTGTGGATAAGGCCAAGATGTGTGCATCAGGAAACTCTGTGTGTATAGGTTGCTCATCCGTTAATGGAGCATTTGCTAGCTGATCTGCTATCACTTGGCCTTGGATAGCCTTCTTGTCTACATATTCAATATCAAATTCACTAAGTAGCATGACCCACTTAGCCAATCTGCTTGCCAATGTTGTCTTGATTAATAGATACTTTAAAGGATCAATCTTTGCAATAAGCTTGACGGAATGTGACAACATGTAATGTCGCCACTTCTGTGAAGCAAAAACAACGGCATGACATGCTCTTTCTATAGGAGAATAGTTTAACTCATATCCCACTAGAGTGCGACTGATATAGTAGATGGCTTTTTCTTTCCCTTCATGATCTAGCTGAGCCATAAGAGCACCTAGTGAGACTATCATAGCTGAAATGTAGAGCAAGAGTAGCTTGCCCAGAATTGGTGACATCAGAGTTGGAGGATTTGCTAGATATTGCTTGATTTTATTGAAAGCTTCCTCACACTTATCATCCCATCGGAATAATATATTTTTATGCAACAAATGTTGAAAGGGATGACTTCAATCTGCTAGTTGAGAAAAAAATCTTCAGATGGATTGGGGACATCCTTGTAAAGATCTTAACTGACTGATGTTAGTGGGGGAAGCCATCTCCATTATTGCTTTAAACTTTTCTGGATCTCCTTCGATTCCTTTGGCTGAGACAATGTACCCTAATAGTTTACCGGATGTGACTCTGAATGCACATTTCTTTGGATTGAGTCGAATCTGATACTTTTCCATTTGTGTGAATATTATGTCCAATACTCTCAAATGACTAGCTCTGTCTTTAGATTTTTCTAAGATGTCATCAACGTAATCTTCCATAATGGTATGCATCATGTCATGAAAGATTGTGGTCATAGCTCTTTGGTAAGTCGCTCCAGCATTTTTAAGGCCAAATGGCATCACATTCTAGTAGTATGTACCCCACGAACAAGTAAAAGCAGTCTTTTCCTGGTCTTCTAGTGCAACCTTGATCTAATTATAGCCAAAAAAACCATCCATTAATGATAACATCTCATGCCTAGCTATCAAATCAATAATAATGTCAATATTTGGCAAAGGAAAGTCATCTTTTGAAAAAGCTTTATTAAGATCTTGAAAATCAATACAAATCTAGATAGACTTGTCTGGTTTTGAGATGGCGATGATATTTGAAATCCACTCAGCATAATCAATAGCCCAAATGAATCCAACATCTAAGAGCTTTTTCAATTCTGCTTTAACTATTAGTGCAATGTGTGGGTGCATCTTGCGGAGTTTCTGCTTAACTGGTTTTACACCTGGTCTGATAGATAAATGATGCATAATGAGATTAGGGTCCAGCCCAAGCATATCAACATAGGACCAAGCAAAGTTGATTTGTTTCTCTTTGAAAAATTTTGCAAAAGCTTCTTTCTTTGATTCTGTCAAGGATGCTGCTACTTTGAGGATGCGCGGAGACTCTTCTATTCCAATGTTAAGAGGTACCGTTGGTTCTATAAGAATGGCAAATTGCTCTCGATATAGATAGTTGGGAAGAGTGTCAATCCTTCCATCGTCAGGCACCTCAAAGAGGTTTTCACCATCAGATGCGTCTTTTCTTTTTACTATTTTTGGATCTAATACTGCCACTGAGTTGTTTTCACCATTAGATCTATTGATTATTTTTATATTTTTATGACTGAAAGGATTGGCACTCTCTCCAAAGTAGGCCATGTCATTGAGTTCTATTGGAAATCTTGACTTTTGATCCCCTAGTGGTAAATGATCCCTGATTCTGAGATAGTCAATGATAGCATCATCATTATGGAAGACTTCAAGTTCTGGATGATCGGGAGAATCCCAATCAATAAGTTCGGGATGTACAAGGGGCATTGGATCATTCAGGTCAGTTTCAAAGGTAGAGATGGTATTGATGGAAAATTTGTCAAGGTTGATGATGGTATCAGCGAGGTCTATTTCCATACTCTCATCTGATTCATCTATCGCAAGATAAAGCTCACTTTCCTCACAATCAACAAAAGTAGTATCACGTGGGACTAATCCGAGTGAGTCGGTACTTGAACTCTCTCCCTCATGGTAATCGTTACTATAGTGATGGACAACATCAACTCCTATATCTTCAGTACAATCAGATAATGAATCCCATTCATAAACATTTGAGTCAAAATCATCATTATCCCCAAGTCTATCAATGATCCTTTGTGCTATCCTTTGTTTTTCTGGATCTACATACATACCATGTTTTTTGAATTGTAAGGCAGGAGCTTTAGATATCTCATGAAAAGGTGTGATCTTCGCTTTTCCTTTTGGTTCTTTTGGTCCTTCTCCTTTGTATCCTAGTCTTGTAGTGTCTCTTTGATAGATTGGATTTTGCAAAATTGGTTTTATAACACCCTCTCTTTGTAACCCTATAGGTCCAACACCTTGGTAGCCCATCTTTTGTAGCAAAGTATACCCTTTACCATAGACATCAGGTGATATATATTCATGTTTGATATTCTCTTCATTCTTCTGTGACTTAAGCAAATGATTAGCATTACACTCAGCTACCTCTTTGGATATTGTGCCCCCACTTATAAATGTGTCATAAACAAGTGTTGAAGGGGGTTCTGATTGTTGTTTAGTGATCAAAGATCTACCATATAATCTAGGAGATAAAGGTAAATTTGTGATGCAAAGAACTTAACCTAAAGTGTACTCTCCCATACTTCTTTCTTTTATGTCTATCTTGATCCCATTTGATTTAGAAGTTGATGCTATATTACTAGGATCAATGGGTGTAGTTGTAGAAGAACCAGTATGATTATAAGGTACCAAAGAATCATATGTCTTCACAGTGTTATAATACTGGAAAGGATTAGTATCTCCTTTGATAGTGATCTCCTGGCCATTATGAGGGAATTTCAAGCACTAATGATAAGTTGGTGGCATAGCTTGCATGGAATGAATCCATGGTCTTCCCAAGAGAATGTTATAAGCAAGATCCATGTCAAGAACTTGGCAAGGTACATCTTTGATTATAGGACCGATTTTGATAGAAAGAACAACAGATCCTTTGGATGACCTCTCTTCTTCATCATAAGCTTTTATTGTGATTTTATTCTTTGGATCTACAGCATTTTTAGAAAATTCCAATGCAAGGACTAGTTTTATTGTACATATATTCAAGCCAGCTCCTCCACCTATTAATACTCTCTTGATTTTGTGACTCTGTACAAGGACTTCAATATGTAGGGGAGCATTATGAGGTTGGGTAATAGCTAAATCATCATTTTCAATGAAGGATAGGTAATGCAGGGTTGTTAACTGGCCCACCATAGCTTGAAATTGATCATGATCTAGATTTGTGGGGACCTGGGTCTCTAAGAGAGCTTTTTCAAGGATATCTTTGTGAGATAGGGATAGGGGCAAAAGCTCTAAGATGGATATCTGGGCAGGTGTTTTCTTGAGTTGTTCCAAAAGATTGTATTGGTTGGAAATATTTGGTGTAGACTTTGGGACATTAATAGACTTGTTTTGAGAAGCATTAGGTTTAGATGGGAATCCTTGGAGAGTAACCTTGGATTGAGCACGAGTAGTAACATGGACTGGTTGACTCTCTGATTTTTCCTTTATGGTAATGACATTGGCAAATACTTAGAAGGATGACATTCATAAATATTACCAACATGTCTATAGGGAGTAGAATTATAATTGGCTTGATTGTCACCCTTAGTGTTGGAAGAACCTCCTTTTTCATGCTCAGGAAGTGGATCTTTGAAAGTCGTATGTGATTCATTCAAGGTATGTCCGTCAACACCAATTTCACCACTTTTAATTAAGTCTTGAACTACATTTTTCAGTCTTAGGTAGTCATTGGTTTTATGTCCTTTTCCTCTGTGAAACTCACAATAATCATTCCCATTCCACCAAGAAGGTTTTACTCTAGGTTCAAAATCTTTTGTTTTAGGAAGCGTAATGAGCTTCTTTGTGATTAACTTTCGTAATGCTAATTCGAGAGATTCCCCTAAGGGAGTAAAATTTCTTCGAGGTGACATAAAAGGCAATCTTGGTTTAGATGAATCTTTGTTGGTGTTTGGATTTGATGATTGATTGTTGTAGGTAGCTTGAGTAGCATTGGCCTGACTTGTGAGATTTAGAAGGGGTTGCGTTGGTTTGACATTACGATTATCAACAATCCCATCATTGACAATGTTTTTGTTTTTATTCCAGAATTTTGATTTTTCATTGTTATAGTTGTTGGGATTGGAATTTGAGGACCCAGCATTGTCCTTGGAATAAATTTTTATCTCACCTTTTCTGACCATGGCTTCCTCAATCTTGATACCATTTTCTATGAGCTTATTGAAGTGTGGTGGACATTGCAATTGTAACCTATAACTCATTTCTGGTGTAAGGTTATGCACAAAAATATCTATCTTTTCTTGTTCAAGAATTGTTTGTGGATATTTGCCAAACAATTGATGCCATCTTTGCAAAAAAGTAAGGAAGGGTTCTCCATTCTTTTGATGTGCATTGCAAAGATCAAGCATAGTGACTTCATGTTTGATGTTATATGAATAATGAGTCACAAATTTGTCAAGAAGCTCATTGAAAGATTTGATACCTGGGGGTAGTGTGGAGAACCATTCCATGGCTTATCCTCCTAAACTTCGTGGAAATAGTCTCATAAGATAAGTGTCATTGTGAGTGACTTCAATACAAGCAGCACAAAACTCATGAATGTGGTCTTGTGGATCCGAATTCCCTTTGTATTTGTCAAATTTTGGTACCTCAAAATGAGGAGGGAATGGAATCATTGCTAAATTCTTATCAAAAGGATAAGCAAATATATCATCCAAGGAATACTTCTTAGTTGACGATCTAGTTTGGATGTCATGAATTTGTTGTAGAATGGGATCCAAAGATAATGTGTTTCCTTGAGTGTTTTGGGAAACATTTTGTTGTTGAGTATCCTAAGAAGCATTGGATTACTAATTATTTTGAGAGGCATTGTGTTGTTGGTTGTTTTGAGAAGTATTGTTTTGTTGGTTGTTTTGAGAAGCATTGGATTGCTGATTGGTTTCCTTTGCTCCTTGAGTATCTTGAGAAACACTACGGATTTCTTGATTGTTTGTATTAGGTGGTTCTCTAAGATGAGAAACATCAAAATCAGTTGGTAGTTTGGCTCCTTGTTGAGCAAGCATGAGGAAATACATCTCTCAATCCATGTCTAGGAGTCTTTCCATGACATTGTAAAATCTAGGATCTTGTGTAGCATCCCTAAGTTCTTGATATGTGGGTTCCTCATCTGATGTAAAAAGTGAAGTTTTCTTAGGAACTCCAGACCAAGGATTTTATTCATTTCTTTTGCTTCTTTCCATCTTGTCTAGGGATTCTAAATCAATGATTTGTTTAAGTTTTTGAGATCGAGTTTGAACCATAAAAAAGTGAAAATCGAGGTTTGTGGGATGAAAGGTTTTTTATCAAAAGATATGGAAAGAGTGTTTCATAGAAAAGATATTGAAAAGTGTTGAAAAGTGATGAGACAAATCTTGATAAAATCTAGGTCAATAGGAAGTGTAGATTTCACTATGATATGACAAAGAAAAATCAAGAGATAGTAACCTAAGTAAGTTTGATTGAGGATGATAGATCCTAATAGGATAAACTCACAAATATCAAAATCTGATAGATAAGGTGATGTTTCAACACTAAATTTGGAATTTCAAAAGATTAGAAGAAATGATTTGATGACTTTTGGTGAAGAAAGGATGATGAAAATTTATGCAAGTGGTCAAACTAAAGATCAGAGGTCTGTGTAGCTCGAATGTTTTTCCAGAATCTTACTAAGGACAAAAATGGGTATCTGAAAAAGTGATTGTGAAATTTTCAAAGCTCATGGAAATGCTCATTGTTGTATATGCGGGGCGACAAGTGTGTAGGATAGTTTGATGGATGCGTAGCAAAATGAAACAAATGTGTAGCTATTTTGAACTGATGCGTGGGAAAAGTAACAGCTACGCAGAACAGTGTAACAGATGCGCAGGAAAATTATATGAATGCACAGGTTTTTGTTTCTGATGGATTGGAACTGCAAGATTTGGAATTTTTTTTTATTTCTGATGTTTTGGTTTTTGGAAAATGTAAAATGCATAAACACACACACACAAGATAGAAATGATTTTAATCTAATTTTTCTAATATGAATGCACAAACACGCTTATAATCCTAAGGTTGGAAAGGACAGTATCTGCTGAATCCCCACTAGAATAATAAAATCCAGCCACGCAAATCCACAGCGGACAGCATAGGAACTTGGAGGCATGGGCTCCTCCTTACAGTGCACTCACTTCTCAGGCACACCAAGTTTTGAATTCAATGGGTCATTACTTCCCAAAGAACTATTATCTCTACTATGAACCGTGAGTAATGTGGGGTGTCTTCACGGGCTTGGGTGACCCCTTGAGCTAGCAAATAGAAGGTTTTTGGCCACTATACAAAAGTATTTAATAAGGACATCCGTTCAGGTGGTTGTGATCAAGTCATTTTCCCAATTAAGAGGGCTCTCCCAATCCTTTCAAAGCAAGGTTTTCACCTCTACTAAGTAGGACTTTAACGCACCACTGGGGTACCGGAGGAGATTTTGGTTGCCACAATGAATTCACCCCTGTCTAATGTGAGACTAATCACACTAGCATTTTTTATATACCGGTTTGGAAGGGCTTGGCTTTAGCCTATTACCGGTTGGGTCATTCCTTGGGGTGAGTACCTCTTTTCCCACCAAAAACTACCCTCTAAAAATTATAACAGTTTATCTTACACCTAAGATCCACAAATGGCAAGGGGAGAGGATACATTGTTATAATTTTGGGATTACAAATAGCTATTAAGCAAGACACAACAGACACTTAATCTATGCTACAGAAGACACACAAAGAAAAAACATGTCGTATTTTAAGCCCAAACAAGGTTATAGTTTATTTTGCAATACCCCTTAAGAATCCTATAAACAAACTTGTTAGAAATTTAGCAATGGGGTCTTCAAACAAATGTCCTGCAAAAATAGCCTAAAGACTACCAGAACAAACAGAAACTTGTCAAAATATTAGCTAAAATCAAATCTAACAGAAAACTAAATTTTACTATAGTAATTAACAAATGCACAGAACAGTGAAATTAATGCGCAACAAGTATGGATGAATGCGCAAAATGGATGGATGCACAACAAAATGAAATATATGCACAGTGTGATGGCGTATATGCGCAGAAATAACTAATGCGCAACAGAAAATGTTATAAGCACATAAACTTAAGGTAAATGCACAGGAAAATAAAAAATAGTGTGCAGAAAATGCCAGAATGGATGTGCAGCAGAAATGGATGAATGCGTAGGAATCGGGTACAAATGCGCAGAAGCGACCTGTAGAAAAACCTGCACATGGAAAACTAAAAATAGAATGTTAAATACGTGGGTTGCCCCATGGTGGGTGCCAAAAATGTATGCAAATTAGATGTCTAACTACTCTAAATGATAAATTAACTATTCTAAGATTAATAAATCAAACTAATTAGCAAACAACAATGAGGAATACACAAAATATGAAGCTAAAACAAGGTTTTACCTTCACCTACCATGTAGCTTGTCTCCATTGCCCTCCTATCCTTGATTTCTTGAGGATGTTGAGCTCTTAGATTTCCAAATGAAGCCTCTTTGCCTAAGATGATACCAAAGTGTGAAGATTGATGATAAATGCAAAATAGCTCAAAGCTTGATTATGCAACTACTCGATGGAATGCAAAATGGAATGATGATAAATGGATGCTTGATTTCTCTTAGAATGCTTGAATTCTTGAATGTTTGATTGCCAATTACCTATTAGCTCACAAAGGAAAAATGAGGCTCCTGTTATAGAGTTTTGGAGGATCTAAGCCTAGGTGGCACAATCCTACGGTGGAGAATGAGAGGTGGAAGATCCTAGGGCTAGGATTGACTTGGTTGAAGGAGTTGAGAGAAAGGGGGATGTAGTTGGAATGTGAGGAAGAATAGGGATGATGTTCCTCTCACATTGACATGGAGGAGAACAAAGTGGAAGGGAAAGACACATGTCAAGTGTCTCACAAAGACCAAAGAGAGGAAGAGGGAAGAACTTTTTCCTCATGAGGACTCTTGGTACAAGTGTCCCATGAGTCACATTTGACCCTTAGAGGTGGTTTGAGAAGCCCCTTAGGAATAGAGCATGTCTCTTGACTTGGTTTAAGATAGGACATGTGGTCATGAGACCAAGTCCTATGAGGCCACATAGCCCTTAAGAATAGGACATGTGTGGGTGAAGATAATTACCAATAAATAATTAATAATTATTATTTATTTTAGCCAAAGTGATGTGTCAGGTGACTAGGTAAGTGAGGTGGACTAGGGGACTTAATCATATTTAAGTGATTGTATATTTAATTAAATCACTTTAATAAGACTAATTAGAAGACTTAGGATAGAGGAATAGACTATAATGAATTTACTAAATAAATTGAATAATCTATTTAATAAATAGAGGAAATAATTATTAATTAAATAATAAATATTTAATTAATTTATCAAGTCAATATCAATTAAATAATAAATATTTAATTAATTAATGAAGCCATTTTTAAGTGTATACAATTCTAATCTATATTCTTCTTCTTATAGGATTATAATTAATTTTCATTAATTTTAAATTTATTGAAAGGATACAAGAGCACACTTATAAATAAAGGCTTACCTCAATCTTAGATGATATTGAAATGATAAAGGACCTATATTTAAAATTAGGTGTCCATTAACTGTCATATGAAGTCCTATTGTAGAAAACATACTAAGATGGGTATTGAATAATCATGAAATTGTAAACCAATTAGGTTCTTACAATTTGCGATGGTACATTTAAACCCATTTTAGTAGGATTATGATACAACCACATGCTCATGTTAAAGGAAATTAGAGAGAGAAGAGAAAAAGATAAATAATCATGGTGAAACCATATAGAGATAAGACATCACTAAGTTTAAGGATACTAGCTCCCAAACAAAGGATCTTAGCTCACACATCCACGTGTAAAGACACATATAAGAAATACAAAATCCTAAAGCTTACTAAGATTCCAAGTCAACTAGTGGAAGAGACCATGATGAACATAATATCTCATCAACTAGTGTCACACTTAAAATATATTGCAAGATCGCAAGTGAGATCACATGGAAAGGGAAAGAGCATATGCCAAGGATGAAAAAACTTAATGATCTAACCCACTAGAAAAGATATGATAGCATGGAAAGAAGAGAGGGAAACCATGAAACCAATAGTCTAAAAAGTTTTATTATGCTAGGTGATTCATGAGAGAGAAGAGAAGGAATAAAGAGAAGAAAGGCTAGCAAGATGCATTATGCTAGTTCCATTCATTCCAAGAGAGAAAATGTTACGTGACAAAACCCTCTGCAACCAATTAATAGGAAATCAATGATGATTTTGCTAAGATTATCATTCATGGAAAATAACATTAAGTATAGAGATGAAGAAAGGAAAGACATCAGTATAGGCACTATCGGAAAGTGTTATCGGCATAAAGGAAGCGTTATCGGAGAATTTTATCGAAAAGTGTTAGTGGTGAAAAGAAAAAAAGGTTACGAATGAGGATGACATTTAATTAGTAAAATCGTTTATGGAAGTTTGAGAAACCCTAATAAGGGCAAAAAACTATAAGAGAAGATCAAAGGAAAAGGTAAGATATACAGAGATATAGATCAGAGGACACGGATTGAAGTGAAGAGCATTATAGATTGATGTTATTGGCAAAAATCAAATGATCAGAGATCAAAAGAGGATTAGAGTAGAAGAAGAGTGAAACAAGATCTGACAAGTTTTTGGAGAAAGCATCTACAGGTCAAATTTATTGTTAATTTATTACTAACAGTTTAGAAGCAAGATTGTGAAATCCCTTAACTGGGTAGTCTCTAACCAGACTTGGAAGTTCTATTTAGGAACTTATTGTAAATCATTTAATAGGGTGAACACTGTACAAGTGGGATAAAATATCTTAACAGAGTATTTTTAACAGGACTTTTAATACTCCTAATAGGGTATTAGACACTCCTAATAGGGTGAAGTCATTCAGAAGATGACATTTATGTAAGCTCCTAATCAGAAACCTTATTACTGTAGTGATGAGTTGTGGGTACCAACCCCACCACAGTTTTTCCCTATGATCAGGATTTTTCTATAACACCAAAATATTGTGTCAAGTATTTGAATGTTTATGTGTTGAATGTTTAATTTACATGTAATCAGTTATCGGTTAAACATTGCAACAGCTATCGATAAAAGAGAAAACAATTATTGGTATAAGTAATTTACTAGCTATTGGTTTCTATTTAGAAAGTTTAATATTGTGAAATCTCAGTGGTATTGATTCACCCCCCCAACCCCCCCATCTTAGTACCCTACCTATAACTTTTCAACAATTGGTATCAGAGCATTGGTTCTCTACAGGAAAGTTTATCAGCTTAAGAGTAGATCAGGAATGATGGGAAGTTATAGGTATCAAAGAGATTTGGAGGAAGCCCTAGAAGATGCTAATGAACATAACCATGATCTGAAGAGTAAACTAAAGACATCATTTTTAGAAAGAAAGGAACTGATAGAAAGACTACAAATGAGCCTTTATGACCTTGATAGACTATCAGAAAATAGTATCAATTTTGAGAAATGCATCTATACAAGACCTATTGATTCAAAAGAACAATGAATTACTTGAAAAAATTAGTCAAATAAAAAAGGAACATGAAATTCAAGCCTTAAGAATGATAGAAGTACTGGAAAGAATGAGGACTTCTGAAAGTGCCAAAGAAATTCTTGAAACCAAAAAGAGAAATGTTGAAGAAATAATCAGAGACAAAAACGTATTCTTCCAAGTTTAAATAGAATAAGTATGAGAAAGAAATGACATGATAAAAGGTAAAAGTGATAGGATTCAACAGCAAGAAGAAAATTAAAAGCTGAAGCAAGAAAATGAAGATATGAAAAACAACTTTAAAGTTGAAAAATAAATCAATGCTAGACTCAAAAAGTTTGAACAAAGCATGCAAAAAATTGATGAATGACTAAAACATAAAAGAAGACTAGGTGACATTACCAGACTGGGTGATGCGGGAGCATCTCGGGTCCTTGGCGATCTTGTGTCACCAAAAAGAATTTGCAGTTTGTCTATGTTGCTCAGTTCCTTCTTTGACCGAGTTGGTCAGTAGTTGGTCGGTTTCCTCTAGTTACGGATTGTGGTCGGTTATCTTCTGGGCGGTCAATTGTTTCATTGGCGCTCGGTGATACTTGTCTGTTGCTCAGTCATCCTTGCTTACCAATTAGTTTATTTTGAGTTTCTTTGAGGCTGAATTATGCATTTATTATGGGTCACAGATTTAATGCTGGTATCCATCATTGGGAAGCATGTTGTCCCAGATCTAATCGTTCTTTCTATTGATTGTGGATCTGAAGGCCAACTTAGTTCGGTAGCCTCTTGTATAAGTATAGTTGTTTGGTTAGAGTTTAAGGAGGGATTTTTGAGAGAAGAGAGATTGGAGATTGTTGGCAGATCCTCGTATGTTTGAGGACTTATGTAATTCATTGTAATATATGGTCATAACTAGGAAGGCCTTACAACCCGACATGTATCAATCAATTGCAAGTAATATATGAATAATTATGTTTTTCTCCCTCTCACTATTTTTGTGTTTTCTTCTGCATGTGTTTGAGCAAGGTGGATCAGGATAGGGTGAGCCATTCCTTGGCCCCTGCCATCCTCCTATTTGCATCAGGTGGTATCAGAGTGAGGTGATATCTTGATCTAGGTCTGCGGATCTATTTTTTAGGGTTCCTTCTTGTGAAGACCTGGTTGATTTGTTGTGGGGTAGCAGATTGCGATCTGACCTACAATTGCAGAGGGTTTTCAAGATGGTTTGTGGGAGGCGACATGCAGATCCAGGATTGGCAGATATGTTAACACAAATTGTTGCAAGATTAGAAGCTGTTGAAATGGCCCAAAGAAGAGGCAGACATCTTGAGGATGTTAGTGATGATGAAGTTGAAGAAGAACAAGAAAATGCAGAACCTGCACCTATGATGGATCAAGGTGAGGAAAGATTTTTGAAAGCATTGACAAGTCTAAAGTCTACATCACATTTCAATCATCCTGAGCATAGTGGTAAATTGGATTCTGATGAATTGGTGGACTGGATCACCGAGATGGAGAAATATTTTGAGTATGAGAACATACCTGAACAAAAGAAAGCAAAGATTGCAAGCACAAAGTTGAAAAGTCATGCATCCTTATGGTGGGTACATTTGTAGCTAGACAGAAAGAGGAAAGGCAAAGACAAGATCAAGGTATGGAATAAAATGGTGAATAAGTTGAAAGGTAAGTTCTTACCTTGTGATTAGTAGATTAACCTAGTTCGGTGAATGCAAAGTCTAAAGTAGAAAGATAGCTCGGTAAAAGAGTATACTGAGGAATTCTATAGATTAGATATCAGATCTGGACATGATGAAGATGATGTTGAAAGAATTGCTAGATACCTGAATGGTTTGAGAGTTTCCATCCAAGAAGAGATCAGCATGGTTAAGTTGGAAAGCATTGAAGAGGCTTATCAATTTGCATTGAAGGCTGAGGAGAAATTGAACAAAAGACATGAACAGAGACAAAGAGGTAGAGGTGGTAGATTCCCTAGAGGAAGAGGTAGATCCTATGGTGAAAATAGTAGACCTAAACCAGAAAAGAAAAATCTGGATAAAGGTACGACCGAGTGGAAAGGTGAAAGTTCATCTAGAGGCAGAGGCAGTAACTACCGAGGTGGCTATACTAGAGGTAATTTATGAGGAACTTGTTACAATTGTGGGGAAGAAGGACATAGATCTTTTTGTACACATGCTAGTAAGAAGGTTGGTAGCAGTAGATATGCTTTGGTGCAAGAATAGTCACCGAATGAGCCTGAGAATGAAAGTAACTTGATGGTAAGGAGAGCATTGGGGAATGAAAGTAAAAAGGAAGATCCGATAAGGAAAATTTGTTCAAGACTAGATGTAGAGTTTCTGACAAAGTTTGGAAGGTAATCATTAACAGTGGTAGCTCAGAGAATCTGGCATCTAAGGAGATGGTCACAAAGTTACAGTTGGAAAGGTTGGAACATCTGAAGCCCTATCAGATTTCATGGATCAAGGATGAGAATACACTCTTGGTAAGTGAACAATGTTATGTGAATTTGAAAATTGGAAAGTACTATGATAAAGTGTTGTGTGATATTATGCCTATGGATTGTTGTCATATTTTGTTGGGTAGACCTTGGCAATATGATAGAAATGTTGTATATGATGGGAGATTGCATAAGTATACTATTGTGGCTAATGGAAGAAAACAAATCTTGTTACCTTTGATGGAAGAACCTTTTAGTAATGATTGCACATCTGTGAAAGTTTGTTTGATGGAAAGAAGAAAGTTTGTCTAGCCAAACCACTACTATGTTTAGGGTTTAGGGTTTAGGGTTTAGGGGTTTAGGGTTTAGGGTTAAAAATTTAACAATTTAACAAAGTTATCACGTGCAGCCAAGAATTAAACCAAAAGACAAGCATGAGAGAAAAAGAATATTATTGATAAAAAACGTCCAGACATGTTTCAAGGGAATTTCACCCTCTCATCAGTGGACTCAATCATTTTTACAATAAAGGATCAAATAACTGGTTTAAATAGAAATGAGGGGACAACCGCCTTAACTTCCAAGAAAACCAACGGTCATGCTTACAACACTTTGTGAAAATATTAAATTATTAGTAACAAAATTAATTACTACTAATAAAAACAATACATGTGCGGGATCTTTTGGCAAAGCCATAGAGAATAGGATTTAGGGAGGCCCCCATGGTCGGCAAAGAGCCTAGGTACGAGGGATCCTGACTCCAACAATAGGAGGCACAAAAAGATCCACAAAGTGAAGGCGATCATGAAGCTCGAAGTCCATGAGCATGGAGGAACTGAAAAACTGAAGAGGAAAGTCGGAAGCCACCAATGGAACCACTCATGGGAGTCGGGGAGCCAAACAACAGCACACCCACACGAGGAGGGACCAGCAGAAGGGTATGAAGAGGGGATCCCAAAGGGTATCCCGTGGAGGTGGCACAACCTGCAGGAGGCGGCATCCAAAGGAGGTGGTGTCCAAAAAGGCTGAAGCCTGTGCGTACCCAGTAGCATCAACACGTGGGGGAAGCTGACAGTGAGGTCTTCGGGGGCACCATAGGGATGCCAAAGGCTGGAACGACACCAGCAACAGGCTGGTAGAACACCAGCAGACTACTGGCCGACACCAGTAGAGGTGGAAAAAAGCCACAGGGCAGGGGGAAAGCCCAAAGGGCTTCCACCAATCTTTGGCAGTGGCAACGGTAAATAAAAATGCCCAAACAGGCCTGTGAACAGCAGCGCACACACGCAAAAAGGAAGATGCCTGAGCCTCCATCAATGCCGAAGGTGAATGAAGGGAAGAGAAGACCAGGCCCATAAAAAATGAGCAAGAGCCACGGTAGTAGCACGAACGGTAGTAGCACGGACAGCCATGATAGCAGCAACAAAAAAACCCCGGCACAGCAACAAAGGGCCAAAAAAATAAACCCAGATTGACGAAGATGAACAGCGCAAATGGAGAAGAAAGATTATCAAAACATCATCACGAACCATTCAATATGACTAAATAAATTCGAGGGCAACGTGATGAGAAAGTATAGGTTTAAAAATTTAACAAAGTTATCACGTGCAGCCAAGAATTAAACTAGAAGACAAGCATGAGAGCAAAAGAATATTATTGATAAAAAATGTCCAGACATGTTTCGAGGGAATTTCACCCTCTCATCAGTGGACTCAATAGTTTTTACAATAAAGGATCAAATAATCGGTTTAAATAGAAATGAGGGGACAACTACCTCAACTTCCAAGAAAACCAATGGTCATGCTTACAACACTTTGTGAAAATATTAAATTATTAGTAACAAAATTAATTACTAATAATAAAAATAATACATGTGCGGGATCTTTTGGCAAAGCCATAGAGAATAGGGTTTAGGGAGGCCCCCATGGTCGGCAAAGAGCCTAGGTACGAGGGGTCTTGACTCCAACAATAGGAGGCACACAAAGATCCACAAAGTGAAGCCGATCACGAAGCTCAAAGTCCATGAGCATGGAGGAACCGAAAAATTGAAGAGGAAAGTCGGAAGCCACCAATGGAACCACTCATGGGAACCGCTCATGGGAGCCAGGGAGCCAAACAACAACACACCCAAGCAACGAGGGACCAGTAGAAGGGTACGAAGAGGGGATCCCAAAGGGTACCCCGTGGAGGTGGCACAACCCGCAAGAGGCGGCGTCCAAGGGAAGCAACGTTTAAAAAAGAGGCGGCGTCCAAAAAGGTCGAAGCCTGTGTGTACCCAGTAGCATCAACACGCAGGGGAAGCTGATGGCGAGGTCTTCGGGGGCACTGCAGGGGTGCCAAAGGCTGGCACCACACCAACAGCTGGCTCGCAGAACACTAGTAGACTGTTGGCCGACACCAGCAGAGGTGGTGGAGAAGTATTATTGGCCGTAGTTGTATAAAGATGTTCAGAAATTTGTGAAAAGTTGTGGAGTTTGTCAAGTTGCAAAAGGATTAAGTCAGAATACTAGTTTGTATACACCGATTGTTGTACTTGAGAAACCTTGGATTGACATTAGTATAGATTTTGTTCTTGGCTTACCAAAGAGAGTAAGAGGTAATGATTCTATATTTGTTGTTGTGGATAGATTTTCTAAAATGACACATTTTATACCATGTAGAAAGACATCAGATGCAGTACATGTAGCAAATCTTTTCTTTAAGGAAATTATCAGATTGCATGTATTACCAATAAGTATTATCTCTGACTGAGACAGTAATTTTGTTGGATACTTTTGGAAGACTCTTGGAGAAAGTTTGGCACTGAGTTGAAATATAGTTCTACATTTCACCCACAAACTGATGGACAAATAGAAGTTGTGAACAAAAGTTTGGGAAATCTTTTGAGATGTTTAGTTGGAGACACACCAGACAATTGGGATTTTGTGTTGGCACAAGCAGAGTTTGCATATAATAATTCAGTGAATAGAAGTACTGGAAAGACATCCTTTAAGATTGTGAATGGCATACAGTCAAGAGGCATATCTAATTTGACAGACATTGATGGTGAAAGTAAGAGTAGTGTTGAAGGAGTAAAATTTGCTGAGTACATGAAGACATTGCATGAAGATGTGAAATACAAGCTAGAAGAAAGTAATCAGAAATACAAAGACAGAGTTGATAAATCAAGAAGACATAAAACTTTTGATGTCGGTGATGAAGTGATGGTTCATTTGAAGAAAGGTCGATTTCCTGTTGGAACATATGGGAAGCTAAAGATGAAGAAGTTTGGACCTTGCAAGATTTTCAAGAAATTTGACAGTGGAAATGCATATGAGATTGAGTTACCTGATGACATGGACATATCACCAATTTTCAACATTGCTGATTTGTAGGAGTGTCATGAACCTGATGAAGAAACAACAGTACCGATGGAATATCCTAAGAAGCAGAATGAAGAAGTCGAATTTGGAGCAAAGAATTGCCAAGAGTACATGAGGTAAACAATATATGGAATATTTGGTAAAGTGGAAAAATAGACCGCTTGAAGATAGTTCATGAATTTCACAGTTTGAGTTGGATGCAGCTCAGATCATACCTGCTAAATGATTTGGAGAATCATTTCAAAATAACCCTAGGTGTCTGATGCGGGAGCATCTCGGGTCCTTGGCAATCCTATGTCACCAAAAAGAATTTGGAGTTTGTCTGTGTTGCTCGGTTCCTTATTTGACCGAGTTGGTCGGTAGTTGGTCGGTTTCCTCTAGTTACCAAGTGTGGTCGGTTATCTCCTGGGTGGTTGGTTGTTTCATTGGCGCTCGGTGATGCTTGTCTGTTGCTCGGTCATCCTTGCTTACCAAGTAGTTTATTTTGAGTTTCTTTGAGGCTGACTTATGCATTGATTATGTGTCATGGATTTAATGTTGGTATCCATCATTGGGAAGTGTGTGGTCCTAGATCTAGCCATTCCTTCCATTGATTGTGGATCTGAAGGTTGACTCAGTTCGGTAGCCTCTTGTATAAGTATAGTTGTTTGGTTAGAGTTTAAGGAGGGCGTTTTGAGAGAAGAGAGATTGGAGATTGCTGGCAGATCCTCGCATATTTGAGGACTTCTATAATTCATTGTAATATCTGGCCGTAACCGGCAAGGCCTTACAGCCCGGCATGTATCACTCAATTGCAAGTAATATATGAATAATTCTTCTTTTCTCCCTCTCACAATGTTGTTGTTTGCTTCCGCGTGTGTTTGAGCAAGGTGGATCAGGCTAGGGTGAGTCATTCCTTGGCCCCTGCCATCCTCCTCTTTGTGTCACTGGGGTATATCAGTGACAACACAAAGGAGATTGGAGAATCATCAAAATCCAGATAGAAAACTTATGAAGAATCCATTGATACACAAGGTAAGAAACCCTACAAGCCTACCTGCTACAATTGTGGATAATATGGTCATACTGCAAATATTTATTAAAGAAAATAAGTGAACATCCCTAAAAGAACATTATTTAATGGTTACTCCTATAATTGCAACAAGTTTGGTCATAAAGCTATTGAGTGTAGATTGGAAACTATTAGTAGAACATCTACGAAAAATTAATATGGATATTGCTACAAAAGTAATCACTATGGACATCAAGGTGAAGAATGTAGAACTAAGACATTGAAATCAAGGAAATCATTTTGTTATCGGAGAAGAGAAATAAATAGTTTTGTTACATGTTTTAATTATGGAAAACTTGGACACCTAGCATCAGAATGCAAAAAATAAAATGAGGAAGTAAGAAATGAACCATGGAGACCATTTGCACTACCATGTTATATTTTCTCAAATTTTGGTCATGTCACCTACTACTACAGATATCAGTACACTAACACCAATGACACCAAAGGAGAAAGGATTGTAAATAAAGAATAAGTCGGAGATGAAATCAAGAAGATATGGAGAAAGAAGGAAGACGATGCACCATCAATGGAAGACCCTATGTCGAATGACATAAGGAATTCATCTACCAACTAAGCAAGTAAGTAAAGCTTAGGGACATAATTTTATTGAAATATTTCAGAATTCCCTTAAATCAAATTCAAAGATGAAATAGTCAAGAGCCTAAAATAGATGCAATGATAGAAAATTTGATGAAAAGTATTAAGTATAAGATTACTATCGGTGAACTAAGGTCACTATCGGTATAAAAGTTATTTTCGGCCTACAATAAATGTTTAAGTACAATAGTCATTGGACACCTTTTCATTATATATAACAACATTTATCATGAAATAGTCACATTCTAAAAAGTCACTGCAAAGAAAAAAGTCTAAGGAAATATTGGTGTGTATTGCGCTAATTCATTCTATAGAAAGGATTCAGACGGATTGATTGAACTGCAAACCCTAGACACTCAAAATCTTGGATAAGTGAAGGAACATATAAAAATTACAATGATAGAGAGAATGGTATTAGTTGAAAGATCAGAAGAGGATGAACCGGAAAATCAGTTGAGTACTCTAAAAATCACATATGTAAACAAAGCTGGAGCATTATCTTGAATACCATGCATATTCATGTTGACAGAAGATGTAACATCATTTATTCAGTACAAAAATATTGAAATCAATGATGAAGATATAAGGATAGCCTACCAGGAACTATACATAGTGGAATGAATGTTGAATGAAGAGTATGGGCATCTAGAAACAAAAGGACTAACACACATAGTGCACATGCCAAATAATTTTGAAGTATAATGGATCAAGTGTGTATATAATAAAATACATGGAGATTATATTTGGCTGGAAGGAGATAGACAAATCGAAATCACAAAGGAAATCATCAGTACAGTCGCAGGATTATTGGTTGATGGGAGAAAATGTGTAAAGGAGTTGGATCCTAAAGTAAAAATTGAAGGTTCAGTCAAGTACAAGAAAGATTAGAAAAAAAAATTATGAGAAACATTTTGGACAAGGAAATGAAATTTGCATCAATGATTATTGGCTACGAGATCTATCAAGCAAATCAGTTAGACAATATATTAGGAGGAGCCCTAAAAGTTGCATATGAAATTGTTATTGAATGAAATAGGTATGATTTAGCAGAAATGATGCAGAATCAACTAATGGTGAATTTAAGGAAAATCAAGAAACAAAGATTAAAGTTTGGAGCACTACTGGTATGTATATTTTTTTATATATAAAACTATTTTCCATGCATCAATAGAGTAAATTGATATTAGGTGAACCAATTATACATCATATTAATAAGTACATTAGATAGTAAGAAGTAATTACAATGTAGTAATGTAGAGTTATTTCAAAGAATTTAAAGGAAGAATGTGTGATAGCTATCGGATAGCACCTCATATTGTTGAAAAATATAAGAAAGATATATGATTTCTAGTCAACACACATTCGTGTATAATCAAAATAGTGGAGCCATGGATATATTGGCTACAACCATTTGGGTATGAAATAGAAGAGAATGAACTTATAACAATTATTGAGCAACTATTGATTCAACCTAAGGATATGGAAGCTAATCAGTTTCAAACCTATGAAGAAGTGTAAAAAAGGATAATATCAGATAAGAAGAAATCAAAGGGAGAAAATAGAAATACAATGAAAAGATAGAAATCAAACATAGTACCAGAGACATATGTCAAAATCAAGAACAAGTTAGCTAAAAAAGCACAAGCTACTGACAAAGAATTTGAAGAAGAGTTTCCACCAGCAAAGAGAAAGAGATCCAGAATAGTGCAAACTACACCAAGGAGAAATACAAGAATTCAATCAACAATAAAAGAAAGCACAAGAACAAGAAGAAATAAAAATGAACCTAAACCCAAGACAGAAACATCACGAGTATGTTAGGAATGAATGCAAAGTGTTTTGGTAGTCATTCTGTAGCATTTGTTGTTGCATTCATGACTTGGATTGTCATTGATGTCAACACAGTGATATTCTGGATATTAGCAAGAAAGTAGGTACAGTTTTATTTTGCGCACATGTTGTATTGTAGATTGGCTTTTGCGCAGTTGATGGTATGTTCTTTGGTGTGTTATTAACCTATGGTTAACAACACAAAAATAAATTCATTCATTTGTAAGAGTTATGAGCATTTTGGTGAAAGCAGTGTTTAGACAGTGTTTCTATGTAGCGATGTTTGGAAATCGGAGGATATCTCTTAGCTAGAATGGAATCTGATTTTGCGCAGTCAAAGGGATGTTGGAGACTCATTAATGATGACATGGTTCACAGTGCAAACTTTGAGGATATGTTTGGAGAAAGTTACAGTAACTGGAAGCCGACAGTTTTATGTGAATTCTGTGTGTAGCGTGTAGAATTTATTATTTTGTAATTGAGGACCGACTCATTTGTAATTATTTGAGTTTGGTATATAAGAAGGAATGTTTTCCTTATTGTAATGTGTACTATGAAGATTGAGATGCGAATATATGCATGAAGTGAAGAAAAGAGCTAATTCAATGATGAAGGAAGACTTGTGAGTACAGAGATCTGGAATTGTGATCTTGTGTAGAAGAGAGTGCAGTTTTGGCACAGTGTGAAGGAGGTAATATATTTCATATTATTCTGTTGAATAATTCTAAGATCTTTTGGACAGTGGGTTCAGAGATCTTGCCTTGAAGCTGTTTGGGCAGTGGGTCCTTCTGTCTTCCATAAACTCTTAACCGGGTTAGAATCTTTTAACAGGGATTCAAAATCTCCTAACAGGGATTTATATGTACTGAATGTATCTCATAAGACTCCTAACAGGGTCCATCCTCTAACAAGGAACTTTCATATTAGTGCATCATTTTGTGGGCATCATTCCCACTGGGGTTTACTCTTTTCAAGAGGTTCCCTAGTTAACATATCTTGTGTTATTGTGCAATTGTGCATGATTATCTTTCTATGGTTGATCAGTACATTGATTATATTGTTTAAAGCTATTGAATGGATAAATTATCTAATAACTGATTCACCCCCCCCCCCCTCTCAGTTATCTTGGGGATCTTTACTTTCTAACAGAGTAAGAATTCAAAGAGCAGTTATGGATATAGCAAATGGAATAAGAACGTATGGAACTATCAAAAAGATACATGAAATCAAATACAGGACATGATTGAAAGAAGATAAGAAAATTGTAGAAGATGCAATAGTGTTTCACTTTCATAAGTTCATAAGCTTTTCAAGTGACTTAAGATAGATTATTCCTAAGGAACTGCTTGAAAAAATCAACATAAGATGGGATGAAGCTATCAAATAGGAGGGACAAAGAAGAGAAAGAACCCTGATACTTGTAAAGCCCGGAACAAATATTGTAGAAATTGATCAACTAATGAAGAAAAATGAAATGAGATTTTCTACAAGGAACAAAATAGCTAAAATACTGATAGGATTACAGGAAGAAGTAGAAGAAGGACTAAAAATGTGGAAAATAATATTTAAATCAAAAATGCCAGAAGAGAAAGAATCATAAATTGGTAAAATGTATGAACAAGAAGAGAACATAGATTTGACGAAATAAGATAGCCCAATAAATTTTGATGAAGGACAATCGATTCAACCTATTGAAATACAAGATGAATCTGATGATGATACGATTAATGAGGAAGATGAATAGTTTGAGGAACAACACACATCATAAGTGTTAGTCTTAAGAGCATTAATGGTTTTTATTAGTATCATTTAGTCATATAGTTGGTAAAGGAGACAAGATAGAACATTCGGTCAACACACAGAGCCTAGACACTGAGAAGAACACAAGGAAGATCACTATGTTAACTAAATATAGTTTTGACCAAGCACTCTTACCGAGCTAGATTATTACCGAGTACCAAGCACAATAATCATCAAGCATTCATATGAACCGAGCACCAGTTAATTACTGAGTGATGAATGCAGTGTACACTGAGCGAAAGGAGAAATGACATAGCATTTTGGAATGGCACAAACTACAAGCCAAACGGTTTACACTGATTAGAAAATGGTTTACCAAGATCGAGATGAAATTTAATATGGATGTAATCATTTAATTATTGATGATTCCTATATAAAGATGATCTAAGTTATTCATTTTTACCGTTGATCTTAGGTTTTCTAAGATAATATCTAAACCCTAATTATGTCAAATCAGTTTCATATAAATATTGTATAAATGTCATTTTGATGAGGACCACATATGAAGTAGCTCCCACATTGGAAGACATTAGAAGATCGGACTGGGATATGATTGACAAGCATTTACAAAGCGTACAGTTTATCAAAAATAGAAGGCTACTGAGTAGAATTCAGAGAAGAGATCAATCACATTAAGGTGATAGTAGATAAGTACATAACAGATCTGATATCAGGCAAGATTAGTTACTAATTACAGATCAATATTATTGTTAATTTTTAACCTTTGTAGCATACATTAAATCTCTTAACAAAGTGGACTTAACAGTTCTTTTGTCCTTTTAGTTTCCAAAGAGGGGAGGGGTGAAGAAAAGGTAATGCATATACTTGTGACTACAACACTTGGACTAGTTGCATAGCATGTGGCAGATATGGACATATTGCATAAAATTGCATGAGAATGCACTGGAGAGGAAGATCTCAAAATTGGACAAATTCAGGGATGGCAGGTTCGCACTATCACAAGGTCGATCATTTAAGAAAAGACTACAGAGATCAAGCACGAGAGGTGAATGTTAATACAAATGGAAACACTATTGAATAAATCATAAGGATAAGAAATGATATGTGGAGAAAAGCAATAAATGATAATGCTGGATCGAGCACAATAGTCGGTGACATCTCATCATTTGGATTAGGTGATCTCACCACCTCCACCTAAGCAATTCAAGTAAGTATGGAACTAAATTTCAATTGGTTATATCTTGCAACAGTTTCTTATATCTATTGGATGAACACCAAATTAGCATGAAATAAGATGCACTTTGGTATTATAGTTTTGAGCATAAATTGTGTATAGTCAGTAAAAGCATGACCGATTAAAAGATTTTTAGCCAGTCAAAGTGTCAAGGTTAACCGAGTTGAAGTATCAACCAAATAATATTTAGTGTTAACCAAGATGAATTTTTAAAGTAATAATCAAACATCTTGGTATTTACCAAGTTGTGGTAGGTAAAGCATTTATTGCAAAACTTTGAGTGGGAAAAGAAATTTTAGGTACAAATACAAATTGCACCCTGTGATTGATTCACAAGTTGAACAATCAGGTACTTTTTCAAGCATACTACCTAGGGTTTTACTGGTACAAGATATATGTGCTTATATTCACTACAAGATAAGTAAAATTGGAGACTTTAAACTGCAATCAACATACCGGGAGCTAAGCGAGAATGGAAAGCTTCAAGATGAGCATAAACACCTAGAAGTCAAAGGATTGATAAATGCCCTATATTTTGTAAGGGAGTTCAATTCAAAATGGATTAAGGTTGTGTTAAGCTATGTTCATGAAGGTAAAATGTAGTTGGATGAACTAGTTAAAATCTCTAATGATGTTATCCACATTGTTACTGGATACCCAACAAGTGATAAGGAAAAGGATATAAGGAACCCACCAAGGGTAGAGACCGAGAAGCTAACAGGAGTTGAGTGGGTGTTGGCAAGTAATGTTTTAAGAGTGATATGGAGCGCTTGAGGGTTGTCATTTATGGCAACACATCTGATATGGTGATTGCTTGGATTAAGTATTGTTTTGGAGATGCAGTCTTGAAAATGACTAATTATAGAAACAAAAGTACAAAGTACAATAGTACTATTTTGGACATCAAAGATAGTATATGATAGATGATGACTTGCAAGCTTAAAGGAAGACATTTTGGGATATGTATGGCCTTCAGGTAAGGTCTCTTGTGTTTTGGTATTGTTATTAGTGAGTTACAGTGATTTGAAGACATGCGAAGACAGAGGAATAGTGAAAAAGAGCATATGAACAGTCGCGATGATTAAGGGAGTATAAGATGGAATCCAAACGTGCTAAGATAGATTAAGATTGTGGATTACCTACACTTTTGTAATACAAGGTCTCCGACTTAGTATTTACTATTTGCATTATTATTTATTCTATTTTGTATTGTATTTGAGAGTCGACTGAATGATAGAATACATATATATACGTGAAGAACTTTTTGTAAAGCAAAGATGTGATAGCGAGATAGAGATGTTAGAGATAATTGATGGCAGATATGAGATCAGAGGTCGATAGATGTTATTGAGAACTACAATTGGAACTATCAAAGCATAGAAGATGCTTGTTTATGTTCATCATTGAGAACACTTTGTAACAGAAGTATTGGTTGTAAGAGTTGTATGCTTAGTACACCCATAAGAGAGTTTTTTTTACCTTTAACAGGGTTGATATTCCTTTAATAAGGTAATTTATTATGTAATACTTAGCTCCTAATAGGGCTAGGTGTTCTAATAGGGACATTATACTTTAGTGCATGCTTTTGGGTACCATCCCCACCAGGGTTTTCCCTTGGTCAGGGTTTCCTCGACAACAAATAATGGTGTTACGAGTTATGTGTTATTTTCTTATGTACTTTTCATTTATGCAATCTTATCATTTATTGGTTTAAGTTCAATTTAAAGTGTTGCAATACTCATTCACCCCCCCACACCCCCCCCCCCTAGTCCTCTTAGTATTACTCAATCCTAACAGTGGGATGGTAGAGGAATGAGGGTCAATACCATTATCGATCTGGAAACAAGATTTGGAGCCTATGTTATTGTCTATAAGATATTTCAATCAAGTAGGCCCAATAGCATCTCATACGGAGCAGTAGACATAGCTTATAGAATTGTCAAGAAAGGGTTACAGTTAGACCTCGTCGAGCTACTGTTGAAACAATTGGAAGAGAATATGAGGACCATCCGGGTAGTAAAGACCAACACTTGTAATTTTGGTTCATTACTTGTTTGTACATTTTTCTACTTGCAAAACTACTTCCCATCTGTCAGTAATGTGCATTGGGATGTTATCTAAACATTCATCATCCAAATCAGTGAATTTATCAAGAATCTAGGTCAGACATTTGTGGTCATCATTATTTTGGAAAGTTTAAGGACATAATGGACAAAAAGAGCAGAATACCTTGCTATTAGTTGAAAATCATAACAAGGATTTTTTTTTCTAGTGGTCACCAACACCGCATTGATTAAGGTACTTGAGCCAAGAACTATATGGTTACCTCCAATGGGCTATGAACTCTTTCAGTTATCGAGGTTGAAGACGTGATGAAACAATATGCAAATAGATTTTTGATGAAAGGTCGAGTACTAAGCATATTATAGGGAAAACTTGAAGAAGTAGATGCAGATAGCAAGGTCTTATGGACAAAAAATTTGGATTCTAAGGCAGAAGAAAACAAAACTACAGTATCTATAATCCCTAAGAAAAGGGTCAAAGGTAAAGGAAAAGGGGTACATTCAGATGATGTCGACATTGCTACTAAAGAGCCAATTTATGTATCAGACACTAAAGTACAAGATGATACTTATGTCGAGTACTTCTATCCAGTAGGACATTTTGAAGAGTACAAATAGGATACCACCGAGCAATTAGTAACAACCGAGACTGATGAACTCACAATAGAAGATATTACCAATGGAGATCCTGATGATGAAGCTAAGGTTGATGAAGATATCACAATGGTTGTAGAAAACACTAAGAAGACCACCCTATTGAGGTAGAAGTAAACATATCGAGTAATTTGTCAATATTGGTACAAGAAATTGATATTGCCACTCAAGGGCAATATGAGGAATAGGCACCTGAGCAATAGAAGGACACCACCGAAGGACAAGGTGAAGAAAAACTGAATGAAACAAATGAGCCTGAAAGAAAAGAGGCAGAAGATAAAGAACTTGAAACTGAAACAAATGTAGATACATCTACAGCTGACACAAGGCAAGAAGCCCAAGGACATCAAACCTAGGCAACAGTCAAGGGGCAGGATAAGGAAGAAAGTGTGTTAATAGAGCAAGAAAAGTATAATCCAGAGACTAAAGCTCTAGTAGCATATGGGAAATATCCCACATCTAGCACTCAAGAGAAGAAGAAAAAGAAAAAACATGGTAAGGGTCCAGTCACTTTAGATGAGATCATTGAAATTCCCTGTTGCAAGTAGTAGTTGCAGTTGCACCAAAAGATCGACATGTTAATGCCCGATACAACCACTAGACTTATAGAACACATGACGTCGTTAAACTATGTCATGAATCCCAAAGGGAGACATTGGCGGTTAGTCCAACAATCCCCCCCCTAGTGTCACCCGAGGGATTTGAACCTATGACCAAGGTCTGATACCACTTGTTGCAAGTAGTAGTTGTCATTGCACCAAAAGATCGGTCAGTTAATGCCCAATACAACCACTAGACTTATAGAACACAGGAGGTTGTTAAACCATGTCACGAATCCTGAAGGGAGACATTGGCGGTTATTCCAACATTCCCACATGTGACTCGAGAACCCTAGATCTAGAAGCACTAAGAAGGTATGGACAACTGTGCACAAGGAAGGTTGCACAAGAGAAATTAAGACAAGAAAGCAAGCATAAACAAGTCTTAGAAGATGTTAGAGAATGTTTGATGCAAGTAGTCCCCGATATCAATGTTGATGAGGCAAATCCCATCATTTATCAACTTGCTACTATAACAAGCCATATAAATTCTCCAAACATAGATGCTGAGAAAAGAATTGAAGAAAGAGCAGAGGCCAAGATACAATTAAAGCTAGCAAAGTGTATCAGTCAGAAAGTGGTAGTTAATAAAATCAAACTATCTGAGGTAATAACCGAGCTCAATGTTATTATTCAACAAGTTATTACAATTTTGCACAAGATGTGCACTATAGACCATTTCACTACCAAGCTTACTGAAAACATACAAAAATTAGATGAAGATATAAAGAATAGTGCAAATAGTCTTTTAACCGAGCCAAATGCATTTTATAAGAATTATGCTAAAGTTCAACAAATCCAACGATTAAGACTAGAACTCGGGAAGGAAGCAGATAAAATCAGAGAACAAGTAATCGAGCTACAGGAAGAGTTACTTCCCCACCTAAAGGTGATGCAAAAGCATGTGAATAAGGAAAAAGATTTAGTTTCCACCCCTAAGTTATATGTTTTAGAGAAAAAATTTGATATACATGCATAAGTCAGATTAGAGCAGATTTCTCTTGAGAATCTCAAAGAGGAATGGGAAAACCTCTTGGCTACCTTGTAGAAAACCCATTAGAACATATTTGAAAAGTTGTAAGCACATTTTTTTGGCATTAATTTCAAAAAAGGGGGAAAAATATATGTATATATTCTTGCATGTACTTCACACCGAGAGCATGTACAAAGGGGGAGTTCACACAGATTCTCATTTTTGGTTAAGTTCAAATTTTAAATTTGGTTCACATATACATAAAAATTTTTATATTAATGCTAAAGGGGGAGAATGTTATTCCTAAGAGCATTAATGGTTGCCATTAGTATCATTCAGTCATATAGTCAGTAAAGGAGACAAGATAGGACAATCGGTCAACACACAGAGCCTAGACACCCAGAAGAACATAAGGTAGATCACTATGTTAGCCGAATATAGTTTTGACCTAGCACTCTTACTGAGCTAGATGATTATCGAGTACCAAGAACAATAGTCACCGAGCATTCATATGAATCGAGCACCAGTTAATTACCAAGTGATGAATGCAGTGTACACTGAGTGAAATAGGAAACGACATAGTAGTTTGGAATGGCACAAACTACAAAGGCAAATAGTTTACATTGATTATAAAATGGTTTACCAAGATCGAGATGAAATTTAATATGGATGTAATCATTTAATTATTGATGATTCCTATGTCAAGGTGATCTAGCTTATTCATTTCTACCATTGATCTTAGGTTTTCTAAGATAATGTCTAAACCCTAATTAGGTCAAATCAGTTTGATATAAATATTGTATAAATATTATTTTGACAAGGACCACATAAAAAGTAGCTGCCACATTGGAAGACATCTAAAGATCAGATTGGGTTATGATTGACAAGCATTGACAAAGCATACATTTTATTAGAAACAGAAGGCTACCGAGCATAATTCAAAGAAGAGATCAATCACATTAAGGTGATAGCAGATAAGTACATTACAAGTCTGATATCAGGAAAGATTAGTTGCTATTTATAGATCAATCTTACTGTTACATTTTAACCTTTGTAGAAGACCTTAAATCTCTTAACAGAGTGGACTTAACAGTTCTTTTATAAATCTCTTGATTGAGTGCACACTTAATTGTGTTGCGAAAATCCTCTAACTAGGTAGATCTAGCTGATCTTATTATTACTCCTAATAGGGTAAGATCACCAGAAGTGATCAAAATATTTGTAGCCTTAACTGGCAACTTTGTTACTGTAGTAGTGAAGCTTTATGGGTGTCGTCCCCACCACAGTTTTTACCTTCTAACAAGGGTCTGCGATACCAAAATAGATGTGTTGTGTGTATTAAGTTTCATGAATACTTTATTAATTAGTTTACATGCATTTACATTTCAATTATATTATTGGATGTATGTGAATGCAAATGATACTATCGGTTATTGAAATACATGTTTACAAGAATTCAATTTGAAAAGTTTTAAGGGTATTGATTCACCCCTCCCCTCTCTGTACACATCTTTCCATAATTCCAACAATAAGTTACAGTTTCATACACTAAAACAGAATAGGTAAAAAATGCTACTGATATGACACATACTATCAGTGAGATAAAAGAAGCAGAAATAATTAAGAAACAACTAATAAATTTAGCAAAGGAGAAGGAACAAATAGAAAAACCTGAGGAAGTACAAGTTGCAAGGACATTACAAAATATGATAATGATAACAAAAGAGGAAAAGAGATTCAGAATCTGATGAAGAAGAAGAAGACCTTGATAAAAGACCTAAGTTTGAAATTTTGAAGAGAGATCCTACAAAGATGCATTATGAGAAACAGATATTATATGTAGAAAAAATCAATGAGAGAACAGCCGCAGAAAGACAATTGAAGGACAAACAAAGAAAAAAGATTATGAAGAAGACAGTTAAAACAATTTCAAGCTTACTATCGAAAATTACAATGGATGAAGAAGAATCAAGTATAAAACTGTTGAAAACATATGTGGATATAATACAAAATGATCACAAAGTGAAGGCAACAATAAATGCAAAGATACAGTAGAATTCACAAACTGATAGAAGAGAAGATAAGCTAGCATAAATAACAAGAATACTATCAGAGAAACTTGGAAATATAAAAGAATCGTTGACTGAAGCAACATAAATTTCCAAGAAACTATTTGAGAAAGGAAATACAGTAATTGAGGAGTCATGCATAATAGCTATAAATATGGATTTAATGTATAAACATATACAAGCAATAATTGATATGTTGGGTACACCATAAAAGAATGATGATGAATACATTATTGACAAAATAATAAGATTCAAATGACATATCAGTGCCATAAATAATATGATGAAGCAATGGAACACAGTGTTAACAAATATAGGGGACAAGCATAGAACTATTCAAGCAGAGGCAAAAACTAGTTGACACCCAAAGGAAATAGTTTTTTATCCTTTGGCATTGTTGTCAAAGGGGGAGAAATAGTATAGTCAAAGGGAGATAGAGAGAAGTATTGTAAAGGGAGAGAAATATCTAAGGGAGAGATACAGAATGACATAGAACAAAGAAGGAGAAATGAAGAATAAATAGAAAGGTTTTTCCATCAATGCCAGAGGTGGGAGATTGCTACTTGACAAAATCCTCTACAAGCAATTAACATGCAATCAATGATGATTTCGCTAAGATTGTCATTGCTAGAAAATAAAAATAAGTATAGAGATGAAGAAAGGAAATGCATATCAGCATAGACACTATCAGAAAGTGTTATCGGCATAATGGAAGGGCTATTGGAGAATTTTATCGAAAAGCATTAGCAGGGAAAGGAAAAAAAGGTTACGAATGAGGATGAAATCCAATTAGAAAAATGGTTTAAGGAAGTTCAAGAAACCCTAATTAGGGCAAGCAACTATAAGAGAAGATCAAAGGAAAAGGTAACATACAAAGATATAGATCAGAGGACGTGGATTGAAGTGAAGAGCACTGTAGACTAATGTTATCAGAAAAGATCAAAGGATCAGAGATCAAAAGAAGATCAGAGCAGAAGAAGATCGAAACGAGATCTAAAAAGATTTTGGAGAAAGCGTGTATAGGTCAAATTTCTTGTTGATTTATTCTTAACAGTTTAGCAAAAAGATTCCGAAATCCCTTAATCGGGTAGTCTCTAACCAGACTTAGAAGTTCTATTTAGGAACTTTTAGTAAATCCTTTAACAGGGTGAACACTGTACAAGTGGGATAAAATCTCTTAACAGATTAGTCTTTAACAGGACTTTCAATACTCGTTATAGGCTATTACACACTCCTAACAAGGTGAAGTCATTCAAAAGATGGCATTTATGTAAGCTCCTAACCAAGCATGTTATTACTGTAGTGATGAGTTTTGCGAACCATCCCTACTATAGTTTTTCACTCAGATCGAGGGTTTTCTGCAACACCAAAATATTGTGTTAAGTTTTTGAATATTTATGTATTGAATGTTTAATTTGCATGTAATCAGTTATCAGTTAAATATTGCAACAGCTATCGGTAAAAGACAAAATAGTTATTGGTATAAGTAATTTACTGGCTATCAGTTTATGTTCAGAAAGTTGAATAAGTGTGAAATCTCAGTGGTACTAATTCACCCCCCCCCCCCCCCCCTCCCTCTCATTATCCTACCTAGAACTTTCCAACAGAAAAAAGGCATAATTGATAGTCTAGCAAGCTACAAGATGCTAGTCAATTCTACCTTGAAAAATTTACTCATAGGGAGGCTTTAAAATTTTATGCACGGTATGGCTAATAAAACTTTGCACATGGGGTGGCTTACAAAAACTTTGCACACATGAAGGCTTACAAAAAAAATTGCACAAGGTGGATTAAAAACTTCGCACTCGTGGCGATTGAGGGGATCAGTCTTATGTGAAGTATAGTCACCATGTGGATCCGTAAAAGAGGTCAGTCAAAGGATCAATAAAAGTAGCATAATGCACAAGGATTCCATATGCATTTCCCCTTCCTTATGATGGTGACATAGGGCTATGGTGACATAATAAAGAAAGAGAACAAGGATACCTACTTCCAACAAGGATATATCCTTAAATCAACAATATATGTCAAAACCTTATCAATGAGTGAAAAATCTTGTTATCCAAGGAATATATAATTGTGTAATGATATTTTAAGATGAAAAAGGGATTCTTGACAAAGGATAGCACACTTTGAGGCCTCATGTAAGGATATTTTATTATGATAGATATGTACTTCCAAGCAAAGGAAAGATTGTAAACTCAGGATATAAATCTCCTGAAAAAGAGAAAATTCTTATGTAAACAAAAAATCTCCATGCAAGAAAGGATATCATGTGTTAAAAAATACCACGTAACTAAGAGAGAGAGTGTGTATCCTTAGAAAGAAATAAAAGATTGAGAAGTAAAACCTTTCACTCCAAGATTGAAGGCAAGGAAAAGATAAGTCACTATATACCCTAAGTGATAGATCTTTTATAATAGATACACACTTTGAAGAAAGAATAAGGTTGTAACTCAAGATGTAAATCTCCTTAAAAAGAGAAGATCTTAGGTAAAACAAAAAATCCATGCAAGAAAGGACATCATGTTATAAAAGAAACAATTCAACAAAGGGATATTGGATCTTTCGGAAAGGAATAGAAAATGAGAAAGGAGGATCAAGTATACACACCTTCCTGGTTGCTAGGTAAGTGAATACTTGGAAAATGAAAACACATAACCACCCCAAGTGAAAGTTCATAGGCATGTGCTTTCAAGAAAATAAAGGGTTGTAAACTCATGATGTAAATCTCCTAAAAAGGAGATCATTACATAAATAAACAATTCTATGCAAGAAAGGATATCATGTTATAAAAGACACAACTCAACAAAGGGATTAAATGGGCCCTTGGGATAGGATTTAAGTGTGAAATAGTACTCTTTTCCCCTCAAGTGTGGATACAAGGAATAAGGAAAACTATTATGTTGCTCACAAATTATGGTTGCACATGAAATTGCACCACTATAAATAAAAATGAGACCCCAAAGGATAGACTAGCAATATCACATAGTGAGGAGAAACATAATAGGAACTTAGATGTTATTTAGAATGATCATGAAAAAGGTGTCATTCATTGTTACATATCATTTGAAGCATACGAAAATTAATGAATTATTGAATTTTACACTGCACATCATAGCATTCATTAGTTTTACGGCCAAGAATTTGATGATACATACAAATGGAAGAATTGTCTTATTTGTGTTTGTTATTTTTCATTTTTTTCAAAGGCAGAGTAATTAAGTTGGTATTAAAATGCTCAAAAATAAATATTATCTTCTTGTGATGAGAAATCAGGAGAAGAATTTATATATTGAATGAACAAGCATGAAGGTTGGAAACCTAGAGTTTCTTTGAAAAAATGTGATGCGCATTTCTCATGGGTTTCAATGCTTTGTTGCACACATCCTATACTATGTCCATTATCAAGGTTTGGAATATCAAAAAAACAAGGGTCTCTTTTGGGTGGTATTGGATTGAAACTTAAAGAGGCCCAATAAATATCTAGATATGTTTCAAAATAAGGGCTTTGAGTTTCAAATTCAAGGATTTTGCTTTAACTATAGAAATTTGTTGTGAAGTCTAAAGTTTCCCAATCGTCATCTTGAAAATTTAATGTGTGATTGTTTCTGTTGGAGAAAGAATTGAAGGAGGTGGAGATTGTATATGAATGGTGTTGACTTGATTAGGATCCCTATATTATAAGGTTGAATTTGTAGAAGGGAGGACATCAAGGATATTACCCTCTTCAAGATTATTTTTATATATGTATGGTACTACATGATAATAAGGTTGTGTAGCACCTTTTACAACAATCACTGGTTTGTTTTGAGGTGTATCTTGAATGTTATTGACTTGATTAGGTTCTTTACTCTAAAAATATTTATTTGGAAAAGAGAGAGAATCAAGAATATCATCCTTTATTTCTAAGAATTTTCGTGAGATATTTTAGGAGGACAAACACAAGTCATTAATGCTTCATCTCTAGAGATAAGATTATCGAAATGGATAGGAGGGGAAGTCTCACTTAGGGAATTAGGAAATATATCACCCTCTTCCTCCACAATATCATCCTCTTGCACCAAGGGATTCTCATGGGGTAGGTACATATCAAAAGACATCAACATTATTCTCCAATGCTCATCCCAAACAAGGAGATCACAGAGAAACGTTAAAATTATGTTCTTTGTGAAGAACCCAACTTGGCTCTTTCTAAATATTCAATATTAACTTTGAAATAAATACAATTTATAACTCAATATTGCTCCAACCCATAATTATAAAAACTCCTACTTCTCAAGCTTGAAATATCAAATTCAATTTAATTCTGTCCACCAGACAAATCATAAACTACTATCAATTGCAAAGGAGAAAATTACATACTATATTATAATTGAAACAAACAAAGGAACACCTGTATCTCTGTTATTCCACCATAATGCTAACACGGTTCCATCAAAGATAGCCGCCACCCTATATAATCAAGACGTGACAGCCATAGCCAGCACATGACTGGCCTGAATCTGATCGCATGCCCAGAATATTGCAAAGACATCCCTGAATCATCAGCAAGCACTCCTTCAATTGTCACATTACCCTATGATCATGCACGTAATTGGTCCAGAACAACAAACGCAAGTCCAGATGTAATCACGTGGCCTAAAGAAGCAATGCGGCCTTGTAGATTGGTCTTCCACGTTACCCAATCTGGATTCAAACTCTTACCAGCACCTCACATGATTTGGGTTGAAGCTCGCGGATCAATTTAGACTTATACAGTCCCAATACATTGCCAACGGTCTGCCTAGAGATGAAACGTAACCAGCAGATGATACTATGTGCCTAGTTTAATAATGTGCCAATCCTTGACTGCTAAACATTGATATATATACACAGAATCCCTTGTCACCTTTAATGTCTTCCTCTTATTATTAATGACCCGCAGCACAATCATGAATTCCCAGTGAATTCGATAACTACTTTCTTGCACACACACCAACAGCGATTTCAATTCCTAGAGCAATACTCCCACAAAATTGATGATAAATAATTCAACCGCCAGATAGCTATATCAGAGTTTCGGCTTGAAAGAATTTCTTCACACAAATTTATCAGCATTCAAATTTCGAAAAGGAAACTTTCATCAATTCAATATACAACAACATTGAATTGAGATACAGAAATACTCAGCTATGAAATTCACCATTAACAGGCAATGGCTCAAATCACGAGAAAGAGGAATCAGTCCTCGAAACCCTAGCCAGGGCCATATTCTTCACAAACTTCAATGAAATAATGATTGCATAAAAGATGAATGAAAGTGCTTTTTCGAGTAGAATATATAGCTTTTTCAAAAAAACACTTTTTAATATTTTCACTTAATTGGCTTTAAAAATAATCTCACCTTATAACATTAAGTTATAAAGTCATAAGTTATTAAATTAAATCAAAATAATTTAATTTAATAACACATTCAAAATATAAGCCACTGAATGTCTGACTGCAATCAACGAACTTCTAACAGAGCACCAAGTCCAACTGCCCAGCTAGGAATAGGCACTGCCCTACCAGAAATAGCCACTGCTAAAAATAGACTTACTATAAATAGTAAGTCTCTCAAACTGGAGATTCACTAAAACTCGATCTTAAGATATCTGACGCTCCGTGCAGACACCTTGCTAATCCTAGCCATGCCCAAAATACCACTTACTAAAAATAGTAAGTTGACCAAAATGATCTGAACGAAGAGCAAACCTAATAATCTGAACCTTCAGAATGGAATCCCAACGCTGGCTCCACCATCTAACCCCCTCACATCACCTGATTAGCCTGTGTGGGTTGTCAAACCAAGCTAATCCCATGAGTCTAAAAACGGGGACATTACAGTCCTCCCTTCCCAAGATTACTTGTCCTCAAGCAATCAGGAAAAACAAGCAACATCATAAACCACCCGGATCCCAAGGATGGTCAAAAGTAATGTCCCGATCCTCACTAAACTCCAGTGAAGAAAGAACCAACATCAATAGAACAGATACCACTGAAAACCACATCTGTAAACCAACTGTAGATGTCGATGCTAAAAACACCCCAACGGAACTTAACCCAACTGCACTGGGGAAACAACAGTGACCAAACGTGCCAAAATCACTGTTGTCAACTCTGCCCTCTGATAAACAATCCTGAGTGTGTGAACATTGCAAGTAATCTAACTTGCAACTGCCAAATCCCTCAGCAAACGATGGTGCTAATCCATCCCATAATGGATGGTAGGATACTAGAGCCGGTTTACCCCTACGTGAAAACAAATCTTCCACCTGAGGGTCAAAAGAAAAAAGATGAGCATTACCCACTGTGAAATGCTGGTAACAAACCCCAATCTCTGTCAACCGCTCATCATGGCCAAATCAGGAATCAGGAGATGGCTCCAATCTCTGACTCCGTATAACTGCAGGTTGGGTAGGGTCCTGAGCAACCCTCTCAACAAACCCAACCTCAAATCCCTATGGGGAAGCATAGTAGTAATAGTCTCCACGATCTTCCCGACCAACCTCCGAATAGCACAAGAGCCACGGATGAGAGTACCCTCAGACACAATAAGAATCCTAACGCACGTCTGCACTCTCAAGTAGATACTTCATAAATGACTCGATGCAGTAGAAATTATAAGTGGAAGCATCAACTCGCTCCCCCACAATCCACGGCTGATCCCCTTGCAAATGTGGCATAGCCAACTGTCTCGTGCTATCAGCTATGTGAGATGATGAAGTAGACTCACTCCCAGCTAAAGGAAGCAAATCAACTTGAGATCTTGTCTCCTCTGGTACTCCTACCTCATCTGTACCAAGTGCTCCCATCTCTTGAACACGTGTGTCAACCACATCATCATGTCCCTCATCACCAACCGTAGGAGCAAACTCACCACCAACCACCTCAATGTGCAATTGAACTGGGTCTGGGGTTGGTGTAGGCTGTAAATGCTCCAACTCCACGGTCACCTCCTCTAATCGGATCTGCGACTCCTGAAGAGCCCGCTGAGTATCCTCTAAAACCTCCATAGTCCCTGTGAGCTCCTGGGTAAGCTCACTCACCTCCTCCTCTCTGTCCATCAGTGCCTCATAAGCTGTACTCCCCCACTCCACTAGGTGATCTCAGTCGGCTACCATCTGTAAATAGTTCTGTCTCAAAATTTTGACAGCCTCACGCAAAGAGTGAATCTCTGTCAATGAAAGGTAACCACTGTTGGACTCATCTGTCATAGGAGTACTCTAACCATAAACAGCCAGCAACTGATGAGCGGCATCAAAATGCTCGAGAGTAGAAGAAATATCCCTCTCATCAACTCATAACTGGTTGGTCACATGATGACTCTGCACAACAGGCCTCCTATGTACAACCTCAAATGCACTGTCCACACTATGAGAGGAAACTGTATACAACGAACTCCCCTCAAGATCACTGTCTCTCTATGTACTTTCATCTGAGTACACATCTACAAACTAAGTACAGGCATCAAACATGTCCTCATCTAACCCCGAGGAAGCTGCTGTTGAATCTAACTCAACACAATCTCGAGCTACCTCGTCCTCTACAACCATTTGACAGTCCAGATCCTGAGACATCCTCATGAGTTACCGAAGAGGTAACCCCATCTCTAAAAGTGGAAGCCCTGGCTGTAACAAACTCCTGCAACTCATAAGCTTCCCTGTCCTCATCTGTGAGTCCCTATAACTCATAATCCTGAAACTCACTATCACCATATGATAACGCTGAATCTACACCCAAAGTCAAATATAGAAAGCCGAAAATACTACAGCACTCATCATCCTCGCTCTCAACATCGGAGATATCTGCAATGCTAGTGTACACATCATCTATCTGCATCTCCTCTACTAACTCTGGCTGCATACCCGAATCAATGTCGTCATATGAATCAACCAAACTGTGGCATGTAACTATGTCACCCAAATCAGCTGCAACACTCTCATCCTGAGTGTCATCACTAGGAAGCTCCATGCTCACATCCTCAACACAAGAATAAACCACTGTCTCCTGTACTGATCCAACACTACGACTGCTATCATAAATCTCTGAGCTGTCAGAGCTCATATGCACCTCGCAGTCATCAACCAACAACTCACAGGGGGTGTCATCTCCCATGCAACTCACAGCATCCTCACAAATATCATCAAACGTGTCAGCTCCTACATCTCTTGCTGAAATCTCAATTGCTAACACGTGACTTTGCACACATGACTCCACGTCAAGTTGTGCACCAATAATGCTGGAGCACGAACTATCATCAACTAACCCCGCTATAATGCCCAAATATCCAACCTCACCACTCGGACGCTCCGTACATGCCTCGGTCTCAACTGAGGAAGCAACTGCCTCCTGAACTGGAGCAACACTACTACAGCTGAAATAAAAATCCCCAATTAATGAATTATTGAATTTTACACTGCACATCATAGCATTCATTAGTTTTACGGCCAAGAATTTGATGATACATACAAATGGAAGAATTGTCTTATTTGTGTTTGTTATTTTTCAATTTTTTCAAAGGCAGAGTAATTAAGTTGGTATTAAAATGCTCAAACAAAATATTCTCTTCTTGTGATGAGAAATCAGGAGAAGAATTTATATATTGAATGAACAAGCATGAAGGTTGGAAACCTAGAGTTTCTTTGAAAAAATGTGATGCACATTTCTCATGGGTTTCAATGCTTTGTTGCACACATCCTATACTGTGTCCATTATCAAGGTTTAGAATATCAAAAAGACAAGGGTCTCTTTTGGGTGGTATTGGATTGAAACTTAAAGAGGCCCAATAAATATCTAGATATGTTTCAAAATAAGGGCTTTGAGTTTCAAATTCAAGGATTTTGTTTTAACTATAGAAATTTGTTGTGAAGTCTAAAGTTTCCCAATCGTCATCTTGAAAATTTAATGTGTGATTGTTTCTGTTGGAGAAAGAATTGAAGGAGGTGGAGATTGTATATGAATAGTGTTGACTTGATTAGGATCCCTATATTATAAGGTTGAATTTGTAGAAGGTAGGACATCAAGGATATTACCCTCTTCAAGATTATTTTTATATATGTATGGTACTACATGATAATAAGGTTGTGTAGCACCTTTTACAACAATCACTGGTTTGTTTTGAGGTGTATCTTGAATGTTATTGACTTGATTAGGTTCTTTACTCTAAAAATATTTATTTGGAAAAGAGAGAGAATCAAGAATATCATCCTTTATTTCTAAGAATTTTCGTGAGACATTTTAGGAGGACAAACGCAACTCATTAATGCTTCATCTCTAGAGATAAGATTATCAAAATGGATAGGAGGGGAAGTCTCACTTAGGGAATTAGGAAATATATCACTCTCTTCCTCCACAATATCATCCTCTTGCACCAAGGGATTCTCATGGGGTAGGTACATATCAAAAGACATCAACATTATTCTCCAATGCTCGTCCCAAATAAGGAGATCATAGAGAGAAATGTTAAAATTATGTTGTTTCATCAATATTCCATCATGAGGGAGATAATATTTAACAGAGGAATCATTGAGGTTCATAAATGAGGTTTTGTTTTACCTTAAATCTTTTTATCACATTAATCATCTTTTGGAAAAAGGATAATTTAGGGGTTTGAGAGGAAAGATTAGTAGAGATGAATTCATCAAGGACTTTATCCATCCTTTCAAAGTCTTTACCACTAAATGGATCATCAAAGGCGGTAAAATTTTATTAAAGGAAATCAGATATTTGTAATGAAACAACCTAATGCAATAAAATAAATCATAAAAGGAACTTATCTAAACACACATAACAATGTATGAAAAGAAAATATTTTTGGATTTTTATTGTTCATAACATGCAAAGATGAACTAAATCTATGAAACCAATTTGCAATTTTTATGTATTTTATATCAATGAAAGCAAAAAAAATAAGACTAAAAATCAAAAAAAATGTATACAATGTAATGATACTGGAAATGTTTCATGTGGAGCTAACCAAAATATACAATAGGAAAAGGAGATCAAGTATAGCATCCAATCACCTAATCCTAAGGAACATTGGAATACAAAACCACCTTAAGATGGCTATAATTGACACCCCTTGATTGAAAGGATGCCAATGCAATATCTATGCTCTCAAGGTTTCTATTGCTTTGTTTCTTAGAATCAAGAAAGAGATAGATAAAATATGTATGCTAATGACTAAATGATATAAGAAATAAAATTGCAGAACTAAAAATGAGGCACAAAAAGGGATTTAGGATAGACTTTTGTCTACATTGAATCAAAATAGGAAGAATTCTTATACAAACCTAAAGTTTTTACAGTTCGACATACAGCTTCAGCTGCATATATCTTCCAGGTTTATATATATATTCTGACATTAAGCTAAGTGTTGCATATTTAATATTTCTTGATTTGTAAACATTTGTATGTAAAACTAAAGTGAATGAAGTTAGATATGCAAAGTTGAATTACAATTTGAATTTCATGCAATTGTTAATGTTTGGAATTGCAAAATTAAATAAATACAAACAAGCAGACCTTATACATTCAGTAAAATCAGAACTTAAACATTGCATGCCAACCATTTGACGAAATGTCAAAAGGTGTGAAATTGGGTTTCAGAAGTTAGAACCAGCAGGGTTCTTACAGTCTAGGACATCAGAGAGAGTTCAGTGTCTTTGATTTAATGATTTTCTGGAACATGTGATCTTGCTAAAAGCATGGAAATAGATTATGAAACCATCTTCTCACTGACTTCCCACAACTTCCTTGCCAATTCCTGATCTGTAGCATGTTTGCCTGGGACAGCCTCATTGTTATCACAAAAATACTTCCCACTAACTCCCTTCAGCTGAGGATGCAATGCCACATAACATGTAGTTGATGCTCCCTAGTATTGAAAGGATGGCATACAACAGGTATTTCATTGTTATTATGTTTGCATGCCTAAAAAATGAAATTTTGTTGTAGAACCAAAAAAAAAACATGCTAGTCTCTATAATTTGTTACCTGTGGAATGTTCTTGAGAAGATGTTTAGCAAGCGCTGCGAGAAATCCTGCAAATTAATAGGAACATTTTTCTGAATAATTGGAACATGTAAGTGAATGCACTGGAAAATTTTGACACTGATATGCATGAGCTTTCATATTTCTTTTACAATATTTAATTTCTTCGTCTGTTGCTTATTCTTTATAAGATATAGCTACGATCGGATATGGTAATATATATATATATATATATATATATATATAAAGATCAGTTGATAATTGTATATGTTACAATGCACTTAATATTAACAATCGGTTATGAAGGGTCATGACCCTGCGTAAGCATAAGCCACTTATGGTCATCGCTCTTCACAGACATGACTATTCAAAGGATAAAAATGCATATTGATGGCTAGTGAAAAGATCAATCATAACAGTAATCTATTTCAGTACAGCACTCATATATATTCTCTATAGGACGATCTTGATTTCACAACATTTGCTAGTAGGTCTAAGTGGTAGAGAAAATTTGGCAGCAATTCGGAATTTTGTGAGCCTTCCCAAACGTCAAGTTGCAACAATGGTAAAATTTGGCCAAGTGTGAAGACAGGGAAAAAATTTGGTGAAATTTGGCTAAGTGTCAAAAATTGCAAAAATTGGCAAAAATTTGGCGATGTGTCAAAAAATTTGAAAAAAGGGTGAAATTTGGTTGTGTAATTTGCGAAATTCAAACTAAAATTGAGCCAAAAATATAAAAAAATTGCCTAAGTAAATCACCATGAAAGGGGAATTAAGAAGAAAATTATTGTTAAAAGTAAAATACTATTTTCCCCTTTTAAGGTTGACACTTGGAGAAGTGGATTCCACCTCCTCAAGTGGCACGGTCGCCACATCAAGAAGTGGATTCCACATCTTCAAGTGGCATTGACATATCAAGAAGTGGATTCCACATGTTCAAGTGGCAAGGTTGCCACATCGAGGAGTGGATTTCACCTTCTCATCTAGCAATTAACACATCAAGGAGTGGACTCCACCTTCTCAAGTGGCAAGACTACCACATCAAGAAGTGGATTCCACCTCCCCATGTGGCAAAGGAAAGAAATTAGTCTTATTAGATGAAGGAAGCAACCTAACTCAATGGATTTAATGAGGGAAGGAGAAACAATGTAAGCAAGGGAAAACAAGAAAGTCTTAACCAATCATGAAGCCCCTTACCCTAGTTTGAATGGCCTAGGTAGATGCCAATTTTTTACTTCAAGTGCCAAATTATGGGCCTAACCTTGAGCTTGCAGCCCATACACCAAGCGTAAGCAATATCAACCAATCAAAAAGGTCTTAATCATGAAACATATGGGCCTTGTATGGTTAAATCAAGCCGAAATTTGATGCAACTGAGGCCCATAATCAAGCCTGTGATGAAACATGTGGCACAAAACTCGAAGTTAGCGCCTAAACTCAATACAAACAGCCCCTAGGTATAACATGTGGGCCTGGTCTAATAAGCCCATGATTCGATAGGATTGAGCTTGAATTGAGCCCCAATAGCTAGCGTATAGGCCTAATAAGGCCTAAATCTGATTGGTTAAAGATTTAATGTAAGATGTGGGCCACAAAACTTCAAAAACTGGGCTCAAAGTTCGAACTAAGGACTTCAAAACATAGTCTGTGACCCATAAATGCTTGAACTCTGATGCAATCATGGCCAAAGATTCCCCAATGGAGATGGTCCAATCATGTAGCTAGAGTCAACACAGCAGACACAATCAACTCCAAATCATCAACAACTCAGCAATGAACAATAAACATGCCCATTCAGACCTTCACATTATCTCAGAATCAAGAATTTACATCACATTGGCCTACAATATGCAAAATACAAGCTTTCGGCACACATGCCTTATTACAACATAAATCTAGACTCAAACCCAGATCCATCTTATCTCCTCTAAGCTCTACCTATCAGCTCTTCACCCTACCTACAAAGGAACAACTACCACCAATATATACATACCGATCGCATTCTCCCAGAAAGAAGAAAATGTATTACAAAATATAGGGCAAGACCTAAATCCATAAGAACTCCTCTAGATATGAATTAAATGCCATGAGATCACACAAGGAGGCTGACCACGAAAGAAGGAACATCGAACAATGTGACATTAAGCTTTGCCGATCGTGGAACAACTTTGCAAGATCGGAAAATCCAATCTGACTGTTAAAACAAGAAGAACAAATAGGACCGGACCCAAACAAAAGAAATCTTCATCAAGAAAGAACAGATTGAGATGCCAACCTAGAGATAGAATCTGAATGATGTCTAAAACACGTCATCAAGATCGCAAGGAATAACGAGCCAACTAGCAAGATCGCTACATGAAACATAAAAATAGGAAAACAAGAACAAACTGAAAAGGAAATATTTTTGGGTCATGCAAGATTGCCAATGACCCTAGGATGCTCCTGCATCAAACACCCCAGGTGAGAAAAAGATGTTCCATAAGAGGAACTTATGAACATCTTGCAAGATTCAGGACATAAATCCCATGCACACTCTTAACCCACATATCTTTATCTGCAACCCCCTTTCTCTGCAACTCAACTCCACCCTTTGCCAAATCCATCAATCTAATCTGCTCAACAATCTATATCACATCAGCAAATGATAGTAAAGAACTCTTACTACCACCTCTTGTACTTTGCACATCTGATTTACCTCTGTCACAAGACTTCCTCTAATCAAAAGTCTTCTGTTGCAACACCTTACTCTTCTTATTATCTGACGCCAACTTGTTCTCCGATCTACTTCCAAGATCATGCTTCGAATCCATACTAACCTCTGGATTCTGATTCTCAGAACAGTAACTCTTCACCGTGCTCAAATTTCTCGCACTTCTCCCCTTTGCTTCCTTCGAAGGAACTAAAGCAAATTTATGTCCATCCTTCTCTATTGTGACCACATTTCTTCTGCAATCACGAACAGCTCCTCTATCATATTGTCAAGGTCTACCCAATAGAACATGACATACACTCATAGATACCACATCACATAACACCTCATCTCTGTAAGATCCAATGCTAAAATCAAATAAACATTGCTCTTTTACCTCCACTATGTGTTCGTTTGAAAACCAACTTATCCCATAAGGACAAGGATGTTTAAGCCTCTTCAAACCAGGCTTCTGCACCATCTCTTTTGATACCAAATTATCAATACTACCATTGTCCATAACAAGCTTACAACACTTACCTCCTAACTTGCAAACAGTCCTAAACAAATTCCTCCTTTGTATAGGTTCAGCTTCCTTCTTACTCAACATAATTCTCCTAAGCATAAGAGACTCCCCCATCTCAAGTTCTACCATGCTTTCCTCAAGTCCATCAGTAGCTTGCTCCTCATATGCCACAAGATTTTGCTTGCCCAAGCTCTCACTAGTTCCCTCGGAACATTGAAAAGCTTTGTCCTACATTACCACATTTGAAACAAAAACCTTTGAAATCCTTGTTGCCACTTCCTCTTCTAAATGTCTTATGATCAAGTTCAACCTCAATGGTTTTCTCTTTGCCAATGCTACTTGCTTGCTTCTCGTTTCCTCTAGGATTACCCGATCTTCTCCTTAACTTATAAACTGCCTTCAATGCATACTGATAAGCATCCTCAACTATATAAATCCTCAGCATACTCAACTCATCTTGAATGTGAAATCTCAGACCATTGATATACCTAGCTATCTTCTCCTTAGACATCTCTTTATGCCCAAATATGATTGTCATCTTGTAAAACTCATCGGTTTAGTCCTTCACACCCATGTCTTTCTGCTTTAAATTTTGCAACTTCTTGAACAATTCTAATTCATAATCTTCAGGTATGAACTTAGCCTTCAATCTAGAACCCATTACCCTCCATCTAGTGATCCTTGTTTCACCATTTTCATCTCTATCTTTTTGTAGTTCCTTCCACCATAAGGCAGCATGACCCTTCAACCTAGTCTATGCTAACCTAACCCTGTATCGATCTCTGATATCTTCAAGCTCAAAATAATCCTCCAATTCACCAATCCAATCTATCAAATACTCAGGATGCAAAGAACCAGAGAAATTAGGAACATCAAGTCTATGACTCTTACCTATTTGGGACAAAGCTCTCAACAATCTTTCTTCTTCTGCAGGGATCTCAATATCCATAGTCTCAAGATCTTCAACAGCTTCCTCATATTCCTCTTCAGTCTCAGGATTCCTTCGCAATCCATTCAATACAATTTTTATCTCAGTCCTCATCTCATTTTGAAGTCCTCCATCATTTGTTCTAGCCTTTTAGGGTTCCTCCTTCTAGGCAGCATCTTTCCAATCCTCAGATGCAACTACCTCAACTTCAGCATTCTAATTACAAGGTGCTAATTGCCTCTCCAATTGGCGATCTATCGCACACTTGCAGCCTACCTCCAACTCGGGATCTGTTCACCCTTGGTATTTCTTCAACAATCAAACAAAGTTCTCAACCAACAATAACTCCTCTATGATCCCCTTATGCAAGTCCTCTACAATTGTGGGCCAAATCCACACTCTGCCACCGCACAACAAACACAACAAGGACTTCGCAAGCTTGGGAACTCGATCTACTAACAAGGAACATCAACCTTGCTCTGATACAATCTGATGCAGTCATGGCCAAAGTTTCCCCAATAGAGATGGTCTAACCATGCAACTAGAATCAACACAGCGGAAACAATCAACTCCAAATCATCAACAACTCAGCAATGAACAATAAACTTGCCCATTCAGACCTTGAATCAAGAATTTACATCACATTCGCCTGCAACATGCAAAATACAAGCTTTTGGCATAGGTGCCTTATTACAACAGAAATCTAGACTCAAACACAGATCTAGCTTATCTCCTCTAAGCTCTATCTATCAGCTCTTCCCCCTACCTACAAAGGAACAACTATCACAAAAAAATATACATGATCGCAAGCCACAAGTCGACCAGACCAATCCCATTCTCCCAGAAAGAAGAAAATGTATTACAACATATAGGGCAAGACCTAAATCTATAAGAACCCCCCCAAATATGAATGAAATGCCATAACATCGCACAAGGAGGCTGGCCACAAAAGAAGGAACATCAAACAATGCACCATTAAGCTTCGTCGATCGTGGAACAGCTTCGCAAGATCGGAAAATCCAATCTGACCATTAGAACAGGAAGAGCAAATAGGAGCAGACCCAAAATGAAGAAATCTTCATTAGGAAAGAACAGATCGGGATGCAAACACAGACAGAATCTTCATGATGTCTAGAACACGTCATCGGGATTGCAAGGAATAACGAGCCAACTGACAGGATCACTACATGAAACACAAAAACACGAAAACAAGAACAAACTGAAAAAGAAATATTTTTGGGTGATGCAAGATTGTCGATGACCCTAGGATGCTTCTGCATCAAACTCGAATGCGCCAGGCCTCAAAACCCAAACATGTGGGCTTAAATTCAAGCGCCACAGTCCGAAAACATGACGTGTGGCCTTGCTGATGTTTAGCCCAAGTTTGATCCAAACGAAGGCTGAAAATGGGCCCGATCATGAGGCATATGGGCTCTAAATTCAATGAGGAAACCTTGGCACCAAACATGAGGCTCTTAGCTCAAGGCTAGAGCCCAAAATCAATGTGAAATAGCCCTCAATGAAATGTGTGGGCCTGGTCTAATCAGACCAGGCACTAGTTTGATAAAAATAGGGAGACCAGTGGGCTCAAAACCCAAGATGTAGGCCCCAAAGTGTAACGTATGGCTTCAACCCCATAAGGAAGGACTTAATCAACAGGGAGGTCCGAAATTTAGAGGCAAAGTTCAATGACAAGGCCCTAAATCTGGCATTCAGCAACAAAACTATAAAGAAGTGGCTAGCGTGTGACCTATTGACCAATGATTGGACTTCAATACAAGATGTGTGGGCATAATTGGACCCAAATCTGAGTGGATTAAGCCTTAATGTCTAAGGTGTGGCCCATTAATCAATGGCTAATCCCCTAGAAATCAAACGTATGGGCCTAATCAGACCCAAAAACAATGAAACGAGACCTCCTAGCCCAAGAGTATGTACTCAAAATTCAAAACATAGAACCCAAAGTATCAAACGTATGGCCTAGAAATTATAAATCATGCCTAAACAATTCCAAGGGCCCCTTTGCCAAGAAACGTGTGGGCCTAATTAGGCCCTAAACCACTCAAACTCAGCCCCCAATTAGAATGCACAAACTTAATTCAAATGCTTATGGTCTCAAGGCCCAAACATGTGGGCTCTAAGCTCTAGGCATGGGTCCCAAACGAAATACATATGCTGGAGGAGGCTCAAAGTTTGATGAAATTTGAATGCAAGAGTTAATTTTACTTGATGCAAGTTACCAATCAAGCAAGGAGAGGCTTTGATATTTAATAAATGGCATTCAAAATTCAATGGTACACCTCCAGCCACATCCTCAAACATGTCTCGAACTTAACCAAGGGAGGCCAAACATTTGATGATGATTTGCAATCACAAGAATTGGGAGAAATTAGACCCAATATGTGGGGACCTAAATTCAAAATTTGAAGTTGAAGGAGGCCCGAATTCAATTAGGAGGATACCATTCAATGCAAAATGTGGTTGCCATTAAATATTTGACTATAGAAATTTAAAATAATTGCACTGCCTGGGAGAAATAAGCTAAGTGCATCACCTATATAAGCAGTGCTATTTCTACATTTCAAATTGGCTATTTTCAAATCGATTGCAATTGCAGGCTCAATTGGGAAAGTTCGAACCAGCAAGACAAGGATTTTGGGAGTTTTTTAATCATTTAATTACAGGGTTGATTAATGGAGATGATGAAATTCAACTTACAACTTTTCTTCTCTAAGTTTTCAGGCTGAAGATAGACTCATCTCAAGCATTTACCAGTGACTAAGGGTCTGATAGCAACCCTTTACCAGCAATAAGAATCTAATTTCAGATAATTACAAAGGTTTACCAGCAAGTTCTATTCTGATTTCAATCACTTCTCAGCATTTACCAGCAGAAGGCCTCTAATTCTAAGTGATTACCAGCACTCACGCATAAGTCTCAGACCTTTACCAGCAAATTGAAGTGTTTACCAGCAAATAAGGACCTAATTTTAATCATTTCCAGCAGATCCTAGGATTCGAATTGAATAAAATCAATCAAGGACTTGAAGTTTCACCTCCTACAACATTGTTGTTGCTGTTTACAGAGGTTTACAATCACTTTCAGAATTATTTAATTCTGTAACATAATTTATTCTCAACACCTCAATCCCTCTTCTATTAACAGCAAATTAAAATCGAAGTGGTTTGGAGTGATAAGGTGGATCCACCCTCTGGGAGTAGCTATGGTGGATCCACCCTCTGGGAGTAGCCATGGTGGAAGTCATGTGTGTGACTCCATGACTTTACTTGTTGTATCTATTAGCCGGAAAGACTATTTTATATTATGTCATGTATTAGTTATGTGGTCCCGATGGGAATTAGTTATTACAGAAGGGCAGTTGGGTTGGGCCGTGACGTTTGGTCACACCCCTTCGGGTAGATAAATATGTATCACCTACGAGTGAAGGGGGGATAATTATGATGTGAATGTACTCATACATTGTAATGATTAATAAAAGCATCTAGTGTTCTCTGATATATTTTGTGTTTATTACATTTCATGTATTATGTCTATGCAATACTAAGTTTACCCCAGCAAGCAAACATCTGGCGTCGTTGCCTAGACGTACTCAGGAAGGGAAGAACTAGATGTCGTACGGGCACTATGGGCCTACCAATTGGTGAGATTAACCCAGAGGTCGACGACGCACGTAGGGAGCTCTACGAAGGAGAAGACACTACAATGAGGAAATCACTCAATTAAGAAGTGTTGTAATAAAACGACATGAATGAATAAATGTGTTCTTTTTAAAAAAACTAAAAATAAATTGATGTGATGATTATTGCCCTCCGGAGAAGTGAGCAAAGAATTTATGGCCAATCAATTAAATAAAAATAGAAATTTAAAGAAGGAACTCGAGGAGGAACAAGCCACTAGAAAAGTCGTACTCGCACAGTAGCAAGCCGACCGAAGGGAGAGATTCAGAAGACGATTTGAAGGACTACCGAAGGGAGTAAGTGAAGGCGAGGGTCTAGAGGAATCTAACCGGGAGGCCGAAAGAAGTGACGAGGACCGCCTAGAGGAAACAAGGAGCTTGTTCGGGTCCCTAACCTTAACCCCACGAACGGAAGCAAGAGAAGCTTGAAGGAAGGAAGAAGAGGAAGCCGCACGGAGGGAGGCTCAGGATACCGTTGCCACTAAGAGTATCGAAGTGACAAAGGGGTACGGGGATCACAATAGCCCACTAGGCTTGGACAGTTCCAGTAGTTCAAGACATCAAGTGGTACGGTACCAAACAATTCCGAGGTACCAATGTCAGCAGTACCATCCCAACCTGTAACACAACCTGTGCTGCAAACATAGTCGACACCTAGAAAAGTAAACATGGCAACTAACAAAGAGAAGCTGCCAAAATTCCATGGAGATGAGAAGGAAGATCCAGTACGGCATTGTCGTACATGCGAGAAAATCTGGTCGGTGAATGGAGTCGTCGACCACACAGAATGGGTGAAAGAGTTTCCCGCCACACTCAGAGGGGTAGCCATCGACTGGTACTCCGATGTCGACCAAACAAAGGTGACCACTAGGGCCGAACTCAAGAAAGAATTCCAAACGGAGTTTCGACTCCTGAGGGATGACAATGAAATTGTTTCTGAGATATACGATACCAAACAAGGCAAGAAGGAGATTGTGCGGGCTTACAGTCGCCGACTGGAGGAGTTAGTCAAAAAAATGGATAGCTAGCCAGTGGATGGCCTGAAGAAGAGATTGTTCATCGCGGGCTTGAAATCTAACCTACGGAGGAAAATGAAGATAGTGCCCCCCTCCTCATATGGAGATGTCTATAACCAGGCGATGGACTTGGAGAGCGAACAAAGGACCTCCAAGAAGAAAAGAAGCAAGTCCTCTTCCGATGAAGATGACACTTCAGACGATGACAATGGCAATGATGGTGAGTCAAAGCAAAAAGTCATGGCACTCCAAAAGGACATAGAGAGAATCATGGAGTTCAAGACCATGAAAGGGGGTACAACAAGGGAAAAGATGACATCTGGTGTACGGGCTGCAAGGAGAGCGGCCATAGAAAGGGGTCGTGTCCCAAAAAGGCATTTTGTGACATTTGCCAAATCATGGACCATTCCACCAAGGAATGCCCATACAATATGAAGGTGAGGAATCAACAAGTGTTATTTACCCAAGAGCAACCATCTACATCAAGGGCAGAGACTAACAATAACACATCCTCAGCTGGGTACGGAGGCAACCAACGCAGTGGTGGAAGAAGCAATAACAATACCAACACAACGAGTCGAATACAATATGACTCCAAGGGTCGGTCGATGATCCAGTGTCAAGCTTGCAATCAATGGGGCCACTTTGAAAGGGACTGCGACAAGAGCGACATCCCGCAAAAGCTATGCCGTTGGTGTGGTCCTGGCAACCACGAGGATGCCAACTGGCCAAAATCTGGGGTCAACTTGCTCAACATCGAGGGAACGAGAAGTGATGAGGAGGTACTAGCCATCACACAAGCACAAGCAAAACAAGCCACATATCTGAACCCTCAAACAGAAAAACAAAGGGCACGGGAGGCTAAGGAAGAAATAGAGAAGGCGATGAAGGCACAAAAAGAAACATGGGAGATGGCCACTACCTCGGGCTGGAGGGAGGCAGAACAAAACTCTGAGACAGATGTTACATTTAAAGGTACCAGTGAAACTCCAGGACCTCCTTCACACCATGCCTCACTTGGGAACGACACTGTTGGGGAACTTGGCCACGCAGCCAAATACCATACGTATGGACATCCCCGGAGGGTTTGCAACTGACATGATGATACTTGCTATAAACAGCGGGAGGTACCCAACAGTCGTCGAGAAGGGCATCCTCGGCACATCCTAACAAACAATATAGTGGACGGAGGGTCAGCAGTGAATGTCCTTGCGGAGGAGACATGAAAGAAATTGGACAAGCCAACCTTGTGGCCCCCAACCTTCAACTTATTGGGCGTCAATCAACAAGGTATCAAACCCCTCGGAACACTGATGGCACAACAAGTCACCATTGGCTCACAACCATTTGTACTAGACTTTGTCGTGATACCATTGAAAAAGAAGGGTTACGATGCCATTCTGAGTCGAGGGTGGCTGGTCACGGCAAAGGTAAACCACAATTGGAAGAAAAACACCCTCTCGATGGAGAATGGGGGGAGGAAGTTCACCATCGACCTTCGCACCCAAATGGTGAGCGAAGAGATAGCCTCTTCTTCAAACTCAGAATCTGACAGTGAAAACGATCGAAGGGATGAAGGAAGGGACGGAATGGAACCGAATAGTGAAGGTGTGCTAAGATTGGGGGAATACTCAGAGGATGATGCAGATTCACTGAACGGTGTCTTCCACTGGCAAATGGAGGACTACGAACTTTTGCGACCAGCATACAATGTACGAAGTATTGACGAAGAGCCAGAAACATTTCCCCCGGAGTACGGTGAATACAAGGAAGGGGATGCAAAAGTAAGCAAAGTCCCGATGCATAAATTTGAGGAGCAAAACCTCATGAAGTATAAGGAGTCGTCTGTCAAACCAATGAATCTGGGCAAGGAAGAGGAACCTAAGATCATTCTTGGCGGCGACGATTGGAATCCTAAGTGGAAGATGGCAGCCTTCAAAATTTTTATTCTCCTTCTTATGTGCGGGCAAGAGACCGTGGTCCCTATAGAATTTATGGTTCCAAGTCTTTGGATCGCCATTGAAAACAGACTCGGCGACAGGGAAAGCTTGAGGGAGTGGCTGCACACTCTCAATAAATTAGATGAAAGAAGAATGATAGCACAATGGGCAACAAAGGTCGCACAACAGCAGAGAAAATGTTGGCATGATAAACACCTACGAAAGATGTGTTCCTCCCCTGGCCAGCTGGTGTTGAAGTACAATGGAAAGAATGAGATTAAGCCGGGACAATTTTGGGAATTCGCCTACGACGGGGCTGTCAAGTTGTGGACTCTCGACAGACTGGAGATACATGAGGCCATCAACAGGTCCAAGTTGAAACCTTACCTGGAGAGGATGGACCAAAGAGAAGGGAAAGAGCACCCGAGAGGATAGAAAGGGACTCGAGAGGTCAGGCAGGCGACCCGAGAGCCATCCATATGGGCGACCGAAGAAGCATCCGGAAGGTAATGAGAAAAAAACCCAAAAAAAATAGAGAATATCGTACGATCGTACCGCACAAAACTAAAAGGAATGACCATACGGTAAAAAGAGAAACTAATGATTCTCGTACGGCATATAAGTCCGTACTATGTTGGCGGAAGACTGGCCCATACGACAATTCCAAATTTTGTCGCGGGGGAGAAGTGTCTGTACAGACCATACAGCCTCAGGAGAAAATTCACTGTACGGCCTCGGGAGAAAGATTACCATACAGTAATTGAAAGTTCATCACATTTTTAAAAACCACCGTACGGCCACATTTTTAAACCCAATTCTGTTTCATTTTACCACACGGCCTTGAGGAATTCTTATATTGTTCCGTACGGCCAACAGTAGAACCCAGCATATAGAAGCATTTGTCCATACGGTCCTAAGGAAAGAAAACGCAGTTAAGGGACTCAACCCGTACAGTCATTGGAGAGCTAGGTGGGAGATTTAAAACGTACAGCAGTATGGCACTGGCCAAGCGACATTTTGTATGGACATTGAAAAGTGGAAAAAACAAGAAAAACAAGAAGCATACGGAAAGGAAGAGCATTGGCGGACACAAAAATATTTTTTTTTTAAAAATGACGACAAATAAAAACAGTTCACAGTGAATAACGTATGGCACCGAAGGGACGGACATAACCAGGTAGTGAAGAAAATACAATTATTGGCCATTTACACAAGCACTAAAAGCAGTTGGCAAAAAGAGTATGGCATCGGAAGAAAATCACGAAAATGGTTTGCCCAATGGACTTCTAGGTGGGTTTGAAAATCATGAAAATGGTGTGCCCCAGGACCCCGCGAGGGCGCTGCCCCTCGACCCCGCTGGGGCCGTTGCCCATAGACCCCCATTTTATTTTTGAGGTACACTACAATTGTGAGTTTGGGCATCGAAACGGCACGAGAAAATTATTCAGTTCATTTATTAGCCTTTGGAGAGTGTGACCAATTGATGGACCCAGAGCTGTTGCAGGCATGGGGTGTCTGCACACTAGAAGTGGAGAGAGCACTAGAGCAAGTCTTTCGAGAGGGGTACTACGCTTTGAGGCACTCAGAGTAGGTTTTGGTTGGACTTGAGGCTGCCTTGGTGGATGCACAGAGAGCTCGGGAGGAGCTGACCACCCGTTTGGAGGCAGTAGAGCGACACTTGGCTCAGCATACCCAGGAGTTGGAAGCAGAGAAGGCGGCGCGGGTGGCTATCAAGGTCAGTTTGGCTAGGGAGACAGTAATGTTTGAACAAGAGTTACTGGAGGCTACAGCTGAAAAGCATGTTTTGGAGACAAGTTTGGTGCAGGCACGGAAGGAATGTGATGTGACTGAAAAAGAACTAATCGAAGCAGCATTGTTGGTTAAGGCAGCACTTCAACTTCTTCAGGGACACCCCTCTGCCCCTTCTTCTCAGTGATTTTCTTATTCTATGTAGTGTATTTCATCTCCCTTTTGTTGTGAGTCGTCCGAGACAACTTTCTTTTTTGGGGGGATGATGTTAGCCGGAAAGACTACTTTATGTTATGTCATGTATTAGTTATGTGGACCCGACGGGAATTAATTATTACCGAAGGGCAGTTGGGTTGGGTGGTGACGTTTGGTCACACCCCTTCGGGTAGATAAATATGTACCACCTACAGGTGAAGGGGGGATAATTATGATGTGAATGTACTCATACATTGGAATGATTAATGAAAGCATCTAGTGTTCTCTAATATATTTTGTGTTTATTACATTTCTTGTACTATGTCTGTGCAATACTAAGTTTACCCCAGCGGGAAAATAGTATCTTTATTTCACCCTCTAAGGGTAGCTATGGTGAATATTGTTATGCTGAGATAACAATGTTTTATTGAAAAAATCTGAGATGAGATTTTGTTATTGACACTATTTTTGGTTGCAGCTCCATTGTGCTTGTTAGGTTGAGACACACTATGATATATAAGATCTCTCTCTTGCTAAGAGGGAGTGCTAATGTTGTGGTAGCTACAAGAGAAATCTTTTATATCTATGCTATTGTGGATGTGCTCTATTCCTTACTTCTCATCAGTATAAACTCGTAATCTATCAAAGATATTATTATTGTGCCCGACGTCGAATATATTGTACTTGATGTCGGATGTATTGCTCGGATGTATGGATGACTTGGCTCCTCGTATAAGATTTCTCAGCATCGTGTGCTGACTTGGCAGTTTATTGAAAGCGTTAATTATTTAAAGTCGACGGTTCTCTTATTAATGTTGACGGTCCTCATATTGAAGGCTTCGAATCAAATTTTAAGTTGTGTATATTCGTAACTGTTGTCTATTGGTATTCCACGAGACTCTTCATTTTTGTAGCGGTTCATTCTTTCTTTATCACCGTGTCTTATGTAACTATCTACGCTTTGTCTACAATGTGACTTTACCTTGGAGTAGCATTCACATTTTTTATTGTATTGTTTTTCAGTCTTTTTGGGTGATAGAGATGTTAAGAAAGGAATTTTCTGTTATATTTTTGTTGGGTGTAATCTCAGCAATTGGTGTATAATCGTGTAGTATCTTTGTGAGATACATTTTGAGTTGTCTGATTATCATATCAAAGATTACAAAATTCTGAGAAAGTTACATGAGCTTATTGATTAATGATTGTAAAAGGCTTCAATCATAACCAGCATTTTTCTATTTGTTTTGGTATCTAAATGAAGGCATTATTTTGGGTGTGGCTGGATTTTTCCCTCGAGTAGGAGGGTTTTCCAAGGGTAAATCTTTGTGCCTGATTTTCTTGTGCTTTAATGTTATAGGTTTTGATTATTGCATTTATAATATTCTGGTTCAATCATTAACAATAATATAATAATGTCTTTACCTTTATTACTTTCTCCTTCCACGCTGCTATTTTAAAAAGCAGACATGTCATATGAGCTGACAAAGCAGCTGAAGTAAACAGGCAAGTAGCTCAACTACACATACTAAGCAGGTCAAGCAACTCATACTATTCTCTCTCTCTCTCTCTCTCTCTCTCTCTCTCTCTCTCTCTCATACTATTCTTGCCGGGTTTCCCTGTCAATGCCTTTCCTTCTCTAAACTGGGTGGGTTGTTCTAAAGGTCTTTTCATATCGGGTAGGTTATAGATCCCAACCCGGCAAGGATAAGATGCTCCTATTGATGATCTTTTTCAGCAGAAGAATGATTGGGAATTATAGTTTCCATGCCTTTATAAGAAGTCAGAGAAGATTCTACATATGGATGGTGCAATGACAGAGCTGATGTTGATGTGATTCTTCAAATGGCATTGGATTTGAACATGGTGATTGACAGACTGAGCAAAATGAGCTATAAAAATATGGAAAATAAACTCTCAAAATATCAGAGGCTTCTCACTAGGGACAGGTGATTATTTTGTTTAGAATACAATGCTAAAATTGAGAGCTTGAAATATATTTTTCAATGCAAAGGTGACATGCCACAATGCATATGTGTTTGAAATAAGTGATGTTCGGGTTCGTTTTTTGCTCTTTCGGGCGCGACAGTACAGCATATGTATGTATTCAATGCATTTTCCACAACCCCAAAAAGTGGATGATTTTCGTTATTTGAAAGCTTGGATCAGTTCTCTAATGCTTTACGATCCTATTGGTGAAGACCGCATGAGATTTAGAGTCGAAATGATAAAGCGGTCGCATGATCGCAAGGAATAAAATAATACCATGCGATCATGCGACAATGAAGCCTGTTGGGACCCGCATACGCTAACAGCGCAGATGCGATCATGCGACAAGACAGTGGAAGCCCTGCGGTAGGTGTGGTCGCAAGATCACATGACTGAGAGAACTGTCTTGCGATCATGCGAGATGTGAACACGTGGAATGGTGGGGTCACAGGCTCTTAGTTGGGGTCTCCAGATCTACAGTCCCCACAAGATCGCATGACTGAGAGAACCATCTTGCGATCATGCGGGATCTCGCCACGTGGTCTGGTGGGTCCGTTAGTTATCATATGATGCAAGCGCGTAGATAGATCCTTAATCAACGTTCGCCGCCATTCCTTTATGGTGATGAAGATTCTTAAAGGCAAAGCGGGATTTCGCCACATGGTTTGACACCCGAGCTTGGCATAAAAGAAAAGATTGTTATTTCAAAGTTTATTAAGCACATGCTTTAAGTTATTCAAGCACTTAAAGTTGACGGGCGGAAAATGGGAGACTTGCTACTCTACTGTCGCGGGTTTCACATCTTCTGTGTGCATTTTCCGCAAGGAGTATTTAGCAATTGCACAGTCTGTCATTTGTGGTATTGATGATGGATTTTTCAGAGATCGATGGGTTTCTCAGTGGAATAAATTAAAGATAAATCCAATGTTGAAGTGCTTAAAGGAAGTGATGAATACTTGATATCAGCCACAACAAAAAGGAAGAATAGTAGTTTCTAATGTGTCAATAACGGTGATCTTTGCCATTTAGCCTTATCGAGGACGACTTCTTATAAAATGAAGATAAAGAAGAGGTCTGACAAAGTGAGATGATTGATCAGTTATAAACGGTGAACAGGTCCCTATGATTGAGCGTATTTATCATTTTCGATAGCATAGAAAAAGGATGATGGCAATGATATTCTTTCATGGATACAAGCTGGCAACTGTTCATATGGCATCTTCCACTTTATTTTGGTTTGATGAGGACCTGTTCGGTTCACCTTTTTTTTTTTAGCTGAGTTAGATGAAAAGACAAAGTCTTTTCAATTCTTCCTTGTTGTGATGTTGAAACACCTATTTTTAGTCTTTTCAAATTCTAGAAGTTGAAACACTTGGTATTCCCATGAAAGGGCGTATGCTTGTAATCTCTATACATTCTGTTGTAAAAGAAATACAGGGTCGGCAAATTCTGGTGAAATTGATTGCAGAGACAATTAAGTCTGATACCATCTATTTACTGTCCAACTGTATCTGATGTCATTTCATTGCATTGAATTGAAAATGGTGGATGAACAGAGTTTTGTCTCGTTGTTTTCGGTTTGATTAATCAATAGAATAATCAGAGAGTTATAACTGGTTGTGAAATTGCATCAGCATACTCCATTTGCATTTCATACATAATCATACTTTCATAATATGCATTTTCATATTGTTGTGTTGTGAAATTCATAAGATTGTGGAGATCATCAACATAACATCTCTGCATTTAGACCCTGCCTGACATTTCACTTGCTTGGGTGGAACTTGGTTTTCCTCTGTTGTTCTCTGGTTAAGAACATACCCTACATTAGGAATTAGGGATAAAACATAATTCATTGAATATTTTTCAGATAGGGAGTTGTACCTCAATTCAGACGGAAACTAGATATTCTCAAAAACAGTTTCCCAACTGTTGTGTAAAGTTGTTCTTCATTATAAAATTCGGCAAATAAAAGGAGGATAAGAAGAAGGACAATCTGTTTACCAACACACTCTTCTTGGGAAATTGACGTTTCTCAGAGAAGATTGCTCAAGCCCTTATTCTCCCATTCGAACTTCTTCACCAAAGCCATAAAATTTATCAAAGGCAATAGCATTACTCAACCCTATAAACATTCAGCAAGAAAAATGATATTCTCTCCAAAACTGAAGACCAAATATCAAACCTCAGCAACACCGAAAGAAGCATCAACGTTTTCTCCTTATAGAAGACCAAACCCTAGCTCAATCCAAGAAAAATCGAATTCTCTCTCAACATAATTTTTTATCAAAATGATCAATGGTATATAAAGTGCTTTTTCGAGTTGAATATATAGCTTTTTGAAAAAGCTTCAACTTTACATTATTCACTTAAGTAGCTTCTTCATCACAACATCACTTTATAACATTAAAGTTATAAAGTCGTAAAGTTATTAAATTAAAATAACTTAATTTAATAACGATAATTAAAATATGAAGCCACTGAAACTATCTGACTACAACAAACTAATTTCTGACAACAGAGCCCCGAGCTCAAACTGCCCTGCCAGAAATAGCCATCTGCCAAAAATAGACTTACTATAAATAGTAAGTCTCAAACTGGAGATCCCGGATAAACGATCCTGCAACACCTGATGACACTGTGCAGGCACCCTGCTAAATCAAGTTGTGCCCAAAATCCCACTTACTATAAATAGTAAGTCATCCAATCTGTCCCAAACAAAGAGCAAACTTGACAATCGGAACCTCCAGAATGGAATCCAACAACTAGCTCTACCAAATAACCCCCTCTGATCACCAGATTAGCTTATGAGGGTCGCCAAACTAAGCGAATCCCAAAAGACTAAAAAACGGGGACATTACAACTACCAAGAGCAAGAGGTTGAAGAAGCTCACAGATTTATTCAAGCTCTAGAGGACAAAATAAACAAGGTTTGTTAGAAGAGAAAATACAAAGAAGAGAACAAAAGGTTGAAAGAGAGACTTAGACAAATAATGAATCCACTACAATAGGCTGATCCAACTTTCATTCCTCCCACACCTAGTTACAGTGCATCTATGGTAGGACTTGAAGGAGATGGACTTACAAGGCAAGAGGCAAAAAGATGCGTGACATCGATATTAGAAGAGGCAAACATGTTCATTAGAAAGTTCATCAAGACTTATGATACAGTGCTCTCCCTTCAGGAAAGAAAACCAAGAGATATTGAAACAATGTGAGGATTTCTCATCCAGTCAAGAGGAATCTCTTTCACACTTATAGGCTCTCATGGAGGTACCACTACATACACTAATAAAGGATCAAGTGTTGGAAAGAGGACAAAAGGTTGATTTCCTAGGCATGGCATCAAGCAATCTCTCACAAGGGTGATGTACTCAAATAGATAGAATCATATTGTTTGGCTACAAAGGATTCTATTTTGGAGGTAAAGAATGATATATTGGGTTATGTGAGAACCATATTTCACTTAGAGGTAAATGACAATCAAAAGATTGTTGAAGAACTGCAAGGGAAGGTGAAAGAAATCTACTTCGTGGAAGGGAATCCACTCATGTTTGAGCATTTGGATGCAACTACAAAATTTGTGGGCTTCATGACTGTGTAATGCAACTAATTGGAAGAGACTGTGTGCTACTTATACAAGTGAGGTGAAATACTATGAGTATAGGCTTGGATTAATGCCAAGTGTCCCATGGAGGAGCTCAATAAGATTGTGTCCAAGTTTAATGAATGTGAAAGAGAAGATAATGATAAAGGGCACAATTTCCAAGATGATGACTTGATGTAGGCCAACATGGCTCTAAGTTTGTTGATCATTGATAATAAATGTATGATTTTAATTGGCCCATTTGGCGCCAAGTGGCATAGGCCCACATGGCCTCTTTTTTATTGGCTCTTGGAAGCATTTGAATTTTCTTATTGGTCTACTAATTGGTGGCTTCTTCTACAAGCCCTCTCTTCTCATTGGTCCTTGGAAAGCAATGTAATTTTTCTATTGGCCCACATGGTGGTGCCTAATTGTAATTGGGTGCGCATTTAATATTTGTAACTAAGGCTATGGAAACCTTAATTAAGGCATATGTGGTTTAATCTGGGCCATTGATTCTGATTTAATCTTGGCCATTCATTGTAATTGAGCCCCTATATAAAGGCTTGCTCGCATCATTTGTAAAAGAGAACTGTTGGAAAATTGGTGCTAATATACTACCAAGTTTGCTCTACTATTCATTGTTGTGTCTTACATGATGAATAAGTGTGATCTATTTGGAAGTATTGCATGGTGATCTACATTCCTCACTTAGAATAGATTTGATTTCAAGTTGTTAAGTTAAATTTGCTTTGAGTATGTCTAGTTGGAAAAGAGTAATAGTAGATGCATACTTGCTTGACTCTATCATAGACCAAACCACTAGTTGCTTACTGAGTGTAAGTTTGCCTTGCATGGTTAGAATGTGTTTATATACACTTAACTTCAATCTATACTTGATCTTTGATTTGCATCCATAGATGGGATTAAGGAGATGGTGTTGGTTTGAAAATCATTTGAACACACCTTAGAAGCTTGTACTAGGTGAGTGGAGTTTATGACAAGACTACATCTAGTAGAGTCCAAGTATATTCACTCTTTCTTGCATACTTAGGTAGAAGAAGGATTAGATTAGAATTCACAAGTTCAAGTTTAGTTGCATTTTGTGAGTTGGAAGTCAAAGTATATTTTCATTGCACATTGTAAGGCCTAATCATTCAAATCAAGTTGACAAGTCTTAGAGAACAGTGTAAGTCCCCTTAGTGATCCCAACAAATCACATCATTTCAACTGAGCGAGTATCCACATTAGGAAGAATCCTTGAAGTCGCCTTATGATCTTTCATTCAAGTCTTAGCATAAGAAGTGTCTTTATTCAAGAGAGGATTTGATATTTGGTGTTTCATCTCGAAACATTAAGTGTTTTGTCCTACATCAACAAGTCCCTTTTTGGCCGATCTCTTCAATCATGTTGTTTGCACCAAGGTTCACTCCTTGGTCTCACCACATTATTCATCTGATCCACAAGGCAGGTCATGCCTCAGACCCCAACAATTACAGGACCATCATGGTTGGGCACACCTCCAAACTTTATGCCGCAATTCTCCACATTCTCCTTTCTAGGAAATTGGATCAGCATCACATCCATGCCAAGGGGTAGGCTAGTTTCAAACTAAATCATTATACTATGGATCGCATCTTAATTTTGCGGGGCATTATCGAGGAGGCACGTCATCGCTCCTCAAAGGTTTATTGTTGCTTTGTTTACTTTCGCAATGCCTTTGATTCGGTCTTGAGGACAGCCCTGCTTCAAAGGCTTTGGGATATTGGTATTTTTGAGACTCTTCTGTGTTCTATCATGAGACTATATGAGGTTGTTTTGGGTCAACTCAAAACCCCCTCTAGGTTCTCGGACTTCATCAGGATCACTATGGAGTCAAGCAAGGTTATCCTCTATCGCCTACTTTGTTCGATATCTACATTGATGAGCTTGAGAGGTTTCTTCAGGACCATACTCTTGTGGGTGATGGTTGCCTTGTCTACCAGGTCTTGATTTCTATTCGTCTTTTTGCAAATGAAGTTGTCCTTTTGGCCTCCTATTCAGAGGGCTTGCAAAGACAACTCGATGTTCTTGCATCCTTTTGTGATCTGAGGCACCTGACAATCAGTTTGGAGAAGACCAAGATGGTGGTCTTCAATGCACTTAAGACCTGTCACCTCCATTTCTTTTACAAGGGCATCAAGGTGGAGATCTCTTCTTCATACACTTATCTTGGGGATAAGTTCTCTGGGCCCCATTTCAGCATGAAACCTGCCCTTCAACCACGGATCAATAAGGGGTATGGCTCCTTGGTCTTCCTTGAGACCCACTTATGGATACTCTTATCAGACCCACTATTCTCTATGGTTCAATTGTGTGAGGTTCCTCTCTACTGGATTCTGATTGGGCTTCGGCTGTGTGGGTTCAGATTCTCCTTCTCTGATGCATTATCAGATGCAAGCAGTCCATCCTGCACTACATTAGTCTCGTAGATTTTGGGGCTCGCCCTTTAAGGCTTGAGGCCATATTCAATATGGTTTGGTTCCTTCATCGCCTTCAGGACTTTGTTGATTTGGTTGAGGAGCGTCACAAGCAACCTTTCCTCACTTATTGCTCTTCAGAGTCTATTGTTGCCTCGGGGTCCTCCAGTCGAGCTCGTGGTTCGTTCGCTGAGACCTTGGCCCTCCTTGAGTCTATCAGGATCGAGATGGATCGTTCCCTGCTTCTAGTACTCTCTAGATCCCCCCCCCTCATCTTCCTTCCCAGCAGGAGTTGAATAGGTGTGTCAAAGAGGATATCTACAAGCAGGCTATCCACACCATCTAGGTCAACCCACATGGGCACCTTCAGCCTAAGATGGTCTTCTACGCAGAACACTATCTAGAGTTGAAGCACGAACTTATTGTTCGCCCTTCCTACTTATCCCACCACTGGTCTCATTCCCTATGGATCCCCCTTAGTTCCTTTAGAGTGGGTTCTCATCAGCTCCGTTCTAAAACAAGCCATCAGACTGTCAGAGAGCACGGGATTTGTCAGCTTTGCAATATTGGGGAGGTTGAGTCTGAGGTGCATTTTAGCTTCCGCTACCCTTTATACTATGAGATCATAGATAGGTTCTACTATCTCTTCAAGGAGGCACAATCATTCTCCACCTTCAGGTACACAGACCAGAGGCGCCTTGCTCTTTATCTTCAAAAAGAAGTTAGGCCTATGGACAACACACTCCAGCACCGCCATCCTACAATGCCTTAGTCTTGTCAACTCATCATCTCCTTCACTAGGCTTCACTCAGTGTGTGGCACCAAGCAACAACTTGTCCCCACCCCTTGTCCTAGGTCCATGAGGCCCAATGGATTCTTACCAGCAGCAGTCTTTATCTTCCAAGACTACCCAGAGGCGACTCAAAGCTTCGTCTTGCCCTATGATTTATCCTTCAATGTTGAAGTTCTTCGCTGCTGTTTAGGATTCTTAGCGGGGCTCTGGGGAATTCCCCCTACCCCCCCTTGTTTTGTTTTGTTCATGTTTTTGTCGCTTCTTTTGGATACTATTTAGTATCCTTGTTGTACGTTGGTCCCCTTTGTTTCTTTCAGCAGTCCCTTTGACCTGTTGCGGTCTTTAGTTGGACATTAATAAACTTATCCTTATCTCCATACAATTTTGCTATATATTTTTCTTAGAATTGTGCCTTCAACCTTTCTTTGATGATCTTCCCTTTTAGCTTGTCCTTTGCAAATCTGCAAATGTAAGTCTAATAGAAACTCTTGGTCCACCTCAAATGCACTCTATTCCTTAATGTCTTCCCAAGAGTGGTGTCTCTTCCACTTCCTAATTGCTCCTTAAGTAGTCTACTTTAATTTCTAATTCGAGTTTATTTCTTCTCCAATTCCAACCTGATTATTCTATATTTCATTTCCCATTTTTCCTTGCTCCCTCCATGTCCCCTTTTAAATGAAATCTTCTCCCTTTTATATACTATGTTGAGGGACTCACAACTCTTCAATACATGCCCGTTCACCTATCATTAAACTTAACTAACTTGTAATTATGTTTTATTATTATTTGTTTTCACCTTTCTATGTTTTATTTGTTTTTACAGCCATGGACATAAAAGTCCTTAGAAATGACTATGAAGCTAGGATAACAAAATTGGAGGACATCATCAACAATGTCAACCATAAGTTGGATACTGTGGTGAAAGTTAGTCATTCCTCTATCATTGAAGTCTGGAAGGGCTTAAAGTCTTTTGATAAAAAGAAGATTTTGAAGATGCATGCTGAGATCAAAGGTGGATGTACCAGTGGAGGAAGCGGGCAAGGGTTTGAATGACAATGTAGGAAGGTAGTAATGTCTCTTCTTTGAAACATGGTCCATCTACTAGAACTCGGAGCAACTCTAAGCATGGTATGGATCAGTCTAAGATCACAAGGGAGGTTGTTGACCTCCATAGCCAGCTTGTTAAAAATTTTCAGATTCTACTTAGGATTACTTCAATCTAGAGGTAAAACTAAGCACATGATGTAGTAAGATAGATTCAGAGCAAGAAGAGATAGTACCCGGAAGTGAAGCCCTGATTGTGCCTTTAAATCTGCACTTGTTGCATAATGATTTGCTGAGGATCCCCTATCCACAAAGCAAATCCTCTAAAGCTGATCTTCCATCATCAACCTACCTAGATGCCACAATGCTCAGATATAATGTATATTGCTGAATCCAATAAGACTTTATAATATGCAGGGATAATTGCAATAAGTCTCAGCCCTTTAAAATCGCAGGTAAGGGTATACAGCGTAGCTTCTTCTATTTATATTGCTGCTCACAAAGTTCGTAGCACATATATGGTAGCTCCTTCAAGTTCGCAATACTTAGTATTGCCTTAGACAGAAATCGCACAGCAGGCAGAATGATTCATATCGCAGCTCCTTTGATCTTGGAAAACAATCGGTCTTTACTCCTAAATTCACTAAGGAAGCATATCAATTCTTGGAGGAAGGAAGCACACTATGTATTATGTGTTCTCCTCCAAGATTTGACCTTGCATATATATGGTTTCAATTACTAAGCTCCACCTTACCAAGGTGGCCGACTTGGGTCCTCCAAGTAAGTAAATAATAAATAACCTTTATTTACTATCATATATATGTATTAATACATAATAAATCATTTAACCAAGAGGGGCCATTAAATCGATTTATATTATAAACAATGAATATTAAATATTCTCTATTTAATATTATTATTTATCCCATCGAAATTCCCAAGCCATTGGATATTTGTCGTAAAGGCCAAAATATCAACACTCCCTCTTGGACTTGAGGCAAAGATCCACTCATGGATTCTCCATCACAAAACATAACCAAAATAGAATCATAGATTTCACATCTATGATAGTAGATCTTTATCTACAAGGTATAATGAGAACACAATTGTTCTTCTTAACCATATATCTCATATTCATATGAGAAACATCATATCATATGATGCTTACCATCCAAATGTGGATCTCCTAGATCCTCTGGTCTTCATGACCCAAGAATATCAGTACATGATATTAATGATAACATCAAATCCATGATGCTTATCAACCATAAGTGATATCAAGTCCATGATATCGGATATTTCCAATTAATTTGTGAATTTCCTAAATCCACTAGTCACCTTGACTATTTTGAATATCAAGTCCATGATATTCAAGGTATCATCAAGTCCATGATGTATACCATCCAATTTGTGGATAACTAAATCCACGAGTCACCAAGACTCAAGAGATGTCAAATCCATGACATCATACCAACATCAAGTACATGATGTTTTACTATCCAGATGTGGATTTCTTAGATCCACGAGTCCCATGACTCAAGAATTTAGAATATCAACTCTATGATATTTATGGTATCATCACGTTCATGATGTTACCAAATACTCAATTGTGTATCCCTGATCCATGAGTCTCCAAGACTCAAAAGGATATCAACTCCATGATATCCAGAGCATTGGTCTCTCGAATATCAAGTCCATGATATTCACCAAGTGCTCGGAGCAATGGTCTTTTGACATCAAATCCATGATGTCTCACCAATTGCTTGGAGTAATGGACTTTTGACATCAAATCCATGATGTCTCACCAATTACTTGGAAGTAATGGACTTTTGACATTAAATCAATGATGTCTCACCGATTACTGGGAGTAATGGACTTTTGACATCAAATCTATGATGTCTCACCGATTACTGGGTGTAATGGTCTTTTGACATCAAATCCATGATGTCTCACCGATTACTGGGAGTAATGGACTTTTGACATCAAATCTATGATGTCTCACCGATTACTGGGTGTAATGGTATTTTGACATTCAATGATGTCTCACCCATTACTGGGTGTAATGGTATTTTGATATCCAATGATGTCTCACCCATTACTAGGTGTAATGATTTTTTGACATCCAATGATGTCTCACCCATTACTTAGAAATGGATCCCTGATCCATGCAAATGTGGACCCCTGATCCACGAGTCTCTTGGACTCGAAGAACATCAAATGATATTCTTCAATTCATAAGAATAACTTAGCCAAAAACATAAGTATATCCAGATGAAACCTACAAGTATAAGATTAGCCAATATGATTATAAGTCATTAGCCATAATCAGTAAATGAAAGAGAGTATGACCCATTCATACATAATATTTAAAGTATGCTTCACAAGCTATACAAAAGATGTATGCCCCATACAACCAGCATAATTTATCCAGTATTTGTGCATAAGAATAATCACATAAGTCTTCATCACCTAAAGATGACCAACATCTAACCAGCAAGATGCAATATAGTTTTCTATATGAATGTTCCTATGCAGATAACAACATTAACTCTAACATATGCCAATGTAAGAATGTTCCAACCAATAATGTATGTACCTATGCATAAGGAATACAATAACTAGCATCCATCTAGCAATCAACTATGATTTCCCATAACAGAGACAATGAGTCAATCAATGTCAACATATTCCAATGCTTAACATAAACCAAGAGATGGATTTACTCACATAGTTTCCTAAGCAAAACAAAACATATCATATCCCAGTGTGAGGTATACTCCACAACCACAATGTATGATCCTATAAAATATGCCAAATATGCCAATAACTATGCTGAATAGATAGTTATGTATGTTGCCCTCATACGCTAGAATGCATCCATTTATACACAATGTGAAGTATGTTCCTCATATATTCAGTTATGCTAATTAGGCATCCTTAACCGGTTGATCAAGTAATGTTGATCATACTAATGAGGTAAATACCTACCCATACATGAAATCAACAAGACATAAGAAAGGAGATTACCGCCATTCACACCAGTGAGCCTACGATTAAACTCCCTCTTAAACCATATGTCTATAATTAAGATACCCAGGGAACATGATACTTAAGGAGATTTACTCCCTCTAGATGGTCTTATCCATACATGCTAAGGTATGCAATAGGTAAATTAGGTATGCTGCTTACATACATGCTAAAGTATACAATGTGTAGTAGTTCCCAAATAGATAGCTCTTTATGTTACCACGGCTGTAACTAAGACAAAACCAGATTATATCATTTGTCCACTGCCAATGTAAAGACCAACACAAGCCAATGTTATCAGTATACAAAAGTACTTCCTTCACACAGTTAAGCAGTTATGTATGTCATAATTAAAGACTTAGTCATAACAGTGAGGAAGGATATTCTATCATAAGCCAAGTGTTATGAACCAGCCAATATGTAAATATAGCATATGTAAGAGCTAATCAATGCAAATGTTTTGATGAATCAACTATATGATGCTAATGAGCTAGCTAATGATCCAATAAGCTATGTAAGAGGGATAGGAAAGTGAGCCCATGATCAAACTCCCTCTTAATCAAGATTCCCTCCAAGGTATTCAACCTTAATGCAAGATTTAGCCCTACTTTCATAACCAATTTAAGCCAAACACCCGGTTGCCTTAGGTTTTGAAATAGTTAGATTGAAATTCCTAAATCTGAAATGGATCTTTCTTCTACCGTAGCTCTAATACCATGTTAGAATTTTTCAAATTCTACTTAGGATTATTTCAATCTAGAGGTAAAACTAAGCACATGATGTAATACGATAGATTCAGAGCAAGGAGAGATAGTACCCGGAAGTGAAGCCCTGATTGTGCCTTTAAATCTGCACTTGTTGCATAATGATTTGCTGAGGATCCCCGATCCACGAAGCAAATCCTCTAAAGTTGATCTTCCATCATCAACCTACCTAGATGCCACAATGCTCAGATAATGTATATTGTTGAATCCAGTAAGACTTTATAATGTGCAAGGATAATTGCAATAAGTCTCAGCCCTTTAAAATCACAGGTAAGGGTATACAGCGTAGCTTCTTCTATTTATATTGTTGCTCACAAAGTTAGTAGCACATATAAGGTAGCTCCTTCAAGTTCGCAATACTTAGTATTGCCTTAGACTGAAATTGCATAGCAGGCAGAATGATTCATATCACAGCTCCTTTGATCTTGGAAAACAATCGGTCTTTACTCCTAAATTCACTAAGGAAGCATATCAATTTTTGGAGGAAGGAAGCACGTTATGTATTCTGTGTTCTCCTCCAAGATTTGACCTTGCATATATATGGTTTCAATTACTAAGCTCCACCTTACCAAGGTGGCCGACTTGGGCCCTCCAAGTAAGTAAATAATAAATAACCTTTATTTATTATCATATATACACATTAATACATAATAAATCATTTAACCAAGAGGGGCCATTAAATCGATTTATATTATAAACAATGAATATTAAATATTCTCTATTTAATATTATTATTCATCCTATCGAAATTCCCAAGCCATTGGATATTTGTAGTAATTTCTCTTTTTTGAAACATGGTCCATCTACTAGAACTCAGAGCCACTCTAAGCATGGTATGGATCAGTCTAAGATCACAAGGGAGGTTGTTGACCTCCATAGCCAGCTTATCAACAAAGACGTGAAGGGCTGTATACTAAAGGAACTCCAATAGTTCACTATTCTATACTCTATGCTCGGCATTTTTTGTTGTTTGTTTGCTTTTAGTTTGTTGTTGGGTGGTTGCCAGTTCTCTAATGCTTTCCTTTTAGGCAGCATTTTGTTGTGAAGCATTTCAGGGTCCCTTCAAATCCTACTTTACCTGTAATCAAAAACAAAAACATAAAAAGGAACTCCAATAGTTCATTTTTGTCTGCTCTGTGTTCGATGTTTTTGTTGTTTGTTTGTTGTTGGTCTACTATTGGGTTGTTGCCAGTTCTCTGATACTTTCATTTTAGGCAATATTTTGTTGTGAAGCATTTCAAGGTCCCTTCAAAACCTGCTTTACCTTTATTATTATTATTATATATATAATTTTATATTTATGAAAAAAAATTGTTTGGATATTGTTAAGGTTTTAGGATCGTTGCAAATGTAATAGCAATCCTGATTGTATGTGTTTTCCAAATGCATCAATCTCTTGTATATATACAAGGAAAAGACAAAAAAAGACATCTCCCTTCATGGGACATGTCTATGAAGGGACATGTCTATTCATTAATCTAATTTATTAATTAACTATATAGTTATTATAAGAATAAATATAGATTAACTATATATATATATATATATATATATATATATATATATATATATATATATATATATTAATTAACTATATAGTTATTATAAGAATAAATATAGATTAACTATATATATATATATATATTAATTAACTATATAGTTATTATAAGAATAAATATAGATTAACTATATATATATATATGTAATAAATCATTTCTCATAATAATCATATAGTGAGTTTTATTTATCTAATCGATGCTGCATATATCAACACTCCCTCTTAGCTAGGGAGGATAAATCAATCCAATATCAACACTTATGACACTTGATAGCATCAACCCTAAGATGTAAGCAATAGAAGCATCATCCTCATGATGTAATCAATAGAAACATAGTCTCAAGATGTGGATTGCCTCCATCAGTGATTCTATCCACAAGCTCTCAGGTGGATTGCCTCCATCGGCGATTCTATCCACACACTCTCAAGTGGATTGCCTCCATCAATGATTCTATCCACAAGCTCTCGTGTGGATTGCCTCCATCAGCGATTCTATCCACAAGCTCTTAGCTTTATTGTGGATTGCCTCTATCGGCGATTCTATCCACAAGTTCCCGGGTGGATTGCCTCAATCAACGATTCTATCCACAAGCTCTTGTGTGCATTGCCTCCATCGGCGATTCTATCCACAAGTTCCCAGGTGGATTGCCTCAATCAGTGATTCTATCCACAAGCTCTCGTGTGGATTGCCTCCATCAGTGATTCTACCCACAAACTCACGAGCTTTAGTGTGGATTGCTTGTATCGGCGATTCTATCCACAAGTTCCTCGGTGGATTGCCTCAATCGGCGATTTTATCCACAAGCTCTCGTGTGGATTGCCTCCATCGGCGATTCTATCCACAAACTCACGAGCTTTAGTATGGATTGCCTCTATTGGCGATTCTATCCACAAGTTCCTAGGTGGATTGCCTCAATCAGCGATTCTATCCACAAGCTCTCATGTGGATTGCCTCCATCGGCGATTCTATCCACAAACTCACGAGCTTTAGTGTGGATTGCCTCTATCGGTGATTCTATCCACAAGTTCTATCTATTATGATCGGTTTCAGCCATCACAAGATGTGTATCACAATAGAAGGTCAAGTTATTGTATGATCGTCACCTTAAAATTACTTTTACAAATACAATTGATAATCATTTGGAAGTCGTCACTTCCTCATAATTTACATAGGGGGCAGGCCCATTAAAAGCATTCATGATTCATTAGTATAATAATCAATTATATCAAGTTTACCTCATAAATGTTTCACTTTCAATAGTGAACTCTCTCTCAATCAATATAATCAAGATTGTCACAAGTTGACTAAACCATCTACTCCCTCTGAAGCTCAAGTTTATCAACTTATTGACCACTTTTGAAACATCAAACTCCTTTTGCATCTAGTCTCAATCATCAATTTGTTGGCAAGCATCAAGTTCTTTCTCCCTTGAATGCAATTATCTTGTGCTTTTGTCCTGAAGGTATGTCAGAGAGAGATTACAAATAGCTCACTAAACTATCTCAATCGTAAATACCAATGATAGAAGCATACAAGATTTTACTAACCAATAGTATAGCATGAATTACAAACTCAAAAATTATGTTCATTAATAAAACATGAAATACCTATCTTTTATAAATTTCAAGTATTTCATTCTGTAAGGTGAGCCCATGTAGAAAATATCATGCAAATTCACAGAATGACATTGTCGTTCTCGAACATTACGAGAATTATTCACATGACTTGTCTTGAATATCCAAAGGTTCTATACACTATGAAAACCTTCAATTTGATCGGATCTCCCTTCAAGTGGTTAGACTTTTAAAGAAGGAACCTCACTCTTTTAGAGATTTTTGCATAGACCCGTACACAATCAGTCATAACTTTTGAATTTGACATTTTCATTCCAATCACTCCGGTGAGATTCTTCTAAATTTGTTAATCACCAACATATCCATTCCAAATATTTTCAACAAGTGATTCAAGTACTTTGTCTAACTTACAAAGATACCATCATTGTTTTGTGTTATCTGTAATCCCAAAAAGTATTTCATTTCACCAATAATACTCATTTCAAATTCAGTCTTCATTTCATCAACAAATTTGTCACTAGCTTCATCTTCTCCTCCAAAGATAATGTCATCAACAAAAATAACTATAACTAACAAACCATTTCCAATTTCTTTTGTGTACAGATTGCTATCAACTGTTCCTTTTATAAATCTCAATTTTAACAAATACTTATGCAGTCTTGCATACCAAGTTCTAGGTGTTTGTTTAAGTCCATATAAAGCTTTCTTCAATTTACATACCATGTCTCCTTCTTGAGTCAAAGGAAAACCTTCAGGCTGCTCAATGTAGACTTCTTCCAACTCTTCATTCAGAAATGATGACTTCACATCCATCTGATATACATTGAATTTCTTGTAAGCCGCATAAGCCAAAAGCATTCTTACTGCTTCAATTCTTGCAACAGGTGCAAAGGTTTCTTCATAGTCAATTCCTTCTTGTTGTGAGTAACCCTTACATACCAATGTTGCTTTGTTTCTTACTATTTCTCCTTGTTCATTCATCTTGTTTCTGAATACCCATTTAGTTCCAATAACATTCTTGTCTTTAGGTCTAGGGACCAATTCCCATGTCTTGTTCTTTTCAATCTGATCTAGTTTTTCTTTCATAGCATTAGTCCAACTTTCATCTTCACAAGCTTCACTAGTAGTCTTAGGTTCAATTTGAGAAATCAAACATAACTGTTCTTGTACCTTATTCCGAGTTACAACTCCTCTTTTGATGCTTCCAATAATCTGCTCAATAAGATGATTCCTTAACAAACTCTTGCTAGGTGTCACTGTCTCAGATCTCTATTCAGGTGTAGGTTCTTCAGTAACTTCACTATGGCTTTCATTCAACAAATCACTGTCAGTTTCATAAAACAATTCAGTAGATCTAGTGTTAGGTTTAGGATGAGCTTCTTCATCAGATTCATAATCAAGCATTCTTTCCTGAATTTTGAACTTTTCATCAACTTTAACATTTGCGATTTCAACAAGTCTTAGTTCTTTTATTGAAACATCTATATGCTTTCTTTTTCAAAGAATATCCAAGAAATATACTTTCATCACTTCTAGGATCAAACTTTCCAATATCATCATCTCTCTTTATATAACATTTGCTTCCAAAAATTCTAAAATACTTTACTGAGGGTGCATGTTCAAACCATAATTCATAAGGTGTCTTGTTTGTGTCTGCTCTGATTTGTACTTTCTTCATTGTATACACTGTTGTGTTCACTGCTTCTCTCCAAAATACCTTCGCCACATCATTCTCAAACAACATAGCTCTTGTTGCTTCAGTCACTAATCTGTTCCTTCTTTCTGCAATACCATTTTGTGCAGGTGTTCTAGAGGCTGAATACTGTCTCTTAATGTCATTTTCTTCACAAAAGGTGTTAAACTCTCTAGAAGTAAATTCTCCACCTCTATCAGATCTCAAACATTTACTCCTCATTCCAGATTCATTCTCAACTTTATTCTTAACAATCTTAAACTTATCAAATGCTTCAGATTTTTCTTTAAGAAATGCAATCCACATCATTCTTGTAAAATCATCAACAAGAATCATAAAATACCTTTCTCCATAGAATCCTCTAGTCTTGGTAGGACCACTCAAATCTGTATGAACAATCTCCAGCATCTCTGTAGATGTAAACTTCTTACTAAGAAAAAAACTTCTCTTCTGTTTAGCCATTACACATTCTTTGCAAATCATGTTAGTAGGCTTCATAATCTTAGGTAAGTCCCTCACTGCAAGTGTAGTGCTTACTTTCACAATGCTATCAAAGTTTATATGACAAAACCTTCTATGCCATAACCAACTGTCATCAATCTTAGTAATCAAACATGTCATCTCAATAGGATTCAACTGAAATACATTACCTCTGGTTCTAGATCCAGTTCCAATCAAATTTCCATCTTTATCCTTTATCACACAAGTTTTCTCAGTAAACCAAACTTGATATCCCTTATCAACTAACTATCCAACACTCAAAAGATTATGTTTCAATCCATCAACAAAATAAACATCATCAGTATTAGTCTTACCATCAAGAGTAATAGATCATATACCTTTAATCAAACAAGGTGCATTGTTTCCAACTCTAACAACTCCATCATATTCATTAAACTTTATGAACTTTTTCATGTCTCCAGTCATATGATGTGAACAACCACTGTCTATAATCCAATTAGCTTTATTTTCAACTTGAGAAACTAAGGCTTTTTCTTCCTTAACATCAGTTTCAAGATTCTCTTTTTTAATTGCTACAAATCCTATGTCATCATTATTCTCAATATCACTTTCACTCAAAGTTCTTTCAATACTAGCTTCAATATCTTCATCATTAGCATAATAACATTCCTTAGATCTTCTAGGTTTGAAATTGCTTATGTACTTTTTAACTCTCTTAGGACACTTAGATGCAAAATGACCATATTCTTGATAAGTCCAACATTAAAATATTTTCTTACCGTCTAGTTCTCTTTTCACAAGTAAAGCAATGCCTTCTTCAATCTTTTTGTCTTCTTCATTTCTAGATCTGTTGCTGCTAGCATAATCTCCACTCACACTGATGCTTCTTGACAATATAGGGCGAACAATAAGAGCACTGAATGCTGTCTCCATTCTAGGTAAGTCTCCTGATAATCTCAAATTCATTTATGTTGCTTCCAATCTTCCAAGAAGACTCTCTCTTGTAAAGTTTGTTGTAAAAGGTATAACTTGTTCAATCATCTGTGTTGTTTGCTTAAATGGAAGAGTCAATGTCCTCAGAATTTTCCATATCACTTCATTCTCTGTCTTTGTTCCTCCACAAGATTTTATACCTATAATAATTTCTAACATTCTACCAATATAGCTTCTAATAGATTCATCTACCAACATTCTTATATCTTCAAATGCACATATCCAATTATGTAATCTAACTCTTTTTGCATGTTCATCACTTTCAAAAGTAGAGTGTAAAGCATTCCAAATTTCATGAGATTTTTTCAAATATTTTACCTGACTGTACTCATTCTTCGGAAGTGCTATCAAAAGTGCTTCTCTTGCAAGTATGTTACACATGAATAGATCTCTTTCATCAACAGTACATGTTTCAAGATTGTCTTCTTCAATGATAGTCTTATCATTCTTTGTAATCAACCAATAACCTGGTTCTAAACACAATAGGTGTGTCTTCATCTTTTCTTTCCAACTGTCAAAATTTACTTCATCAAACTTAAGGCTTTCTTTTCTGAAATTTGCCATAGATCTCCTTAAGCCGTTAAACTTCTTTTTCAAGGACCTGCCGCTCTAATACCAATTGTTAGAAAGTAAAGTCCACCAAAATAACTGAGAGGGGGGGTGAATCAGTTATCAAATAATTATAGCTTTTATCATCTTCAACAGCATTAAACCATATAAGCAATATAATTACCAACCATAGAAAGATATTCATACACAATAACACAATGACAAAAGATATGTTGACCAGGGAACCTCTTGATCAAAGAGTAAACCCCGGTGGGAATGATGTCCACAAAAGATGCACTAATATGAATATTCCTTGTGAGAGGATGGACTCTGTTAGGAGTCTTATGAAATACATTCAGTATATATGAATCTCTATTATGAGATTTTGAATCCCTGTTAAAAGATTCTAACCCTGTTAAGAGTTATGGAAGACAGAAGGACCCACTGCCCAAACAACTTCAGGGTAAGATCACTGAACACACTGTCCAAATAATATTTGCATTACTCAACAGAATAATATGTTACCTCTTCTCTAACAATGCCAAACCGCACTCACTAATACATCAGATCTCAATTTCAGATCTTTGTACGTCGCATGTCTTCCTTCACAAATTCGCTTTCATACTTAGCTCTTTTCTTCACTTCATGCATACCGCATCACACATCATCACTACAACTTCATTAATTCACATACAACAAGGAAATACATTCATTCCTTTATACCACACTCAAATAATTACAAATGAGTCGGCATACAATTACAATATAAAAGTTTCCACACGCTACATCAAAATTACACAAAACTGTCGGCTTCCAAATACAATAAATCTTCACTCGTGCGACCTCGAAGTCTATGTTGTCATCCACGTCACTATCAATGTGTCTCCAACTTCTCTTTAACTACGCAAAACCAAATTTCATCCCGATTAGGAGATATCATCCGATTTCCACAAACCGCTACTCAGGAACATTGCCTGAATACTGCTTCCACCATAATGATCATAACTTCCATGAACAAATGAATTACTATCTGCGCTCTTAACCATAGACATATAACATATCAAAGAGTATAACCTCAACATCGCATAGCTCCAACTGCAATAACCCACGTGTGCTAATCCAAACTCTGTCTGCTTCTCTGCAAGTCTTCGGTAAATCACTATGTTGACATCAATGACAATCATAGTCATGAATGCAACAACTCCTACAAAATGGCTGCCAAACATTTAGCATTCATTCCTAACAGATGCGTGTTTTATGACTCACCAAACAGTAGAACAAAATACCGAGATATATTATCCTCTCTTGAACAAAGTATCGTGTATGCTAAGATTGCAAAAAGATCATACGATAAATCCAAGGTTCCTCAACTCGTGGATATGCTCAGTGTTGATTTGATTTGCTGATGATCACAAAGGGCCTTATGTTTTCAATCATTTATGTCATGATGGATATGGGTACTATCAAAAGATTTTCAATTAAGTACTATTTTTTGGGGTTTTCACCAGATATGCAAAAATGAAAAGGGTTTAGGGTTCAGAGATCCTAATTTAATCCTAAGGGTAATGATAGCCAAGGAAAGTATGTTGATGGACGAGTTCCTCAATTACCAAGCCACACTTCGCCAGGTCAAGCTACAACTACACGTGGACTAATGAAATCTTCAAAGGTTTGTGCGAATGATCAATAATAGGCACATGGATAAGGGTTCATGCTAACATTGCACAACGCTTTAGAATCACTAAAACGTCAAAAGTATGAACCAAAGAAACTCATCAAAACATCATCATATTCTCCAAAACATTCATTACATTTTATCTACTAAACTTAAGCTAAGTGAGAGAATAATGAAACCATGCAAGCATTAAGATACATCAAATAATCACCACACTTCAATGAAAATTCTATTGTCTCAATAGCTAATAAGCAACAATCTCAGAATTCACTCCCTTACAAATGAGAAGAAGAGGCCTTTATATAGGTCTTCAAAACAACGAAAGGCCCGCATCAAAACAATAACCGATGGCCCAGATTTTGCCACTATAGCCCTAATTAGGGTTAGGGCACAAAAAAGGGAATCTAAATTAATGCAAGGAAGAAGCCACTACAGTAGAGGGTAATAAATGCCCACTACGCATGCATGCTCAAGAAGAGAGTGAGGTGTCATAAATGACCATTACATGTATGTCCACTATGCATTAAATGCATCTACCTTTGACCCCTACCTTTGAATTCCTAGAATCTACCCAATATGGCCTCCAACTCATCAATGCTGACACTCGGTGTTGATTCCTGTCTGAATTCCAGCGCCAGCACTGCTCGCTCTGACCTCTTCAGGCTGTCCTCCCATTCTGGCAATAGATCCTGAGTTATGTGCATGTTGTTTGACAAGGCAGAGAGGTTCTCAAAATCATCCTTTATGAAAGAGTTAAGCCTAAAGAACTCCTCCAATTTCTCCTTCATGTTGTCTATTGTTATTTCCTCCTCGGCCAACCTTTGCAACCACAGTGATGCAATGGTATTGGAGAGCTCTTGCCGGATATTCTCAACTATCCCCTTCAATCGAGCTTACTCCTTACTGAAATGTTCAAACATGTCCTTTGTCAGAAGAACTGCACAATACCATCGAGGGAAATCATACGCTCCTTCTCCGATGACCTTGTCATCAACCAAGACCTGCCTAGGGGTTTCCATCAGCTCCTGCAAGTCAGTGATTGCCTCATCCTGATAGATATGCTCATCTTCCCAAGTCTCCTCTATGCAACGAATTCGGGAAAGGATGGCCAATGCCTTATCGTGAATTCGTACTAACTCCTCGTCGTGGATGTAGGCCTCATACTCGATCCCCCTAATCCAAGTCTTTGCACCCTGCGCAATACTCCTAATCTTGTCGATGGCCTCAACTAACTCGGTTGGAACAGCCGTTGGTGGAATGAAAGATGGGTCCTCTTCTCGAACTGGGTAAGGCAACCTATCAATGTATGCACATAAAGCCTTGTTCTCTTCCTTCTTCCTTTGATATTTTTCTTCCAGCCTCCTCATCTTATCCTTGACAACTTGTGTCGAATCATCAAATTCCTCCATGACCTGTGCTCGAGAGGCCTGACCAAGATCTACCTCTGTTATGTGATACTCCTCAGGAGCAATTTGATCTTCGGTCTTTTCGACTACCGGAGTCGCTATCTACAAAATTCTAGATCCGGATTCTCCTCTGACGACCTTGGTGAATTTCTTGGCTTTTCCCTTTTCTCCTGATCAATCAATTTGATCCAGAATCTCGTGTAACTCAATTGCAGGGTCTATCTCCTTTTCCTAGCTTCCCTGAATCCTCTGCTTGAGCCACTCTGGAACATTTGTATTTGGGTCCCTCTGTACTACTAGCTCTTCTTGTCCTTGCACTGCTCTAGTATCAATCTCCTCAACTCCAGGACTTTCTGCCATTGCTTCAAGAGCAAGTGCCTCTGTCGTGGGAATCTCCTTTTCTGTCACTGGGGCCTCTGCTTCTACCTCGGGAATTTCTTCCTCAATTATCTTCCTAAAGAAGACACCAAGACTCTCCTCTGTCATCACATCTTGTTCCCTGCTTGTTCCTGGCATGAACCTCTCATTGGCATTAATGCTCAATCTATCTTGTATCGGTCTAGTCATGTGTTGCTCTCCTTGTTGTGTTCTTCTTTCACTTGCTTCTCCTTCCTGTCAAGTGAATGCTCTAATTTCCTGCACACTGAGAGTCCAACTAGGCGAAGATGGTGAATCCTCAGACCTTAATCTCTTTTGTTGTGGTTCTTCAACATGAAGATCCAATCTCCTCTTTATATGCATTTCCTGAGCTACACCCTTCTCCTTTATGTGTTCTGCACTCCCTGATGGGATGTCTCTTTCTTCTACTCTTCCTCCAGATGGTTGCCTTGGTCTCTCATCTCGCAGTTGTGGATGACCTATCAACTTGTAGGTCCAATCTTCTTTTGACACAGTCATCCTTTCAAGTTTTCGTTCTACCCACCACCCTGTGAAGTCCACAACTGGCTTTGTCAATACATCAAGATCCACGATCTCTTTTCTCTGCCAATCGTAAGGATGAATGACCTTTTCTTTATCTGGGTTAAAACCTCTTTGTAGCACATTTGGGTCCCCTTCCATCTGATCAAGAACGTGGACAATCTTACATGCCCTAATTAGGTCCAAGGGCAATCGGGAGCACATCCTCTTCCTGACCTCATTCTCCTCAACTGCATTTGCCCAAAAATCCTCAAGGTGAGCTTTGTGTTGATGTCTCATCCCTACCACTACTCTAATCTTATTATATGGGTCAAAACCTGGCCTTCCTAGATAGAGTGGTAGACGGAAGAATTTCAGCTCATCAGATGACCTCTCAGCTGCTGGAAGAAAAGGACACACTTCAACTGCATCACCTCCAATGGAAAGTGGTAATTCTAGTCCTAGCTTCTTCTTCTTCAGGACTTTGTCATAGGCTGTCAATTGTCTGGTGACTTCCAACAAGACCATTTTATCGATAGGGTATCGTGGAAGCTTGAATGGCTACTTAGAAAATCCTTGCAATCTGATATAGGAGAAGGTGGGAAACTGAATGAACCACGCCCCGAATTCCTCCACCAGCTTCATTGCCTCAGAAGACAATCTCATATGCAATCCCTTCTGCAAGGTTCTCACGATGCGCATTGCAAATGCATCATTAACCCTGGTGTAAAGAGCCTTCCTAGCTCTCGATTGATCACGCTTGTAATTTAAAAATAATTTAACAACTTCCAGAAATTCAAGAGAGATATAATTTAATTTGAATCTTAACAAACATTATTCTCTGAATTATACAAACATATGTTACCAAGAACAACAATTGTCATTATCTAAATTTACAATTTTATTGAAAAACATTGGCACCTAGCAATCAAATGTACTCTTGGATGAATCGAAATGGTATCTAATACCATTGGCGCAGCCTGGCAAGTATCCAACAGCCCAATGTATGAACTCGCAGCCCTCCAAGTATTGACACAGCCTAGCTAGCTGCTCACGCAGCCACTGGTAGTGAAAATCCAGCTCCAAAAAATATCACGCAGCCCTCTAATACTTAATTCCAGCATCCAATATTCAAAACTCAGCTCTTAAATAATTTGTGTGGCCTCACAAATAATACACAGCAATAAATACATCACTTGCTACTTTGGAAACAATTTCGCACCTACCAAATTACAACTCCACCGCTCAAAGAGATAATCCAGCCTCCTTGAGAATTCAACTCTACAAGAAATTTGAATGCAGCCTGTATTAAACCCTCAACTCTATAATACATTTAATCATTTCCATTTGGCATACCTCAGCACCAAACTTATGTCTTCAAAATCAGAATAAAATTATCAGAAATCCAGAAGCAAAATTCATCATCAATCAATGATGATTAAAATTGCAGAAAGAGGAATCAGTCCTCAAAACCCTAGCCATTTCTCACAACCAAGAAGCTTCATAAATTTTATCAAATCAACAATCAATGATTTTCTTTTCACAAAACATTGCTTTTATAATTTTCTTTTCACACACTTTTCACTTAAAACACTTTTTATACTTAGGCACATATTGAATAATATAGCTTATTAATTCATTTGGCTCCAAAAAAAGGCCTTTTCACCAATATCATGAAATTATGACACGCAAGGTCCCTGTTTCTTGTGCCCAAGATTTAAAACTTTTCATCCTGGTTCCAATAGGCTATAACACTAAGGTATCCAGCATATAATACCAACAAAAATGGCAACTTTAGCAAATTTAATTAAATAATAATAATAAACCACTCATCTTGCGAAAACAATTGAAGAAGCGTCTGAATCGAAATCTGTTTGCACAGGATTGATCCAAATGATGAATGAACTTGACGGGGTGACTTACCAAAAATAGACGCTCTCTCCAAAATTCTTGGAGCCCAAACCGGAAGCCAAAAATGAAAGCTGAGAGCATCATTCAACTCCTCTAACTCATCTGAGCTCATTGGAACTATCCATTGACTTACTATAAATAGTAAGTTCACACCAAAGACCCTCTAAACACCTCGCCAAACCACGAGGATCACAATAATGACCTGGCACCATCAGATCAATGACCTGCAAAAAATGGGGACAGTACACCTGGTGTAGTCATCAATGGCATGTAGATGCAGTTGTGGGTAACAGTCATGGACCCTTAACCTTGGATTCCCACTTCCAAGAACTCCCTTGTACCTCAGTCCTTCATACCTCGTATTTCGTGCCAGCATATATATTACATATGAGCTCATACAAAACTTCCTCGTATGCTCCAAATTCTTCAGTTGTTCATCGAGGTTGTCACTAATCAACCCAGCCCAATCAATGTGATTGAACTCCTCTACTACCTGTTGAACAAAGTACCACATCCATGTCTCGAACAGGTAAGAGTGGGGTAACCCAAATATCCTGTTGAGCATCATTATTAGATCATTGTATTCACAGTGGAAATCCATCCAGACAAGCTCCTTGGGCAACTTGGAGTAGTTGGTTTTATTCCTCCTCATCCATTTGTTGTTGATGATCTCATCACAGTGTTGAACTCTTGCTGTGTAGACTCTGTGCGCCTCCTCCTTTGTCTTCGAGACCAACCTCCGAGATGAAGGAATCCCAAATGCTTCAGTAATGGCTGGAGGAGAGAGATCTGCAATGATATTCCCATCTGAGTCCTTGATCATTCTATCACTGGACTAATAATGTTTTGCACATTCCACGATCAACTCAACATGCTGAAAGGCAGGAGGGAATCTGGCTGCAGCTACAATTCCACTGTTCACAATCTGGGCAGGCAGGTGTGTCAGGTGATGATCTTTGTAGCCAAACATCCTCCTTTGGAACTCGCTCAAATCAAGGCATCCAAGATTTGTGTCCTTCACATCAATCCACTTCGAGACAATTTTGGATTCTGGGTAGAATTCTCTTTGTTCGTTCTTGATCAAGTTGCCTTCTGCTTACGCTGGTTCCTCTAGGTTCAGCCATCTGCAAAACAGAAAGAGAAAAAAAAAACTTATAAAAGCATAAAAAAAAAGAGAGAAAAGCACTTCATCCCAAAATTCAAAGATCTGCCAAGATTTCTCCATCTTGTCCAAAATTCAATTTTCTCTCTCCTCATGGATATTTTTACTTGTGATCAACTTACAGAAGAAAATTTTGAAAATCTCACAAATTTCTTCACACTTCCCAAGAAATAATCATTTTCTCTCTTCTCAAGAATGCTCTCTTGATTTGCGTGAAAATGAAATGAGCAAAGCCTTCTCTTATAGCCTCTCAAAAACTCGAAAAGCTGCTTTAAAGACTGTAGCTAAAATTAGGTAGCTGCCCCGTTTTAACACAAGTTTCTATTTTTTTTTAAAAGATTCCTTGCCACTTATCTGTGTTTTTCTCCCGATTTTTAGAATCTGCCAATTTAAGCACCTTTGTCTTCATGAGGAAGTTTTCCCATTTCTCAATTTTCCAATTCTTGGTCTTTCGATTTTTTGATTTTTTGAGAACTTAATTAATTAAATATTAATAAATCAATATTTAACCAATTTCAATTTTAAAACATAAAACTAAGAAAAATCTTTTAAAGCAATTTCATTTTTTTGTGAACTTTTATTCTTTAATTGCTTTTTTTATTTTTATCGATCTTTTTTTGTTTTAATTAAATATTGATAGAAATCACTATTAATTAATTTTCATTTTAAATCCAAACCGATTTAATCCCAAGTTCTTTTATTTCCAAATTTTTTGATTTTTTTTTTGAAGATTAATTAATTAAATATTAATAAAAATTTATATTTAATCAATTTTACAATTGAAACTTAAAATCAAACACTATTATTTCCTTTCCAAGAATGGATTCGTGCTTCAAATCGACCTTTTCCAATTTTCAAAAAAAATATGATGGATCTTCACATTTCAGATTCATGTTAAAAAAAATTCCGCTCGCGAGTTCGGGTGTGTGCCGGATTTTGTCTTCAACATTCATTCCGTGATCGACCTTGTTTTGCGCTTGAGGGAAGGAAAAGTCGGGATTCCGGGTGAGTAAAAGATTTTTCTTCATCCCACATTCCGCAAATGGCTTGCAAAAGAGTCCGTTGACGCGTGCTCCAAGGAGGCTGGGAGCGGGATTTTGCTTTCGTGGCGGATTGTGCCTTAAGCATCAAATCTGTGAGTGGCCTATTATTTGCTCGCGAGAAAAGAGGAGCGGGAATTTTCATGAGTTTCGGACTCGTCTTAAGCACACATTCTATGACTTGCTTCTTTATGCGTTCCGGAAAGTGCTCAGGTGGGATTTTGGAAGGCATCCGGATTTTGTCCAAAGAACACATTCCGCGACTGCATGCTATTTGCGCTCCCAAGGAAACCGAAGCGGGATTTTCTTCTTGTAGCAGATTTTATCCTTAGGACTCATTTCGTGAGTCCACGCTATTCCCGCTCGAGAGAATATCGAAGTGTTTGTTTTTTTGTGAGATGGCAGATTACTCTATTTGGCAGTCCTCCGTTGACTGCACTGACTTGCGCTCCGAAAAGGTTGGGATTGGGATTTTGGGTGTGTGCCGAACTTAGTCCTCAACACTCATTCCATGATGTCCTTGAAAATGCCCCTCCACATTCTTTGGAGCGAGAATCAGAGATGGTTACGGATTCCATCCTTGCCGAGGAGTCCATTGACTCTGTTGAAATGTTCTCTGAGCATGTCGGGGTATGCAGTTTCTTTTTCATGCACTTTCCTCACCTGCCATAATTTCCTTATGTTATTTGGATGCTCCACGATATTCCCTTTCCTTCATGCGGGATCCAAGGTAGGCTTTTTTAGTGATCTTGCAATCATCGTGAGTAGGAAACAGGGGAAGTCTAGAGGCTGTTGCAAGAGCAAATAAGACGGGAAAACAAAAGGCCCCAACTGGAAAGGAGAGAAAGGGAGGAATCCCATCGTTGATGGGGCGATGTGTGGAGAAGAGGCCACAACACTATGTAAGAACATTTGACTAACAGGCTGCTAAATGACTGCAATTGGGCCACAAATCCATCATCCCCTTTGTTAAGCATCTTTTGCATTTGATGAGAGCTTACCGTCTATTCAGACTTTGCATGCAACCCTCTTAGTTCGACTATCCTACCCTCTAAGTGAAATTGCATTATTTTTTGAAAGTTCATTTCAATTGTCTCCAATGAAGTCACTATATTCCCAACATAATGTCTATTGTATTGGAGTTGATAGTAAATGCCACAACTCCCAAAAACAATCTGTGATCAAAACACCTATCAAATCTAACAAGAAAAAGCCATGATTGTTTTATGCAACCTTGAGAGAGATTGATCTAGAAAAGCAACTATATGTGCATTGAATGAATGATGTATGCTTATAAAAGAAAACCCAAGATCAAAGCCTAGGTGAAAATTAACTCAATGAAGTTAGAGCATGACAAGTGTCCTCATCTTATGACAAGAGACAACATGATTTAAATATAGCTCAATCTACATACATTAACCACTCTTAATTTTAGCCGAGTGTAAGAATGTTTAAGGGGACTTAAGTGATTAATTGAGGATTAATTAATTGTTAGATGATTGACCTATTTACTCCAACATATTGCACCCATGAAAATAGCAAAAATTAGGCAATCCAATCAGCTTTATCCATGGTCACATTAACGCTATAACATTTCCCTAAACAACAAACAATACCCCATCTGCAATCTAGACCTAAATTTTTGAAGCTAGATATATAACACAATTCAAACAAGCAATTAACTTCTTCTTGATGAAGTTGTCAGTGTTTCCTAAGTCTATCAAAACTCTTACTCTCTTTCTCCAAGAAACTCACTACCTTGAGGGTTTGTGGCATGCTAATGTTAGAAAATACATGAGAAGAAATGGTTGGTTGGGTACCCCCTAATTCCTCATCTGGCTCACTGCTAAACTCTTCATCATCTTCTTCCTCACTTAGCCCTTCAATGTAGAACAATTTTCCTGCACACATCTATATCATTTACTATATTTGCTATCACAATGAAAACACAACCTTTTTGCCCTTTTTTGTTTAATTTCTTAGAGAGTCAATCTAGTGAATTGAGGGAATGGTCATGCTGAAAAACTCTTCTCTCTTATGTCATTGAAGCCTTGACTAATAGGAGCTAAAACTTTCCTGTAAAATGAGCTAGGATAGGTTCTAGAATTGCTGAATATAATCTTCAACTGGTCAAGTTTGTTGTAGTTTGGTCAATTGGTTGAAGTGGTATTTTGATACACTATCACAATAGTTTGACCATAGTTCCTCTTTATAAATTGTCCAAGTGACCGAGAGAGCCTTTTTCTTCCATTAAGTACATAGTCATCGTTACCAAATGAATTGCTTTGGTTCTAGCTATAAGGAAGCCATTGTCAACTTTTGCAAGCATTTTGATATGGATTGTCTAGCCTGGAAGATCCACCTCAATTGCTTGAAACATCATATTACTTATTTGATTGAGATATACATCCCTAGATTTGAAAAATTGTGTTCTTGATGTAGATCGTGTCTTCCTTCAAACTGGTGACTTCTCCCTTAACTTGCTCAACCACCAACAAAATTCTCTTTCATCTTGTTCATTTCATCCTTTACATCATCCATGGATATGGTATCTATCTCTTCTACTAATGAATCACCTTTATCAGGGTTCTTTCTAAGAGTGTAGGAATTCTTGTCCCTACGTCTAGTTTGTGGGCCTACCATGCTAAGGCTTAACAATGCAAAATCTAAATATATTTTTTACCAAACCTTAATCAAATTATTTCATAATTTTCAGCCACAAAATTAAAATTTTATACAGAAAATCCCCATTAATTTTACCCAATCTTCCCAAAACTGTAAACAAATCTGACAATTTGCCAAAATTACAGATCATGAAACAAATTTATTAAACTTCCTGATAATATAGTTAAAACAACTCCAAATGACTTCAAATCAAAATTGTAGGTGGACCAATGTGCTTCTGTTCAGTCCTCCAAAAATTAGAAAAAAATTGCCAAATTGAGTGATTTATGCACTTCACATTTGACCTCCCAACTCAAACAACAATTGCCTTGTTTCTTTCCTTCCAAATGCCAAGATCATCCTCTGATACCACTTGTAATGATATTACTTGCACAAAAGAAGAATACAATAGGGAAAATATGTTGCAAATACTTGATAATACTTGAGAATAATAATACACTTTGATGGGGCAAACCTCCCCAAGTCTCTAGGAAGAACACAATTCACAATATGATGATAATAAGCTAACCTCTAACTCCTATATAGATCTAATTATACCATGGATTCTACCCCAAGCTAACTTTATTACTTATATACTTAAGAGTTATGGTTGTCATGAGTCAACTACTCATATCCCTATTGATACTATAGGTTCAGGGTGCAGCAATCAAAATCACCTAGATGATCATGAACTGTGGACAAGAAATGTGGAGAATTGTATGTTAAGTTGTATATGCTTTCTTAGCAAGGTGAGAATGTACATGAAATCTTAGGAGGATCATTCCCTGGGAACTTAGAAGAGCTGAACTCTTTCAGGAGAGTCAAAGAAAACATATTGAATCTAAAATTGACCTGTTTAAGAAATGGTTTTACTCTTAGCAATCATGTGCAAATGAGAAATTCTAGCATTCCCTTAGCGAAAGGCTCACTCAAAGCCAACAATCTCCTATTTTTTGTTTATGTTTATAGTATTATTAAAAAAGATAGTCCAAAATAGGCTTTTATTTGCAAGGTATAATGCCTAATATCTTAGTGCCCAACGAAGATTTAATTAATGTACACATGAATATATTTATTAATAAATTATAGTGTAACATTAAAAGAGGGAAACAATTTACCCATAAGTTTTGAATAACGCATAAGATTTGTAGGTATGGATCCTGGATGAACTGAATTAGCAGTCACATTAACACCTTCTTCCTGAAAAGAACAGTAAAGATGTGTCAGTAATGTAAAAGCCAAATTGACATGATTACCCAAATCTAAAGAAAATATGTGGAAAGAACAAGATGCATTCCCTACAATCCAATTTATTTTCAAAAGTCAAACCTTTGTAATAATATTATCTAACTTTCCAAGGTTTTACAATTATGACAATGTTAAATCCCTTATACAATGTTTAGAACTTATATCACTTCAATCTCTCTTAGTAAAAAAACCCTTTTCACTTCACAAAATCGAACACTCTATCTAGCCTTTCAATGGTTTAAAACTTTTATAAAGATCTGAGCTCTAATATTCTTGCCAACATCAAATTGTATCAATTTCAAACAATCCAATGGACCCTTTGGCACTATGAATTGCAAATTACATTAACCAATACAGAAATTGACCTAGTCTAAGAATGAAACAAGGTGTTAGGCATGGAGTTATTAAATTTCAAATTTTCACATACTCGACTCTGAGAAGTATCATAACTCGCGCTTGCACCAAATGAGGTGCGATGGGTTAGCCGATAGTGACATATAGTAAATGTTTGTGATGTAAACTCGTAATTTGAAACTGTACAGTAGGTTGTAACAATGTTAGCTAGAAGGATGTCTAGGATTGTGCAACACAATACATTATATCATGAAAATATTCACTTCTCAAATGTGGGTCATCTGCCTCTTAAATCACACAACGTACTTTGTCAATGACAATCTTGTGTGGAGAAGATGTGAAATTGTCTACTTTATCTGGAAATTAGAATTAAAGAAATTATTTAGGCCGAAGAGCATTAACAACAATTCTTCTATGAAACATATTTTTACCTTTTCCTTTTACTGACGTGCTAAGTTTGTTGGGCGTTTCCACTTCTTAATCGAAATTGGTGTAGATGGTTGGGATTGGCAAAATTAAAAACCCATTAAAACCAACTGAGGAACACCATTATTATTCCTCAGTGTACCAAATCATCCACACAGTTCGATCCTGTCATTAGAAGAAACCCCAATTAATACTGCAAATCTGCAAAACATTTCAAAATCTTAAAACATTTGACTCCATGCTTTTCTTATTCTTCTGCAATTATAATTTTGTGCCAATTTGTAACTGCTAAACCCACTACTCACTGATTCAAATGCCTATTTCCAAAAAGGGGATGATGTAGTCGGGATTTCAAACAAGAGGATATGTCATGCTTCTAAAATACCATTAATACTCAAGGAACCTTTACCACGAATCTACACTGAAGATTTGTCCCCAAATCTCACTAGACCACTATTCCAATCTGTAAATGTGGAAAACTTGCTTCTGTCACCCGTCATGTGGTTTGAACAACCATTATCCACTATCTGAAAACTTTCTCTTGTTGCATGTAAAGCTAATTCACAAGAAGGAATTTCTTTTCTCTCTCTCCAAACTTTTGTTTGCTTCTTGTCTCTACAAAACTCATGTCACAATTTGTTGTAGTATGTCCAACATTTTGACATTTAAAACATACTAAACTAAAATTCCTTAAAGCATTAAATGAGTTTTGAAAAACAAACTTGATTCTTCTACTTGGCATAACCCTGCAATTGATTGCTTTGTGACCAAAGTAGTTGCAAAAATTATAGTAACAATAGAAAGAGCAAAATCTTCTAGGAAACCATTTCTTAGTTTCAACAAAATCTTTGTTAACTTTTGCACTGCTAGAATTTTCTCCTTTTTCAAACCCTGAGCCAGATTTTATATTAACCTCTTGCTGTTTAGCCAAAATCTCTCCTAGCAATTCTGAACTTTTTGTAGATTTTATTTGCTTTTAAGGAATCAAACTTAATTTTTTTATTTCACCCCTTAGAGCAACTATTTAACATTCTAATTTTGAACAATTTTCAAATTTTAGAATAAGTTCAGAATTTACCATTTCTACCTGTCTTTTACTCTCTTCAAGTTCAACTTTCAGATTTATAATAATCTAATTTGTCTTCAACATCTTTTAAAAGGTCTTCATTGTCTTTTAAGGCTGATGTTAATTGTTGTGCCTTTTCCTCCTTCAATCCGCTGATCTCCTCTAGAGCACATACCAACTCTCCTTCTAGACCCACTTCATCTTCTATATTGTTGTTTGGATCAGCATCACTTGATCTGTAGAACACGGTCCTATTGCCATAAACAAAGTTTCACAATTGTCAGAACAGAATCTTTACTAACATCAAAATTAGTGCTATCCTCTTTAATATATAAACTTTTCTATTTCTTTGGGAATCCTTTTTGCTTACGAGTAAATTGTTTCTTTTTTAAACCCTCTTATTCATCACTGTTAGCATAAGGACATTTGGCCGCAAAATGTCCACTTTTCCCACAGTTAAAACATTTAAGAGGTAATTTTCCTTTGTGTTTGCCAACCTTTGTAAATTGCTTTACCAAGTTTGCCAATTGCTCTTCTAGATCATTTTTATTTTGTACTTTCATCCCTCACCTTTTTAGTTCCTCTAAAAGCAACATTTTTCTTTGTCTCTTCATCACCTAACATTCTCATTTCATAGGTTGTTAGAATACCATGTGAATCATCTATCGTAGTTTTTGCATTATATCTAGAGCGTAGAGAACATAAAACCTTTTGCACAATGACTAATTCTTTCATCATTTCACCTAAGCCCTTGATAGCATTTATAAACTCGTCGACTCTAAGAAGATAATCAGGAATACGCTCTTCTTCTTTCATTTTCAACTCTTCAAACCTAGCTTTGTATGTCTGCAGCTTTGCCTGTTTTACCTTGTTATCTCCTTCAAGATGCTCTCCAACTTATCCCAAGTCTCTTTGGCTATTTCATAATGCATAACTTTGACAAACTCTATGTTAGATAAACCACACAACAAAGCATTTTTGTCTTTAGCAATGTTTTCATAATCTTTCTTTTTCTGCAAGATCATTTAAAGGAGACTTTGGCATAGTATAACCATTTTCAAAAGTCAACCAAACATCATACCCAATTGAAGCAATATAACTTTCCATCCTATGGCTCCAAAAAGCATAATTGGTGTTGTCAAACAAAGGTGCTTTATTTGAGGAAGAACCTTCTAAAGTAGCCATGTGTTCTAATGACAAGATCTTCTTAGACTGATTAGGTCTTTTAACAAGCATTGGCTCTGATACCAATTGTAAAACACATATTTAATACTAAGCGGGGGGGTGAATCAGTATTAAATAAAAATTAAATCTTGATCCAATTAAATTTTTTGATAAAAACTGCTTTAAATGAATACCAAAATGAAAGCACCAAATAACTAAACAGAACCACAAGCACAAAGATGTGACATGGAATTCCACCCAAGATGGGAAAAACCACAGTGAGAATCGCTGCTTGGATCTACTGTCATAATCAAGCCTCCCAAAGAAGTTTCAATTACAACATTTTAAGGGCGCCAAACCTACGGAGTCACCAAACCCCCAATCTAGAGTGCCTACTCAATTTTTCTCAAGCACCAACTTTTACAAATAAAAATTGTCAATATGGGAATAAACTCAGAATGTACAAGAATGAAAAGTATAATCTCTGTGATTTTCCTTTTACAAATGTGACTGAACTAATGTTCTGATACATCAATACAAATCCGATTAGATCTCTGTAAATGAATTCAATCTGAAATGCTCATTAACCTTCTGCAAACTGAACTCAAGCAAACATAATCAGAGTATTTATCAATTTCAGTCTGAAACTAAATCATTACAGTTTCTCAGCAAATCGTAACCATTCAGGAAAAGAATGTCTGCACATATATATCTTAGTAATGTCTCTGTTTTCAAACCAAAAATCAGAACTTGAGTATTATTTCAAGATATTAATAGCAGATCAAAAATTTATACCTTCTGAGACAAATATCTTTCTGTGATATTGCTATCAGGATTCAACTGTAGTTTTTTTAGTCAAACTCATTGACCCATGAGGATTCCACTGTGTAGTTTTCTGAGTCAAACATGGGTCAATGAGTTTGACTCAAAAAACTACACAGTTGAATCCTGATAGCAATATCACAATTTGAGTTGCTGTGGAAAATCTCCTACTTATCAAATATCTTTCTTTTATCTCTCAGCACTTCACCATATTTGGTTCAATAAAAATCTTCAACTGTGTATTCTTTTTACATCTTTCTTCACATAGAAGAGTCTGTGTTTTGCAGCATTACTCATTCGATTGCCTTTCACCAATTTAATGTTTCTAAAAATACTGCATAGATTGTTCTATCATCAAAGTTTTATATATCCCAAATGACACGCGTCTACTCACAATTTTCTCATTCAAATGAACAGCTTTTATAGACATCTTCAAGTATGTCAACTAAGAGCATACCCTTAGGAAGTTTAAGAGAAGTTATAACCAATCTTAACTGTACCTGCTATCCTGTCATTGTGGCTTGTTTCTAAACAATATACTCTCCTTATCAGAGCATCGCAACTTCAATCAAATGATTAATCATATGAACAATAATCTTATGGGTTTAAGATATGTTTATAATAACAGATATCGGTATGTACAGGTAGCTGAGTTGTCAATACAAAACCAAATCAGATGTGTCACCATTTCAATACTTGAGCCTGATAGGTATATTGCAACATGCCCGTGCATATTCATTGCACTAATTTTCACCGTCCACGTATATATTGCAATTTTTCAATTGAAATATTTCAATATTCTGGAAAGCAATATCGCACCCATACATTAGCGTTATCTTCCGAGCACTACATACAGATATCATATTGACCGTTAAAGTAAACATCAGCAATATTATTAGACACGATGTCCTGTAATTTACACTACAGCAGGGGCTCAAACTGAATACTTCATTTTTGTAAATAATGCTTTCTGCGAACAATGAATCTGTTCATTTTCTTGAAATGATGGTATGTATCACATTATAAAGATAGAAACCTCAGCACAAGGAATGAAGAGATAGTCTAAAACAGTCTTTCCTTTGTCCAAAAGAAGCAGCCCCGTAAGATATATGTTACGCACCTCTATCCCGAAGACTATGCTTCAAGACAAATCGCCTTTTGACCATTGGCGCCAGATGTAAGTACCCAGCCAACAGAATTGCCACATCATACTTCATTGTCAACATGTGTCAAATACTATTTATGGCATGATATTATGAAAAGCTTCGAGCATATTTCATAAAAGACTGAACAGAAAATGCATATAAGCACCTCCCAATAAAAGTCTCCTTAATATGCAGTCTTCTGTTCTATTTGGTCCTGATTGGAAAGTTTGATTATATCGCACATAAGGCACAAAGACTCAGACCTATTCTTCTGAAAGGCAGCACAAAAACCTGAATTCATATATCCAACTGCTTCTCTTACACAGTGGACACATAGTATATTTGATTCAAGTAAGGTATAATATCCATTGCCAAACATCCTGTATGGTATCTTATTGTTTGCTCTATAGTATATTTTGACATCAATAACAATTTGTCTGACAACCTCGTCATGTCTCCCAACACAACCTTGCAAGGGAATGCAACAAGGGAGAATGGTGAAAGATTCCCACTAGGTATGGGGCCTTGTAAAGATGGTTAAGGAGCACGAGGCCACCTCATGATGATGGTTAAGGACTACATGAGGCCAAGGAGGACAAGGTCCTGCCTTAGGCCTAGGGTTGAGGGTTAAATACACCCTATCGCACCTCCCCTACTAGCCGCACATTGATCAACTGTTGAAGTGAGTCAATCATAAGAGGCGATAGGTTGACATGAGGGAGGAGAATGGTGTAAAGCCCTCACTAGGTGCACTACCTCATGATGATAGTTAAGAACCATCAGTTGAGGATCACATGAGGCGACAGAGGATAAGGTCCTGTTGTTGGGCCTAGGGTAGAGGATACTTGGGACACCTTATCATGTCTTCCAATACAACCCTCATTCTAGTTGAGCTTCCATGTAATCATTAATATTTGTTATGTAGATTCATATGTATATTTCCTAATCCTAGAATTGGACGTATTTCATGATCTATAGCTGCACTATTATCTGATCTAGTTGCAGGTTTTCAAAACAAGTCTATAGCATCTTGTTTTTGAGAGAGAGTTTAATATTTCTAACTATATTTTGCTCTTTGTTTCTTTTTGGATTTGTGAATTTAGGGCAAAATATAAGGTGATCCCAAAAAGGGACATTACAATTGGAGTGGTATTCCATGTCAAATGATAAGCTCCCTCTAACTGAATTGCAAGGCTGTGAGAGGTATTCTATCCATTCAAGGAAGGTGAAACAGATCCATGGAAATTTAAAATCTATCGAAGGCCAAAGCCAAACAAGTGCTTACCTACACAATCATCCTACAAATTTTCCCACGGAAAATAACTAAGATGTGACTGGTGGCTTGGGCTAAATAGGGGAGACATTCACCATCATTCTGGGAGTGAGCACAAAAGTAGAAGCCATTTCTTGAGTTAAATTCGGTTCCCTACGGGGGTGCTATTGATGTGAGTTTTATTCCTCTACAACATGCAGAATCAAATACCCCAATGTTTCAAAGTGGAACACTTAGATACTCAATCCTCTCTTGAATAAGGTCATCTCTTATGCTAAGCTTGCAACGTAAGATCATGAAATGACTTCAAGGTTCCTTCTATCATGGATAATTGCTCACTGAAATAATGTGATTTTCTGGTAATCGCTTAGGGGACTTACGCTTGCTCATTCAATGGATATCAACTCTTGCACTTTTGAAGATTTAGCTTCACGATGTACAATGAAAATATAGTTTTCATTTTCCAACACTCACTTCAACTTGAACTTAAACTTAACATTTCCTACTTCTTCTAACTATGAATGCAAGGAAGTATGGATGAACTTGGACTCTACTAGATGTAGCTTAATCAACAACTCCACCCACCTAGTGCAATCTTCTAAGGAATGCTCTAATGGTTTTCAAATCAATATCTCCTCTTCAATCCCATCAAATGGATGCAAACTAAAGACTAAATATCAATTGAAGTTAAGTACTTTCATCGTCTAACCACACAAGACATACAATCAGAAAGAGGCTAGTGACCTGGATATGTTTGAGTCAAGCAAGTGAAAATCCACAATTACTTCCATTCAACTAAACTAATTCAACATGAAATGAAATCTACTCCAAGTGAAAGATTGAGGAAACCATGCAACACTTCAAAGCAACATTAAGTAATTCACCATGAAGACCAACAATGAATTATCAACCACTTTGATAGCATTATAGCAACAATTTGATCAAGTCTCTCCCTTAGCTAACCTAATCTAATCTCCTAGCTCTCTACTATCTCCAAGCTAATCTAATTCCTCTACTAACTGTTAAAAATGAGAAGGCCTTAGCCTTTTATAGATGTTCAATTACAATGAAGAGCCAAGATCGATTCAAGATCAAGGGCCAAGATTAATCCCTACAAACCCTAATTAGGGTTGCCAAATTTGCAACCAATTACATGAAGGCACCAATTCATAGGCCAATAAGAAAACTACAAAGCTTTTGATAATCAATGATAAAATAGTACACTTGCCAAAATTTGATTGACTACGCTTGAAATTAGAATTTTTTGATTGGAGAAGACAACCAGGCGCCACCTCATCATCCTTATCTTGTAGATTTATTTAATATTTTGATGAAGAGAAAATATCTCTTGATACTCAACATTTCTAGCTTTGATTAACTCTAAAAAAAAAAAATTCAATTTCTCGTGAATGATTGTGATGGCTCATATTCCCAAATTACTTCATCTTTCGAGTCTTCTCCATCCTTTGAAATTTTCTTCATGGCTTGACTTGAATTTGCACTTGTACTTGTAAACTTGACTTGATCTATCTTGAGCTTCTTGATGATGTCCTCATGTGGTTGGATCTTTCTTGCTCTTGAACCTGAATTGCCCCTGATCTAAACTTGTGTTTTAATTGTTCTTGATGTTGAATTTTCCTTCTCATTTTTCAAGCATTCCTCCTGTAGCTTAGTTGGAGCTCTCAAGTTTGATCCATCTCCTTGCATCTTAACCTCTCCTTCTTGAATCCACCTTACAAAGCCAAGGAGAAAGAGTCATTAAACTTTGTAAAAAATAAATATAAAAAAATAAAGAAATCTGAAAGTCTTTATGTGATATTAGCATTAAAGAATCAAATGAAATTTTTTGCCTTCAAGATCAAACCTTTCTTCCTGCAAACTTTATCTTATTTCAAAGCCATTGCAATTAAATTCTTACCATCTGATATTTCATGTGAATCGACTTCCCTTGCAAATGCTTATCGCTCTTATCTAGTTCAGGCCTGCAATTATAAATCTGGAAGTAATAGATGGCTTAGGCATGTTTAGATTTTAATCCCCTATCCTCCCATTTGGACTGCCCGTCATCTTCCCAATGAATTCACCACCCTAAGAAACAATTTGCAACCTTATGCAGACAAATTTGTCGTCTTACAGCTGATAGAAAGATCGCTGCTTAGAGAAATAAATCCGCTGCCTTCTAACAGAGATGAATTTGTTTTCTCTAGTGCTGAAATGAGTCGAATTTGCCTCCTTTATATAGGCATTTGAATAATTAGAAGGGAGCACATCACTCAATGCAGGCCAACCTATATTGGCCAATAAACTTTGTTTATTCGGATTGTTATCAGACCTTTTTAGGCCGACTTGCCTGGGGAATTAAATGGTTTTAAGAAAAATTATTCTTTTCTAAACCAAAATCGTTGCATGTGTCGCCTATGGCCAACCTTGCCAAGTGCCTTCAGATGTTTACTTTCTTTCAAATCCAAATCGCCACCCCACTGAGTTTGAGCCGAGCTTACATATAGGGGCAGAATTTGCCAATCAAAGAGGAATAAATCCTCGGGAGAGGGCAGAATCCGCCCTCGCTTGAGGATTCTTCTTTGTTGTCCTTAAGTGCACGCCACTCCCTATATCCAGGTTATCTTTCACCATATTCAAATGCCATCATCGACCTTCTCCTATTAGACTTCCAAAACAAATCCCAATCACAAATCTTGCCATGACGTAAATCTGGGGGACATGAGGATTTGAAACATTAGCCTAGCAGAATTTGAAGGTTCCTGAGGATAGAATTTTGTTACACTTGAAAGTTTTTTTTTTTACCTCCTTAGAATGCCCCCTTCAAATTTTTCACTTTGGTTTTATTTGCTCTTTATTTGTTTAGATCAACATCATGTACTCACCTCTAATTGAAGTGGAAATCTGATGTCCCCAAGGAATCAACAATCAATCTCATCAACTCGGTCTAATTAACTTGCCTTACGTTCTCAAAAATTTGCCTGTGGCATATTGAGCTGAGAGGAAATTGGGTTAATTTATGTTAAATTTGAGTAGATTATGTGATCGTTTTAATTCTTTCAAAATATTCTTATTTATATATATGACTTCTCAAATTATCATACAATGATATATTTATCATATATATAAATATCAATGAAATTTGCTGCAAAAAGTATAATATATTAGATAAAGGTGACTGCACCAAATATTAATATATTAAATATGAAGTGGCTGTCACTGGATATTGACTTATCCTTTTATGTGACTTTACTGTTTTGTCATTTTCTATGTTTTTATCTTATCGCTGCAGTATCATATATATATAGTATGTCCACCGAGGAGACATGACTTCACTCCCGTGGAGTCATGTCCCCTCATGGACATGCCTCCACGTGGGGACTCTATCTTACATGCGGTGCCTCTCACATACTTCGTTTACACCGTCGACAAGGTACTCGTAACATTTAATATTTTAATATGTTTGTTAAATATATATATATATATATATATATATATATATATATATATATAACATAATCAATAAAATAAATTTATATTTCATAAATATAAATATTTATATTAAATAATAATAAAACATTTATATTTCATAATTAATAAATAATTATAATTATCTATTACTCTTAATAGTAGTTATCCGACTGAAACTATAATTCATTAACACTCCCTCTTAGCTAGGGAGGATAAACACAAGAATAGATATTTCCTCAACGTAATATAGCAATTTGAAGGATAGCTTAGATCAGAACATTTCCATCATTTAATATCACATTTGATATCTAGAGTATTGGCCTATCAAAATGTCAACACATGACATTCACCAAACACTCTGAGTATTGGCCTATCAGAACACCAACATATGGTATTCACCAAGTACTCAATAAGGTACTGGCCTGCAGAATATCAACACATGATATTCACCAAATACCTATCATATATCTATACAAACAACTCATAGACCGTCAATGACATCTAACACTTAGTTGTTGATTTACAAGATATATCTATGCAAACAGCTTATAGACCGTGTAATGTCCCCATTTTAGCAGGTTCCTACAGTTGAGCGTGGTCAGTTCATCATCGCGACCCTCGTGAGCTGACAGTGTGTTTTGAGGGTCTCTATGACGGATTTACTATTTTTAATAAGTCTTTTTTGGGCAGTGGCTATTTTTAGCAGGTCAGTGAAGGCGGTTCTAAGGTGTGAGCAGTTGGATGCATTTTAGAGCATTTAATGTGGTTTAATGATATATAAGTTGTTTATTAAGTTGAACTTAATAAATAACTTATCTTTATGTTCTAATTTTGAATTGTGAACGAGAAGCCTCTTTAATGAAAGGTGTGTGGAAGAAGCTAGACTCTTTTAATGATTTTATAAGAGCTTTGAACTGAAACTCGAAATTTATTCTTGGATATTGATTTTTTTAATTGAAGTTGTAAGAGAAATAACCTGGTTGGGGTTTGGAGGACTGATTCCTCAATTCGCAATTTGAATCATTACAAGTTAATGGTGAATTTTGTTATTATCATTCTGAAACAATACAAATTCTGATTCTGGAATTACAATTCAGTGCTGATGTATACTGGAATTGTGATATGATTTCTTCTGCCAGTTATTTACAATTATTCTTCAGGGCTCGATTTATCTACAAGCTAAGGCTCTCGAAGTTTGTTTGAAGAAATTGGTGTGTCTTTCCTTGCTGGCTTTCGAAAGCAATCTGGTGTGAAGGATTTACGATTATTGAGAAACAACAATTGTTTCCCTGCTGCGTTCAAAGGAGAGGGTCTGCATTTTTTATGCAAAGTAAATCACATCATTATGTGAGTGTTGTGTGTGATTTCTAGAAGGGTACGTGGAGTCAAGGAGGCTGCGTTAGCTTTTTCCCAGCCTGCATGACTCAATACTGAAGCCATCCCTTCCTTTATGGCTGACGTTTAGCATCCAGCCAGGTCACGTGAGTCTTCAGGAAGCTGTGTTTGTCTACAAGGTGGCGGTTGTCTATTACTACGGGCTATGACAAATGTTTGGAGAATGTTTCAAATCTGCAAGCACACGTGACTGCCAGGAGGATATTCATCTCCAAGTTTTTGGTTACATTTATTTGCCAAGTGCTCAAAAATTTATTGAAATTCATACTTTAATTTAAAGCTTGCAAATTCTCCTGGATAAATTGAAGTTTTCCGTTTTGGTGATAATTGGATTGTTTAAATTGATGTTATTGTATTCTGAGAATAAATTTAAAAAAAAGAAATAAAACTATTTGTGGAAGTCCAAAAGTGCAAACTATTTCAAAGGATTGTATTACCTTCAGTAAAGAGCCACTCGGGCTATTTACAGTGGTATCAAAGCAGTTTTCTTGCCAGCCTGCAAGGTAATTTGGGTTCAGCATGGCACAGAGATTTAGACCTGGCATTTACTACACCCGCAGAGGTCCTAATTCTCCACCTGATGAGGGAGAACCTGAGATTCAGTTTGGTAGTATGGGTGACAAGGGTGCAGGTGGTTCAGGTAATTTGGATGGTACAGGTTATAGGGACGCAGGTACTGCTTCGAAAATTGACAGAGAAGCCCGGGATGCATTCCGGAATATTGCAGATGGTCAACACCATGTTGCTACCGTATTACAGCAGTTATATGACACATTACAGTGCATTGCAATACCTGGTGATAGTGGCAAAGACAAAGGTACTAGGAGTGTGTCCGCCAATTCACATAGATCTAGAGCAGATGACAGGTCACGTGTGGGTGACAGAATGAGGGCTGAGGATTGTATTAGATAGGAGGATAGACGCGACAAGATGGGTTATGCTGGCATTTATGATAGGCCACAGCGACCTACGTTTCTAAGACCTAAGGTGGATGCGGTTAGCACTAAGACTGAAGCTGCACCGTTTACAGATGACATTGTTGCTCACTATGCTGAGTGGGATGCTCTACCACATGCAATCAAGCAAAATTTGAATTTTGACAGATTTCTTACACAGAAGCATGAGCATTCTAAAGGCAAGCCTATACCTGATAGACAAAGGCCTGGAGAGACAGATTTGCGCCAGGCAACCAACAAGATGATTTTGGATCATTATGATGGCAGTGGTAAGGTTACAGCACGAGCTTGGGTTCACAAGCTCGACACTTACTTATCTTTGCGTCCCATGTCTAAGGAGGACGCCATTCGTTTTGCTGTATTGCATCTCGATGGTATAGCTCATGATTGGTGGTACCATGGGCTGGTGTCACTTCAACACAATCAAATTATTTATTATCAGGAGTTCGTGGATAGGCTGATAAAGAGGTTTGATAGTAAGGACCTTGAAACCTACTTCAGAGAGTTGGCTCAATTGCGACAGACAAGTGGCCTTGAGACTTTTATCAGTGAGTTTCAGCGATTGTTTGTTATGGTCTATGATATATCATAGAGGAGGAGAGTTATGCTCTTTGTGGAGGGGGGGCTGGTTGAGCCTACCAGAGGGTGGGTTAAGTCTTTGGACCCACCTACCTTGCAAGAAGCAATGAAAAAAGAAAGGAATTTGGAAGCATCTACTCCACGAAATAAATTTGCTGCGAAACCTTCTAGTTCATCTTATGACAGGACAACACCTAAAAGGGATGACAAAGCTAATTTCAATCGTCCTACAACAGGCCCTTTGGATCAAGAAACTCTAAATGATCTAAGGAGAAAGAAATTGTGTTTTCATTGTAGAGGGCCCTATGATTTGAATCATGATTGTCCTTTGAAACCAAAAGGGAAAAATAAGATGATGGATTGGTTTTATGATGATGGAGATGATTCTGATTTTTCGGGACAGCAAGCTGATTATGAGCATGATTCACATGAGGTTCCAGGTAATGATGATGAGAAAATAGTTAGTTCTGATTTTAAGATTGTTTACCTTACTAGTATGAGGAAGGAGGATTCTTTCAGAATGCATGGTCTTTTGGCGGGGCAACGTGTCATTGCTCTCTTTGACACAGGAGCTACTCATAATTTTATTGATTCGCGTTTGGTGGCCAAGAGAGGATTTGAGACAGAAGATTTTCAGGGACTTAGAGTATAGGTAGCTGATGGTTATTCCCTCAAATGTAACAAAAAGATTCTTGATCTTCCTGTAAAACTGAATAATTATTCCTTCAAGGCAGATTTTTATGTGGTTGACATGGGCAGCACTAATATAGTTCTTGGCATGAGCTGGTTGCATTCACTCAAAGACATCTACATGAACATGAAGAGGATGGAATTGAGGTTCAACAAGGATGGTAAGACTCACATTCTTAAAGCTATCAAGAGCGGTGATTTGAAGACTATGTCTTTCAACTGCATGTAGCATTTGGTACAGCATGATGATGTTATAGATTGGGCAGCAGAGTGTAGGGTGTTGTCTACACTAGATAACACAGATGGGCCAGCTTATCATTCGGATATTCAGCAGCTCATAATTAAACACTCTAAGGTGTTTAATGATTTACCATATGGCAGACCATCAAACAGGGGACTTGAACACATTATTGAGTTAGAGGAGGGCACTAAGCCCATCATAATTACTCCTTACCGACACTCGAAGCGATTGAAAGATGAGATTGAGAAGACCATTCAGGAGTTGCTCGCTATGGGACATATTAGGCCGAGTAAGTCCCCCTTTGCTTCATCAGTTGTTCTAGTGAAGAAAAAGGACGGGACACTCAAGATGTGTATAGATTACCGGATGTTGAATAAAAAGACTATTAAAAACCGGTATCCAATTCCTCGTATCGATGAGCTTATTGATGAGTTACATGGGGCAAAATACTTCTCCAAGATTGACTTGAGATCAAGGTACCATCAGATCAGAGTTAGAGAACAGGATGTGGAGAAGACAGCATTCAGGTGTCATTGTGGCCACTTTGAGTTTTTAGTCATGCCCTTTGGTTTGACTAATGCCCCTGCCACATTCCAGTCTACTATGAATAGAGTCTTCCATGGCCAGTTGCGGAGATTTGTTCTTGTGTTTTTTGACGACATATTAGTTTATAGTAAGACTTGGGACAAGCATGTATCACATCTGGATGCAGTATTGGGTATTCTTGATGAGGCTTCCTTGTATGCCAAGGAGTCCAAGTGTGCTTTAAGCATGACAAAGTTATTGTATTTGGGGCATGTCATCAGTGCAGAGGGAGTGCGCATGGATCTTGATAAGGTTCGTGCTATTCTGGATTGGCCTACACCGGGGAACTTGACACAGCTAAGGGGATTCATTGGACTATGTGCTTTCTATTGTAGATTTGTGTCAAGGTTCTCTAGACATGCAGCCCCTCTTACTGATCTAACCCATAAGGGTGTTTTTGTATGGACTGCTCAGGCACAGGAGTGTTTTGAGAAGTTCAAGGTGATCATGACTTCATGTCTAGTGTTAGCATTGCCGGATTTCATGAGACCTTTTGAGTTACATTGTGATGCCTCAGGAGAGGGTATTGGAGCAGTGCTTTCTCAAGATCGCCATCCTATAGTTTTCGAGAGTCGGAAACTCAGAGGTCCTGAGAGACTGTTTAGTATTTATGATAAGGAAATGTTGGCCATTATGCATGCCTTGGCCAAATTCGGGCAATACCTAATTGGAAGAAAATTTTGTATTAAAACTGATCATAACAGTCTGAAGCATTTCCTTGGACAGCGGGATCTTAATGAGAGGTAGCTGAAGTGGGTTAGTAAGTTATAGTCTTATGACTTTGATATCTCCTATGTCAAAGGTACTCAGAATGTGGTAGTTGATGCCCTTTCTTGAAGACCCCACTTGTGTTAAAAATTACAGAGATAGCGAAGGATTGGAGACATCTAATTATCGCAGAGTATGCTCGAGATTAGTGGGCAGCTGGTGTTATTGATGGCAATATACAGGACCATAGTTATACGCTTGTAAATGAATTGATCATTTACAAGGGGAGGATATATTTAGTCCCTGGATCGGGTGTCAGACAGATTATTTTTCGAGCTTTTCATGATTCTCCATTGGCTGGACATCCTGGGTTCTTTAAAACGTATAGGCAGTTTCGTGAGAGGTTCACTTGGAAGGGTCTGAAGACTAACGTTCAACAAAATGTTCGGGAGTGCTCTATTTGTTAGCAGAACAAACAAGAGCATACTTATCCAGTGGGTTTGTTACAGCCGCTTCCCATTCCGGAACGGAAGTGGGCCTATTTGTCTATGGATTTTATTGTGGGCTTGCCGAAAGCCCAAGGTAGAGATTGTATTTTTGTGGTGGTGGATCGTCTCACTAAGTCTGCTCACTTTTTTCCAATTACTACCACTTTTTCGGTCGTTCAGTTAGCCGAGCTATTTTTCCGAGAGGTGTTTAGATTACATGGTTTGCCCCAGACTATTGTGAGCGACCGCAATAGCCGTTTTATGAGTCATTTCTGGCAGGAGCTTTTCCGGTTATGTGGGACAAAATTGACGCCAAGCACTAGTTACCACCCTCAGACTGATGGTCAAATTGAGATAGTGAATAAATGGGTGGAGGGCTATCTACGGAAATATGTTTCCTCTCAGCAGCGGGCTTGGGTGAAGTGGATACATTTGTGTGAGTATTGTTATAACTCCACTCACCACATGACTATTCAGATGTCACCGTTTCGGGCTTTGTATGGGTATCATCCTCCTAGCTTTATGGATTTATTATGCAGCGACAGTCGAGTGCCTAGTGCAGGTGATATGTTGCACGATGGTCAGGATATCATGAGGACATTAAGGGATAATATTCAGAGAGCTCAGAATCAGCAGAAGCAGTATGCTAATCAAAAGAGGATTGCTCGTTCTTTTCAGGTGGGGGATATGGTCTATCTGATGATACAGCCCTACAAGCAGTCTTCTATCAAGAAGAGTGGAGCTGAGAAGCTCAAGCCCCGTTATTATGGACCCTTTCGTGTAGTTTGTTGTGTGGGGGAGGTTGCATATGAGCTGGATTTACCTCTGGACAACAGGGTTCATAATGTTTTCCATGTTTTGCGCCTCAAGAAGGCGTTGGGTCAGCATGTTGTGCCATCTTCTACATTACCTCCTTTGGATAATGAGGGCGGATTAGAATTGGTCCCTGAGGCTATTTTGGATACCAGGGAGAGGCATTCGCAGCAGCGGATTGTTAGAGTTTCTGGTGAAGTGGCATGGACTTCTTGATGAGGATGCCACTTGGGAGACTGAGGATATTCTTTAGCACCCCGGATTGCGATTGCTTGGGGACAAGCAATCTTGGGGAGGGAGGACTGTAATGTCCCCATTTTAGCAGGTTCCTACAGTTGAGCATGGTCAGTTCATCATCGCGACCCTCATGAGCTGACAGTGTGTTTTGAGGGTCTCTATGACGGATTTACTATTTTTAATAAGTCTTTTTTGGGCAGTGGCTATTTTTAGCAGGTCAGTGAAGGCGGTTCTGAGGTGTGAGCAGTTGGATGCATTTTAGAGCATTTAATGTGGTTTAATGATATATAAGTTGTTTATTAAGTTGAACTTAATAAATAACTTATCTTTATGTTCTAATTTTGAATTGTGAACGAGAAGCCTCTTTAATGAAAGGTGTGTGGAAGAAGCTAGACTCTTTTAATGCTTTTATAAGAGCTTTGAACTGAATCTCGAAATTTATTCTTGGATATTGATTTTTTTAATTGAAGTTGTAAGAGAAATAACCTGGTTGGGGTTTGGAGGACTGATTCCTCAATTCGCAATTTGAATCATTACAAGTTAATGGTGAATTTTGTTATTATCATTCTGAAACAATACAAATTCTGATTCTGGAATTACAATTCAGTGCTGATGTATACTGGAATTGTGATATGATTTCTTCTGCCAGTTATTTACAATTATTCTTCAGGGCTCGATTTATCTACAAGCTGAGGCTCTCGAAGTTTGTTTGAAGAAATTGGTGTGTCTTTCCTTGCTGGCTTTCGAAAGCAATCTGGTGTGAAGGATTTACGATTATTGAGAAACAACAATTGTTTCCCTGCTGCGTTCAAAGGAGAGGGTCTGCATTTTTTATGCAAAGTAAATCACATCATTATGTGAGTGTTGTGTGTGATTTCTAGAAGGGTACGTGGAGTCAAGGAGGCTGCGTTAGCTTTTTCCCAGCCTGCATGACTCAATACTGAAGCCATCCCTTCCTTTATGGCTGACGTTTAGCATCCAGCCAGGTCACGTGAGTCTTCAGGAAGCTGTGTTTGTCTACAAGGTGGCGGCTGTCTATTACTACGGGCTATGACAAATGTTTGGAGAATGTTTCAAATCTGCAAGCACAAGTGACTGCTAGGAGGATATTCATCTCCAAGTTTTTGGTTACATTTATTTACCAGGTGCTCAAAAATATATTGAAATTCATACTTTAATTTAAAGCTTGCAAATTCTCCTGGATAAATTGAAGTTGTCCGTTTTGGTGATAATTGGATTGTTTAAATTGATGTTATTGTATTCTGAGAATAAATTTTAAAAAAAGAAATAAAACTATTTGTGGAAGTCCAAAAGTGCAGACTATTTCAAAGGATTGTATTACCTTCAACAAAGAGCCACTCAGGCTCTTTACAGACCGTCAATTTAATGACATCTAACACTTAGTTGTTGCTTTACAAGATGTATCTATACAAGCAACTTATAGACCGTCAATTTAATGACATCTAACACTTAGTTGTTGCTTTACAAGATATATTTATGCAAACAACTCATAGACCGTCAACTTAATGACATCTAACACTTAGTTGTTGCAGTAATTTATCATGATCTGTTTCAACATTATAAATAATGTATATCATAATTTAAGTTATTGTAAGATTGTCACCTTCCAATAACTTTTGCAAATACAAGTGATAATCATTTGGAAGTCGTCACTTCCTTATGATGTACACAGGAGGTAGGCCCATTGAAGTCATATAGTCACACACATATGAACTTACGAACTCCCTCTGAATATCAATCATCTGATCTCCTCATTAATGATGCTTTTGATGGAGCATCAGACTCCATTTGAATCTGACGTCAATGTTCCTTTTCCTGCAAGAGAATCCTCAGAAAAGATCAAGGTAAATAGTTCATAAAATGATTTTATTTAGATTTATACAATAAATATAGTACAGTAATTTGGTATTTACTTTGAAGTGTTCTACATTAGTGAAAATGATAGAACTCCCTCTTAATCTAATATTTCACAAGTATTAGAGTACAAATTTCTCTGTGCAGACTTTGGCAAAAGATGCTTGATGTTTGAGTCTATCTAGGCATTTTGCTGCTGAGTGACCAAATTTATCACATCTAAAGCATTGCATTTTAGAGTAGTCCATTTATTTTCTTTTCCCTTTGAATTTTTGTTTCTTCCTTTTATCAACTTGAGTTGTGAGAACCTAAATATCTTCATTAGAAGGTCTTTCACTAATTCCTCTAGATATTAGATTACACTCTTCTTGAATGCAGTTAGCTTTTAGTCGATCAAATTTGGGAAGTTTGGAGCGAGCACTTATTCCTTGTCTGAAGTTTTCCCAAGACTTAGGAAGTCCATTTAAAATCACCATAGTTAATTCTTTACTATCATAGATGTGACCAATTGTTGATAATTGGTTTCTTAATTCTATTATCCTCATAAAATATGAGGTGATAGTCTCTCCCTTTCTCATTTTAATATTGCAGAGTTGATTTTTAAGATTAAGAATCCTGCTAGTGTTATTGATCTCATACATGTTTTCTAGGGCTTTGAACATTTCATATGCAAAGTCTAATTTTGTTATAATAGGTAGTAGATAATCTTTCACTCCATCTACCAATAGTTCCATTGCTCTGGCATTTTCCTTTTCCCATTTGCTCTTCTCGTTATTCTCAATAGATTGAGGAGGACTTTGAACAATAGTCCTTAACTCATTCTTTGTTAGTATAAGAATCATTCGTAGTTTCCAAGATTCAAAATTTGAAGCACCTTCAAATCTATCTTCGAGTCTGATTCCGTTCACCATTTTGTGAATGCAAGTCTTCCAAGAGAATATAAATGTATAAAGAATTATGATCTTGATCTCCCTTCAAATTAATCGGATCTTCCTTCAAGCAGTTAGACTTTTAACAAAGGAACTTGGCTCTGATACCATGTTAAATTTGAGTAGATTATGTGATCGTTTTAATTCTTTCAAAATATTCTAATTTATATATATGACTTCTCAAATTATCATACAATGATATATCTATCATATATATAAATATCAATGAAATTTGTTGCACAAAGTATAATATATTAGTTAAAGGTGACTACACCAAATATTAATATATTAAATATGAAGTGGTTGTCGCTGGATATTGACTTATCCTTTTATGCGACTTTACTAATTTGCCGTTTTCTATGTTTTTATCTTATCGTTGCAGTATCATATATATATAGTATGTCCACCAAGGAGACATGTCCACGGGTGGACGTGACTTCACTCCCGTGGAGTCATGTCCCCTCGTGGACATGCCTCCATGCGGGGACTCTATCTTACATGCGGTGCCTCTCACATACTTCGTTTACACCGTTGACAAGGTACTTGTAACATTTAATATTTTAATATGTTTGTTAAATATATATATATATAACATAATCAATAAAATAAATTTATATTTCATAAATATAAATATTTATATTAAATAATAATAAAACATTTATATTTCATAATTAATGAATAATTATAATTATATATTACTCTTAATAGTAGTTATCCGACTAAAGCTATAATTCATTAACAATTTACCTTCACAACTTCAATGAATCTCTCACTTCTCTCTTGCATGATGGGCAAAAATGCTACAAGGCTAAGGATCTTCTCTAGGAGCTAGGCGGGAATTGCCATTGTGAGAGGATTTTATCCTCATGAGAGGGCGGGTTCTGCCCTCTCTTGAGGAATCATCTCATCTTCTCAAACTTATTCCACCTCCATGTTCAGATCGGTATTAGCTTTAGTCTTCACCCTGCCTTCATACTTAGACAATTTGAGATCTCAAAACTCCATTCCCACCATGGCAGAATCTTACATGGTCTGAGGAGGATTTCAGATTCATCTCCACATTTTCAAACTCGTTTCTCATTCCTTACCTCAAAAGCACCCCATCACCCACAAGTTGCATTGTCTAAGTCTACTAAAGGGCGGAAATATTCAGTTAGAGATGATAGAATCCTCAAGGCGGGCCATTTTCCGCCATATTCCAACTTATTTTCCTTGGCGAGTCACTCAAACACTTCTTGCTAATGGCCTATCTTGCATCTCGGAAGGGATTGTGACATGTCTAGGCCTTTCAAGCTCAAGGTGGAGACTAGGGTGTAAGGAGGATTTTCTTTCTTTATGTTCCATATGACTTCAAAAGCCCACCTATGTGCCCCTTGAGTTCAACTTGCAACTTTCTCACGCAGAGATAATCTTGCCTTCCTGTCAAGACCAACCTTTAAGCCTAAGTGGGGGGGGGGGGGGGGAATTTTCAATGTGAAGAGGATTTTATCCTCAAGGGCAGGCGGAATCTTGACAGCAAGGTAAGTTTATATCTGCATGACCTCATACAGCCCGTCACCCCCATCCCTAATGAATTTAACCTTATCAAGCTCAAACTTATGCTCAAGGTTCTAGCTGACTTCATGCTTTCTCTCATCAAACTCCCCCTAAGGCTTTGGAGACTCAAAATTGTTGCTAACTAAGACCCTAAAGACCATCTAAACATTCTAGCAAAGCAAAAAATGAAGGGTCCCCACTTACAATGGGGCGATGGTGTGAAAACCTCACAACAGGTGCATACTTGACTTGAGCAGGCAAATGCTGAATGTAGCTGCTTACAGTATCTTCTGCTGGAACATCTGCATCATCAATTTGAACTTGTTCCTTTTCATTTTTTCATAAATTTCTAATTTGTACTTGTGTTGTGAGGTTTTCACACCATCGCCCCAAAGAATTTGGGGACCCCCATTTTTTTTTGAGCAAGCCTCGACAATTTTTCTAGATCCGGGTATTTGGGTGCCTTAGCGAATTTCTGGGCGATCCAGAGGTTTTGAAATGAAAATTTTACACCTAGGATGTTTTTAAAGTGCCTGGGGGGGTATAGCTTGTTTTCACCTTGTGTGAAACATTGATTTTCCTAAACAGTTGATTTTGTCTTTAGGCCAAACGAAATTCAATAGGAATATTTTATTTCGATTGTTAGAAAAATATCTGGCAGGGCAAATTTGCAAAATTTTCAGACTAAGATGAATTTTGAAAATTGATGAAATTGAAGTACTCGAGATTTTCAAAATTTAATTGTGAAATTGGATATTTTTGGGAAAATCTTGTAAATTTTTTTTGGTGGAGAAAAATGGAAATTAAAGAATAAATTTAAAGTTGCCAATTAGAGATAATAAATTGCAAAAATAAAAAAGGATAAAATTGCCAAATGGAAATTAAATTGCAAAATGATTTTTGGGTTGCAAAATAATAAAAAATTAATTTTGGTTGTCATGATTAAATGCATTAAAATCATTTTTTTTGGGCTAAGTGTTTGAAATTTAGAAATTTAAATTGGGCCCCTTTGTGTGTTAAATTCAACGTATTTTAAGGCCTAGGAGGTGTGAAATTCAAGGCAAGTTATTGGGTCCACAATGGGGAGGGTTTAAAGCTATATTGGAGGCCTAAATGACCTTTTTTCAAAATTTCAATTTTAGAGCCTATGATAATTTCGGATTTGGCTAATTTAAACCGATAATTTTGCACTAGGTTGACCCAATTTTAAATTAAAATAAAATCCCCTAGGGCTGGGCAATTTATTTCATTTAATTCATGTTTAATTTGGCAATTTTAATTTTTTTGTTTTTCCCCCCTCCTACAAAGTCGGCCTTGCTTTTTTGGAGGCAAAATTTGGTATATAAGGGGAGCTCTCCCCCACTTCATTTCACCATCTCATTCACTTCTCTCCTTTTCTCTTGGCAGCAAAAAGCAGTCCAAAAAAGCAGATCCGAAAAGCAAATTCGAAAATTGGAGAGTTTGATGAAGAGAAGAAGCTTGAGTTGAGGCAAATCAAATTTGTAATAGAAGAATTTATTGATAGAAGATTCATAGCAATCAAATTTTGAGAGTGAATTGGAGAAGGGGAGATTTTCTTGTGGAGATAGAAGATTTTGAAGATCAAGCCAAGGCAATTGCATTAAGAAGGATTCCTAGCTTTGTACTTGGGTGAGTGGCCTATCTTTTCCTCTCTCTTTAATTGCTTTCATTTCATTGGTGCTAATTTAGGTGTTGAAAATTAATTTCAAGAGTAGAGTTAGGTGTTTGGTTAGTAGGTTGATTACTCAATTGTCTTGATTGGCTTTTTTCCCTCAAGTTCTCGCTTGCATTTCATCATTTCATTTCATCTTAAGCAAAGATTTGGAGTGATAAGTGTAGCCCATCTTAAGGTAACGGCGGGGAGTGATAAGTGTAGTATTCCACCCTTAGGGAGAAGATTGGAGTGATAAGTGTAGTCCATCTTAAGGCAAAGGCGGGGAGTGATAAGTGTAGTTTGCATCATTGCATTTCATCTTAGGAGGAAGATTTGGAGTGATAAGTGCAGCCCATCTTAAGGTAACGGCGGGGAGTGATAAGTGTAGTATTCCACCCCTAGGCGAAGATTGGAGTGATAAGTGTAGTTTCACCAGCATTGTAGAAAAGGCGGGGAGTGATAAGTGTTTAGGATGGCTGATGTTAATGCAAGCGAGCGACCCAAAGGAATTAATGCTGAAATAGGAGACAAAGAAGTCATGATACCCAATTCCAACTTCCGCTCAAAATTGAAATACGTTGGAGACACCAACATTGGTACCTTTAATATGATTCAATTAAGAGAGAGGTTGAGAGACAGCTAGTCCCCTGTGGCAAAGAGGATCAAATAGTATGGATTTGTGCAAGGAAGTGTTCAGTCTACCCCAGCAGCAGATATGATACAGCAGAATTGGTTACACCAAGTCATCAGGGCTCACCCGATCAGATCAGCAAGTCAGAGTGCAGCAGCTTCATTGTGCTTCTCAGTCGGATCCCAGGCTCTACAAAAGGTACACAGTTTGATCCTTGGATGTTTATTTTATTGAAGGCATTGAAAATGGTAAAGAAAGATTGATTGGATTAGGATCACTAGCATGAATTTAGAGTTGCAACTTAGATAGTACAAAGTCAGAGGCAAGTCTACATGGGGTCCTACTTCTTCAATTCGGGTGCAAGACTACTAGTGATGCTTTGCCAGTCGAACCAAATCTAATCTTGGGGAGATACATTGCACCACTATGGTTGAGGCAAGTACTTATGCCAAAAGGGCAAGGTTGTGGCAGTTCGAACAGTTGAAGGCAGTCAAGGGTTAACCAAGGAGGAAAGCATTGTGGAAGCAGTTGATGAACTCAGTGATGGGTGGATTGTGGAACAATCAAGGAGATATGGTGAGGGCAGATGCCCCAAAACCCAAGGTTATTGAAACAAAGAGGTGCAAGCAGATTAAATCCAAATAGGAAGGTTAAAAATGGCAAAGTATTGAAGTAAGGAGGAAAGTGATTGAAAGGTTGAGGGAGGTCAAGTTTGATTTCAAAGTGGTGGCTAAGAGCAAGGCTCTTAAATTGCACAAGGTTCACATCCAGGCAAGCCACCAAGGTCAAGGCAAGATTACCCCAAGTGCATGGAGACCTCACCCTTTTGAGGTCAAGACATCAAGTGCAAGCAAGTTCAAGTGGTGATGAGAAAGTTTCTAAGGACAAGCTCAAGCATCCAAGGCTTCATCTCATCTCAAGGATTAATGAACTTTATAAGACAAGGTTGATGAGGTGGCAATTTCATGTGCATGCAATCAAATCATGCCAAGTGTCCTATGTTCTCATTGGTTGACAGATTATTGTAATTTTCTCATTGGCCCACAAAGTTGGTGCCCTCATGTAATTGGTTGAAATATGGTAACCCTAATTAGGGTTTGTAAGGTTTAATCTTGGCCCTTGATTTTGCCTCTTAATCTTGGCCACTCGTTGTAATTTTGAGCCTCTATATAAGGCCATTTGTACTCATTTGTAAGAGAGTTATGTTGGAAAATTGTTGCCAAAATACTATCAAAATTGTTCTCTATTCATTGTTGTAGTTTGCATGGTGGATATACATGATCATTTTGGTGTATTGCATGTTTCTTCTCATCTCTCAAATTAGAGTAGAATTTCATTTCAAAGTTGTTAAAGTAAGGATAGAAGTAGATGGTTAGTTGTAATGGTGATGTTGGTGAATGTTTGATGAGGATCTATATACTAGGCCACTAGCACCTTGGCGGCTTGTCAAGGAGCCTTGTGTGGTAATCTAGTCAATTGCTCCCAAGTTCTACTTGCATTTTATCTTTCTGCTTGTACTTCAAGTTGGGTTGGAAGATAGGTGTTAGTGTGAAAATCCTAAGAGTAACCCTTAGACTCATCACACCGATGGAAGTAGAGCCGCTGGTAAGCTTTCATTTGGTTTGATCCCCGTCCATTTGCCAATCTTTCCATTCTATAGGAGTAGTAGTAAAGCAGTCAATAGCTTAGTAGTTGAAGTTTAGAAGTTGAAGTTTGAAAAGTTTGAAGAGCAAAGTTGGAAGTGATATAAATAGAAAATCATTTGAGAATGTTTGAAAAGCAAAGCACCACCAAGTTTCTTGGAATGAACAACGTAAGCCCGCCGAAGTGATTACCAGCAAATCACATCATTTTAACTGAGTTAGTATCCACAGGTGTAAGGAACCTTGGAGTATCTTATATACTTTTCAAGAGAGGGTTGAGTGTTTGATACGCTGTATCAAGTATTTCAATTGCTTTGATCCCCGTCCATTTGCCAATCTTTCCATTCTATAGGAGTAGTAGTAAAGCAGTCAATAGTTTAGTAGTGAGAGTTTTGAAGAGCAAAGTTCGAAGTGACATAAAAGAAGAAAGACATTGAGTATACATTGCAAAGCTAAATCTCATCATAGCAAGAATTTGACATCCCTAAATGAACAACATAAGCCCGCCGAAGTGATTACCAGCAAATCACATTTATATAACTGAGTTAGTATCCACAGGTGTAAGGAACCTTGGAGTATCCCTATATACTTTTCAAGAGAGGGTTGAGTGTTTGGTACGCCGTATCAAGTCATTCAATTGCTATATGTTATGTAGTGGTACAAAACTGACATCAACAACTTGTTGATGTGAGTTTTGTACCACTACATAACATATAGCAATTGAAATACTTGATACGGCGTACCAAACACTCAACCCTCTCTTGAAAAGTATATAGGAATACTCCAAGGTTCCTTACACCTGTGGATACTAACTCAGTTATATAAATGTGATTTGCTGGTAATCACTTCGGTGGGCTTACGTTGTTCTTTCGAGGATGTCAAATTCTTGATGATGATGATAACTTTCTTCTTTTATATCATTTCCAACTTTTGCTCATCAAACTAATTTATCACTTCTAGCTTTGTTTTTTAAACTTTCGAACTTCAACTACTGAACTACTGATTGCTTTACTACTACTCCTATGGAATGGAAAGATTGGCAAATGGACAGGGATCAAACCAAATGAAAGCTTGCCAGCGGCGCTACTTCCATCGGTGCGATGATTCTAAGGGAAACTCTTAAGATTTTCACACTAACACCTATCTTCCAACCCAACTTGAAGTACAAGCGGAAAGATGAAATGCAAGTAGAACTTGGGGGCAATTGGACTAGATTACCACACAAGGCTTCCTAACAAGCCGCTAGGATGCTAGTGGCCTAGTATATAGATCCCTATCAAACATTTACCAATATCACCATACAACTAACCATTTACTTCTTACTCTAACAACATGAAATGAAATCCTACTTTAATTTGAGAGATGAGAAGAAACATGCAATACACCAAAATGATCATGTATATCCACCATGCAAACCACAACAATGAATAGAGAACAATTTTGATAGTATTTTGGCAACAATTCTTCAACATAACTCCCTTTTACAAATGAGAACAAATGGCCTTATATAGAGGCTCAAAATTACAATGAGTGGCCAAGATTAAGAGGCAAAATCAAGGGCCAAGATTAAACCTTACAAACCCTAATTAGGGTTACCATCTTTCAACCAATTACATGAGGGTACCAACTTTGTGGGCCAATGAGAAAATTACAATAATCTGTCAACCAATGAGAACATAGGACACTTGGCATGATTTGATTGCATGCACATGAAATTGCCACCTCATCAACCTTGTCTTATAAAGTTCATTAATCCTTGAGATGAGATGAAGCTTTGGATGCTTGAGCTTGTCCTTAGAAATTTTCTCACCGCCACTTGAACTTGTTTGTACTTGATGTCCTGACCTCGAAAGGGTGAGGTCTCCATGCACTTGGGGTAATCTTGCCTTAACCTTGGTGGCTTGCCTGGATGTGAACCTTGTGCAATTTAAGAGCTTTGCTCTTAGCCACCGCCTTGAAATCAAACTTGACCTTTCAAAATCTTTCACCTCGCTTTCCTCCTTACTTCAATACTTTGCCATTTTTAACCTTCCTATTTGGATTTGATAAGCATGCATGCATCTTTGTTTCAATAACCTTGGGTTTTGGGGGACCTGCCCTCACCATATCTCCTTGATTGTTCCACAATCCACCCATCATTGAGTTCATCAACTGCTTTCATCAATGCTTTCCTCCTTGGTTAACCCTTGACTGCCTTCAACTGTTCGAACTGCCACAACCTTGCCCTTTTGGCATAAGTACTTGCCTCAACCATAGTGGTGCAATGCATCTCCCCAAGATTAGATTTGGTTCGACTGGCAAAGCATCACTAGTAGTCTTGCACCCGAATTGAAGAAGTAGGACCCCATGTAGATTTGCCCCCGATTTTGCACTATCCTAAGTTGCAACTCTAAATTCATGCTAATGATCCTAATCCAATCAATTTTCCTTAACCATTCTCAATCTCTTCAATAAAATAAAACATCCAAGGATCAAATTGTGTACCTTTAGCATAGCTTGGGATCCGACTGAGAAGCACGATGAGGTCGCTGCACTCTGATTTGTTGTATCCTGCTTGCTGCTAGGGTAGACTAAACAATTCCTTGCACAAATCCATACTGATTGATCTTCTTTGCCACAGGGGACTAGCTGTCTCTCAACCTCTCTCTTAATTGAATCATATCAAAGGTGCCAATGTTGGTGTCTCCAACGTATTTCAATTTTGAGCGGAAGTTGGAATTGGGTATCATGACTTCCTTGTCTCCTATTTCAGCATTAATTCCTTTGGGTCGCTTGCTTGCATTGGCATCATTCATCCTAAACACTTATCACTCCCTGCCTTTTCTACAATGAAGGTGGAACTACACTTATCACTCCAAACTTCACCTATAAGATGGAATACTACACTTATCACTCCCCGCCATTACCTTAAGATGGACTACACTTATCACTCCAATCTTCTTCCTACAATGATGAAATGCAATGATGCAAACTACACTTATCACTCCCCGCCTTTGCCTAAAGATGGACTACACTTATCACTCCAATCTTCTCCCTAGAGGTGGAATACTACACTTATCACTCCCCGTCGTTACCTTAAGATGGACTACACTTATCACTCCAATTCTCCTTCCTACAATGATGAAATGCAATGATGGAATGCAAGCAAGAACTTGAGGGAAAAAAGTCAATCAAGACAATCGAGTAATCAACCTACTAACCAAACACCTAACTCTACTCTTGAAATTAATTTTCAACACCTAAACTAGCACCAATGAAATGAAAGCAATTAAAGAAAGAGGAAAAGATAGGCCAGTCACCCAAGTACAAAGCTAGGAATCCCTTGTCTATGCAATTGCCTTGGCTTGATTTCCAAAAATCTTCTCTATCTCCACAAGTCTGAAAATACAGCCCCCAAATAGATCAAATCTTCCCTTCAATTGCCTCTCAAAATCTTGCAATGAGGCCTTAAGCAATTAACTCCATCTTCTAGCAGATCTGGAAATGATATGCCAACTTGCCAAACCTCTAAACCTCAAATTCTGGAAAATGAGATCACAACCACTGATTTTCGGATCTGCAATAATTCTGACAAAAATGCCCTTAGAATTTCGATTTTGGGATGCTAAAATGGATGGAAAGTGGTCCTCAAATCACTCACAATAAATCTCTGCTCCTTCAATAAAATTACTGATTCTAGGGCCTGGAACTGCCCTCAAACACCTCCACCATTCAGACTCGCAATATTCAGATTTTCGGATCTGGGAAAAAATTGCTAAAATAATGCCTTGAAAAATTGAATTTAGAGGGGAGAATATGTGGAAGAAGACCCTCAAAGTGTACACAATAAATCTGCTCCTCTTTCCCCTTAGAAATACTGATTTTAGGGTCCTTTGTTTGCCCTTCAAACACCCTCAAACTGCCCAGGTCTGCTGCCTTAACCAAGTCGCCACCCTTAAACTCCAGGTCGCTGCCAAAGAATGACTGCTTATGCTTGAAAATGACTGCCAAAAATTGATGAAATCCGCTGAATACTATCTTTGATTTTCGCTCCTAGAAATGCAGAGAGAAATCGAATTTGAATGTGAGTTGAAATGGAGAGGTGGGGGCCTCCTAAATACCACACGCTGGGCCCTGATTCAAGGGCCGACCAGGCCTACAAATTCAAAAAAAACAATAAATTAAAACCTTTTAGGGGGCCGACTTTGGCTGGAAAGCCAATAAATTTCGAAATTTTTAAAAAAAAACTTTTTAAATCAGCTTCGAAATTTGCTAAAGGGCAGGGATATTTATTAATAAGTAATTAAGCTTCGATTTTTTAAACACAATACCCCAAATTTAATTGAAATGGCCCAATGAAACTTCGAAAATGCCAAAAATGATCTTAGGAAATTGAAATAAGGCAATGTAGTTTCCAGATTTATCACTTTGATTGTCCAAGACAGCCATTTAGAAAATCGAAAATTATCTTTACCATTTGCAAATTGATTTAAATTCATTGTGCTTGCATTGCCCAAAAATTTGAAATCCAAGACATAGGAATTTTGAAAATGGTTATACAATCTCATACTTTAACAATTTATCAAATTTGGCACAAGGAAGAAAATCGAAAATCCATGCCCCAATTACCATTTTGCAAATTGATTTCAATGTAATTAAATTGCCCAATGAAATTTTAAAATTTAATGCATGAGGGTTTCGAAAATAAATACAGAGATCTCAGATTTAACAATTTATTTATCCAATTAGCAACCAAAAAAAAATCAAAAACTCCATTCATTAGACATTGCCTTGAGAAAATTAATTTCCTCAATTGCCCAAAAGTTTCGAAATTACAAGCATTAAAATTTTGAAAATAATAGTGAATCTCAGATTTAACTTGCTTGCCAAAATGAAGACAATAATCAGATATTCAGTTTGTTTGTTTTTTTAAATCACAAGGCAATCAAAAATCAAACTTAAATTCCAAAGGCAAGGCAAAATTGTCTTTGAATCATATCATCATTTTGCAATTGAAACCACATCGCCACTCAAAAATATCAAGCCATGTTTATCATTCATCTTCAAAATTCGAAACCACAACAAGCCATGAATGCAAGGCAAACCATCAATTCCATCGGGATCCACGAATTGTGCTCAAGATATTCGTTCAAACCAGCAGGTAAGACAAGGTTAGAAATTTTTTAACCGGGGGTCCCCAAGAATTGGGGCAATGTGTGAAACCTCACAACAGTACTCTATTGTAAAAGTCTCGATTTTGTATATTAAAGTGTATAAGAAAAAAAATATGTACCTGAAACTTCCTTACAAGTTCCTTTGCATGCAAAATGTTGGCAAGCTTTGACTGTCCATATGCTACGAATGAATAGTACCTGTAATTGAAATACATGTCTCTCCAATTCACGAAATAATAGCAGTAGAAAATGAATAATGTAGCATCCCATTCATGAGTTTGTAGTATGTACAAATGCATTATAACTATGCAATTATTTTTAATACACAAGAACGAAGTTCCTTTGAATACACACAAAGTTTGAAATTAAAGAGAAGAAATTAGTTTCTATGGCCGTGGACCTATAATTTTCTTATGCAGCTTATCTACAATTACCTTTTTTAATACACGAGAAAGAAAGTCCTTTGCATGCAAACAAATCTTGAAATTAAAGAGAAATGGGCATTCTATAACAGCGGATACATAATTTCTTATGCAGCTCCTCCCTTATTGCTTACCCTGATTTGTCATTTATCTTATCAAAACGGATGCCTTCAGAATAAGTAACCTTATGCCCTTCTGAAGTAACATTAACAACTCTCCCTTCAATGCCTGTTTCACGAGCAGTAGCTTTCATATTCTCCAATAAAAGATTTGTCAGAAGAAAATGACCTGCAAACAAGTGTTGTGAAACGGGTGCTTCAATTATATCACATGTTGTCACACATGACAACTTTTAGCAATCGGAAAAATTTTGAAATAAATCTAAAAAGCACAAAATGTTCACACATAAAACCTGTTGTTTTGAAATCCAAAGTCCTATTTACCTCTCAAACTTTTACATGCATGTTTGAGTAAGATGGAACGTATCTTTACAATCAGAAAGCATGCCTATTTATCAAGGAATCAATCTAATAAAAGAATATAAACATGAAAATGATATGTTTCAACTTTCACATTACAAAATACACACATACTAGATAAGTTAAATTACTTTTGTACTCCAAGAAAATGTTTTTTTACTGATAAGCATCTCTTCAAAGTCACATATACTTCAACAAATTTGCATTAGACTGATAGAATATTTGGTATGTTATACTTAAAATTAGACCTCAGCCATCATGGTGAAATACTAGGAACTATCTACTTACCATCAGAATGCATGTAAAAACTAAAAACTAAAACAAAAAATGTTAAATAGAGGCGCTGCTGGACATATAGTGCAAGATTGAAATGCAATTTACAAAACATCAGTTCCCGTAGAAAAAAATGTTATTTGAATAACTGTGAACCCATAAACCATATTCAACAGCTCAACAATTTTGCAGACATTAGACAAACCATCACAGCCCCCTGCAATCTGCAATCCAAGCTCTATCAAATTGGATTCTCAACCCTATAAAATTCTCATTTAGATAGGGATTACATTTATGATTTTTGCAATCTAAGGGGTATACATGACTTACCAATATGATTTGTAGCAAACTGCATTTCTATGCCATCTTGAGAAAGCTGAAAAGGACATGCCAGTACTCCTGCATTATTTCTTCATAGCAAAAGAAAGAAAAAATTCATTTTTAATGTTGAAAGTTGAAACTAAGAAGTTCTCCCCATAATTCTAAATCCACACCCTCCCTCAAAATCATATGAACTATTAGAAATGGTATTAGGAAAAGTCGAGTAATCAAAGAACAAATTTACTAGGCAAACAGAAGACATGAGAAAAGCTTACACTAAAATATTCACAGGAAGATTCAAAGATTTGAAGTTGGAAACAAAATTTCGAACCGATGAGATTGAGCTAAGATCTAGCTCCAGAACATCCACTTTAGTATTGCCAGTTTCCTTGATAATAGATTCTTTAACAATATTACCGGCATCAACATTCCTGACTGCCAAAACCACATGAGCACCTCGTAGTGCAAGAACACGAGCTGTCTCAGTGCCAATTCCACTTGAAGCACCTGCAAAGACAATGTCAGATGTTGAAACTTAATTTAAATAATGAGGGGAATCCAAACTTCAAACATCTTTATTTTCACATTTAATAGAATCAGGTTAATAATCCAATAAAATATCAATAAGATTTTTTGCATCTAGCCAATTTTACATTTACTCGGTAATATTATGGATTATTACAACTTTTCCCAAGAGAAGGCAAACCTTATGGGCAAATATCTTTAGCATGTACCTTATGTTTAAGAGAAAAAAATATTGCAAGCAACACCACCGGGGCAACAAATTTAGAAAGTTATCTCAGAGCAGAGTTTAACTATATAACACAGCATTCCATGGATGAGGATGGCAGGGTAAGGTGGGACACGTTTTGGGATGGAAAACAGTAATCCAGGGGGCTGTTTCTTGGGGATGGCAGAGGATGGCAGTGTGTGAGCACGCACACACAGCAATGTTTAACTATGTTCCACAGCATTTTAGGAACAGGCATAGCAGAGGAAGGCGGGAAACATTTTAGGGATGGGAAATGGAAGTCCAGGGGGGCAGTTATTTGGGATGGCAGAGGATGGCAGTGCGTGTGTGGTGCAACATACCTACATACATATGTGTGCATTACATATATATATATATATATATAGATAAAGAGAGAGAGAGAGAGAGAGAGCACATTTGTTTATGCTAATTAGTCTATTTCCCACTCAAACATATCCTTGTACATATAATTAGAGGCATTTGGAGACTCTCGGCAGCTTTAGTCCTATACTCTCTATTAATTTCTTCCTCCGTTTAAGTATGTTGAGAGGCACCAAAATTTGTGAAAATTATAGTAAGTGAAACAAGGATCTTTTTTGGGCTTGCATTTACATTTTATTAATTTTGTTCTTCACTCCCATTGTTTGGGTTCGAGCAGGTTATATTTGGGATCAGCAAGCTCATTATCAGAAATAATGCATTTATTAACTTGTGTGGGATTGACAATTTAATCACTTGAGAAGGACTTGATCCTTCCTATAGCAATGATATCCTAATTTGCAGAGATTGAGTTGCCTGTTATTCTTCCTTAAATGGTAAGGCTTTGGCTGGAGGTAATCTCATCAGTTTTGCTCAACTTTATTTGCAACAAGTTTCCAGCTTCTTTCCCAACCACACAAAAAGAGTTAGCACACTCTGTTTTCTGTAATGATGCCTCTTCTGAGATTAACCATCATATTTTAGTAAGTATGATTTCTTCTCTGTTTACCAGAACATTCTGACATTCTTTCTCACTTTTTTGGGACCAATCTTTTATTGGTTAAAAGTTTTCGTTCTCCAAATACTTAATATTTAATATGGAAAGCCATTTCAACTTTGCATTCTTCGTCTTCTGCAATATGTCGATAAAATTAATCATAATTATAAATTATCTATTCAAATGTGTCATGCATCAACTGAATAACACCAGGGTGTAACATGTTGTTTGGTTGCTACCATAGGTTGAAATTAGATAAAAAGGTGTTTGTTGGGAGGTAGCCCCTGACAGCAAAAATTATTGTGGCAAGAGGACAGAAGAAATGAACTAGCCATGGGTTCTATGTGCCAGCATGTTGTGAAATTCAATCAGATGACAGTAGCAAGTTAAAATGCTTTTAAGTCATCTGAGGCCCAATAACTCTACTCGTCTTTGACACGAGGTTTAGATAAGTTTCCATACACATAGACCCCACACTGCTTTTAAAATGTTTTCTTTTTCAATTTACAGTGTTTTTTTTTTCTTAAAAAGAGTGCAGACTGGATGATGTCATCAGGACATATCCCCTGTTTCCCCAGTGATAGGAGCGGCCAAGGGAGATCCTTTGTCATCCCATTGTCCTTGAGTGAGGAGTCACAGAAATGTAGGTTTGTCAACACTTGCAATTGTTGACAATCATTTTGTGTTGTCCTAGTTCTAACAAACAAATGCATTGCACGGAACTATCAACAATGGAAAGACAGACTTGCACGGAATGCGACGAACAAGTCACTCTCCAGATCAAGAGCCGCCTCCCTTCCCACCACCCTATGCTGACTCTGACAACACCAGGAAAAGAGAGGAAGGAAATTCTAAAACTCAAACACAGAAGGCATAAAAAGACCATGAGCCAAGAACAAAAAACACCCACTGCTTGATCAAAGCTTAGTAACTCATGATGCAAGAACCAACAGAGAAAACAGAAACATACTACAGCTAACAGTGAACAAAGACAAGGTTAGACCCACAAGTGTGTTTTCGTTGATAGTTGATCAGTTCACAGCTAAAGTATTGCATAGTTTTGTTGTGGATAGTTTGTAATGCCCCGCCAGGGAACCCAGGAGAAATTAACCTAAAACATGCTACTAAGTTTACAGAATAATTTTTTTTCTTAAGAATTTACAAACAATGATGAATAACAAAGCAGCAGCAATATCACATAAAGACAATACATACTCATAAGTATAAATCATTAACAGATTACAAGTCTCAAGGGTTCCTTGACGTAGAATTACGTAAATATAAATTAATCTATTAAATACAATAACCATTCAAATAAATTGCATCATCTCATTAAAAAATACCCAAATACAATTGAACCATAAGATATACATGATAACCCACATCCACTGCACAAGTCGCAGGGTATGTAAATATAATCTAAGTACAAGGTACAATATAATAAATGAAAGATAAGAGTAAGTCTTCAATGATAAACAAGAAGATACAATTGCTACAAGGATCATCCATTATTAGTACAAGGATGTCGGAATCTCAAATGGTAAAAGAATAACTATCACCCGACCACGTGGAACCAAAGGTCCACTCCCACCGTACTGAGGAGATAACAACAGATCTCACTCGAATAACAAACACCAAAAACCAACACAATACTATTGACTTGGTGGTCAGCACCTCTTTGGAGATTCGTGACATGGCTTAACCGCCTCCCGTGGATCGGGTTAAATCTTACATTTGTATCGGGCATTGATAGTTCGAGCTTTTGGTGCAACGGCAAATGATTCCAACAATTGGTATCAGAGCCTTGGGTCACGGGTTCGAGTCTCCCTTCAGTGGGTGCTAGAGGCTCAGTCGGTGCTGAGGGGGAGATTGTTGACTTGGTGGTCAGCACCTTCTTGCAGATTCGTGACATGGCTTAACCGCCTCCCGTGGATCGGTTTAAATCTGACATTTGTATCGAGCATTGATAGTTCGAGCTTTTGGTGCAATGGCAAATGATTCCAACAAATACAACACCTAGGCAAGGGATCCCGAAAGCTCTCTATCTCAAAAAGGTACAACACCAACTACAAAGATAAAACATACTCAACTAGAGACAACCAACACACGTAGGAAACCTAAGATGTATAAAGGGAAGTGTCATCACATGAGCCAACTCTAAGGTTATCCTAGTAGTCTCTCTAGACCCCAGTGCCCTAGTGACTCTATGCGATATTAGTAATCCTCTCATATGAACGAGATACCAACTATGTTATATCCAGTCCACGCAGGCGGCAAGCATCTTCCCACTCCCATCCTAGTCAAGATCTCAATCAAGTATTCAAGCATGGACAAGGCACACATTATCTTATTAATTCATTTTAAACTCTCAATGTATTTAAGTTATCACTTTACTAACTTGTAAAGGATACCCAGGTAGCCACTTCTGAGCTTCGGTGCCTCCAAAACAAGCCACTTCCCATCTATACACTCAAATAACCTACCCTAATGCTCCAACCAAAAATAACAAAGAGAAAAATGAACCAATACCACAAAAGCTTCTCATAAATCATAAATCGTGATAATCACCAAAGTAAAATAATGGAGCATAGTAGAAAACAACACATCCTATACAAGAATCAAATAGTCCATCTCAATATAGACATTACCAAAGATCATTCATCCCATAATGGATATCTTAATAAAAATAATAACAATCCAAATAGTCTTATATCACAAGACCAACGATAATCACAATATCAATGAATTTCATCTCCAAACATGAAATAACATAACCAATAAAGATAATCATCCAGAGCGTAGAACAATCATAGTAGATAACATAAGGTGACCAAGTAAATTAGACAATCATAATAACTGTCGTCACCTTTTTGGTCAAATGAAATAAAGATCGAGACACAATACAACATATGAGATCACTCATAGATATCACAAAAACATACATGATCCAATCGACACTTCAAAATGGTTATAAAGACTCTCTACATAAAATCAAAGATTAACAAAAAAAACACTTCAAAGCCTCTGGTATACAATTTCTAAAAGTCAACGTAATTTTCCCAAATAAACAACATCAAACAAGACAATAGAATATACCAAGTAGTCAAACCATAACACAAGTCTCAGTTGTTTAAGAACAGTCAATTTTATTTACTAAAGTCTAGTTTGACTTATTAAGAAAACGTTCATTTAAAATCTCATGCATATATACTTTTTAAATAGGTATTGAAATAAAATATCTATGCATATCAAAACACCATGTATTTAATAATAAAATAATGTTTTTAATTTTCCAAATACAAATATAAATGAAAACATTAATATTAAAACCTGCATGTAAAAAAATCAATTAATATTTATTTATTAATTAATTTTCTTTTTTTGAAATAAATAAATAAGAATAATAATAATAATTAAATAATAATAAATTTTTTTAAATCCAAAAATTAATAAATAATAATAATAATATTTTAATTTTTTTATTTGGGAAAATTACGTTGACTTTTAGAAATTGTATAGATGGGAAGCGGCTTGTTTTGGAGGCATCGGAGCCCAGAAGTGGCTACCTGGGTATCCTTTACAAGTTACTTAATAAAGTGATAACTTAAATACATTGAGAGTTTAAAATGAATTAATAAGATAATGTGTGCCTCACCCATGCCTGAGTACTTGATTGAGGTCTTGACTAAGATGGGAGTGGGAAGATGGTTGTCGCCTGCGTGGACTGGATATAGCATAGTTGGTACCTCGTCTGTATGAGAGGATTACTAATACCACAGAGTCACTAGAGCGTCGGGGTTTAGGACTACCAAGATAACCTTAGAGTTGGCTCATGTGATGCCACTTCCCTTTATACATCTTAGTTTTCCTACGTGTGTTGGTTGCCTCTAGTTGAGTATGTTTTATGTTTGCAGTTGGTGTTGTACCTTTTTGAGATAAAGAGCTTTTAGAATCCCTTGCCTAGGTGTTGTATTGTGTTGGTTTTTGGTGTTTGTTATCTGAGTGGGATCTATTGTTATCTCCTCAGCACTATGGGAGTAGACCTTTAGTTCCATGTGGTCGAGTAGTAGTGATTCTTTTACCATTTGAGATTCCAACATCCTTGTACCAATGTTGGATGATCCTTGTAGCAATTGTATCTTCTTGTTTATCATTGAAGACTTACTCTTATCTTTCATTTATTATATTGTACCTTGTACTTGGATTATATTTACATATCTTGTGACTTGTGCAGTGGATGTGAGTTATCATTTATACCTTATGGTTCAAACTTCAATTGTATTTGGGTATTCTTTTATGAGATGATGTAATTTATTTGAATGGTTTTTGTACTTAATAGATTAATTTATATTTACGTAATTCTACGTCAAGGAACCCTTGAGACTTGTAATCAGTTAATGATTTATACTTATGAGTATGTATTGTCTTTATATTATATTGCTTCCCCTTTGTTATTTATTATTGTTTGTAAATTCTTAAGAAAAAACATTATTCTGTAAACTTAGTAGCATGTTTTAGGTTAATTTCTCTTGGGTTCCCTGGCGGAGCATTACATAGTTAGAGTATGTCTCAATTCGCAGCTGGTTGGTGTTGGATTATGGATAGTTGAGTATGTCTTGATTAACATACAAAGTGATATTCTTGTGGATAGTTGGGTATGTCTTGATTTACATATGAACTGATGTTCTTGTGAATAGTTGAGTATGTCCTGATTAACATACGAAGTGATATTCTTGTGGATAGTTGAGTATGTCTTGATTGGCATATGAAGTGGTATTCTTGTGGATAGATGAGTATGTCTTAATTCATAGGAAAGTTATACTAATGAAAAAGTGGAGTATGTCGCAATTCACGAGCACTGTTGGACAATCAAGGCATCTTCTTGGACACGAGCGACTTGGATTGTTCAAAGGAGATTTTATAGCCACCTAGGACATCTACAAACAAGAGCAATTTGGGATGTTCTAGATGAACAAGGGGATTGGTGTAGGCACTTCTTTAGATTTCCAAATGGACTGCTGCAGTCAGTCCATGTAGTTTTTTCATTCTTTATTTTTGTTTTTTTGTTTTTTTATGTAAACTTCAGGGGGATGTTGGAAAATTAAGGTTTACATTTTGTCACAAAGTCACTAAGTGACTTGGTGTTAAATGTTTAATTATTTTTATGTCATTTGTTGGGAGTTAGTGTAATGACCCTCACTAGTAGGAACACCCCAAATCTGAACTATGGCAATTCGTCAAACAATTGGCATGCGCTGAAATGTTTTGCTTGTAATGATGTGTTTCAATGTGTTTATTGTTTTGGGCACCAAATGTTATTGAGATAACAATACCAATAAAGGAAAGTAATACAATAGAGTAATAATGAAATACACACTACTCGAATGGTCACTGATTATGACAACCAATGTAATTGCATCTATATCAACCCAGCTAACATTATATGATTCCAAATGACTGTTCTCAGACTGTGACAATAAATTTCAGATTACAATGCAATGACCCTTACAATATCATGACAATATGATCAATGCCTTGCTTGCATACTAACCCAATACCATATTATATAGCAATGTATGAGATCAATGGACTAATTATATAACTGTTGTAACTACTGTCATATGGTAACAATGACATAAACAGTCACACCTAACAGTGACTCCCAATGGTAATAGCAGATGTTAACAATATTGTATGAGACTAGTTCATATATGACTGATTACACTAACCAGATAATGCAAGAACAGTACTATTCAGACCTGACTGTTACATACGATTCTTATGCATAATTTTGACATTCAATACATCACACATTAACATGAAGTGCACCTGGAAATGATGCCTTAGTTGTTGACCAAATGCAGAGACCAATAGCCAATGACGTGGTGACAAATTGCTTCCCAAAATTGCCCCCAATCTGTAGTTATATGCAGCACTGTACTGGGCCGTACCAGGCCGTACAGGTACGGCTACTGTAGAAAAAAACAATGCCAAGTATTCCCTGCCGAAAATGTTGGGAAAAGGGGCGCCTAGGGTGTAGAAACCCTTCCACAAATGCATAAAAAATTATCCCAAGTAAATATGAAGTTATGAGCAAAACTTTGATTCCAAGGCCTGAGACTGAAAGTCTGAAAATGTGCCAAATTATCTTCAATCAATCACCCAAATGATTCACCAATGCAAGGGGTGAATTCCAAACCTTACTCCAACCACAAACAAACCCTTTCAAACAATTTCTCAATGAAGTACCAATGAGATGACTGAGTACCAACTCCAAACTTGCAACCCTTCAGTAGATATTTCGCTACCTCAGTTATGCCAATCCAAAGGAGTGATCGTTCCCAAAGATCGAATAGTATTTTGCAGACCACAAAGCTACAAATTGCTTCACAATGAAGAAGTAGAAGAAATCCCAAATCCAAGCATGTAGAAATGATAGCCCAAACCCTCTATTTATTTTTTTTCTTGAGAAGTTACTAAAACTTCTACAAACATCTAATTATAATGTACTTTATAATAAAATAACATTATAATAATAAAGTACATTTCTCAACTCAAAAATATAACAATGTAGGCCAAGATGTCTCATAACCGAATATAGGCCCAACTAGACTGAATGTAAGCTCGAACTGGATGTAGGCTCACTTCTGGACGTAGGCTCCACTACAACTGCATGTAGGCCTCAAACTAGATGTAGGCTTTGTCGAATGTAGGCTCTGTTAGCAATAAGCAATTAAATGATCCACACAATGACTCTCTCTCCAAACTATTTGCCTACGAGAGTCGATGATAAGCAACCCTGTTATGAAAGAACATGTCTATAAAAAGGGAACATGTCTATAAAAAGGGGACATGACAGTTAGTTTCCTATGAGGTAGTTTGGGGAAGTTGTACAGGAATACAATGCTTTATATTCCCTTAAATTACGAGCTTCCAAGATAATATCACTATAAATAAAAGCTTTTTCCCTGGTTTATAAAGCATCATATAATTAGCTTTAATTACCTTAAGCTTTACAGAATTAGGCTTTAACAAACTCAGAAATGGTGGCAAAGCTTTCTCAGAATAGTAAGAAGGGATAGGATCGTTAATCATGCTCGTGATCTAGAGGTGGAAAATCTTTAGCTGGGTTAAACTTCGTCGAATGGGCTAATAGAGCTTTAGTGGCTGAGGAGATTAATGGATGTTGATTGATTTTACGATCTCACGGGGGTCAAGGCTTGGCTAGATCAATCTCAGTTAAGCCGAGATGTCAGACTTTAAAGGCCACGGAAAGTTGTGGAACATTGATTTAAGCTCTACTCAAATTACACTATTTAGCATTGATCAGTGCATTAATCTTTGAGCGGAAGTCTGGGGTTTATCAATAGGTTCGTTAATGCTAGGTTATAGTATAGATCCAAAATAGAATAGAGTAAATACCTGTAACAATAGCTGTTAAGCCTGCGGCATTTATTCCTTCTGTAACTTCCTCGGCTGTTGAATAAAATGAAAACCCAGAGGGACCTGTCCTCCGAAGCCAATTCATTTTAACGGCTCAAATATTTCTGAGAATGCCTGCCGGCAATTCAAACAGTTTGTGCGTTTAAGATGCTGAAATGTTGATATCGTCGATGCACTACTGTAGAACTGTTTATTGAAATCATTATAAGAAAGACAAATAGTTGTCTCAATCAAAATCACTCATTCATTCATTCAAAGTGCTTACCTGATTTGGAATTTTGGAAACCCCCGGCCTGTTGTTAGGCATCGACGGTTGGAAGTGGTCGAGAGACCAATGACTACCATTGGGAGCTTCTTGGCCATCCATCCTTTACTTTATCAACTATCACATCCTCATTTCTTACACTGCGATATAGGTAAGGAAATTAAATGGTTTACCTACTCGGATACTCTCTAAGCACGCTTGGATAGAACATAGGAGACAATACATTTAATTGAGAGGGATTCCCAATGACGAAATCCATGTGAAGGCCTGGCCTGGGGTTCCCAAATGCATTTAATAGATTAGGTGTCTCATTAAATTGGATGGTTCACTGAGAATAAACATTCTTTGTGTGAGAACGCAAGTTCTACGTAAGGGGGGAAATGCATGTGAAGGCCTGGCCTGGGGTTCCCAAATGCATTTAATAGATTAGGTGTCTCATTAAATTGGATGGTTCACTGAGAATAAACATTCTTTGTGTGAGAACGCAAGTTCTACGTAAGGGGGGAAATGCGTTCAGAAAAAGGGGAGCTCATGGCGACAAGGGGGAGAACTCGAGCCAAGTAGAGGATTTCCTCTGTGATTTTTGGGATGGAAGCTTGAAGCTAGCCTTCTTCTTCTTTGTGATTTTAATGGTTCCAATTTTGAGACATTCTGTCAAACAGTTCATGTGCCTTGTTTGTGCTTCTATATTATGTGAAGGCCTGGCCTGGGGTTCCCAAATGCATTTAATAGATTAGGTGTCTCATTAAATTGGATGGTTCACTGAGAATAAACATTCTTTGTGTGAGAACGCAAGTTCTACGTAAGGGGGGAAATGCGTTCAGAAAAAGGGGAGCTCATGGCGACAAGGGGGAGAACTCGAGCCAAGTAGAGGATTTCCTCTGTGATTTTTGGGATGGAAGCTTGAAGCTAGCCTTCTTCTTCTTTGTGATTTTAATGGTTCCAATTTTGAGACATTCTGTCAAACAGTTCATGTGCCTTGTTTGTGCTTCTATATTTTAACACGCATGCCTTCTAGGACAGCTGCGTTAACCACATCTAATGTAATCTATCATGTAGAGTTTGTGATCCATCTATATGTGACTGCGATTTACTAATCCTATCTGCGAATCCATGATTGTGTTTGCCAAATTGTTTTGGTGGTAATGTTTGTAAAAAACACCCCAACTTCATTATGCATTGATGAATGTCCATACCTACGCTCCTATTTTATCGCAGACAGGGAATATGCGCCTTACTCTTGCCAATTACTCTTTCTTGAAAGTTTTTAAAACTTTTCCCATTTAGGGCTCGTTTGGTAGCGGGAATTAGGAAATGCTGCATTTGATCAAATGCTGGAAATGGTCAAATTATAGATTTGATAATCCAGTTTTTCATTTCCAGATTATAGTTTGTACCGTTTGGTTAACCCGGAATATGAGCGAAAAAATGTATTTCCTTCATTTGGTTCCACTTTTTTGAAATTGGAATTGGAATTTGAGTATGATTTTTATTTACTTTTTTGAATTGTTTTAATATAATAATTTACTTTTTATTAATTTATTTTTTTATTTTATTTAATTTTATAGAAAAAACCATAAATATTTATTTTGTTATTTTATTTTATTTTATATAGAAAATTAAAAATATTTTTTAATTTTTTTTAATAAGGTGAATATTTAATTTTGTTTAATTTTATATTCAAAATCATAACGAAGTCATAAACAGCAAAAAAGTTCATGAGTTTATCAAAATATGTCCAATGTATCTACTTGAAATTATAAAAAACTTCATGTATCTACAATAGCCATCTGTTAACTACATTTACGCATATGGTCCCAACAAAGTAGTGCACAAACTACACAAAGAAGGCATCGCAGAAACATGATTTCTGCTTTCGCCATTGAAGCAATCTTGGTGGCACTATCTGTCTCTCGAGCCTTGCACAAGTTGCAGTCATTTCCTACATCAAGTACAGATGTAGATGGGGTAGACGTAAATGTTGTTTGATCGACCCACCGTAAGTATTGACATCCACTATTGCCCTACAAAACCAAAACTACATCAATTCTTCCTAAAATGATTAGTTGTCACATTATTTATAAACATAAAATATAATTACATATCCGGACCTTTTTCCTATTTGGGCAACACCAAAATTGACGCCCAGGATTAGTTGTTGTGCGTGACGTCCTCAACATGCATGGCCCAACACCGCATTAACACATAGGCACATTCATCGAACTCATGGACACTATACTAATGACACTCAAAACAAAATGACAAACCAAAGACAACGATGCAATAAAAATCAATTACTAAGGAACTAATTATAATTGCAATAAAAAGAAACATGCTAATGTTCAACATGAGAATATTCAACGAGTTTGCTACTTTTATTTTCATTTTTACAATTCCTCTCATAACTTCTTCTCTGCTTAAAACAATCGGGAGTTCCCGGGAAAGATGAAATGTTGTAGGCTTATACCCCTTTTCGGGTCTGGGAGGATAGTGGTTTTGTGATCCACAACTTTGATTTCTCTTGAATCAAGTACTGCCTGCATGATCATCTGCAACTATTGTGCTTCTTGGTCTGGCCACTTCTTGCGCAACTAATTTCTTATCTGCTATCTTCGTTGCCCTGCATGCTTTGTCCTTTTTACATGTTGACTGGACTTGAATTGAGGGACATCGAAGCCGTTGATCTCTCACCGCTATATTGCCAAGCCTAAAAAGGGCATAGTACAGTACTATCATCTTACTCAGGTACTACAAATAGTTTGAAGCGGTGAAGAAGTAATGAGAGTTCATTCAAATACACTTCATAACATTTTAGAAACTCCGCATAATCAAATCTACTCTAACAATCCATGGTTGATTAAAGATACTTTCTATTTGAAACTGAAAGGATCTAATAACACATCTATACTCATACATAGAAGATGGGGAAGAACAAAATCCAACAACGAAATGGTGGTGTGAAGACACACCGTGCAAAGTTCCCATAATAAATGTAATACACCAAGGAGTAACATCAGAAATATGTGTAGTCATCAGAAATATAGATTGTAAGTTGAAATCATAAACAACATATGAGCGGTGAAGAAGTAATGAGAGTTCATTCAAATACACTTCATAACATTTTAGAAACTCCACATAATCAAATCTACTCTAATAATCCATGGTTGATTAAAGAGACTTTCTATTTGAAACTGAAAGGATCTAATAACACATCTATACTCATACATAAAAGATGGGGAAGAACAAAATCCAACAACGAAATGGTGGTGTGAAGACACACCATGCAAAGTTCCCATAATAAATGTAATACACCAAGGAGTAACATCAGAAATATGTGTAGTCATCAAAAATATAGATTGTAAGTTGAAATCATGAACAACATATGAGCGGTGAAGAAGTAATGAGAGTTCATTCAAATACACTTCATAACATTTTAGAAACTCCACATAATCAAATCTACTCTAACAATCCATGGTTGATTAAAGAGACTTTCTATTTGAAACTGAAAGGATCTAATAACACATCTATACTCGTAATAATAAATGTAATACACCAAGGAGTAACATCAAAAATATGTGTAGTCATCAGAAATATAGATTGTAAGTTGAAATCATGAACAACATATGAGCGGTAAAGAAGTAATGAGAGTTCATTCAAATACACTTCATAACATTTTAGAAACTCCACATAATCAAATCTACTCTAACAATCCATGGTTGATTAAAGAGACTTTCTATTTGAAACTGAAAAGATCTAATAACACATCTATACTCGTAATAATAAATGTAATACACCAAGGAGTAACATCATAAATATGTGTAGTCATCAGAAATATAAATTGTAAGTTGAAATTATGAACAACATGTGTGCTCGAAGAACTGTCACCATGTATTCTAATCTCACCAGATTCTCTGAGCTACCACTGTCATAAACTAAGCCCAATGCATATATAGTCTTCTTAGGCATAATTGACAAGCCAGACTTTAAATTACAATTATGAGTTAAGTTGTCTCTATACACTAGTTTAAGTAGAAGGGCTTGGGCACATTATAGTCGTAGAAGCACAATGGAGAGAAATTCATGCTCAAGAATACCACTTATCATCATTCTTGAGCAACTGAATCAGTGTCTTGTATTGTTCATTCTATTGCACACTGAATCAGTATATAGTACAACTGTATGAACATAGTAGACCATATATAATTACAATATTGATTTAGTGTGCAACATAATGAACATTGATTCAGTGTGCAACAAAATGAACACTACAAGACACTGATTAAGTTGCTCAAGACAGACTGAACACTACAGGACACTGAATCAGTATTGTTCATTTTGTTGCACACTGAATCAGTATATAATACAACTGTATGAACATAGTAGACTGTATATAATTACAATATTGATTCAGTGTGCAACAAAATGAACACTGATTCAGTGTGCAACAGAATGAACACTACAAGACACTGATTCAATTGCTCAAGACAAAATGAACACTAGAGGACACTAAATCGGGATTGTAATTATATATGGTCTACTATGTTCATACAGTTGTACTATATATTGATTCAGTGTACAACTGTATGAACATAGTAGACCATATATAATTACAATACTGATTCAGTGTGCAACAGAATGAACACTACAAGACACTGATTCAGTTGCTCAAGACATAATGAACACTACAAGACATTGAATCAGTATTAAATCTGTATATTAAATCAGAATTCCGAGAATGGTTTACCGAAAGTTTGAGCTGGTAAGGTGCACAATTCACTATTCAAACGCTAACACAATGTTTTAGAGTATGTGGGAAACTGCAATTTTTGTTGCTAACCAAAGTGCAAATCAATTTGCAATTAAATGGTCTCGTGAGTCATAAAAAATATACCTATCTGCTGCAGCTTTCCAGTATTCTTTCCCAGGTCCTAGGTGTTTCTTTTGAGCCTATTAGATTCCTTATTAATCAACTATACTAGGTTGCCAGGCCTAGGACAGGTTTCCTTAAGTTGTAATTTTGGCCTCTTGTTTGGTTAGAGGTTCCAAATTGTCTTGTACGACCCTAGATAGACCAGGGTTGAGTGCACAAGAGTTTAGCTAGCAACTTTTGCAATCCTTCAAAATGTTGCTTGACAATTTTGAAAGTTGTCATGAGGGCATTTCAGTGAGCTATTGTAGAGTTAATGGATTGATTGAGGGCATTCAAAGCCTCAATCTAAGCATGTGGAGAGGGAGTTCAGTGCTTTCCCAAGCATTTCCAACCCTAGGGAACGTTGGGAGAAGACAGATGGAGGGAGAAATAGAAAACCCTCACTGGTTCACACAATGAGTTCCAAACCCTCAAAAATAGGCCTATTTTTAGGAGTACTGTATGGATGGTATGGGAGTTGAAGACTCACAAAATCCTCAAGCCCTTCCAAAAGGGTATTCAAATCTATGATTAAGTGGGCATCTTGTTTGCAGAAGTTAGCAGATAATCAAGGATATAGGCCAATTAGGCCTCCATTTCCTTGTAGCCTTTTTAGGCCAAACAGTGAGCTAATTCTATTACGATAGGATCAGTTTTGGTCTTAGTGGGATTTTGGGTGGAGTAACACTAGTTGTTTGCATTGGACATCCTCCTCTCCACTTGAGGTTGCATTTGGGTTTCATTTCTATTTCCTATAGAGATGAGCAATGCTAGAAGAAAATAGAGAAGTACTTGGAATTATGAACTTTAATAAATCATTGATGCCATAGACTGAATTGGATGGAAGGAAGTTTGAAACTTCTGAGAAGGGGTTAGATTAGCACCCTTGAGGCTAGGAGTTTAGCCTTTTTAGTTCTAGGAGAGCCTAGGACAAGCTAGCAAGGTCTATGTTACATCATAATGCTAAGCACCACCTTCCTTGATAGAGAAAATTCTAAGGTGACTGTGTTGATAGAAGAAATGAGACAAACTTGGGTAAGGGATGGTTGCTCCATAAGAAATGAGACAAACTTGGGTATGGGATGGTTGCTCCGTCATCCTGATATCATGTCAGCCACTTGAAAAGGTGGAATTGGAATTTGAGGGCCAAATTCCACTTTTGGAACTCCCATTTTATAAAATCCCATCGGGTCCACAGCGAAGTCACTCTATCAGGAGATTTGAAACCATGATTGACTCCAATGTGACTCCTTGTAAGGATAATATATGCATTGGGCTTAGTTTAAGAAAGGCTAATATAGAGACAACTTAACTCATAATTGTAATTTATTGGTATTAACTGAATTTAGAATGAAGTCTATCCAGCCTAAGAAGACTATATATGCATTGGGCTTAGTTTATGAGCTCATCTAAAGGCATAGCTACATTCACAATCATGAAATAAAAGTAAAAACAATATCATCATGGCTGAAATAGCATGAAATAACAGTAAAAACAATATCACAATTATGAGCTCATCTTCATCATGTGTTACTCCTTGGTGTATTCCATTTATAATCATCAAATAACAGTAAAAACAATATCATCATGGCGGAAATAGCAGAAAAATATCATAATGCATGAAATAATAGTAAAAACAATATCATCATGGTTGAAATAGCATTATCGCTATAATTGATCTTCATCATGTGTTACTCCTTGGTGTATTCCATTTATAATCATGAAGTACCAGTAAAAACAATATCATCATGGCTCAAATAGCAGAAAAATATCATAATGCATGAAATAACAGTAAAAACAATATCATCATAGCTGAAATAACATGAAATAATAGTAAAAACAATATCATCATGGCTGAAATAGCAGAAAAATATACTAGAGCATATATAGTGCAGAAGTTGATAAACAAAAATAATGTATGGTGTTGATAAGACAAGTATCTTCATGACAATAAACTACACCCTCGTGGCAATATATTGATAAACAAAAACAATGTATGGTGTTGATAAGACAAGTATCTTCATGGCAATAAACTGCACCCTCATGGCAATATACTGATAAACAAAAACAATGTATGGTGTTGATAAAAAGTAGCTAGAGGTCTACAAACTTCATGGCAATATACTGCACCCTCTCATCTTCATTCATTTTCAAGAACCCTTTGGCTCTATCTTTTTCAGCCATGAAGGTGTCATATGCTTTTAGCATAGTTGGTTGATTCAAATCAGGGATGCCTTTGAGAGCCTCATAGACACTATCCAAGACAGAATCTGATTCATAATTGTCCACTTTGATTAGAAGAGGTGCACGGAAGTCCTCTTCTATTCTTTTCATAGTTTCACAAAGTACATCCAATGAACCAATCATGGTTGTCTTCTTCCTCTTTCCCCTCCTTGGTGACGATGTTGAAGGATTTGGACAACCACTTGCACTTGATTGATTGGAATGATATAATTCATCATCCAAATAAGTTGTATTGTTAAGAGGTGTACTCATAGGGACATCCTCATCACAATCCACGTAGGTGGGCCCATCCATATTGAGCCCTTCTTCTGTCTCTTGTGCAGTAGTAGCTGCGGTACCTTCAGCTATGTCATTGTAGTACTGGAAGGGTTGTCTCTTGTACACTTTGGCACTTTTGAATTCTTTTCTCCACATGTTGTCATGATGAATGAATTAGGTATTTGTCTTGTATCTAACTTAATAAGAAGGAAATATTGCTAAGACCAACATATTCAAAACAACATGTTACCTTTCAAAGCTCCTCTCACACCATGTCATCAGCGTCCACACATTGAGTAGCTTCATTCCATGCAAACCCACACATATTCTTCAACTCTCTCATGACTCTAAAACCTTGCTTCCATCCTTTAAGCTTATTTTTGAAATTTTCCTTTGACAAATTAAGGTTCATCTCAGCATTGAACTTCCTCTCAATGGTTGTCCATGCTTCTTTTTTGAAGCCCCCTTCGCCTTTCCTTCCTAGGTGAACTTGATCATGGAGCAAGTTTAGGAACTTTCGTTCCATCTCTCTTGTCCACATAACCTTCTTGGAGGAAGAAGTTGACTGGCTTACTTGAACCTCATCATCCATGCTCATCATGAGATCTGTGAAGGACATCACCTACACCACCTATTATATGCAAACATTAGCTACATGCAAATGAGAATGGATATTAAAGAAATAGTCATACACCAGTGGCATATAATCCAAAATATTGTATTTATGCATGATATCCAGCAATATGTAATATATTTCTTTATTATCCATTCTTATTTGAATGTAGCTAAGTATGCATGTATATATGGTCTACTATGTTCACACAATCTACTATGGTCTACTATGTTCACATAGTTTACTGTGGTCTATTATGTTCATTCAGTATTGACAATATATAATTACAATACTGATTCGGTGTCTTGTAGTGTTCATTCTATTGCACATTGAATCAGTGTTCATTCTATTGCACACTAAATCAGTATTGTACTTATATATGGTCTACTATGTTCATATAGTTGTACATGGAATCGGTATATAGTACAACTGTATGAACATAGTAGACCATATATAATTACAATATTGATTCAGTGTCCTCTAGTGTTCATTATTTCTTGAGCAACTGAATCAATGTCTTATAGTGTTCATTCTGTTGCACACTGAATTAGTATTGTAATTATATATGGTCTACTATGTTCATACAGTTGTACTATTTACTGATTCAGTGTGCAGTAGAATGAACAATACAAGACACTAATTCAGCTAATTGTTCATTCTATTGCACACTGAATCAGTATATAGTACAATTGTATGAACATAGTAGACCATATATAATTACAATACTGATTTAGTGTGCAACAGAATGAACACTACAAGACACTGATTCAGTTGCTCAAGAATGATGATAAGTGGTATTCTTGAGCAACTGAATCAGTGTGCAAGAGAATGAACAATGATTTAGTGTTTATTCTATTGCACACTAAATCAATGTTCATTATGTTGCACACTGAATCAGTATTGTAATTATATATGGTCTACTATGTTCATAGAGTTGTACTATATATGCTCTAGTATATATGCTCTAGTACATCTTCCACATGAAAAGGTGAAATTGGAATTTGAGGGCCAAATTACTGTCCTCTCAATCCCCATTTAGAAGAAAAAGTGTCAAACAAGATACACACATGAATGTTAATCAAAGAGAAATCAGAGTTAGAAATCATACACAGGCTTCATTTCTTTCAAAGAATATTGTATATGTAAACTATGAGAACACATGTTTTGAGCATCAACATTACAACAATATGATTTATATTTCATAATGCAACAAGGCTTACAAATTCAAGAGGCATAGACAATAACCAGTTACGAATGAAAGCACATTAAAGAACAAAGAAAGGTCTTGTAAAACTACAACTATTCTCTACGTCTATAGTCTTCCCACATCCTACTTGCTATATCATCTCTAAAGTTCCCCCAATCATCCCTATCATGCTGACTCAACCCATATGTCTCAAGTATTGGTACATTTATCCCATCACGATCGTCATCCTCTTCAATAACCACTTCGGATGGAACACTGTCCTCTATAGTAATGAAGTTGTGCAGTATGCAACATGCCAAAACAATACGTGCTTGTGTCATGATTGGATAAGACATTGCATGCCGCAGGATAGGAAAATGCTGCTTCAAAATGCCAAATGTATGCTCTATTGCATTTCTAAGACAGGAGTGTCGGTGGTTAAACAACTCTTATGGGCTGTTTATAGGGTTTGCTCTTGAAAAATCCTTTAGGTGGTAACGTGTACATCGGTAAGGTGCAAGAAATCCTGATACATTTGGATATCCAGCATTGACTAAATAATATTTTCCTACAAAATAACATATATTGTTAAACCGTGAAACATTGACACCGTCAAACATTTATCATTTTCTTTAGTAAAAATACGATGTGAAATGGCATACTAGGGGGAACTACAAGTGGATCGACTCTACTAAGAGCCGAAGTTAGAACATAGCTATCTGCAGTAGACCCTTCCCAACCAGCAAGAACATATTGAAACTTAGAATCAAAAGAAGAGGAAACCATAACATTTTGTGACAAGTTCCCTTTTCTATCCCGATATTTACCCTATAAGTCAACACTGACAATGACTAGTATATGGGTTCCATCAATTGCTCCAACACAATCCTAAAGAAATAAAAACTCTAGTCAAGAAAGATGTAGTAATAAGATTATCACTAAGGCAAAGAAATTTGTAGCACTAGGGGGTTTACCTTGAAGTAAGGATCGAAACGGTCCTTCCCACTAATTTCAGGAGGAGTGTTTGGCCTAGGTGGTATGAGATAATCCGCATGGAGTGTTAAGACAGCCGTCAAGGCCTTGTGGAAGTATTGGCTTACTGTCTCTTTGGAGTGACCAAAGTTGTGGGCAATCTTACGATTCCTCAGATTGTGGCCAAGGGTGTGGAGGAACATGGCTAATTGTTCTTCTAACGTTATGCTCATCGTATCTGATAGGCTTCCCTTTTTCCTTACAAGATTGGCTAGCTGAAAGAAGGTTGATGCACTCATGCGAATTTGGTCATGACAATGCACCTCACTCGAATTAATAATGCATTTATAAAAACCACTTCCATCACTTCTATCATTACGCCTTGTTTTCCTACCTTGAAGCATAGACACTGCTTTCGCTACTCCAATGACAGCAATAATAAGTGCTTGAATACGAGCAATTTTGACCTTCTTACAAATACGTCCTTGAATGTTTATATTGTTGATAAGATCCATCCCTGAAAAGTACACGACGAAGAAAGTTTGAGATACAAAATCGACAGTCATAGGCAGCAAGAGGACAAGCCAAGAAATGTATGTACTTATTGACACAACTGTTTGTAAATGTATTCCTAGCTGGTTATTATCTATAGGTGTTCAATTTGTTAGCATTGTTGCATTAGGAAATAAATCCGAATGAGGCAAAAACATAGAAGATGTTTTTTTTAAAACATGATTAACAGGATAAACATGCTAATAGGATAACATGCTAACAATAACCAGCTAGGAATGAAAGCACATTAAATAACAACTTGGAATGATATGACAGGCCCTAACAATGCTACCACTAAATACTCTCCAATCAGACTACAAGAGATTACAATTCAAATCAGGATTCCTTCATATGATCTAAGATCCAAAGATGAATGTTTGAGTTTGATAGCAAGGAGAAGTCACACTTCCAGCATACATCTTATGCAAAATAGTTATTACTGCTATTGTGTTCCAATAAAGATGACATCAATCAATGGTCTAAAGGCTATTGAACCATCTCTAATTTCATGGATGCAACGTCTAAGTTGAATACAGCATCAGACGGAGAGGATGATGTGTGCAAGTGTGAGTAGTCAAAAGGATCAATTCATGGAGATGATAATGATGATAAGTTTTGTTAGATGAACTCCCTTTTGTTAGTCAAAAGGATCAATGCATTACTACTTTCTTGTTTTAAAACTGACTTTTTGTGCTCATGAGGAGGATGATGACAAAGTTTTTACTATATATGATTACAATAGTATATATAATGCAACAAGTTGCATTGGTAGGGATGAAGAAGGTGATGTTGTTGTGGATCATGCTGAATTTGAAGGCCCCTTTGGTCATGATTCTCGTGCCTTTTCTTCCTATGTTGTTGACTTATATACTAACTTGTATCAATCAGATATCTCAACAGTTTACAGCAACAACAAGCATGGCAGCCATGATAAAAACTCGAGGCCTAACTAGCTTCTACACTGCTATTTTCTTGTTTTACAACTGACTTTTGTGCTCATGAGCAGGAGGATGAGAGACATTTTGCAATCTATGATTACAGTAGTATATACGATGCGGCAATTTGCAATGATGAAATTGAAATAGAGATGCAATGGGATGGAATTAGTTCATCATTAGAGATGCCTCAATATGACTCTTATGCTGATAATGAAAATGTGGATCATGTGTTTGATTTAAACATGAAATTCATCAACATATATGACAATGGTGTATGTTGGCTAACAATTGCACTAGAATTTGATAAAGATATTGCTGGTTATGAGGATTTTCCTTTTCAAGGTCACACTCCTACTACTGTGTATGATAATTCTATGCCTAAATTAAAATCCTTTTAACGGGTTTAACATGCATGTGAAGATGATGTTGCATAGCAACATACGTGCAAAGTTAAAGATAAACCTGTAGGTTAATATAATGATGTATCAGATCTACAAAATTTTCAGTTTGGTTTTACTAGAGGCTGATCTTTTTTGTGCAAAACAATAATCTAATCAAGCACCTTTTTCTTTGCCTTGTGAATTTGAGGTATTTTCATTTTTGCATCGATTCATTCAAAGTGGTCTACAAGCACAAAAACAATGCATCCATGGGTAATGAAAGTTTACTTTCTTCTGTGTACTTTTTTTCTTTTGCTGCTGACATGTTGTTGGGTATATTACACCCCCTCCTGCTATGGAATGAACAATGCACCATGGAATAGGTACAACTCTTATTATTTGTGGTTTCCTTGTGGTAGCGATGTTGAAGGTGGAACTAACCTTCACTTCTTGGGCCATGTTCACATGTTGATGTATGTAGATAAATGCATCACTTGTTGTAGCTAGGTGGTGAACACAATTGATATTTGAGGGAGATTAAATCCTTTATCAGGTTTATCTTTGACAAAGGCAAGTGGTTGCAATAGATTGTCTACAATGATACTTTCAAATCATAACTCCATATCATTGGTTGTAAGTTGTTTTGCATTGTATTTCAGGTGGAATAGACAATGGACACTCCCTAAGATTTCCAAAGAAGCAATAACAATTTGGGCATGAGAATCAGATTATTAAAATCAAAGTAGCACATTGTCAATGTGATGATACACAAATAAGGATCATTTGGGTACAAGGGATTCGTTGGAGCTCAAGGGTTGATGAATATCAGATAGCTTATGATGGATACAATAAAGGGTTTGAGATCGTCAAAGGACATACTTCAAAAGAGTTCATACATGTAACATTGGGTGACCCATCCTATGGAGATGTTGGAAAAATGGTCAGCGCTCCCCTCAGGATTCGTGACATGGTTTAACAACCTCCTGTGTCTTCTATAAGTCTAGTGGTTATATCGGGCATTAACAGGTCGATCTTTTGGTGTAATGACAACTACTACTTGTAACAAGTGGTATCAGAGCTTGGTCACAGGTTCGAATCCCCTTGGGTAACGCTAAGGGGGAGATTGTTGGAAAAATGGTCAACGCTCCCCTCGGGATTTGTGAAATGGTTTAACAGCCTCTTGTGTCTTCTATAAGTCTAGTGGTTGTATCAGGCATTAACAAGTCAATCTTTTGGTGCAACGACAACTACTACTTGTAACAGGATAGACATCACAAGATCATTATGACGGATGACGAACCTAATTACATTATGTTCAGTTGGTGCTATAACCTTCGGGACCTGAGAATTTACATGATAAGTAAATTGCATGAATTGTTTCATTGTCATCTCTTCTTAAGATTGTGAAGAAGATACAACCACCAGATTTTTGAAAGATCCACACAATATTTCTCCAACATTTAATAATTGTAGCTTTCTTATGCTATCTCCATGTCATTCTTATAAGTACAACCATAATTAGTGGAAACTAATACATTTTAGAGAGGAGTTATGTAATATACTGCATTAACACCACTTGATTAAAAAGCTACCTAGCATATTCCCAAAATTATAACGTTTAAATCTATGGGGAGCACACCCTAATGCACTTAAAGCAAGGTCTGTCAAATAGAAGTTACATAGGGATATGATTCAAATCCTTTTTGAAGCATCATTATTGCACTTTTTTAGTCAAAACAAAGGATGCAAGCCCATTGTAATAGAGAGAATGTTGGTATCCATTTCTTAGGGACAAGATTGTTTAAAACATAGCAAAATTTGTAATTGTTAGAATTAAAAATATGTATTCTTGGAATCTGAAACTCTCTCTCGCCATCTTAAGTAAATTTCCAATATGCACCACCTCAATCAAATTTTATCTCTCTAAAATGGTTAAGAAGCCAACGACAATACCTATTGGGTAGATAACAAGGTTAATGTAGTATATTTGCCTATAATGGGATTGTGAATTATAATCAGGTAAAAAAGTGTTCCTGATTGATGTCACAACCTTTTCACTTATTAGGAATTATGTTTTCAAAATAAGAGAAAACAACACCACACAACTGTATATATAACATGTTATACAGGTTTAGAGACAAATAAATTAGACTCTATTGTCAGTTGGGTTCTCCTAAATTCATCAAATAGATTGGCTACCTGGTCTTCGTGGAAAGGAAAAATGAAAAAATTGATTGTCTCTGATGCCAAGCATGAGAAGTATAGGGGAAGTGAGGAGAATGAAGAAGAATGAAAAAGTGAGGAAGAGGAAAATGAGGGTGAGAAGGATGAGGACAAGGAAAGCTCTGACACTATGAACAATTCTGCTCATCTTTCTGATAGTATCAAAACGGGACCTATTGACGTCATTAATGACATGATAAGAGAGCAGGAACCTATAAAACCATGCAAATAGGGACCTATTCCAAATTTTTCAACATCAAAATACAAATAAAACCCGCGAGGGTTTGTATTTTTTCAACAGTGTAGAACCCCTACTAGAGAAATGTATTCAAACACAAGGAATCCTTACAGGAAAAAACTTACAGGAAAACCTGCAAGGGTTTTGTGTCAAAAAACTCTGCATACCTTGCAGTCTGAAGAATGTCATGAAATGTAATGTCTGCACAATGCAGTGTGACTTGAGTGCCGCAAAATGTCCGCACAATGCAGTGTGAAGAGTGCCACGAAATGGTGGATGAAATAGCGGAGTAAAACACAGTGTTGTCCGCTTCACTTTGCAATGTAGTGTGTAACAAATGGCGGATGAAACGATAGAGAAAATGCCCTAAAAACAACACAGACACCAAACTAAAACTTTTTTAGCCCATGGACCCGACGGGACATTATAAAATAGGAGTTAAAAAAAGTGGAATTTGAGAGCCAAATTCCAATTCCACCTTTTCAAGTGGAAGATGTAAATGCTCATTTTGAGCCAAAATGAGCATTTACATCTTCCACTTCTATTTCTATGTTGCACTCCCAAACTGAGAATTCGACCAAATGGGAACTAACAAATGTCAATTCCAGTCTAATTCCCACTACCAAACGAGCCCTTAGTGCATATCTTGAAATCTTGGTAATTTGATCCACACTTGATTTAGGGTGTTGTAAATAAATGTACTCATTCACAATTGTTTGCAATAATCAAATTATGAGTTATTAGTATGTAATACTGTACTAATGTATATATATGTCTACATAATTTCAAGGATCTTTGTAAGCAGACCAGTATGAGTGCCTTTCAAGTGCTTTGTCGGCTCTACCCTTATGCAAGATTTGCACATTTCACTGCAAATCAAGGCATTCTGGAGCATGTTGCCTAAAATAATGCAAAGCTGATGTACATTGTTGACTTTGATGTAGCAGAAGGCCTACAATGACCACCATTAATGGAAGTTGTAGTACAATTAATAACACCTCTAAGTTAAACAACATCCTCTTCAGTAAAGTAGGTTTTCAAAAAAACACATCAAACAAAACAAAACAAAACTCTTATGTTCAGTGCACTTACCTATTGTGAGTAATCCCAGCGCTTGTTCGCAGAAGCACCAGAGGCAAACCCCATTGCAAGATGGCTTTCATACAAATTCTTCCTCCTAGGATCAGACAGAGTCTCGTAAGCATATTGCACTTCAATAAACCTTCCAGTATACTTCTCAGAATTCTCATGAGGACACACATCAGGATGATACTTTCTAACCAGCTGCCTTTAGGCCTTCTTGATATCATCTAACCCCACATCATCAAAGATACTAAGAAAATGATAAAATCTCTGAGATGGGTGTTGCTCCAAGAAACCCAACATCGCTCTAGTAGGCAAGATTAAGGGAGAATTAATAGAATGCAATGATGGGTATTTCATCTGACCAAAATTGAGGCCACTGGAGAAACTGTGTAGAGTTTTTCATGGGGATAAGCAGGTGGGTACTAAATCTAACATTTGAAGAGAAGCAAAATTTCCAGACTCTGAATTGTTCAGACTAGTAAAGTGTGAATAATATCATCTACCAAATTGATAATGATAAATGGAAAATGCCCGACGAGCAAAGGAATATGTACACCTCAGTGATGTGGCACATCCACGCTCCACATTTACAATAGTGTCAATGTCACTTGTTGCATCATTCGGCTTCTCACTACTTGTGTTCGACATTGGTACTACACAATGACTATTACCGATCGACACGTGTATTATGTAGGCAAAGGAAAAGTCAGGTAGGTTGCTTCTGTCATATATGTTGGAAATATAAGTGGGAAAGTAATACTAAGAGGGGGGGGGGTGAATAAGATATTACCTACTTTTATCCTTTGATTTGATAAAACTTTATGCATAACATAAACAAAACTTGATCATAGTAAGAAACAAAACAAATAAAGCAACATGCATGAAATTACTCATAACACCAAGATTTTGGTAACCCAGAAACCCTTAAAAGGTAAAATTGGGGTGGGGATGACACCCACAAATCTTCACTACTGCAGTAATAAGTTTTGCCTATTAAGGCTTACAAAATGTGATCAAATCATGATCTACCCTATGAAAGGTCTGCTCAGTTAAAAGCAAAAAGACTTGTATAGTCTACCTTGTTAAAGGATTTATAAACTTACAATAAAGTAAGAACTCGGTAAAGAGATTTACAAAAGTCTGCTAAGACTACTCGGTTAAGAGATTTACCCTGATACACTGGTCAAAATGTCTTAGTACTTGATCTTTCAGTTTGCTCTATTATGGAGATTACAGATCTCCTCTTTTCTCTATATTTTGATCTCTTCTATCTGATCTTTCTTGATTTTGTCCTTTTACTACTTAGCTCGGCCATTGAACTCTGTCTGAATACTTCGCTATTCTGAATATACTTCTCTGATCATTTTCTCATACTAATTCAATCTTATCTCTCTAATTCACACACTTATCTCTTATCTAGATCTTGCCCTTATATAACAACAAAAATGTTTTACCGTTTCAAGATCTATGGATCAGATTTATTTCTATTGCCGCCTTAACTATACAATTTTTTGATTGGTTCTAGGTTTTACATAGGGATCAATGATAACAATATGGATGAGTAATTACCTCTGTAATTACCTCAATAGACAAAATACAAAACATTATTATCACCAAAAATGGTTTACCTCGATCATTGTGCCATTCCAAACTTGTATGTCAATTCTAGCTAACTCGACAAAAAGTTATTCCTGGCACTCAGCATCAGTTGAACTTCTTTGTCACTCAATAATCATTGATATATGTAACTCGACAATAACTATACTCAGCATATTACAAACATATAGTGACTATGACTTTACTCGATAGTACTACTGCTCGGTAAGTATATAATACAAAACTCGGCCTTTACAAAATGACTCGGTCACAGTGATGACCGACCATCATTTCCTAGGTAAATGACTAAGTGTGAAACACTAATGGTCAACAAAGACTATAGAGATCTACAATATCATGGAGAGAGAGGAGGCCTTTTTACTTTTCTACATTGGATTTAACTTTCAATGCTTTCATACCTTCCTTTAGTTTTATTATATACACTAAAATATCTCCTCCTTGCCTGTGTATCCAAGGTGTATGATTACACATGTTGAATCAAACTTTGGAAACCCAATAATGGCCAGGCAAGCTAACCTAATGTTGGGATTGCACATTCATTTACATATAGAAGCGTGAATAAACCTTTATATTATGTAGGCCAATAAAAAATAAAAAAAGTGTAGATAGAGTACCATACATACTTAAAATAAGGATAATTTTTCTAATATAAGTTGATATAATAATAATTTACCAAATTAATAGGGAAAAGGTATTTTCTCTATGAGAAAAATAGGTTAACTCTTTAGATCAATGGTCCAAAATCACAGAGAGACATGCACGATGATTGCACCATCTATACTTGTCAGATTATTTTCTACATTTTTTTGTCATTTATTCTTTGTTGACATTTTTTGGGGAAAGACCAAAGTTTGTTTTCAATTAAAATTTTTTTCATCTCTTGTAAAATTTCCTCAGTACTTAAGTGTGTAGCTTTTTACGTTTCCTTCCTCAATATGATCATGCATTTTACTTTTACTTTTTTGTGTAACAATCCTTAAACCATGATTGATTCCCTCTTTGGTTTCATTTCTAGCTATCATTGGAAGCCTCAAATCCTTTTTCTTGAGGTTCTCTTAATTTGGTCACTCCGTATACGTTTGATCTAAAGGTTCACCCTTATTATTATGCTTTTCAACAAAATTCGAATGATTTCTTTAAGTTATCTTCTAGTTCTATTTTACATTTTAAAAGAGGAATGGTTAAAATTCTATATATCCTTAAATGGGACATTTGAGATGGATACAAAATATAGTTTATGAATTTAGAAACCAGTGTTTAGAATTTTAATAAAGATCTTCTTAAATAAACATCGAAGACTTGCCATGATATATAGTATATTAATTAAAGTGTGAAGTTATGGTCATATCTTATTTTGGTGAATTATAGAAATGGAGTTATGACTTAATAATCTATAATTTATTATGGACTTCTATGAGTATTGTGGTAATAAGAGAGAGTTCATTTGAAATTTTGTAGACAAATATATACATTAGTACAGTATTACATACTAACAACTCATAATTTGATTATTGCAAACAATTGTGAATGAGTACATTTGTTTACAACACCCTAAATCAAGTGTGGGTCAAATTATAATTGTTATTGTGTGTAATAATCAAGGGAAATTTGAGACCAATAATATATATATCTATTAAAGTTATATATTGAATAGATAATTATTATTAAATTATCCATTTTATAAGAATAATTTAATAGTGTGATATATAGACGTAGAAAGAGGGAGGACTATACTGATAGATAAAGATTGAGTTATATATATAGCAAAATGTGTGTCCAATAGTATAATACACACACACACACACACACACACACAGAGAGAGAGAGAGAGAGAGAGAGAGAGAGAGAGAGAGAGAGAGAGAGAGAGAGAGAGAGAGAGATGTGTCTAGATGAAGAGATAATGTGTGTGGGGGGGAGGGGCAGAGATAGGGATAGAAAGAGGGAGAGGTGCAGAGGGAAGAGAAAGAGATTGCCTAAGGATATAGAGAGAGATGTGGAGATGGAGATTGAAAAGAAGATGGATATGGAGAGGAGAGAGAGAGAGATAGAGGAGGGGGAGAGTGCAGATGGAAGATGTAAATATATAAAGAGGAGAGAATGAGAGATATAAAGATAAAGTAGAAAGTGATAGAGAAAGAGGTAGAAAGGGGGAGATATATAGGGATAGAGAGTGATAGAGGGAAACATGGAAAGTAAGAGATAGAGAGGAAGAGATTAAAAGATGTATAGATGGTGAGATATATTAATACAATGATAAGGAGATCTAGAGAGAATGAGAGGAAGCAACAAACAAAGGGACAAATATGTAAATGACCTTTCCATAACTCTACGACATTCCCATTGCACACTAAGGTGTGATTTCTAGTTAATATTAATGAGTAGTAAAAACTAGGGTGTTGACCTCTTACAATACAAAAAAATGAAGATATACAAACACAACAAACTAACAACATATAAATATCAAAACCAGCCTATAACAGAACTATTAACAAATAAACATAGGCTATAAATCAACAACCTTTACATATGAAAGTTAGTGCTAACGTACCAAGTACCACGAGAGAAATGAGAGTAAACACAAAAACTACAAAGAAACATTATAGTATAGTCAAAGTCGTAGCATAAACAATAAGAGTTCAAAGAGCCACTCAGGCTAAAAGTGGAAATAAAAAGCACATTTCTAGAGGGGCCAAAGGTCTAGGCCCCATTAAACCTTATGAAAGGATTTGATATCACGACCCAATTGATGCAATGCATTGGACTAGTTGTCAGTAAGGAATTCAAACAAATCTTTATAGTTATCTTCCTCCTACTCATCTTCACCCATAATCTTGTGTTGCATGAGGCAAATAGAGGTTGTTGAGTTGTACATATCTCAAAGATTGAATTTGGATATGCTAGCCAACTTTCTTTCGACCTTGCTCACTCTATTCTTAAGATTATTCACCGCATTATATAGGCCTATCAAATTAGCAGCCAAAATCATGTTAAACGGGATGGGTTTCTCCTCAGGAGGCAAAAACTCGGTACCCAACTCAGAAGGTTCCTTCTTTTAAATTTTCACTTTGGGTTGAGCTATCAGAGGTGGAATTATCTGAGTTCCCATTACTATCAGTCCCAGTGACATCATCATCCTTGTTATTAGTATTCTCATTTCTCTCATCAGCAATCTAGTTCCCTTGTGATGTGTCCTCTTTAGAATCATAATCAACAAACATCTTTTTTACTCTTTTTTTGTAGATGTATTTCCTAGTCTATTAGATTTGTGAGGGGTGCTATGCTCCTCTTCCACTTCCTCATCAAAATCTATGCCAACCTCCTGAACAAAGAATTTGGCTTTTTTGGCAAGGTGGGGAGGGTTTTTTCCTTTCCTCTTGGAAGCCAAGAACAAAGAATCTTTACCTGAGGGGCAATATCAAGGGCAATAGTATCACAACTCTGAATTTCATGGATATTCAGCCTACTAGCCTCTGGGTTCTTAATGTATTTTTTCTTAGTATAGTTGAGCATGTAAATAATGATAGCATGTGGGGACTATAAGAGAGAGGCCTCATAAACAATGATAGGCTTAGGAGGGCAGAGGGTCCAGAGTGAAATTTGTAGAGCCTAAGGATGAGGCCCTAATGTAGGTAAGTCATTTTTTACCCTAACGAATGCATTTCCTAATCTCAAACACAAAATTTTCAAGATAATTCAACAAGAAAAATGGAAAAGAGATCATTTCACGATTCCTAAAGTGATTAATAATTAGCATGTGGAAATAATAATAAACTCTAAAATGTCCTTCCAAAGTAAAATACCTCATGATCTAGTGGCAAACCTCATTCCAAGGGGAGAGAAGCTTTGTTCTATCATATCCATCATGCCTCTTTATCAAAGTCTCATTTACCTTAAAGAACTTGTTAATACCATCATTGTCAACAACAAGGCTAGTCTTATTTCATTTCCTACCCTCACTAGAAATCCCAGTTGCCTGACTGATGATCTTTTCACTGATTTCAAAGGAAATATGCCCCATAGAAATCCTTCTTTATACTAGGAGTTAACAAATTCTATAGAGTGTCCCTCATCAAACCCATTAATGGATTGAAAAAAAATAGTAACCCCACCCTCCTTGCAAATGTGCCAAACTATTAGGTCATTCTTGACCTTCTCTGATTCTTCTGACTCAATGCATTTGTGGTCACCCCCATAATAGTGGTAAAATACTTGAGGCAATCAACACTGAAATTAGAATTGCAACTCTTGATATGGAAAAAGAAAGTTGTCGTTATCACTAAATAATTTAAAGGTAAGTGTGTGTGTGAATTTTGTACCTAGCTGTAGACACAACACTTCAGTAAAATATTAGAGGTTAGCAAAAAAACCCAAAATTTGTAAGTAATTGAAACTATGCTAACCAGATGATTTACTGCCTTCTAGTAGGTGTGAGTATGATCTTCTCAGATTGAATTGAGACCAGTGACATTGACGACACCTAAATGAAGGATTTGAATGCAAGATAGCAATGAAGTAATGTATGCAAATTAATCTATATTTTTGAGTTTTCTATGCAATAAGAATGAGAAATCTAATATGAATCTATTCTATATGAAAATTGATCTAACAATGATATGAAATAAAACTAAAATGAATTGAAAACAAGATTGATCTCACAAAAATTGTTGATTCGCAAGAAGCTTCAATTCTTCAGATGTTGATTCTCCAGAGTAAGTATGCAAATTCTGTGGATTATGTGGATTCTATGGATTCTGTAAATTTTGTGGATTCTATGGATTCTGTGGATGATTTGTGAAGACCTGAGCCTTGATTTTATAGAAATCCAGGGCTTTGAGGATGCATTGAAAAAAATCCATAAATCACTCTTGATAAACTTAGGTTGATTTTTGAGTTAACAAGAAATTAAGAATAAATAATTCATAAAATCATGGAAAAGCAATTTTTATCTCAAAATAGAGCTTTAGTTTTTTTTTTGTTTTTTTCAACTCATCATCAGATGTTGAGTTTCAATTTTAAAATTGATTGTTAATTTCTATTTGCTTGCTTTTCTGTTTGTGCATGATTTAATATAAATTATTTAAAAAATAAAGTGATTTATTCTCAACTTAACTGATTTTAAAATTTTCTCAACTTAACTGATTTTAAAATTAAAACAATTGATTTATGGGTTAATCAATTATTAAATCAAACTTTATTCCAGTTAAATAATATCATTAAATATGAAAACTTGCTTTAATTAATTAAATAAGAATTTAATCAATTAATGATAGGAATTTTGATTTATTGTCAAATTTAAATAATAATAATTAAGAATAAATATAATTAAATATAATTAAATAATTAAGTGGCAGAATTAAATTAATTAATTAAATATTCATCATATTCAATTAATCAACTTTAGGATAAATATGATTTATTGCCAAATAATGATTAAATTAAAGATAATTATGATAATTAGGAATATTACTATGAATATTCCCCGATGCAGATTTAAGATAAATCAGTTAGGATTTCGATGATATGCCGATGTGCCTTAGGTTAGGACTTTGATGTTGATTTCGTTCGAATTGAAGATGTAAGAGGTTAATGAACCTATAGCCCATTTTTGGGGTATTACATTTTTCCCCTCTTTGAATTACTATGCGAAGCGCAGTGGTTCAAAGACAGTCTATGTATGATGTTGAAACTGATGTTTGAAATTGAAATTGAAATGAAACATAAATTGTGATATGAGATTTGAAGATATTAGGTCCTGAATGACCAAAGATAATGTTAACTATAACAACAATGAACTGATGATCACAAAAAAGTGTCAAAATGCCTGATTTTGAACCTTATGATTGTGAAGAAGTGAGTGACCGATTCCAGACCTGATTGTCGATAAGAATCACATTGGTATCACATCTGAACCCTTCAATTACGAAGAACCAAGGAAATAACACTAATGAATTGATGGTTGTACAAAACTGATACAGTTTACAAGATTAAGAGAATACCAGATTGATATGGATCTCGATGAATCTGATATGCCCCAAGCGATGATTGATTTGCCCCGAGCGATGAGGTCTTTATGATGAATCAACAACTAGACATGGTTGTTGTCTTGATTATTGAGGAAAGATATGATATCAATAAAGATATGATTTCAGATTTAGATTACAGACTTTGAATGATGTGTAATACCATGCCCCCTTCAGGATTAAAATTGAAATCTGACAAGAAAAGTCAGCGTTGATAGTTTGGAAGCATGTGAATTGAGTTGAGATTTGGTTATACACGTTCAAGAACGCGTTCTGCATCATTTAGAGGCCTTAGAGACCAAGTTTGACTAGGTGAAACTATGAGTTGACCATAGTTGACCAAGTTAAAATTTTGATAGTTTGACATAAGATAATCAGTTAAGTTGAATTCTAGATTTTTGTGATGATTAGAAGGTCGATTATGCAAGTAGTTAATAATATGAATGATCTCAAATTTTGATTTTGATCCCAAAAATGGATTGTACTTTCTATTTTGTTGGATGGACCTTCGTGTAAGATTAAGCTCTTGTTAGATTAGAAGAGGCGATTGAAGAATCATTTAAGCATTGAAATTTATTCAGCCATTGTGAGATCATGCAAACATGCAAAAATGAAAAGAGACATGCAATATGAAATGCAACCTAAGACCTAGGACCTAGTCACTGATCATGTGTTGGTCATTCTCATCATTGAATTTTTAGGTAACTAGATAAATCAATACAATGCCCACTAGTTATGAAACCATAGACATATGAATATTGATTTGTATGCGTAGGAACCAATACAACATCCACTAGTCAATCAACCATAGATATATGAATATTGATTTTGTTTTTAGAATGTCAGATTAGATATAAGCACCAAGGCACAAATGCCAGGATGACCTGAATATCATGTCCATTTTGATATAGCAATTTGTATAAACATCAAAACATAAACTTTGTAATGACCTGAATACACCTTGCATACAAACACATAAAACAGTCAGGAGATTATTCTAAATCCAATGTGAATTACTTGTAGTGACCCTTTATCGTTCACATCCTTAGGTAAGATCACATTTCACAATAGGAGAAAGAACTCACTCAGAAAAAAGACAATAGTTAGATCAAACTTCCTTGAATTTTTTGGATATCAATGGTCGAGGTATGCAAGGCCATCCAATTTGAGATAGAGGCTCTTACAGTCGGACACCATTTCAATCCAGAATTTCCAAAGTTGTTAAATTTGCACATCCAAGAAGAAAACAAAGAAAAGATTATGCCCCCCAGTCATCACTCTCTAAATTTTGTAAAGGACATCATCGAAGAGCTCGAAGAACACATTATGCAAAAATCTCAATGCGAATCAGTAAGCATACAAGGAGATAAAAGCATGAAGCACAAATTGTTTTCATTTTGTGTTGATGTTTGTGTTGTTGTAGATGCAAAATCCTTTCTGGAGAGGAGACTAACAGACTGACTCGGATGAAGCTTCAAATGACTCTGACTGGATATGACTCATCTAAGATGTACTGGAGGCCATAGGATATGACATTGATTGCCCCCAAGTGTTAAGCATTGATAGGATACAGACACTTGAGCAGATTGGTGTACATATTGACTTATTGAAAATAGGAATGTAGAAACAAACTGGGAAATATGTACAAACTAAAGCAAGATTGAAAGTTGGGAAAGACCAAGATTGCATTGATAGATGGAGCATTTTGAAACAAGTGGCACCCGTTTGCTGGGTTTTCACCATCTTGGCAGAAATTCTATTTTTGCTACCAAGGCGCCTGTTTCCAAGTTTTCACCAAGGCACTTTTTCTTTTTCTCATTTTTTTGTTTGTATTTTTAATTTTTCCAATTTTTTTTGTACTTTTGATATTTTTTACTCTTTTTTTGTGAATTGTCAAGGGGCCCATTGCTAGGTTTTCACCAAGATGTTCATTTTTTAAGACTTTTTCCAATTTTAAAGATTTTTTTAGGACATTTTACCATAGACTAAATGCCTTAGGTGTAGAATTTCTTTAGATGGAGAACATTGATTGGTTTTCAGAGTTGTTCTCCTTCAGTTGTTAAGAGTTGATAGGCACCAGAGCCAAAAGTAGCAGTGATTACATAGGGACCCAGCCAGTTAGGTTCAAACTTCCCCTTACGTTCTCTATGTGATTGATTTTTAGGATTCTCTCTCAAGACTAGATCACCAACCTAAAATTCTCTGTGTCTGACTTTCTTATTGTAACCTCTAGATATTATCTTCTGATATACTCTGAGATGATCATACATTGCTTGTCTATGCTCATCTAGTAGTTCAAGTTCTTGCAACCTAGATACTCTGTAGTCATCATTAGTTACTAGACCATGCATACTAATTCTTAGTGATGAGATTTCAACCTCAATAGGTAGTATTGCTTTAGACCCATAAACTAAAGCGAAAGGTGTAGCCCTAGTGGGTGTTCTGATACTCATTCTAATACTTGTTCTGATACATGTTCTGATACTTGGTATACTTGATAACATCTTTTTCCATTGCAAACTCCCAAGCAAGATCATATCGTGCAGTCCCAATGTCTAGCAAGGTGGAGAACAAGAGGGATTAGCAAGCTAGTGGAAGAGATGGAAGATAAGAGAATGAAGGAGAATGAAGGGAAGAAATCCTCAAGGGAAAACTCTTCAAGGGTACCCAAGCTAGGGAAAAAATTTCATGTAAAGCACATTTGGACAAGCAATGAAAGGCCAGCATAGGATAAGTCACAAAAGCGTAATGCCAAAGAAGGAAAGGATGTAGTCCAAAGGAGTAGACATGTCAAGAGGTTTCAAAGCATTATGTTCTACTCTTTTTTTTATTAGATCAAGACCAAAAGGGAAAAGGATAGCGAAAGGCTAGAATGAATGGAGGAAAATAAATATGAAGGCTAAATAGGAAGGGAATGAAAGCAAGATCATCAGAAGATAGCTCACAAGATAGCCAAATGTTCGTGTATAGATCAACATTGTCAAGATCAAAGAGAGAAGATGGAATGGATGAAATGTGTAGAAGAACTACGCATGATGCCTAATTGCCAGGTTTTCATCATGGTACTTATCCAAGGTGCCACAAGGGAGTGGTTTTCACCATAGGATAAATTTATTTCTTTTTACTTCTACTACCAAGGCGTCTGTTTCTAGGTTTTTGACGAGGCACATTTTCAAAAAAAAAATTCTTTTTTTTTTTTGGAAGAAGGAAAGCTCTTTATATAATGCTCCTTGAAAGGATAAACCATGATATACTAAGAATTTAAAATGATATGCTCAAAGATGCTGATAGGGAAAGGAAGCTGGAAGAGAAAAATGGAGGATAAGGTTTTATGTAAAGTGAGTGAGGTTGGAAGATAGGAGGAATAGGCAAATGAAGAAAAAGGATAGAAGGTAGAAGGATAATGAATGGAAGGATTGTGAAAGGGTAGATGGAAATGAAGGCAAGATCAACATCAACACACACCTTGAAGGGTGGTGAGAGGATGGAGGAAATGTGAATGAAGGAATACGTGAAGGAATATGGTGAATGGATAGTAGAGGTTGTGGTTTAGGCACATGGAATGGAAGAATATTTATGGAAGAAGATGAAGTGGAAGCCTTTGGAAGCTTGAATATCAACTTCACTTGTTGCTCAACACCAGAATCTTTCAAGAGAGACTTTGGAATCCATATAGCCGTAGGCTTTTCATTTCTTTTTGATGATCTAGAGAGAATATCTTTAATGATGGATTTTGGAACCCATACTTGTCTTGTAGTTTTTTTCTTAGATATCTCTTTTGACTTTATGCCTCTATGTCGATTAGAGGAGACATGGTGATCTTTTTTTGATGGATTCTTGTATTGTTTCTTTTTCTTGTATTGAACATTCAAGTTACTTCCAAAAGGCTTGGGACTAGTGGAAGGATGATATGAATGGTTTAGATGGGTGGGTGGATGAAAAGGATTCAAGGGTGTGCATCTATGTTGATCTTGAGAAAAGATGGGAGATGGAGGGATGTAAGGACCCAAGATGGATGGTGAATTAGGAGAGTTAGGAGGGGAAAGTGAAGGGACATAAGGACCCAAGATGGAAGGCAGATGTGAAGCTCTTAGTAGTGGTGGAGGAGGTCCAAGGATGGACATGGAAGATACAAAAGGATAATCAATAAGTTCATCAGCATCTATATGACAACCAAGGATATCAGCATCTTTAGAGTGAGCATTATAATTTTTAATAGAATCGTGGACATCTTTAATATGAACACCTTCTTTGATAGGATTGTTCAAAGCTTGCAAAGACTTGGGAAGAGTAGAAAGTGGAAACGAACATGGAGTGGTAGAATAAGAAGATGGAAGACTTTGATCTTGACAAGAATCTTTGGATAGCATAAGCACATAATTTTTCTCTTGATTTTCAATAGGCTTAACATTGGAAGTAACAGCGCCATTTTTACTAACCTTAATGGAAGTATCATCTTTGGAAAGCGCAAGTGTAGTAAGGTTATTTTGATTGTCAATAAGCTCAAAAGTGTAAGTAGTAGCTTGATCTTGCTTAGGAGAAGACTTAAGACATGGTGGAATGAATGGGAAAGGGCATGCGGGATCAAAAGAACCATGAAACAGATAAGAGACATCATGAAAATGATTGGATGACATGGAGGGTTCTTGATCTTGATCTTTCTTTACATTCTTTTCTTTATCATTTTTAGAGTCCTCTTGACATGGAGCCACTTCTAAGGACAAGGAAGCATGTTGGGATTGTATGGAAGACTTTGGAAGAGATGGTGGAGGACTAGTTGAAGTAGGCATCATAACATATAAAGGCTTAGGCTCTTTAGGTTTAGTATTATTGAAAGTATTTGTAGCCAAGTGAAGGTTAGCTTGAGTTTCTTTAAGAGGTAGCCCTTGAGGATAACTATAGGAAACCGCATGAAAAGTATTAGGACCTTTGGTGGATGAAGGACTTGTGAAAGATTTGATAGGCTTGGAAGCTTTAGGAAATGTATGGGTATTGGAGGAAGTAGGGGATGGACGGGAACCACAAAAGACAAAGGTTCAATATTAACATGATCTTCCTTGAGAGTGTAATCTTTATTTTCAGCATGAGAGTTCTTAGAAGAGAGATCCTTATAGTATTGATGTTTTAAATCAGAGTGGTACATTTTATATTCCTCAATAGAAGTAGATGTATCATCTAGGTATTGTTCATAGAAATCATCAAAGTCTCTTTCAAAATTAGAATCATATGGATCACCATCATGATCTATCCAATGTGACGTACCATTTCCAGTAAGCACGAGCACACGATGAGGAGGACTCTTAGGAATAGAGGTGTCATAGGTATCATTATATTGTCTATCATCATAGTCATCATAGTCTTTAAAGATGGGCATGTCACTCTGCATGGAAGAGGTATCATAAGGGTTATCACATTGCTCATTATGGTATGTCTTGAGAAGAGAAGTAAGGCTCTTGAGAGAATTAGAAGAGGAGCGACATCATGGAGAAGAGGAAGGTGAAGACCTAGTAGAGGAAGAAGACATGGATGATGAGGAATGATGAGAAGACTTAGAATATGAAAGATGTTTGGAAGAAGAAGGTTGTGACATGACCATGCATAAGATCCTAGCAAAGGCATCTGATTCAATCAATTTTTCCTTTATTTTCATCATAAATTTATCACTCATGGGCTTTTTGGAATAATACTTTTCGAATTGAGCAATGAGTTCGAGATCATCCATTTTCAAGAGAGGTTCCATAACAAGATAACTAAAATTGATGGTTTTGGAAGAGGAGGAATCAAGCATGGAAGTGACAGAAGAGATGAATAGAAGGAAGAAGACTAGATAATAAGAGGAAAATAATCAAGAAAATGTGAAGAATTTAGGAAGAAGAGAAAGGATGGAAATGGGAGACTAGGAAGACATGAGAGATGTGGAAGAAAGAAGACCAAGAGTCATTTTGTGTAAATTGATACCATTTAAGTTCATTTGGATGTTGAGCAACATGTCATAGCACCTAAGATTTGACCCAGACTAACCAAGGATGACTAGAAAGGACAAGAATCAGTTCACTATTTTGATAGAATTTGGGATTTGGCTGTAAAAATTAGATTTCTGACAAATTTGACCAATCTCTGACAACTTTGACTTTGGCTTTGATACGAGTTTTGAAATTTTAGGATGACTTTTGACACCAGAAAGGATTTTTGCCTCAGATTTGCAATTTTTCAGTTTTTCAATATCAAATTGTTTGCAAATTTTTTTGTCCAATTTTTGAAGATCTATGTAAAAGTTTGTCTCAAGTAACCAAGAAGATATCAAGCATGCAAAATAGCAAGCAAGGGAAGCAAGAAATCGTCTAAAAATAATGAACAAGGGCAAAAGCAACCTTTTGCACGAACAAGCAATAGTGAATTATTGTGCTAATCCCTAGAAATACTACTTGTGTATGTTCCAAAAAGTTTTTCAATAATGCACATATTCCTAGAAAATAAAAAATTTGGCCTCACTAGGGTTTGTAGTAATGGTCTGACTCTACAAATTTTGTGATCTCAAGAGGGTGAACTCTAATCTAGGTGCACTGGGGTTTTGACACAGTCTAAGAACTTAATCTTCAGGATCTGCTAGGGAGATCTGACAGCCCAACAAGAGACCACACCTATGAAGATTTCCTCCACAAGGACATTTATATAGTGGTTGTTGCTACCACGATGAAAATGACTATTACCACTTGAGGTTCCATCCACATGGTTAACCCAATTAAGGGAATGTCCACTACAGTTAACCCTCTCTAAAGGTGACTCACAAAAGATACCACATGGGGACTGGTTCCAGATTCAAGGATCTGAGTTTCTGATACTACCCAAAAAGGGAGTAGAGCATAGTCCTCTAGCATTTTCACTTTTAACCAAAACAAAGCGAATAGATTAATTCGACATGCTAAGACCGAGATTATCTCACAAAGATCTATGACGTCAATCGCTTGTGATCTATCAACCCCTCGGGAGAGAGAATGTATCAATCAAAAGTTGAAGACACACAAATCTAGTAGAACGTGAGACGCTCTTAGTAACCTCCCTACCTACAAGGGGTTCTCTCATTGAGAAGAGCTTCACTGGAAACCCACTCTCTCAAGAACCACAAATAGTGTTCATAGGGCCTATTTATTATGTGTAACAAATATGCAAAAAGCAAATCTATGTTCTTTTTAGAGCCCAAAACTGAAGTGTGAATTATGAAAGCTGTAAAGGCACTTAAGCTTGACACAAGAGAGTTTGTTTTATGTACCAAAATGAAGTGTTATCAGATGTAACAAAATACCTAAGTTCCTTGCAACACGCTTAGTAGATTTTACCTTTTTTAACAATTTTTGTTGAGCTTTTCCATGCAAGCAAGCCATGAACTCTCCAACAAGCCAACAAGCAAACAAGATATGCAAGGTATATTCAACTTATGCAAATGCTAGGGTTAGATATGAAAACCAATTATTAGGAGCAATAATAACTAGAAAATAATCCAAATGACAACTCATATCATACATTGAATCATATGAAAAATAAGTGCATACCCATCACAAATTTTTTTATTTTTTTTGCACTTGACCTAGTCAACAAGATCTAATTTTTGTGATATGATTTTAGCCATAAAAATAGAAATGTAAAATAGAGGCCCCTACTAAAAAAAAGATAACTTTCCAAAAATGTAAATTTTTTTGAAAAATCTCTTCATTTGTGTCCTATAGACCTCTTTTACCAAAATAGACCAGTTTTTGTAAATTGACTATTTGAGCTATTATATTGCATCCAAATTTTTTAAAAAAAGAATGGAGCCCCTATAGAATTTAAAGAGCTTTCCAAAAATGTAAAAATTTCCAAAAAATATGATGATTTGTGCCAAAAATGAATTATTTATGAAAAATAAAGAAAAAATTATTAAAAATTAAAAACATCTCAGAAAATTTTGAATTTTTTATCAAAGCTTCCCTGATATTCCTCCAACCTGGAAAACAAATTTCAGACCAAAAATCCAAGCCCTTTGAGAGATAAAATTAAATCTTTGAAAATTTAGGGTTTTAGTCTCCAAGTAAATCTGCACAAGGGAGTTAGCTCCAAAAAAATAACCAAAACCAGCATGTAAAGATGGGTTGCCCCATGATGGATGCCAAAAATGTGTGTGTGAATTTTGTACCTAGCTGTAGACACAACACTTCAGTAAAACATTAGAGGTTAGCAAAAAATTCTAAAATCTATAAGTAATTGAAACTATGCTAACCAAGCGATTTACTGCCTTCTAGTAGGTGTGAGTATGATCTTCTTAGATTGAACCGAGACCAGTGACATTGATGACACCTAAATGAAGAATTTGAATGCAAGATAGCAATGAAGTAATGCAGGTAAATTAATCTATATTTTTGGGTTTTCTATGCAATAAGAATGAGAAATCTGATATGAATCTATTCTATATGAAAATTGATCTAACAATGATATGAAATAAAACTAAAATGAATTGAAAACAAGATTGATCTCACAAAAATTGTTGATTCGCAAGAAGCTTCAATTCTTTAGATGTTGATTCTCTAGAGTAAGTATGCAAATTTTGTGGATTCTGTGGATTCTATGAATTCTATGGATTCTGTGGATGATTTGTGAAGACCTGAGCCTTAATTTTATAGAAATCCAGGGCTTTGAGGATGCATTGAAAAAAATCCATAAATCACTCTTGATAAACTTAGGTTGATTTTTGAGTTAACAAAAATTAAGAATAAATAATTCATAAAATCATGCAAAAGCAGTTTTTATCTCAAAATAGAGTTTTAGTTTTTTTTTTGTTTTTTTCAATTCATCATCAAATGTCGAGTTTCAATTTTAAAATTGATTGTTAATTTCTAGTTGCCTGCTTTTCTGATTATGCATGATTTAATATAAATTATTTAAAAAATAAAGTGATTTATTCTCAACTTAACTATTTTAAAATTAAAACAATTGATTTATGGGTTAATCAATTATTAAATCAAACTTTATTCCAATTAAATAATATCATTAAATATGACAACTTGCTTTAATTAATTAAATAAGAATTTAATCAATTAATGATAAGAATTTTGATTTATTGTCAAATTTAAATAATAATAATTAGGAATAAATATAATTAAATTTAATTAAATAATTAAGTGGCAGAATTAAATTAATTAATTAAATATTCATCATATTCAATTAATCAATTTAATGATAAATATGATTTATCGCCAAATAATGATTAAATTAAAGATAATTATGATAATTAGGAATATTACTAGGAATATTCTCCGATGCAGATTTAAGATAAAATCAGTTAGGATTTCGATGATATGTCGATGTTCCTTAGGTTAGGACTTTGATGTCGATTTCATTCCAATTGAAGATGTAAGAGGTTAATGAACCTATAGCCCATTTTCGGGGTATTACAGTAAGAAGGGTGCATGTTTGTCTAGTTAGGTAAAATTATTACACCATCTCCCCCCCCCCACCCCCCAAAAAAAAAAAAGAAAAAAAAAAGAAAAAGAAAAAAAAAGACCCACATGAGTTGTAGCATCTCACAAGTGTAGGTCTTTTCAATATGACATAAGTAGTGTACCTTTCATTATGCAAGGGGTAATGATAAATACAACTCGCACCAATCATGATAATCTTGTAATGTCATGTCATCATGATGTGGTACTCCTTGGGGCTAATGTAATCAAGATGATTATATGGGAGCCATCTAGGTCAACTCAATAATTAATGAGATATTAGAATTATTAATATCTAGAATATTATCTTAAATTAACTAATATCTAAAATATTGATGCAAAAATTAATGTACAATCATAGTTAAGACAATCTCCATCAATTTATGGATTGTGGAAAACTAATACATTTGATTATTAAAGTAGTTTGATCAAATTTTCTTAGTTTCTATCATAGGTAGGAATACTTATTTGTTGCAATCTCTTATGCTATTAATTGAACTAATCACACTAAATTAAAAAAAAAAATGAACAAAAAGTTTAGAGTTTATTTCTTGTTTTAAATAATTATAAATACATCATTTTTCTTTGATTTTATTGGTCTATATTGCAAACACTCATGCAAAATTCATATTTTTCTTTCTTCAAATTGCATTTTTTAATCTATTGAATTCATTACATCACATCAAATGTCAAATGATATTAAATTCTTCAATGAAATATATTATTATGCGTCACAGGTTTTGACTTTACTATATATTTTATTAAAAAGAGATTTGATTTGAGATCCTTAGTCTTCTAAAATTTAAATGTGTTTCATCTTTATCTCATGCATGGTGGACAAAAAAAACAACAAATTACATGGTGATACATAACATAGGGATATTCATTCTTGTCATCAATTTTGAATTGAAGTCATTTAATTGACTTGACCTCATCCCAACCATCTCTTAAATTCATAAAACTTGTCCCAACTAATCTACCCACAACAATAAACAACTATTGTATGATCTATTGAATAAAATTTTCTTACAACCTTACAAACATGCACAAAATACTAGTCCCACCTACCCTTGCTAGTCCACATGATCATCCATGAGTTTCTTGGGGTCTTCGATTATAAACTAACTATCCATATGCCTTTCACAAGATGAGTTTTCTTACAACACTGAAGGTGGCTTTGAGTGCGAGCCTCCATCAAAGGAAGAGTTTTGTGGGGCTGGATGGGAAGGCAGCCCAAAAATTTAAAACAAACATTATACAAGAGAAAGACTGACATGCCTATCAACTAATCCAATACAGATTGCAACAAAAAATTAATGACAGAATGGAAAATACAAAGCACTTCCTTACAATTAAGGAGCAAATTGTGTTGGTTGGTATTGGAAAGCATGTTTATCCTACAAAACAAAAAGCATTGTGGAGAAACAGAAGAAGAGAAACATCTTTCCCTTTGTCTAAATGTTTTGCCAAGATGGTACAATTTAAAAAAGTACAATACATATATATTTGAGTGCCATTTTTCTAATTTTGCATTGCAGTAGCTCGAATAGTTAGCACTTGCATACTGCCACTTCAATTTGATGTGCTTTTGGGATGTGGAATCCATATAAATCTTTAAAAATGTAGGAAAGCCTATGCAAGCTATTTCCATGGAAACAATCACATGGTTAGATTTTTCTATTCCTAATAATAATGGATGGTGAATGATATTCAGGAAAATATTTAGAATTAATATCTCATTCAATGCATATTTCCATCACCAATGTCATAGACAAGAAAAATCAATATTTTTTTATTTATATGATCAAGATTATAATATGGGCTAATGCAATTGTGTTTATTGTTATCACATAGTTTGCAACCTTTCTTGGTGTTTGACCCCCAAGAAACCTAGTGAAACATGGAAACGACCTCCAATTGTGGGACCTTGACAAGTGAGGTTGATTCCCTAGAGATGGTTGCCTTATTTTCCAATCAAACTAAAGCATGAAGGATGATAAGGGCTTTAGGTTTTAAGCCTATTGAAACTATCCCAGGTCAAATATATGAGATAGGCTACAAATGGCATAAAATGTTGATGTTTCTATCCCTTCTATTTGGTAGCTTTGCATATTTACAAAGATTCAAGATGAACTCTAAGGACATCCATGTGTTGTAATTGGTCAAAATGGTCTAATGTCTCTCTATGATAATATGTTTAGCCAAGTAAGCATGAAGTTAATGTTGTCACTATGAGGAACTACCATTATCTATGATTCACATTCCTATCGATGACAATCCATAAAGATAACTATAAATATGTTTACTAGGAACATCTCTACACTAATAGATAAATTGAGATATTTAATGGTAAACTAGTTTTGATAGGATTTTGCAATTGGATGTGGCATCCTCCCAATTGCTTGTAACTAATAATGAGTTCAAAGGCCTAGATTTATAGACTCAAGTTAGTGAAACTATAAAGTCATTGCCAGAGCTTTATGTAGTTCCTTTTTTCAAATGAAAATAATGCAATCATCGCAAGGAAAGCTCCATATAAGCTAACATCAACATTTTTGTTAAATGCTTAGAGCTACTCATCTTAAGATATCTTCCTTTTGCGATGACCAGTTATTTGGATGTTAAATGTATAAAAAAATTTAGAAGAATTATTTTTCCATTTGGTGTCTTATTTTTGCAAGATTTGTGTCTAATTGGAAAGTGTTTTGTCAAAACACTGAAATGTTTGATGGAAAGATTATCCATATGTGTATTTTTTTGTCTTTTACACATCTTTGCAGGCATTTGTATTTATAATATTAAGAATTTAAAGAAGTAAATTTTATTAGACTACTTGTCATTGATGTCAAAAAGGTGAAATAGTGATAAGTTTTATTAATGAAGTGCAATGAATATAATAAATAAGTAACCAACAATTATCATTGATTTATATAAATAACAATTATAATTAAGAAGATAATCATTTGATAAAGAAGTGATTATTTTATACAATTGATGGTGTGATATAGTTCTATTTGGTCAATCATTCTCATCTATCAAATGTGTGATTCTATAGTGGAAGGGACAATATCTACAAGTGGCAATATGATATGTCAGTTTAGAAAAGCCAAACAAATATACATAAAAGAAAGATGATGTTTATGAAATAATTAACAATGAACAAGTCTACATGTGATAATAGCTAAAGTAGAGATTACAATGGGCTTATATTCACAAACAAAAATAATGATTTCCCAAAGACAAGTCAATAAATTAATGAGATTCATACAAGGATAGGCAGCTAGAAAGAAGACAAAGCATATAAGGAAAAAATGAATTTGTCTTATTCAATAATAAACTATAGAGTGGTTCATTTTGCGTGATCAAGTTTACAAAGTATTCATAGTTTGATATAATCTATGTAAGGTGTTGATATTAAATCTCATCAGTGGTGCACAAGAAAGTATTTGGGTATCAAACACTCTTCTTTTATGTTCTTTGATGCCAAGACATTTAACAAGTCATAAATTGTTCATTGTTTTTATTCATTTTTTATTTGCAATATGTTCGTTGATTACCATCTTCTAGGTTTTGAAAACCACATAATATCTTCATGATTTGAGAACAAGATGAGTACAAATAGGTTATTATCTCCTCCAAAAATATAAAATAAAAGTATGAATGAAGAATGATGATTCTCAAACTTGCATGTGTGAAATCAAGAATGAATATAAATTTGAAGAGAGCATACATATCACTTGCTTCTAAGTTTATGAAGATATATTTAAATTTGAAACTCATACATATTTGTTACTTTGTTTATATTTATAAAGACTTGTTCAAAGGTGGTAAGCACTAAAATTAGTTGGTGATTTGTTAGTTTCAAAATTGACAAGAAGTTAGGTAGTTCAATAAAGGTTGGTTTGAAATTAAACTATTGGCATAACCATCTTCTACCGATCAATGTTATTAGAAAAATAGAATAGCAAATTAAAAAGAGAGAAACTAAACTTGCATCTTGTTATTCATCATTGGAAATTAAAAATATATAGAGTCATATGACTCCACCAAGATCCTATAATTATGCTAAAACATGAGACAACAAACTAATACAATTGACACCAAACTAGATATGACTGACAACTAACTGGAACTTATTGATAGCTAACTAAGAATAGTGGATAGCTAACTCAAACACAATGGACACCTAATCCTATTTTATGACTTATTCATTTATTTTGGATCATTAATTCCAACACCCCCACTTAATGTGACAACATTGAAATAAAAGAAAAATAATATATTATGTAGAAACTATTATTTGAAAATAGTTCATAGACCAGTAAGACTTCTTCAAGTTGCTCCCACTTGCTAGAATACTCACACAACTATCATCCAAGTTTCAAACACCATTGGATATCATTTGCACATGAAATGCCTCATAACCCTCATCAATGTATGATGATAATTGTTGGGCTCCTATAATGGTTTTAATAACTAGGCTTTAGAACCATAACTTAGGGATTGGACTTTCATGCTAAGTAGTTATCTCATCATTATGAAGGCACATTTAAATTATCAACCCGAGGATGTATACTTGAAACATGTCTACAAAGTATATGCACTATGATATTCTCTAAGTTATTCTATCGTTGCAAAACTAAAAGTATAACAATGCTGGAAATGAATCTAAGTGCACAGTAATGGCTGCAGGAAATTGTATAATACACATCAGTTTGTTATGTGTTTTACTTCTATAACTATCAAAGGTAAAAAAATATCATAAGTGAACCTTGTTTAGACAATTTAAACTCTGATATATGTCCTTAAAACATCATACACAAGTAACATGCCTCCATGAAAATGCAATCTACAACTTCTATTAAAATTATTGCTGTTGTTACAAATTTCCTTCTACAAAATGATGACTCTCTAAAGCTAATGAAGAAATACCACTTGCTCCCTTCTTTTTCTTGATTATAATTTTTAATATATTAGCTTATTGACTCCCTAACAACCATCTAACATGTGTCTCATCATTCCTTTAAACAAGAAAGAGACTTATTCTAAAACAATGACTAAGACAAACAGTCCTATTACAACTTGTCTTCTTGAATGATTGGGAAAAGAGTTTGTTTGGAATCTTTTATGAAAAAGATGAGTTGGATATTTTTTTGTCTTCATAAATACAATACAAAACATATCCAACCTCCTTTGAATTTATAACTCAAATTGCAACAAATAGAAGAAGTTTGACTAAGTCTACTGATTTCTAGTTCCACTTTTCCTGCAGCCCGATTCAAATGGATGGTTCTCACTTATTATTGTGAATTATCTCAAATGCTTTTACCATATTATGCTCCTCCTTCTTATATTTCTAGATCATTTTGAAAATCTATATTTTATTAAGAAATGAGAAATATATGATCATTTTACCAAGATTGGGTTTTGGCTGCCTTCAAACTCGGCTATTTTTACTCAGTCAACTTCAGATAAGTGATGCTCATTAAATATTGTTAATTGGATCAAAACCTTTTAAAAAGTTTTGTTCCCCTTTTTCAGTTTTCCAAATCATTAAGAAAATCCTAATTTAATTAAGAATTGAGTGAGATATGCCTATTTTACTGAAACTAGTTTTTGATTTTTTCTGCATTTCTTGTAACTGTTGAATATTGACAAGTGTCAACTTGCTTCTCCTTCTTTTCGGCTGCATGAATGACTCAAATATCTCACAAAAAATATTTTAATCATCTCAAAACATTTATTATTTAATAATAACCATTTATCATAATAAATCATCATAATTTAGCATTAACTAGCTAGACATACAAATGCTAATCAATAAATCATTAATCATAGTTAATGCTTCATAAATCAAGGTAATGTATGGAAATGACTTGGAAATGTATTATAAAATGATGTAAAGTGTTATAAAAAATGACATAAATATGACAAATTATAAGCTCATCATTCACCCCAGCTAAAATCTTGCTTGTCCTCAAGCAAGGGATAGGCATTACATAGACATGAAAGCTATTAGCATGAAATCTTGTGACAACTTCAATCCTTCATAGCATATGTCATGCATGTGTATTTGATAATTAAGAAGAATTTCATTTGACATTACTATGGTTCATTATCTTCTTCTTTATTTCTTGTATCCTTAAGTCTTCCTATCATTGTTTTATGTCATCTCCAACACTCACATTGTCATACTTTCTTCCCTTTGTTATCTCTTCACAAGACATTCCATTTTCTTCACTTTATCATTCTTATTTTTTTTGCATAAATAATCATAAATATAGGAGGTAGTATAAAAATGTATAGGAAAGGTCATCCCCCTATGGTCTATGACAAGAACACAAGGTATACATGTGTTCCCCCCAGCCGAAAGGTCATTTGTCCTCAAATGACAATGTATGTATGAGGGTAGCTAAATAAATCAGTTATGAAGCATACAATTACAATAATGATAATTGAAAAACATAATGCAATGCATAGATAATCAATTACTAAAAATGGTAAATATTATGGATAAATAGACATCATTAATGTAGTACCATTTGTGTTGTTGTGAGAAGCTTCAAACTTGGCAAATAGATGAAAGTACAAGTCCCTTCATTGTTGAATATTTAGGTCCCTTTGAGACTATTGCATATTTAATATTAGTATTTCTAGATGTCCTCATACTTGGTGCAAGTTACCTTTTGCTATAGGATGACTGTTCAGTCATACAGTAGTGGTTGCAGGACTGACTGTTCAGTCACACAGCAGTGGCTATAGGACTGACTTTTAAATCAAACAACAATTGATGCATGCAACCTACACTTTTCTTTCTCTATCCAATGACTTATAATACAACTTTAGATGTCTAGTTACTATTAAATAAAATATGATTAGACCAACTAGAAACCATCATTGAATAGACATTCTTGACATCATGAAGACTAGACTACTTAATGGAACTTTTTCACAATATATGAAAAGAATCTCTTCTAGAATTAGAGACTTGACTCACACCCTTGAAAAATGATTTGAAATATGAGAAACCAACCGGCTGTAAACTCCTCCAAAATACTCATGTAGACAAGAAGAACTAGGAAACAAACTAGACTAGACAACTACTAACTCTAAGACATTGTTTAACAACACTTATTGAATGAAAAACCTATCCTAACCTACACTAACCAGCAAAAAATATGTTATCAAACAAAACCATTGACCGGTTCTTTGAAGTATCTTCCTCTTCTCAACAACTTCCAATGCTTCACATGCTTATGAGCAATTAGAAATAGTTGCAATATCAATAGAAAATAAACAACAACAACACTTTTGGAAAGACATTAAAAAACTTACTTATCACTTCATGATGATAATACATATTGTCATATTGAAGTACATAAGTAATCTGAAACATTTCTCCTTTAGGTGCAGCTCCATATTTAGCTTCATCTTCAATTGTAGCTTCTTTCTTTGCTACAAACATAACTTGTGATGATTTATTTTCCTCCATATGAATGAGATGTCTGATAGGACACCCTCGTGAAAGAACAAATTTTGAACCCTCCTTGTTTTCTTTGTGTATATGGGTTGCTTCTAAGGTTAAGCAAAACTCCTCCAAATCATCCCAAAACTGGTCTTCTTCAACATCTTCATTACTTTTCTGTATTAGGGGACTAATTTTCACCTTATTGTAGCTCTCTTCTTCAAGTAGGAGTTCTGATTTGACATCACATTCATCTTGAGCAGTAACCTTGTGTATTGTGATTTCTTCATTTTCCAAAACAAGGTTATCTTCATTTGCCTCCTCATAAATCAACACCTTGTCATCAATATGTGAACACAATTCCTCTATGATGCTAGAGAACATGTCTTCATTGATTTCCAGACTTGCTGCAAATGAGATTGGATCTTGGTTGCTTTTCTTCATGTATCCAACATCCATTTTTTTTTGTTTCTTGTGGTACTTTTGCAAACTTTTCTAATCCTAAGTGTTTTTAATTGAAACTATGATACTAGAAAAATTACAAAGAGATGTTAACAACTTAGAGACTTCATAGCTTGACCCATCCCTGGCAATGATGCCAAAAATGTTGGGCTCCTATAATGGTTTTAATAACTAGGCTTTAGAACCATAACTTAGGGATTGGACTTCCATGCTAAGTAGTTATCTCATCATTATGAAGGCACATTTAAATTATCAACCCAAGGATGTATACTTGAAATAGGTCTTCAAAGTATACACACTATGAGATTCTTTAAGTTATTCTATCGTTGCAAAACTCAAAGTATAACAATGCTGGAAATGAATCTAAGTGCACAGTAATGGCTGCAGGAAACTATATAATACACAACAATTTGCTATGTGTTCTACTTCTATAACTATCAAAGGTAAAAACTATCATAAGTGGACCTTGTTTAGATGACTTAAACTCTGATATATGTCCTTAAAACATCATATGCAAGTAACATGCCTCCATGAAAATGCAATCTACAACTTCTATTAAAATTATTGTTGCTGTTACAAATTTCCTTCTACAAAATGATGACTCTCTAAAACTAATGAAAAAATATCACTTCCCCCCTTCTTTTTCTTGATTAAAATTTTGAATATATAAACTTATTGACTCCCTAACAACCATCTAACATGTGTCTCATGATTTCTTTAAACAAGAAAGAGACTTATTCTAAAACAATGACTAAGACAAACAGTCCTATTACAACTTGTCTTCTTGACTGATTGGGAAAAGAGTTTGGATGATGTGTTGGATATTTTTTTGCATTCATAAATAAAATACAAATCATATCTAACCTCCTTTGAAGTTATAACTCAAATTGCAACAAATAGAAGAAGTTTGACTAAGTCTGCTGATTTCCAGTTCCACTTTTCCTGCAGCCTGATTCAAACGGATGGTTCTCGCTTATAATTGTGAGTTATCTCAAAATCATTTACTAGATTATTCTCCTCATTCTTACCTTTCTAGATCATTTTTAAAATCTGTATTTCATTAAGAACAAAAAAGATATGATCATTTTACCAAGATTGGGTTTTGGCTGCCTTCAAACTTGGCTATTTTTACTGAGTCAACTTCAGATAAGTGCTACTCATTAAATATTGTGAATTGGATCAAACCATTTAAAAAAAAAATTCTCCTCTTTTTAAGCTTTCCAAATCATTAAGAAAATCCTAATTTAATTAAGAATTGAGTGAGATATGCCCATTTTACTGAAACTAGTTTTTGACTTTTTCTGCATTTCTTGTAACTGTTGAATATTGACAAGTGTCAACTTGCTTCTCCTTCTTTCCAGCTGCATGAATGACTCAAATATCTCACAAAAAACATTTTAATCATCTCAAAACATTTATTATTTAATAATAACCATTTATCATTATAAATCATCTTAATTTAGCATTAACTAGCTAGACATACAAATGCTAATCAATAAATCATTAATCATAGTTAATGCTTCATAAATCAAGGTAATGTATAGAAATGACTTGGAAATGTATTATAAATATGATGTAAAGTGTTACAACAAATGATATAAATATGAAAAATTATAGGGTCAACAATAATCTTCTATATTTTCATATCTTCCCTGAACTATTGGGCACTAACCCTCACATTATTGTCTCATAACCCCAATGAGGTATATGTTAGGCCCAAAAGGAGACAAGCACAACTAAGAGGGGGGTTGAATTATTTGTGTGTACCTAATTACATTAATTTCACTTTAGCCACTCAAGCCTAAAAGTTAAATAATAATGCAAGATCCACACCACAAAATACATAACATAAAGATTTATTCTCGAGGAAACCCGGTTATGGGAAAACCCCAGTGGGAGTCAAAACCACTAGATGAGTGTACTATGTTAAAAGTATTACCTAATTAAGATAAAAATAGACCATAAAGGATGCACTTGCAACCACAAGCATACAACCCAATCTGAAGGCTCACTTCCCAGAGCTCATTTCTCATAATAGAATCTCAGATTTGGCCCTTAATCAGGTTCGTCAATCTAACTTCAATTACAAAGAGGTGGACATACAGTCCTTAAAACAAAACTAACACATAACATCTCATATGGAAATATAGTTCCAAATTTCCCTTAAGTGCAGAACACATGTACCCAATCCTTTCTCTCTCACACATCAATTACAAAATGATCGCTCATTTATACTGATTAGAAAGAATAATCAACCACTAGGTTGACTAAGGCCTAATACAATGAAATATATAAAAATTATGCTCAATCCTCAATGTGATCCAAATCAAGTTAGCTAAGACTTAGATAGGACCCAAATCTTCATCCTTGAATATGTTATACCATCACCAAGAATTTCAACATGTTACTCCATCAAGCCGGCTAGGACCTAAATGAAGAAATGCCAACATGCTACCAAAGTAGCAAATCCAATCACCACAACCAATCCAAACCAACAACATGATCATCACACAATCAAAGAAAACCAACAAGAAAAATGAATACCATCCAGAACCTTTGTGTCACCCCCAATATTAAATCCAAACTCATCTTTAACTTTGATCAACAAGAATACTAAAATATTGAACTCAGATATAACAAAAGATAGCTTGTTGTACTCTAAATCATGAACAAAACCAAATGTGATTACAATGATAAGGGTTCATATAATAACTAGCTTCACAACCTCTAAAACATCACATCCAAGTCACACTGAACCAAATACACAACCATTATTCATAAGATCACTGTGACACTAGTGACTAGAAACTTGATCACATCTTCCTCAAACTATCAAACTAACCTCTTTGAACCTCTATAGATGTTCTAAATACATCCCAAAACAATACCTCACCATCACATCTCAATATCTTTAGTATAACATGTAAACAACTGAAATCCACCTTATCAAACATCTTAAACACATTGTTTGAGACAACAACAAGTATGTTGACATAAATCACAAAACATTAATGTCAGCACACCCAAATCCAAAATTCTAACATGCTCAACAATATTCCAACAATCTCCCCCTTTGGAATTGATGACAACATATGATGTAGGGGCATTCTTGGTACTTGGTGAATATGCATGGAGGTGTGTTGTTTTGGTTATGTGAAACTCGGTTGCAGCTTTAATCGGTGGTCTTGGTTAAGGAAGGAAGCTTGGTTGCTAAAGGAACTTAGAAATCTCAAGCACTTAGTGAAATTGGTACTCGACGATGCTTGTGGTGCTTGGTCGACATAATGCTTGATGATGCTTGGCATGCTCAGTTATTTCTCTGGTGCTCAGTGGTTGGTCTTGCCGACTAGAAGTTCTTGAAGATTTACTTGTCCGACTTGGTGCATTTATTGTTGGTAGCTTTTGTTGGATTCTCCTATGTGGATCTGGAGGTCAACATGTTGAATTTAATAATTGTAAGGCTATTTGAGAGCTGACTTGTATTACATTTAATATTGGTTGTAGGAGTTAATTGTTTCATCCAACCAACTTATGGCTGATGATTAGTATTTAAAAGGGTGTTTGGGTAGTTGGTCAGCATGACGAGGGGGAAAGGTGGGAAATAAGTGAATTTGTGGAAAAGATCCTGTGAGATTTTGTAGATCAGATTGGTTTTTGATAGTTTGTATTAGCAGAGCTAGTGGTTTGCATGCTTGGAGACAAGGAGATTTCTTGGTGTCTTGCGAGCACAAGTTTAGATCTACCTTAGGGTCTCCATCAATTGCTGATAGTTTCCAGAACTTGACTAGTTGGAGTTGTGTTGGATCTTGTTGATCTTGCTGAATTATTTTTGCTTGTAATTGGCCCTAACCCAGAAGGCCTTATAGTCAGGCATGTTAATGGAAAATATGTTTTGAAACATAACTGGTTGTGTTGTTTCGTTGTGTTTTTCTAAAGCTGCAAGGTTGGACTGTCCTTAATTGGATCCTCCATACCTTGACCTACGTCAGGTGGTATTAGAGTAGAGGTTGATCTTAAGCTGAGTTGTTCTTGAGTGAAGGTTGACCTAGCAAGGGTGATCTTGTGAAGTTGATCTTGTTGGCAAAGATATCCTATGATCTAAGTTGAAAATTTGTGACACTGAACTTATAAGAATCTTAGCTATTTTTGTGAGGTGTCAGGTTACGATTTGACTTGCATACAACTTGGAGATTGTCACAAGGTGGTTGGTGTAGGGTTTTTGTGGCAAAGGGTTTTCTTATATTTAAGGATGCCTCTGAGAAGGTTGGACCCTAGAGAAATTGTAGATCTTTGTGATGCTGTGTAATCAAAGATTTTTGAGAAGGTCAGATCAGATGTTAGATCTGAGATAGAGTTGATGAAGAATGACATGGTTGCTGAGATCATGAGAGTTGTTGCTAGTGTACCTCAGAATGTTGGTACTGAGGATGGTTATGAGGAAGCTATTGAAGACTTTGAAGCTATTAGATCTAGTGGTGATGACCGGAGGGACATATTTGGTGAAGACAAAACTGCTCGGTTGCATAGATCTAGAGCTCGGTTAAGTAATAGTTACCGAATGGAAGTTTCTACTTTCTCTGGTACTTGGAAACTTGAGAACTTGATTGACTAGATTGGTGAACTTGAAGATTTATTTGAGCTAGAAGAAATTGAAGATCCTCTTTGAGTGAGATTGGCACCAACAAAATTGAAAGGACATGCTGATCTTTAGTGGAAAGAATTACAAAGAGATAGAGAAGATGAAGGTGAAATGAAGATCAATCGATGGAGGTTGATGGTGACCAGGTTGAAAGCTAAGTTTATACCTGCTGACTATGAGCTTGACTTGTTTAAGAAGTTGTAAAATTTGAAATAGAAGGATCTAACTGTTGAAGATTATACCGAGGAGTTCTACAAACTTACTATTCAGTCTGGACACAGAGAACTTGGTAAGGAAAAGGTAGCTCGGTATGTGAATGGTTTGAGATTCAATATTCAGGATGAGCTTGGTATGTTGAAGATTGATTTTGTTGAAGATGCTTATCAGTATGCTTTGAAGGTAGAAGATAAGTTGAAGAGGAAACAACATGGTAATCCCCAAGGGAAGGAAAAGATTGATCACTTGGTGAAGGATAAACCAACTACAAAAGATGAACAGAAACCTATACAACCGAAGAAGAAGACATGTAGAGTTATCTTTAAGGGTACTTGTTATAACTATGGAGAAGAAGGACACCATTCTTTTGAGTGTACACAGAAGAAGCTTGGTGACCAATGAACAACTGTGGTGAATGAAAATGTTGAGAATGAACCTGAATTCAAAAACTTGCTGGTTTGGTGAATGTTGCTCAGTACAAAGGAGGAGCCTTTTCTAAGGAGTAACTTGTTCAGGACTCGGTGCAAGTCTAGAGGTAAACTTTGTGATATTATTGTTGATAGTGGTAGTACTGATAACCTTGTTGCTAAGGACATGGTTCAGAAACTTGGTTTGAGTAGAATAAGACATCCACATCCTTATAGGATTGGCTAGTTGCAAGATGATCATGCTATGGAAGTAAGAGAACAATGCATTATTGATGTTCGGATCAGCCAGTATAAGGATCTTGTGTTATGTGTCATTATGGAGATGAATGGTTGTGATATATTGCTTGGTAGACCTTGGCAATATGATTACAGAGCTATGTATGATTGTGTGAAGAATGTGTTTACTGTTGAGAAGGATGACAAGAAGTTTTTCTTGATGCCTTTGCTGGATACAACACTCCGTAGGAGAAGCCTAAGTATTGGTAGCCGAGTTGAGTTGGTAGATCCTAAAGGTATGGATGATCAGTGTGAAGAACAGACCTACGTGTTATCAAGGAGAGACTTGAAAAGATAGAGGAAGCTGAAGTGGAAGAGTATGCAAAGTGAAAAGTTGGAGGACTTGTATGTGAAGAACCAGTTCAGGGTTTATGTGTTGAATCCTGAAAGATGTTCTTCTCACATATGAACATATTTTCAAACCTGGGATGTCAAATGTAGGGGCATTCTTGGTACTTGGTGAATCTACATGGAGGTGTGTTGTTTTGGTTCTGTGAAACTCAGTTGTAGCTTTAATCGGTGGTCTCAGTTAAGGAAGGAAGCTCAGTTGCTAAAGGAACTCAAAAATCTTTGGCGCTCAGTGAAAATGGTACTCAACGATGCTTGTGGTGCTCGGTTGATATAGTGCTCAGTGATGCTTGGCATGCTTGGTTATTTCTCTGGTGCTCGGTGGTTGGTCTTGCGGACTAGAAGTTCTTGAAGATTTTCTTGGCCAACTTGGTGCATTTATTGTTGGTAGCTTTTGTTGGATTCTCCTATGTGGATCTGGAGGCCAACATGTTGAATTTAATAATTGTAAGGCTATTTGAGAGCAGACTTGTATTACATTTAATATTGGTTGTAGGAGTTAATTATTTCATCCAGCTGACTTGTGGCTGATGATTAGTATTTAAAAGGGTGTTTGTGTAGTTGTTCAACATGACAAGGGGGAAAGGTGGGAAATAAGTGAGGTTGTGGAAAAGATCCTATTTGATCTTGCAGATTAGATTGGTTTCTGATAGTTTGTATTAACAGAGCTAGTGGTTTGCATGCTTGGATACAAGGAGATTGCTTGGTGGCTTGCGAGCATAAGTTTAGATCTGCCTTAGGGTTTCCATGAGTTGCTGATAGTTTTCAGAACTGGACTAGCTGGAGTTGTGTTGGATCTTGTTGATCTTGCTAAATTGATGTTGCTTGTAATTGGCCCTAACTTGAAAGGCCTTACAGTCGGGCATGTTAATGGAAAATATGTTTTTAAACATAATTGGTTGTGTTGTTCTACTGTGTTGTTCTGAAGCTGCAAGGTTGGACTGTCCTTAATTGGATCCTCCATACCTTGACATGCATCAACATATGTAGTGAAAAAATGATCAGTACATAAAGTTAATTATATATCCGCCTGATCACTCTAAAAGTATAGTTGCAATATATCCACTTGATCACTCTAAATATCCATCTTCAACATTATCTCTACAATCTCTGATCTTTCTTTTGTTTTTCACTCAAACTTCCCCCCTTTAACATCAATGGAAAAGGATCAAAGATATCAAAAATATCAAACCAAGAAATAGCAATAAGAATTCTCCTCTTGAGGAGTAGTCCCCAAAACTCATCAATCTAGTGCATAATGCTCTGATAGATCCTCTAAATTGATGCTACCCTTAACATCATTAGCTCTGATCTAGATGGGCTATCACCCCAAACTTTTCTGTAAGATACTCAAAAGTATCATTCGATAGAGGCTTTGTAAATATTTCAGTAATATGTTCCTTAGAAGACACAAACTCTAATTTCACTTCCTTTTCATTTACCTTATCCCTTAAGACATGATACTTATCAGAAATACACTTTGTGTTTTAATGCATAATAGGATTCTTTGAAATATTTATAGCACTTGAGTTATCACAATGAATAACAATCAGTTCATCAATGTTTATCCTTATGTCCTTCAACATTTGCTTCATCCAAATAGCTTGATTACAGTTAATTGCAACAACAACATACTCAGCTTCAATAATAGATTGAGAAATACAATCCTTCTTCTTACTATCCCAAGAAACTAATTTCTTACCCAAGAAGAATGCACCTCCACTAGTACTTTTTCTACCATCCATATTACCTGACCAATCAGCATAAGCGTATGCACATAAAGTGAATTCATCATCTTTCTCATACCATAATCCATAGTGAGCTACCCTTCAAGTATCTAAAAATTCTTTTCACAACAACCATGTGAGATTCCTTTGATTCAACATGAAATCTTGTAGCAATTCTAACAACATTTGATATATCCAGTTTAGAATGAGTTAGATATTACTGTCCAAAAATAATAGATCTATATAATGTTTGATTAACACAAGAAGAATCATCATCCTTAGTCATCTTACAACCAGTAACCATAGGGGTTCCTACTAGTTTTAAATCTTCCATACCAAATTTATTTAATAATTCTCTGACATTCTTAGACTGAGTAATGAAAATTCCTTTATCTAGCTATGTAACTTGCAATCCAAGAAAGAATTTCATTTCACTCATCATATACATTTCAATTTCCTTTTGCATTCCATAGGCAAAACCTCTACTCAACTCAACATTTCCACCAAATATGATATCATCAACAAATATTTCAGCAATCAAGACATTATAGTCAACTATTTTGAAATATAAGTTAATGTATGTTGTACCTTTGTTGAAACCAATCTTTGTTAAATACCTATCCAATCTAGCATACTAGGCTCTAGAAGCTTGCTTTGATCCATCCAAAGATTTCTACAATTTACAAATTATATCTCCTTCTTTGGTTAGAGTAAAACCATCAGGTCGCTCAATATAAACATCTTCCTTTAGTTCACTATATAATAATGTAGACTTAACATCCAACTCATAAACCTTAAATTTCTTATAAGTTGCATATGAAAGAAGTAGTCTAACAACTTAAATCCTAGCAACATAAGCAATAGACTCAATAAAATCTATACCTTCTGTTGGCACTTCAATTTTCAAGCATAAATTTTACACTTTTTACAAAATGAGGTATTTGCCAATAGTTTAAAAAATTGAGAAAAATTTGCTGCATAAAAAAATATCCTAAGTGCTTTTACAAATTTCCTAGAGCCTTCATTAAAATCCAAAAAGCCCTAGTTTAAAACCATGTTTGAAAAACCCTAAATGTTTTTACCTTTGAAGAAAACCCTAGGTCACTTGTCTATCTATCTATTTGAGCATTACTGTATCATCTTAAAATGGAAGCACTTCCATCTTGGTAGGTTTAGCACCCTCTTATAGTACATTTATCATGATAGACTTGCATTTAGGATGCATTCTACACTTGATTCCTTCATTCTAGGTGAAATTAGGTTAGGATCCCAAGGATTCTCCTTAATTTCCCTCTTCTATGGCTCTGTTTTATAGGTAGGACTTAGACATAAGTCCTCATGGCCTTCATCATATTCATCATAGGATTTTGTGCCTCTCCTTGGCACTCTGCCCTATTCTGACATCATTTCTAGGTCTTCGGGCATCCCCGAGACCTCTTGTTTCTCATTCTAACTGGATCTAGACTCCTAGGTCAAGGATGAGGTCATCCCTGACCTAAGTTAGAGACTAGGTCATTCCTAACCTAGGGTAGAGTCTAGGTCATCCCTGACCTAGGTCAGAGACTAGGTCATCCCTGACCTCCTTCGTGATTTGATTCCCATTTTCAAATTTGGTCCCAGAGGGCCCCAAAATTAATGTCGGGCTTTTGGATCTGAGTGTAGAAGGGTTTTAATTTAAAATTTATTTAATTATTTTCCCTCCTTAGTTGGTTATTGTGATTGGACTATAATTCAAGGTGAAATTTGAATTATGGGTCCTCACATTACTCTAGGAGCCTCACCTTGAAACCTCTATATAAAGACTCTCATTTGCCTTCATTTTCACATCAAGGAGATCAAGAAATTTCATAATCAAGCTATCAAGTGAAAGCACAATTGATTTCAAGAAAGCAAGTGATGGTGAAGTGAAGATGCAAGATTATAAGATAATGATATAGAAGATCAAGCCATTGTTGATATCAAGCATTTTTATGAGCACACCATTGTGAACATCTATTTGGAGCAAGAGAGATCCTTTCTTCCTTGATCCACCATTATCAATATTCAAGCATTCAAAGATACAATCATGGGGTAGCAATTATGGATTATGAGTTTGGTAGGAGTAATTTAGCCTTGGGGGCTTGGTATGCTTTCTTATCTTATTCAAATCTATGCAATGCTTTCTCATACACATTCATGCTAGGGTTTCAATCTAGAGAATTAGATCTTGGCATTACACATTCAATACACACACATATTCTATTACAATCAGCTATTCATGGAGGTGGAGATCACCAAAATAGGGGTTTGACTAAGGCAAAGCCCTATATAGCCACCCCAAAACACCATTTTCAGATATCTACAGTCGTTGTTTTGAGAATTAAAGTGCAGATCTAAGTACCCTTTTCGGTGAACTTCTAAGATCCGTGAACAAAATTTCCATCAGAGTTGTGAGGGGCAGGATCTTGCCCCAGGGTAAGACCTTGCCCCGCTATCTGGGTCAAAGACTACCTGCTTCCAAAAAGAGAAAAGTTTTCTGGGTTTTCTCTATTGCAGTTTTCTGGTCCCGGATCTAGTTGCAGAATTTCCTGAGACTGTACACAGGCATCAGAAAATAGGTATTTTCCAAATTTATTCCATCATGAGGTATGTATCTTATCTTGTCTGATTTCCAAGCATTTCCAGATTTACATTACTTATTCAATTCCAACTTCAAGCATTACAAATGAATAGTTAGGAATGTTAGATGCATTATTGATAGCTTCTATTTTTCACCTATTCATTTTGGTGAACCCATTTATGACAACTCTTTCTTTTTGGTGTTAGATTTAGATATTGCATGCTTATAAGATTAGATTTCTTACATTTATATCTTTCTTGCATTTATATTTCAAAAATACAAAAAAATTGCAAAATCTCTTTAAAAATACAAAAACATTTACATTTTCATGCTTTTAGAATTTCTTTATATTCAACATGTATGATTCTTGTTTTGAGTACTTTGATGAGGCTTTTATTGTACAAGATGATAGATTCCCTAATGAGGTACATGGTAGTGAGGCTGAAAATGGTCCGAATAAGATCTCTATGGATCCTATTCCTATTTCACTCTCCTCCACAACCTCTCTAATTGAACTTTACCATAGGGTGTGTGCATGGTTACCTTCATGTCCCACTGTTTGCAACATTGATAAACCTAAAATGATATATCCTACACCTTTGATTATAGTAAAAGGATGTACTCACATCACAATTAAGGGTAAACCTAGAGATCCTTTAGATTTCTTTGATAACACTGATTCTATTTCACATGCTTATCATACACAGAATAACCCTCAGCTTATTGTTCTAGTTTCTTTACCTCCTTCTCAACCTATGCTTCCTCAATCACCTAGGTTTCCTTCTACCTTTAAGGAGTATAACTTAGTTGACCAATTACGTGCTACTCCCGCTAAAATATCCTTATGGGAATTACTTCAAACTTCCCTAACATATCATGAGGCATTGCAAAAAGCTTTATCCACTCTTCCTGCTTCACCTCCTAATCAAGAGAACATTCATTCTATTTTAGATTGCATGCATACTATGCCTTCTGTACCTCCTATTATATTTTTCGATAATGATTTACCTTCTCTTGAGGTGCAGAATCAATATGAAGCTCTTATGGTTGTTATTTTTATTAATCAGAGTATCATTCGAAGAACATTAATTGATAATGGATTTGGACTTAATGTTTGTAGCATGGATATGATTAAGGCAATTAAAGTTGATCTAACAACTATTCAACCCGATAATGTTCCTATATGTGGATTTGACAATATTGTGAAGAGAACTTTGGGCATTATTACCTTACCTGTTAAAGTTGGTCCAGTTATTCTAAAGATATTTATTCATGTTATGCTTGGACCTCTCAATTATAACCTTCTTTTAGGAAGACCTTGGTTACATACTATGCATGCAATTCCTTCTACTCTTCATCGCAAGGTTAGGTTCATCTATAAAAACTTAATGTATACATTACATGTGGATGATGCACCCAATCCTTTCTTGAATGCAGAATATGCTAATATATTTGAGCCTCTTCAACCAAGTAAAGAGATTGAAAAACAGTTTGAGATAAAACAACCTGAGATACAACAACAAGAAGCTCCATCTTCTTCTTTGACTAAGGATGATTGGGGGAAATTGGATTTTAATCCTACCTTCATTGGAGAATATAAGGTCTCTGATTTAGAATTCATGAAGCAACAAAGGGAATTTGAGAAAAAAGTTTTTACTCCTTCCTCGCTTTCTGAGGAATTAAAAAGTAATTTTGTTGTTGCTTTGATTAATGAAATGATTGAAACTATAAAACCTGATTGTTATGATATTGTGACATATGCTACTCCTTGGACTCCATCTGATATGACTGATTAATATGGTCATGGTTATCATTTTCTTAAGAAATTAGGATTTAATGGGAAAGGATGTGGTAAATATAAACAAGGTATACAAGTACCTTTGGATAATGAAATTTATGATCATGCATATGGATTAGGATTCAATCCTTATAGACAACCATCAGCTTTTCCTCTTAATGTTAATCATATCTATGGCAGATAGTTGAAATTTGTTAACCCACTCCTTATTGACATTAATCAAGCACCTACTTTGGATATTTTTCTTGAAGATGAAACCTTAATGGAATTTTTAGGGGTTTATGAAGATTTACCTAAGTTCCATCACAAACCATGGAAGCCTTATTGTTTAAATATCGATGCTTACTTTGGGGAACATGGTGAAAAGGATATTCTCCCATTATCGATCGATCCTTTGGTACAAAGTAATTTATTAATAACTGAGACTATTGATATTCAAATGGATGAGAATAATCCTGAAAAGATGATAAAGATTGGGAAATATTTGAATTGGGATGAACATGATCAATTGGTTTCCATTTTACTTGAATTTAAAGACATTTTTGCTTGGACATATTCAGATATGCCAGGTATAGATTCTAAGATTGTTACTCATAACATTGTTTGAAAACCAAATATGAAACCTGTGAAGCAGAAAATTCGAAAGATGAATCCACAAATTGCTTTATTGGTTAAAATTGAAATTGAAAAGTTATTAGATTTTGGATTTATTCATTCTATTGATTACTCGGATTGGATTTCAAACATTGTGCATGTTTCAAAAGGAGAAAATAAGATAAGGATGTGTACCGATTTTAGAGACTTAAACAAGGCATCCTTAAAGGATGATTTCCTATTACCTAACATTGATATGATTGTGGGTTCAACAGCGGGTCATGCCTTGTTATCTTTTATGGATGGTTTTTCTAGATATAATCAAATCTTTATTCCTCCTGAAGATCAATTTAAGACCATATTTATAATACCTTGGGGAAAGTTTTGTTGGGTCATGATGCCTTTTGGATTAAAAAATGCGGGAGCAACTTATCAACGAGCTATGACTTTGATTTTTCATGATTACATTCATCAGATCCTTGAAGATTATGTGGATGATATCTTAGCAAAGTCTATACAAAGAGAAGATCATGTTACTATTCTATGACAAATATTTGAAAGGATTAGAAGTTACAACATGAGATTGAATCCTAAGAAATGTATCTTTGGAGTTGATTCTGGTAAATTATTAGGATTTATAATCTCTAAGAGAGGCATAGAAGTAGATATTGAAAATATTGAAGCTATTGTAAATATGCCTTCTCCTAAGAATATTTCTTAGTTAGGAAGTTTACAAGGAAAAATACAAGCTATTCGTTGCTTTATTTCTAATTTAGCTGATCGAACTATTCCTTTTACCTCCTTGCTTAGAAAGGATACTACTTTCACTTGGAATGATGAGTGTAAACAAACTTTTGAGCAATTTAAGGAGTATCTTGCAAATCCTCCTATCTTGCAACTGACTAAATTGGATAAACCATTCCATTTGTACACTTCAGCAACTCTGAAGGCCGTGAGTGCGTTGTTAGCTCAAAAGGATAATGAGGGTAAAGAAAGACCTATGTATTACATTAGTCAGACTTTACTTGATTACGAAACAAGATACACAGATTTGGAAAGACAATGTCTAGATGTAGTTTATGCATGTTAGAAACTCAGGCATTATCTTATAAATGCTGAAGTTAATGTGATTGTCAAGTTTGATCCTTTGAAACATCTTTTCTCACAAACTGATCTCTCTGGCTGTCTGGCAAAGTGGGAGATGTTACTTATAGAATTTGATCTTAATTTCATTTCTTAGAAGTCTATTAAGGGACAAGCTTTAACAGATTATTTAGCTGAAGCTCCTTGTCCTCATTCTGATACATCTTCTACTTCAATGGAATTCCCTGATGACAATATTCTATCTATTCAATGGGATGATATTTGGGAATTATATTTTGATGGGTCTAAATGTAAGATGAGATCTAGAGTTGGTATTATCTTGATTCCTCCTACAAAAAAACCCATCCCTTTATCATACAAATTAACCTTTCCTTGTACTAATAACATGGCAGAGTATCAAGCTCTTATAGCTAGCCCACAAGAAGCTTCATCCCTTAACATCAAACACTTGCAAATATATGGAGATTTGCAATTGATTGTTGAACAAATTAAAGGAGGTTATCAGACTAAGAATGATAAAATGACACAGTATAGAGATTTAGCTCTTGATGTGCTTTCACAATTCTCTTCTTATACGATTCAAATTTTACCTAGGAAAGATAACTGACATGTGGACACCATGGCAAGTGCAACTTTTTGGTTTGTCTTGAGAATAATGCTGAAAACTTTCAATTTACTATACAAACTCTTAAAAGCCCTGCAATTTCTAAAAAGAATACCTCTGATTGTTTCAATTTGCATTTAGATGAATGGTATTTGCATATTTTTCATTTCTTGAAAGATGGTACTTTTCCTGAATCGGCAACAAGGAACACACATAATCATATTAGGAAGCCTGCAGCATGTTACATCATTCTAGGGGATACACTTTACAAACAATCATATGAAGGATTATTATTAAGATGTCCCAATAGAACTGAAATCATAGTAGCTTTGGTAGAAGCTCATACTAGTTCTTGTGGTGGGCATTTTGGTGGAAAATCTCTGGTTAATAAATTGCTACGAATGGGATATTATTAGAAAATAATGGAATATGATTCTTTCATGTTTGTTAAGAATTTTCCTCAATGTCAACAACATAGTAATTTGATTCATGCTCCTGCTCGTGAGCTTTGTAATCAAGTTTCTCCATGGCCTTTAAGTATTTTGGGTTTTGACCTTATTGGACAAATCTCACTAGCTTCTTCTCAAGGACATACTTACATCTTGACTGCTACATATTACTTCATGAAGTGGGTCAAAGCTGTCCCTCTTCATTCAACAATTGCAGATGTTATTTGTGATTTCATTCTTAAATAGAGGAGAAATGGATTCACCTCTATGGATGGGGTTATGATTATGTGAATAGGGTTGAATAGTGGTAGATAAGATAATGTGATATGAAAAGGGGGAATATAGGACCTATCCTTAATCCAAATTCCCAAAAGGAAAGATCCAAATGGATTAATCACCAAGAAGTGATCAATGCACAATTGAATCAAACAATGGAGAACATGAAGAAAGGAGGAAATCCTATAATCTACTATAGAAAGTATGTTCTTGAAATATTAAATGAATAGAAGGCAAATACTAACCTCAAAATAGAGCGAATCTAGAAAATGCTTATTTTTTATGTCTGTGCACAGTTTGGGGAAATTCTGCAATCTCCTCCAGACTGGAAATGCTGAGACAGACAAAACCTAGATAAATTTTGTCCTTTTGAGGTTAGGTCATCCTTGACCCAGATAGTGGGGCAAGGTCTTACCCTGGGGTAGGATCCTACCCCTCAGAGCTTTGACAGAAATTTTGTTCCCAGATCTTGGAAGTTCACCCAAAAGGGTATCCGGATCTGAACTTTAATTCATTATCTTGTATTTGTACCTACAAAAAAAATGGTTTTTTTGTTGTTTGGATGGCGGGTTTGCCTTGGTCAAACCCCAATTTAGGAATTAACCTTGAAATTGAATTGAAATAGTAATATGCATAAACGAAGTAAATGGAACTATTCACCTTGCTTATGTTGAAGTCCTTGTAGGGGATTTAAATCCTTGAATCCACAAGTAGGGATGCTCCAAATGAATTTAGAAGTATGTAGGATATCTCAAATCAATGACATTAGATCTTCAACACCAATCTTGAATGTATCTTTGCATGGGAAGAGGCTTGGATGAATGTGGATGGAGGAATCTTCAAGGGGGGGGGGGGGGGGGGGCTCCAAAGAGATTAAATCCTTCAATAGCTAACAATGGATCTCCTTCATGAATGCTTGACTACTTGAATGCTTGGCTTGAAGATGAATTATTTCTTTCTTTCCTTCTCCTTCTTTCTTACTACTTGATTGCACTTGCTTGAGAGATTATGAGATGAAATCGCTTGATTGTGGATGTGAAAATGAGAGAGGAAGGCCTCCTTTTATAGTGATCTAGGGCACAATCCTCTAGAAAAGGCTGACATTGGAGAATTAAATCCCAATTAACCTTAACCCCTAGAAATGGACCCAAATTAAATACAATTTAAGGATCTACCATTCCAAAATCCAAAACAATCGACCTAGAAGCGGGAAAATAAAGTTTTCTGAAACCTGACATCCTGAAACTCCCAGAATTTGAAAATTGGACCTGGGGTCAAGGACAAGGTAGTCTCTTCCCTAGGTCAAGGATGAGGTTGTCTCTAACCTAGGTCAAGGACTAGGCCGTCCTTGACCTAGAAAGTCAAGATCTTCAAATTCTCAGAGAAATTTTCCAGAAATGAGGTTGGAAATAGGGAGAAAGAAGAAGAGAAAGGGGGAAATAGCCAGATACATGCAAAGACCCAATCAAGGCACTTGACATGACCCCAAACCACTTACTTAGAGGGATAAATGCTCTTATCATGGAAGTGCTTCCATTTTAAGATGATACATTAAGCCCCCACTTTAGCAAGAGTATGGACTCGATGCAAACTCTTGGTAAAGGAGATCATAATGAAAAGATAATCTTATTAGAATCAAATAGACAAAGAGATCCTCAAGCCCCTAAGGACTCAAGTCTTTGTCAACTCCAAGATCACAATAAGAGAGACATCTCTAGAGAGAGAGAGAGAGAGAGAGAGAGGATGTGATTATCTTTCCCAAAGAGAACTTATGTCCCATTGTGAACCACACAAGGAAACGATGCAACTGGAAAGATGGAATTGAACCGCCTAGTGAATGTGGCTACTCACTAGTCAACCCATCAAGGATTCACCCTCAGGAATATTCTATTCCATAAGAGTAAAACCAAAAGCAAAAGAGATCTAGTCTTAAGGACACCTCTGACCTTAAGGGATCAAAAATTTTAAACTAGAGGGATCAAGAGATCCTAAAATATAAATCCATGCTTTAAGGATTAGTCACTAATCCAAAAAGGGAGAAAAATATCTTGCAAAATAATATGTGTATTGAAAAGTGCATGCGTGTAATAGGTGAGCAGAGTGTATGCCCCCACATTAAAGTCATTGATAACACTTTAATAGGAGCAATGGCTTTAACGAAAACATAAAAAAATCTACTGATTATGTTTCCACTTCGAGATGCCCCCAGATGAAGACAAATCAAGAGAAATACCACATAAACATACAAAGAACATAGAAGGGATCTACCTGCCATGGGGTCAATATGATCATAAGATAATATATTTATATATATATATATATATATATACACACACACACACACACATACATATATGATATTATTGCAAATTAATTGACATCATTCCCCAAAGAAAGTAGAAATACAATCACAAAGGAGGAAAAATCACATAAGATATACAAAGATGAATCTTTTCAGACCATGACATGGAGACCAAAAAGAATTAGTGCTACCAAGTCACAGATCCAAGCAGATTACACAAGGAAACATTTATGAACAATAGCACAAGTACAACATAACATAAAACAACATATAGAAGAATAGAGATACATATAAAGGAATTGTACAACAGGTTCGATTCCTTTATCACCTTGCACCAACAAAGTAATAAGGGTCGTATAAAAGAATCTAACAACATTTAGCAAACACATCATAGGAGAAGCATAGTACAATAGGAAAATACACAACAAAGCTACCATAAAGGATAAGTCAATCAAGCATGCCGCCTACTCTCCCCATCTCATTCTATATCATTTAGGGAAGGTGGGTAACTCACAAGAGGGACTATATCCAAAATAGTAGGAATGATAGCCAGTTCCAAACAAGGATCCTCTTGAGAATCACAGTGTTCGATACTAGGCGTAAGTGTTAATTATGATGAAAGCATATTAGGTAAATCAATGTCAATGTCAATAGTCTCATATTCATCATTAACATCATCAAGAGTATCTTCTTCATCTAGATTAATCAAAATAGGATCTAAGATACGAATAGAATCATCATAATCATGCATCTTAACATCATTATTAGTAACAACATCATGCATAGGATTATCAGAAGGAAGTAAAAAAATTTGAAGAACATAATTATGAGCTTTAGCTTGAGCATGGTTCTTTTTATGATGTTCATTAGTAGATCAATTACGCTTTGCTTTAGTTGAAATATGTTGAGAACTAGGAGGGACAATCACAGGATCCTTCACAGGTTCTTTACGAAGATTAATAGGATTATCAGTAGTCGGATGATCAACAGTAGGAACCTGATTAACAGATGTAGAAGCAATGGATAAAGGAGGTATATAAGGTGTAGGCAAAAGACCATGATTAAGATCCATAAGAGGTACACTTAATTCAAGAATCTTGTGATGCTTATAGGCTTGATATGAGCGGAAAATATTATCAAGTCGAGGACATGAATTAGGTAATGAAGGCCAAAAGAAATCAAGAGTAGCACAATCTCTAGACCTAGAAGGTTGATATAAACTATGATTAACCATCTTCACTTCTTCATCATGAAAAAATTTAAGACATTTATGGATAGGTGAAGCAACGACATGCATGGCATTTAACCATGGAAAACCATGCTTAACTTGAAATTGATTAGAAGTAGGAACAACAACGAAGGTAGTGTTCACAATTTTACCACAAAGTTCAACTGACAAGTTAATAGAGCCAAATGATGGATAAAGAAAACCATTACAAGTTTGAATCCACACATTAGATGTATCATAAGAATCACGTTGCAAATTTTTCATAAAAATATTTTCTTCAGTAATAACATTGACTAATGATGTAGGATCAACAAGACAACCAAAGGTAGGTATCCGGGAAATCCTAGCATAAATGTAAAGGGGACCATTGGGAGCTTTAATAGTCTCAGAATCATCAAAGGTAATCAAAAGTTCCCGAGGTCTTTTATTCTTAGGTTGTTGTCGAGGTTTAGGTTGATTTTTAAATTTAGGCTTAGGTTTTGGTTGAGGTTGAGATGAAACTTGAGGTATAGTTTGAAGCTGAGATTAAGGCTGAGGTGGAGATACAAATTGAACAACATGCTCCACTTGATTGACATTGTGATTAAGATCATCCATCTTTAAATCATACATAATTTCCATAGAAGATGGCTGAGAAATGGTATTAGTATCATGCACAGGTAAAGGATTCATATAGATTTGAAGATTTTGATTAGGAGGAGAGATAGATTTGTTCCCACTACCATCAAGATTATCAATAGATAAGGCATTAGAATCAATTAAGTCTTGAACCTTATATTTTAAAGAATAAAATTTCTCAGTATCATGCCCATTATGACGATGATATTGACAAAAATCTTTAGGATCAAAAGATTTAGATGCAATCGTAGTAGGTAAAAGAGGTCGAATAGGAGGTAAACTAATCATATTAGTAGTTGTATGGTGAAAATGTGACCACACTTATATGAATCATTACATGCAAGGGAACTCAAGAATGAGGCCTCACAAATCGATCCATAGCTCCCTAGGCATGGAGTGCAAGGGTTTTAAGAATGCTCTCAGCTAGAGCTATTTAGCCAATAACCTTGCTAGTAAACCATGCAATGGGAGATTCAATGAAGACAAGGGCAAGAATGCCAATATCCCCAAGAATCAAATGAAATGCAATGCAATGCAAGCTAGCTAAGAATGAAGATGCAAGCTAAGCTATGGAAATGAAAGTACAATGCAAGCTAAGCTATGAAAATGAAAGATGCAAGAAATGAAATCTAACTATGAAGCAAGAAAGCCATGATGATGCAAGAATGAAGACAAGAAGATAGAGTGTTGATGAAGATCCAAGATGAATGCCAACAATGCTCCAAATCTTCAAACCTTAGATGCAAGAATATCTTGAAAAGGTCCAAGATGACCTAGAAAACCTGTAGCATAACAATAACATAAAAATTGTGTGTGCAAATGAGGAAGAGAGCTCTCCTTTTATAGGGAATGAAAAAGGAATGGGCCATGGAGATTAAGAGGCAAAAGATTTAATCAACGGTGGAGAAAAAAAAGAAGCTTGATCCTTGTGCACAAATATCCTCCAATAAGAAAATTAGAAGCATTTACTTTATGTTGAGCATTTAATTTATGTCCATGTGAGACAAAAAGTACTTTTTCTTTTATTTTATTTTTATTTTTCTTTATAACTAAGAATTAAATGCTTTATTTGTGCAACATAGGATAAGAAGAAAAGGTGGGCTTTTTATTTATTAAAAGGGGAGGAAATATTCCTTTTAAATAAATAAAAACTTAGGATAAAATGGTTAGCCCATAGAAAATAATCGAATAAATGATAGCACAAGGATTTGATCAAGAATAAGCAATTTATGATTTAGCAAAAGGGGCTAATAGTCTAGGTGACCATTTTTAGGTGTATACATTTTGCCCCTCTTTGACTAATGTGTGATCGATCTGGGAACACATGTAGTCAAAGAATAGATCAACCAAGAAGGCAAGCAGACAACCAAGAAAGCAAGCAATAGCGATTTTGACAGATGTGAGATCGATTTGGGATCACATGCAGTCAAAGAATAAAATAGCCAAGAAGGCAAGCAAGTAGCCAAGAAGGCAAGAAGATAGTGATCTGACTCCAAAGAATGAAGTACAGAGAGATAGCAAATCCTGCATGGTCAGCCTGGTAGTGACAGTACTGAACACTTAGGAAAGAGATAGCTAATAAGATATGATGTGTCTGCCCCCTCAGGATCGAAAGCGAAATCAAGTAGAGGGAATGCAGAAGCAAGAGCAACATGATCAAATCACTAGAAATCATAATCGAAGATGAAAGATAATAGAATAACCATCAACCAATGAAGGGATGCCCCACACATGGGACACGGGGCACGAACCTATCGGTCCCTCAACCCGTAAACGCCATAGAGGGGGGAATTGGAACTTGGGATTTGAATGAAAGACTAGAAGGTTGAAAGAGATGGGGATGAAGAGGTTATGATGCCCTAGCGAAGATCAAAGGATCAGACCTCAAAAGGTCAGCCAACTGTGCGAAAAAAGGAGAAAGGGTCAAGGTGAATGTGGATTTCAGTTTAGATCCTGAAATGTAGAGAAAATGATGTGAGATGAAAGACAAGAAAGTGAAAGATATGATCGGGAAGAAGCGAAAGGTGAGCGCAGCTGATTAACAAGTCCATGAAAAATGAAAGGAGAGCTCTCTCCATATGCAAGATGCAAAACTAAACTAACATGAACCTAAGAAATGCAAGCTACATGAAAAGTGGTTTACTTGCAAGGTTACAAAGCCAATAGACATCTAATATTCATCATCGAGCGTTATTGGTAGCATCGCAAGATTATACAATACACACTAGCATAACTATGTGGATATGAATATGATCTTTATCAGATAGAAATGTGGAAATCTCACCTAGGCATCAAAGACATATAGGTCCAGATGACTAATGTAGTGAGATCACCTAAGTTTGATATGGCGAGATTATGCTTGTATCAAGACACATGAAAGTCAGGATAACTAGAAGCATGCACTCGCATAAAAATAGTCAAGGATAATACCCTGTCAATCCACAGTGTCAAGTAAGACCAGCATAAATGCTCATGACAGTTAGGATCAACAAAATATACCCACAAGCAGAAAAAGAAATAAAACATGTTCTCATACCCTCAGTCTTCTAGCTATGCATCCTCGAAAACTTCTCAGGGAGAGACCACTCAGCAAAGAAATCATCATAGACAGCATGCAAAGAAATAAATTCAAACAAATCTCAGCAAGTCAAGTGCGTGTGTGTAGGTCATAGAGTCAAACTTTGAGTATTGCATCTACAAATGAGAAATATCTCATCATACTAGACTGCAGGTAGGACATCTGATAAGTGTTGAGAAACACTCGACGCAAGGGTAGTGTTGAAAAACACCATTGGGGTGGTGTTGAAAAACACCATTGGAACCAAGTTGCCCAAGAAACCCAGACACACAAAGAGACCCAAGATAAGCTTAAAGCAACATAAGACAAGAATCAATTCCAGGCTAGGAGAGGCAAAGCGAGAAGTGGAGCGAAAGAGCGCCACGCAAGACTGATAGACATAGGTGCAGAGGGTCTCAAGCAGCGCCTATTTCCAGGTTTTCACCAAGGCACTTTTTCTATTTTTTTTTTGAATTTTTTGAATTTTTTGATTTTTTCGGTGAGACATCAAAGTGCCTATTGCTAGGTTTTCACTAGGATGCTCATTTTTTTAGTACTTTATATGCTTTTTAGGTTTTTTTCAGCATCATATATGATTTTTTTTGTAATTTTTTCAGGATCATAAAGTATATACAAGGAATGCCCCAGACAGGAATGGGCATTAAAGATCTGCTTCCTTTGATGTAGAGAACTGATAGGCCCCAGGCCCAAATGCTACAGCTATGATGATAGGAGGTCTCAACCAGTTCGACCAATAATAACCAGCCCTAAGCAATGTCTGAGTTAGTGGAGGATCATTAGAATGTGATCCACATATGCCATCATGGATTTCAGCTAGTACTTTTTCTGACTCCTCTATTTCTAGACACCTAAGGAGAGTTCCATCTAGACCCTTCCTATACAAGCCACCAGAGATAAAGGCAAAGTGTAAGGGATGGCGGAAGGAATGGCGTGGTGGATTTGCAAGAGGAATATGAGGTGGAAGATAGGAGCGTAATTCATCCACCAGGAACTTGAAGCAAAATTTATGCTTTTTCATTTGTAAGACGGATGTCGAAGCAACCAAGGCATTAGCAACTTTGTTCTCAGCTTTAGGAATAGGCTGAAATATAATAGATATGAGATCATGCTTGAAGTAGTGCACAATTTTTTTGTAGAGAATCAACTTGTCATCTTTTATTTGAGAATCATTATGTTTGAGCAGATTTTTATTTTTACTTTGCTTAGGTGTGGATACCGCCACAATGTGGTTTTCGCCATCCGACCATTGCTCTTTTCTTTTGACTTGATGACTGTGATACTTGATTGTTGATTCAATCTTTTTTGTTGCTAGTTCGCTGGTGGAAGAAGTAACAGGTGTTGATGTGAGATGAAATGAAGTGACTGGTTCAATAGCATTTATGTGACGGATGTCATCTCTGGTGACAAGAGAAGTTGAGCCTATAGGGTAAGCTCCAAAAGTAGCTAGATCTAGACTTGTCATAGAAGAACCAGCGTGGTCCACTAAGGCAATACGAGGAACAAACTCATCAGACCCCACATGAGACCCATCAACCACGTCGGGATGGTTACTACAAGAATGAACCATATCAACATCCATATCATCAGTAGATATACATTTTTCTCCCCAAAGAAGTGAAGTAGAGGGAAGATCATCTCCCATTTGAACCATAGTGTGCAGCGGTGACTCATCTGTATCTGTGTCTAAATTACTAAGCATGGGAGTATTTCTAGAATCCTCTCTATAGATCCACTCTTGAATAGCTTGTTCTTCTCTATCTACTTCTAAAGGAATGGATGAAGGAACAAAAGTATCAAAGATCACCATAGCAGAAGTGGAAGGCTTCATCTGATCAGAAGGTCTCCCATATGACCTAGGAGAAACAGGTATAGAAGCAAAGGAACCCAGTTTATATTCACCCATACCAAGGCTCATCATCTTAAGTGATTTCTCAGCAGCAGCTAGAGACGTACTAGGATCAACAAAAGGTTCATTATGAGGAACAAATTTTTCAGTAGCAACAAGAGCATTGATAGCAATAGTATGGTCCCCAGGAATCATAACCTCAGTGCCATTGTACAGAAATTTGACGCACTGATGATAAGTGGAAGGAATAGCATGCATGTCATGGATCCAAGGATGACCCAAAAGAATGTTATATGTGAGTGGGATGTCCAATACTTGGAAGCTAATATCTTTCGTGATAGGGCCCACTTGGATAGGCAGTGTGACAAGACCTTTGGAAGATCTTTCCACTTCATCATAAGCTTTTATAGCAATCTTCTTTTTAGAATCCACAGCGAATTTTGACAAACCCAATTGTTGTATGACATTAAAAGAAACAATATTTAACCCCGCACCATTTTCTATCAGGACTCGGCGGACTCGGGTATTGTAGACTAGAACTTCAATGTGTAAAGCTAGATTATGTGGGTGAGCAATAGATATGTCATCTTCTGCAGAAAAGGAGAGAGATAGCGGAGATGAAATGTGGTTGACCATAGCCTGAAATTGATCTGGATCAATGTCATTGGGAACACGTGTTGTACGTAGGGCCTCATCAAGAATCTCTCTATGCGAAGAGGATAACCGAAGCAACTCAAGGATAGATATCTGTGCTGGTGTCTTTTGCAAATGTTGGACAAGATCATAGCTAGGGGTGGCTGAAGGAGCCACTTGTTTGGAAGGTAAAGCTTGCTTGGGATCTTGCACAGTTTTAAGGACAATCTTGGCTTGCCCCCTAGTAACAGCATTCAGTGTCTCACTTTGGGAAGATGAACTACCATGTGTTTGCAAGACTAACTTTGGCTTACCATGATTGGTGTTATTATCATCTTGAGACCTCATCATTAGAACACTCTCAACGGGATCTACCATGTTAATCACAAGCATATTAGAAGGATACGTGTAATTGATCTTTGCATCATGATTCTTCTTATGTGTTTGAGAGGTTTCCCCCTTATCATGCTTAGGTAGAGGATCTTTGAAAGCTGTGTGATCAGAATTTTTAGTTAAGCCATCAGTGGAGATTGTGCCGTTCTCAATAAGATCCTGAATATCATCCTTAAGCCTAAAACAATTGTCTGTTGGATGTCCCTTGTTTCTGTGATAATGGCAGTAATGATCCTCTCTCCACCAATCAGGATTATTTATCAGATCCCAGTTACCAGGTTTATCAGGAAGCATAAGATATCCATTGTCAACCAAAGTCTTAAGGATCACATCATAAGGTTCTGCCAACTTGGTATAGACTCACTTTCGAAATGACTTCTTAGGCTTATCTGCATATTGAGGTTTAGGAGCACTGTGAGCGTTGGCAGCTTCTTGTTGTTTTGCTGCATAGATAGCGTTGGAGAGATTGAAAGCAGGCTCTTTAATTTTAGGAGCATCAACAACCCCATCATTAACAACATACTTGTTCTTATTCCAAGGTTTGTTCTTGTCTTTACCATTGCCTTTAGCATCTTTATTAATAACAATATCCCCTTTTCTTATAGCTACATCCTCAATCCGATATGCACTTTCAACCATGTCATTGAAAGAGGAGAACAGTTGCTTCCTTAGATCATAAAATAGCTCAGGCACAAGTGTGTTGACGAAAATGTCAATCTTTTCTCTTTCAGGTAGCTGACAAGGATATCGAGAATACAATGACCTCCAACATTGTAAGTAAGTTGCAAATGGCTCACCTTGATGTTGTCTTAGATTACCAAGATCTATCACGGTGACAGGTTGTTGGATGTTGTATGAATAGTGTTGTGTGAAGCGCATAGCTAACTCATCAAAAGTCTTCAAAGGAGGTGTCAACTTTGCAAACCATTCTAAAGCTTGTCCTCTTAAGCTTCGAGGGAATAATCATAGAAGATATGTGTCTTCATGAAGAAAGTCCATACTAAGAGCATAAAAGTGACGTACATGATCATGGGGATCACCATTTCCATCATACTTGTCATATTTAGGAACCTCAATATCCTTAGGAAACGGGACCATGTATAGATCTTTATCAAAAGGAAGAGCACAAATTGATTCTACAAAAGAGACCTTTGGAGGCTCTCTTTCTAATGCCATTTGGGTAAGGCATTGATTTGTCCGACGTAATTCTTCTTGAAGGACTTCCAATTCAGTTGGTACTCTTTGTTGGACAATTTGTCTGACATCATAGCCGGGAGGAAGCTTGTATCCTCTAGAAGTCATATATTGAAAATATTGATCGCCATTATGCTCTAAAAGCTTATGCATCATTCGTTGGGAGACCAAATCTTGTTCAAATCTCATAAGATCCTCACTAGAAATCTCATCATCTTCCTCTGCCTCATGTTGAGAGGGAGGAGGTCTAGGAGGTGAAGAAGGCACACCAAAAGTAGGTCTTAGAGGAGATCTTGGTGGCGTGTTGTTGCCATTGTTTCCATTGGTAAAAAGAGGTCTATGCTCATGATTACTAGTCTCAGGTTGCTCATGAAATGTCCCTCTATAAGCCATGCACCTAGTAGCATCCATTCTTTGTTGATTGTGTTCTTTGTCTAAGCGTGCTTGGTTATCCTTGTGCTTAAAGTGTGCTTGCAACTGTTGAAATTTTTCTTGTTCAGTCAAAGTGAGTGAGACACTATCTGTGTTTTTGGGGGTCTTGAATGCAGAAAAGAGGAAACCTCCTTTGTACCATGGAGTAGCCTTAGAATCCTTAGAATCCTTAGATTGGTCAGAACTAGAACTATCATTGCTAGCGGGCGCTCGTGAGCGTCTAGTTGGAGAAGGTAACTGTATATAATTAAACGGAGGGTGATTCTCCTGCTCAAATTGAGATCGAGTTGTAACCGGCATGAAAAGAGATGTTGGTTTACTAATAGAATGAGACAAAGTTTCTCAGATATGAGATAAGCAAAGCTAATAAAGATCACTTTTCAAAGTAGAACAATAGAGAGATGGCTCATCAAAAGTGCTCAAGCACTTACAGCAATCAATTGACTAAAGCCGAGCAGCGAGCAAGAAGCTCAATAAGCAAGTAGCTAGAGAGGTAACTGTGATGCGACAAGTGATCAAGAGTAGCATTTGTTAAGCTCAAATCCAATAATTTTAGCTCATTTGTTTAAGTCTAGAACAAATCTAAGCATGTAGATAACAAACTAGCTTCAGATAAGAACAAAAAAAGACACTCTACGATAGGTTAAAGTGCAAGTTTAGCAACTCTGAATTGTAGCAATGATAGGACAGTAGAAATGACTCAGGATTCTTGGTTGAGGGTATGCAAGGATACTTCAATATCATATGACTCTTGACCAGTGAACGTGAAAAACTCAATTTTGAAGTGCTTGGACCAAATTTATAGATTGAACAGTGCAATTTCTTAGTTTGACAAGTAGTAGCAATAGATAAAAGACAGGTTTGCAAACAGTATGGGATCAAACATGTCATAGAACACTTGAAACAAGGGCAAAAGCAACCTTGCCAAGACAAGCACTTGTGATATCAAAATAAAGAACCTTATGAATGCTACCGTTTGTTTGAATATTGAGAATGTTTACATTGGTATAGCACAATCGAAGACAATTCAAGCAATTACTACCTAGAAAGACAAGGCTCATTACTTAGCAACGTGGCCCACAACTTGATGCTCCCTTGCCTCACACCAAGTGGTTGACCATAAGAGATATTGGCATTGTCATGGAAGCATCAAAAACACAACCAAAGGAACACATATGGTGAGTGTCTTGGGGTGATCTAGGTAAGTCCACTTGGATCAATCCTTGCACCACGAAGCTAAGCGGCTAAAATAGGGTGGCCTCTATCTAATGGTTCATAGTAAGGGTTTCTGTTCATAGCACCCCTCTTGCTCCTCATAAAGGACTAGGACCTCGCGGCCTCAAGAGTACCTTAAGAATTCTTGCTTAATGCTTTCCTCATGGTCACAATCCCACAAGTTATTCACATCAAGCGAAGATAAGTACTCTGTCTACCAAGGTTTTGTGTCCTCGATAGCCTTGAGATTATAGTAAGTTGGAATCACTCGCCACCAAGGAAAATGATGACAAGGTTGTCCCCACTTGGGTCATTCCTCTTGATTGCTCAAGAGCAGGCCCGCTAAAGGATCCTAAGCTAAACAAAGAGTGGATTAATTCTTGAGGTTCAAGGTTTTTGGTTCACCACAAGGGTGAAGAGCATAATCCCCTATCTCAAGAATCTCTCCCAAACACATCAAGCAAAGATTCAATTACCCCCTTGCTTTCAAAATCCAAAGATGGGTCAAGATTTCTGTTTCACCACAAGGGTGAAGAGCATACTCTCCTACCACCTCAAAATTTCTACAACAAGGTATTAAGTGCCTAATGAAACAACTAGTATATGCCGCACTTAATAAAAAAAGAAATTAAACAAGCACTTGATTTGGTTTTTATGCTTAGGGCAGCCTTGCAAAAACCATTAGTAGCCCTCTTTGATATGCGATTTTAGCAAATTTCAAGCAAGAAGCACCTACAACCACAACTTGTTAGACCAACAAGAGTTAGGAGAATCAAAATCCAAAATCTAACAATGATTAGTACATGAAAAAAATTAGATAATGTGCAAAAATAACTGATCAAATGATAAAATCTAAAAATGAAACCATCATGGTTGGATTGGGCTCGAAAAGACCTTTCCAACGATATATCACACTTAAACTTTTGATACCATTTGCAAAATTTCAAAAAAAAATAGGCACCCATTTTCCAGAGTGGCACGGATTTGAAAACGCTAAAAATTTCAAAAAATTTCAAAAAGATAGCTATCAACCCGAAACTTGCAAGATGGATAAAATAGCTCAAAAATAGCTCATTGCCAGGTTCAGACACAGTATCGCGCGATACTTCGCCCGACACCAGGCAATACTTATTAGTCCACGCGATATTTCACCCAACACCAGGCGATACTTCGCCCGAGACCAGGCGATATTCTCTACTATAGCCAGGCGATACTTCTGACAGGCAAAGTATCGCACATGCATACAGAGGTATATCGCGCGATACTTCTTATGACAGGCGAAGTATCGCGCGCACATACAGAGGTATATCGCGTGATACTTCTAGAAAGTATCGCGCGATAGTCTGAGGCAAAAAATCAGAGACTAAAAATTAAGCTAAAAACTTGCCGAAAAATTGACAGAAATTGACGAACATGCAGAATTTAAAAGACAAAGTCTATCTACTCTGCCCCACGGTGGGCGCCAAAAATGTATGGTGAAAATGTGACCACACTTCTATGAATCATTACATGCAAGGGAACTCAAGAATGAGGCCTCACAAATCGATCCATAGCTCCCTAGACATGGAGTGCAAGGGTTTTAAGAATGCTCTCAGCTAGAGCTATTTAGCCAATAACCTTGCTAGTAAACCATGCAATGGGAGATTCAATGAAGACAAGGACAAGAATGCCAATATCCCCAAGAATCAAATGAAATGCAATGCAATGCAAGCTAGCTAAGAATGAAGATGCAAGCTAAGCTATGGAAATGAAAGTACAATGCAAGCTAAGCTATGAAAATGAAAGATGCAATAAATGAAATCTAACTATGAAGCAAGAAAGCCATGATGATGCAAGAATGAAGACAAGAAGATAGAGTGTTGATGAAGATCCAAGATGAATGCCAACAATGCTCCAAATCTTCAAACCCTAGATGCAATAATATCTTGAAAAGCTCCAAGATGACCTAGAAAACCTGTAGCATAACAATAACATAAAAATTGTGTGTGCAAATGAGGAAGAGAGCTCTCCTTTTATAGGGAATGAAAAAGGAATGGGCCATGGAGATTAAGAGGCAAAAGATTTAATCAACGGTGGAGAAAAAAAAGAAGCTTGATCCTTGTGCACAAATATCCTCCAATAAGAAAATTAGAAGCATTTACTTTATGTTGAGCATTTAATTTATGTCCATGTGAGATAAAAAGTACTTTTTCTTTTATTTTATTTTTATTTTTCTTTATAACTAAGAATTAAATGCTTTATTTGTGCAACATAGGATAAGAAGAAAAGGTGGGCTTTTTATTTATTAAAAAGGGAGGAAATATTCCTTTTAAATAAATAAAAACTTAGGATAAAATGGTTAGCCCATAGAAAATAATCGAATAAATGATAGCACAAGGATTTGATCAAGAATAAGCAATTTATGATTTAGCAAAAGGGGCTAATAGTCTAGGTGACCATTTTTAGGTGTATACAGTAGTTAACAACTTATTCATAATAAAATGTAAAGATTCAAAAAGAGGAGTAAAGGTATGATTTAATCAAAAAGTAGTGGATGCAAAAGTGGCATTGTGAGATGCAACTGCATTCACTTATTTTTTTTATCTTGACGTAGTTGTTAAATTTTTTAAATTTGTTTGGATTAGGAGAAGCATCACTCTTATCAATTGGAACATGAGCCATTAGAGTGTTTCTCTCAAATTGACTCACTTACAATTGATAATGATGAAGCACTGCACATAGTTGTTGAAAAGAGGTAAATCCAGTAAGCATAATCTTATCTCTAATATCCTTTTACAAATTTGAAATAAATGTACGTTGAATATCAATATTAGGAACATGATAACAAATTTGAGCATGAGAATGCTTAAATCTACCAATAAATTTAGTCAATTTTTCCTTAGCACTTTGTTTACAATGCATCAAATCAGACAAAGAGACTTGCGGGCTAATGTTGTTTTGAAATTGTTGAATAAAAGCATTGGCAAGTTGTGGAAAGGAATCAATAGGTTAAGGAGGCAAGGAACAATACCATTGTAAGGCCTTATCATGAAAATTTATAGCAAACAACTTAGCTAAAACCTTATGGTCATGAGCATAATCACTACAAAGGATTTGAAATGTTTTAACATGATGAACAGGGTCTCCTTTTCCATTATAATTCTCAAGATGAGGCATATCAAATTGCTGAGGAATAGGAGTACAAATGATATCTCAAGACAAAGGACTTCCCATGTCACATGTAGGAATGCTAAACTTGTTTTGAGTCAAGGATGCAAGTTGTTGTTGTAAAGATGACACAGTTTGAGCTAAACTGATGATTGTTGAATCATTAGAGGAAATAGGAGGAGTAGTAACATTAGAAACACTAGGTAAAGTGTAAGAAGCTGCATGAATAGAAGACACAACTGGAGGAACACTTGGAACTACAGTTGGAAGAGGATTGGAATAGGTATAAGGAACACTATGATAAGAAGGTTGTGATATAGGTAGGGACATAGGAGGAACACTCATAGGAATAGAGGGAACCATCACAGTCACCAAAGAAGGAGTATAGGTAGGAACATTACGTAAAGGAATAGAAGAAGGTTCTACACTAGTGATAGGAGGAATCAACCCTAAATCTTGAGCTTCTTGAGCTAAAGGTTTAACATTTGAATACACAAGATAAGTAATACCATGCAAGAGGTTAACACCTTGATCACCATCATGAAGAACTTTCTTAAGAGCTTCTATAGCTTGAATAGAATCTTGATTATGGTTTTCTTGAATAAGCCAATTACCCATTTTATCAAGTTCAATTGAAAGTTTTTGGACTTGTTTAGGAGGAAATCTGAAAGCATCATCCTCATCATGAGATGAGTGAGAAGAGTTTTGCTCCATAATAAGATTAGAATCATGAAGAATCAAAGTATCATCTGGGATCCTAAGGGAAGGAGAGGAAGATTCAGGATCAAAGGCACCCATGAGTCTATGACTTCTTCTAACCAGAATGTTATAAGTAGGACTAGTAGTAGTAAAGCTCATAAACCAATGCAATGCAAATGAACTAAACTAAGAAAACATAAAGCATGAATATTTTTGTATTTTAAAAGAGATTTTGTATTTTGGAAATATAGAAGCAAGAAATCTAATTAGCATGCAAGATTTAGCATAAAAGACAAATCTAACATCAACAATATAATATAAAGGGAAATCGAACACCACAAAATAGAATAGGGCATCTAATTCCACAAAAGAAAAGAGGGTAAGTATGTCAAGTTCACTAAAATGAATAGAGGAGAAATGAATTCACCTCTATGGATGGGGTTATGATTATGTGAATAGGGTTGAATAGTGGTGTATGCACCCTAAAATGGTCGCCTAGACTTTGGGCCCCATTTTTGCAATTTATCAAATCCCTGAATCAATATTTTTAAAAATCAACATTTTTCAAATATATCAATTTCCTTGATCAAATCATAATCAATTTGATATTTCCTAAGGTTTGAGTCTTATTTAATTTAAAAGAGAAAAAAAATAAAAATAAAAATCTTATTTAATTAAGAGAACATGCTCCCTTTTAATTAATTAAAAATCTCTTTTAATTAAATAATAAAATCATTTTATCTTAAGCCTTTATTTAATTAAAAAGAATTTCCTCCCCTTTTATTTAAATAAAAAATCTCCACTTTTCTTCTTATCCTTGTTGCACAAATAAAGCATTTAATTCTTATTTATAAAGAAAAATAAAATAAAAAATAAAAGAAAAGTACTTTTTGTCTCATATGGACACAAAAGTCAACTCCTATTTTCTCATTGGAGGATATTTGTGCACAAGGATCAAGCTTCTTTTTTTCTCCATCGTTGATTAAGTCTTTTGCCTCTTAATCTCCATGGTCCATTATTTTTCACTTCTCTATAAAAGAAGAGCTCTCTTCCTCATTTGCACACACCATACATACTTGAATTATTATGCTACAGGTTTTCTAAGTCATTGAAGCTTTTGGAGATATTCTTACATCAAGTTTTGAAGATTTGGAGCATCATTGGCATTCATCTTTCATCTACATCACATCCTAGCTTGCATCATAGTTGCATTATCATGGTATCATTTCTTTTCATGTTTTAGATTAATCTCACATAGTTTAATTAGAGGGTTTGTAACTCTTTCATTTCCATTTTCATAACTTAATTGCATCTTCATTCTCATAAGATTAATTTTCATTCTCATATAGATTTGTATAGCATTGCATTCATTTGGAATCTCTCATTGTGTGGTTGACTAGCAAGGTCATGAGTTTATAGCTTTAGCTGAGAGCAATTTTACAAATCTTGCAACTCCATGCATAAAGAGCTATGGATCGATTTGTGAGGGCTCATTCTTGAGTTTTCTTGCATGTAAGGATTCATATAAGTGTGACAACATTTTAGCACACATGTGGTAGATAAGATAATGTGATATGCAAAGGGGGAATATAGGACCTATCCTTAATCCAAATTCCCAAAAGGAAAGACCCAGATAGGTTAATCACCAAGAAGTGATTAATGCACAATTCAATCAAACAATGGAGAACATGAAGAAATGAGGAAATCCTATAATATACTATAGAAAGTATGTTCTTGAAAGCTTAAATGAATAGAAGGAAAATACTAACCTCAAAATAGAGCGAATTTGGAAAATGTTGATTTTTTATGTTTTTGCACAGTTTCAGGAAATTCTGCAACCTAATCCGAACTGGAAATGTCGAGACAGAGAAAAACTAGTAAACTTTTGTCCTTCTGAGATCAAGTCATCCTTGAACCATATAGTGGGGCAAGGTCTCTTACCCCAGGGTAGGATCCTACCCCTCAAAGCTCTGACGAAAATTATGTTCACGAATCTTGGAAGTTCACCGAAAAGGGTATCCATATTTGAACTTCAAATCGCTATCTTGTACTTGTACCTACAAGAAAAATGGTTTTTTTTTGGTTTGGATGGGGGGTTTTCCTTGGTCAAACCACAATTTAGGAATTAACCTTGAAATTGAATTGAAATAGTAATATGCATAAACAAAGTAAATGGAACTATTCACCTTGCTTATGTTGAAGTCCTTGTAGGGGATTCGAATCCTTGAATCCACAATTAGGGATGCTCCAAATGAATGTAGAAGTATGTAGGATGTCTCAAATCAATGACATTAGATCTTCAAAACCAATCTTGAATGTATCTTTTCATGGGAAGAGGCTTGGATGAATGTGGATGGAGGAATCTTCAAGGGGGGGGGCTCCAAAGAGATTGAAGCCTTTAATAGCTAACAATGGATCTCCTTGATGAATGCTTGAATGCTTGGCTTGAAGATGAATGAATGATTTATTTCATCCTCCTTCTTGATTACTACTTGATTGCACTTTCTTGAGAGATTATGAGATGAAATCGCTTGATTGTGGATGTGAAAATGAGAGAGGAAGGCCTCCTTTTATAGTGATCTAGGGCACAATCCTCTAGAGAAGGCCGACATTAGAGAATTAAATCCCAATTAACCTTAACCCCTAGAAATGGACCCAAATTAAATGCAATTTAAGGATCTACCATTCTGAAATCCAAAACAGCTGAACCGAAAGCGAGAAAATAAAGTTTTCCGTAACCCGACATCCTGAAACTCTCAAAATTTGAAAATTGGACCTAGGGTCAGGGACAAGGTAGTCTCTTCCTTAGCTCAGGAATGAGGTCATCTTTGACCTAGGGTCAGGGACAAGGTAGTCTCTTCCTTACCTCAAGAATGAGGTCATCTTTGACCTAGGTCAAGGACTAGGTCATCCTTGACCTAGAAAGTCAAGATCTTCAGATTCTCAGAGAAATTTGCCAAAAATAAGGTTGGAAACAGGGAGAGAGAAGTAGAACATGGGGGAAACAACCAGATACATGCAAAGACCCAATCAAGGTGCTTGACATGACCCCAAACCACTTACTTAGAGGGCTAAATGCTCTTATCATGGAAGTGATTCCATTTTAAGATGATACAATTCTTAGCAATATCATAACATGATTTGGTATACCTTCAATGATAATTTCAGATAATGGTACCTCTTTTAAAAAAAAGAAGTCACAAAATTCTTGGAGAAATATTGAATTCAACATATATTTTCAACTCCTTATTATCCTCAATCTAATGGACAAGCTAAAGCATCGAATAAAATCATTGAACAAATTTTGAAAAAAATAGTTAGTAAGCATGCGAAAGATTGGCATACTCAACTGACTTATGCTTTATGGGCTTATAGGACTAGTGTTTGTAGTGCCACAGGTACTTCTCCTTATAATCTTGTCTATGGTACTAGTGCTATTATGCCTTTGGAATTAGAAATACCTTCTCTACATGTTTCATTTCATGGGATAATTGACAAGGACACTTTTCATGAACAACGCTTACAAGAGCTTGAAATGTTGGATGAACAACGAATACATGCATTAGAACATATAAAAGCTTATCATAAATCTCTTTAGAAGCAATATAATCATAAGGTAATTGAATAAACATTTTCAGTTGGTGATTTAGTCTTATATGAGAATCAATGAAATGTGAATGCTTTACCAAGCGAAAAAGAAAAGTTTAGCCCTAATTGGCTTAGACATTTTGTTGTTATTGAAGATTTTGGTTCAGGTGCTTATAAACTTGCTGATATGGATGGTGTTTCTTTTAAGAACCTATTAATATTATGCATCTCAAATGTTATTATCCTTAATTTCATTTTTTCTTTCCTTGTACATTTATGTATTCCTTATAAAGTTTGTTTTATAGGTTATGTAGTTCTAGAAAAATTACATAGCAAGTATATTTATGCACCTTCTTCCTTTCTATTAAGTTTTATATTGATGAAAGCATAGTAATCAAACATAGAACTAATTAGTAGAGAAAGTTTTTCATTCATTAAAAAGTTTTTCAAGTTCTGATACATATGTGGCCAATGGCCCTATTTATCACTACGTCTATCATTGCACTCTGATGGCCGATGGCTCCTAGATCTCTTTGGCCTATGATGGGAAGATGTAGATCTGTGTGTCTAGGTGTGTCTCCTTGATATGCTCATACCATGTGAACATCCTCGAGCACTTTGTAACTTAGCTATTAGCTTCTCCTCCCTTTCTTTGCATAATCATAGCTCTCATTGGACACATGTAAAGATGTCGACATGTCTGCCAGGATCTCTGTGACCAATGGAAGAATCTCCCTCGCTTGCTGGTAGTCAGTAGGATATACATGTATCCTTCAAAATCTTGGATACAAAGCTCCTCCACTCCACCACGCTAGCTGTAGAATAAAAAATACATTTATCAATTTCATGCTCTTTCAAATCAAATTACATATCTAATCAAATCTCATATTTCATACCTGGGTCTCCCTCTTGGATGTCACTAAAATGTCTAGATGGTGGGGGCATGGAGTGACTACTCTCTCCATGCTCACTATGTCTAGGCCTCGGTAGTGGTGTCTCTATGTGGGGATGTGGAGGCCATTGTGATCTTAGTGCTGATGCATGAAAAATGTGTACATATGCACCAGTGTCACTAGCTGGGGGCATCTCCTCTACTCTCTCCTCCTCCAAGGAATCTTCCTCAGAGATGTGCTCCTCCTCATCTCTGAGATCCTCATCCTCCTCTGCAGTACCACTATCCTGGTGTGTCCTCTCTGAAAGACTTGGATCACCTATAGGATAATCCTCAGGGAATATGGGGTGGGTCCCCTATAGACTCCAATACCTGATGTAATCTCTGCTCATGCCTGAATAAGTCACATTTGATGGTACCTCTCTATCCTTTGTCTCATCTACATCATTGTCCTCTATGTCTACTATTGATGGTCAACATATGGCACTAGGTCTCTGATAGTACCTCATCAGATGTGCATAGAGAGGTACTACTTTAGGGACTCCCTGTAATAGGCCAAACTATCTCATCACCTGATCATAATAGTATGGCATCACTATATGATTCTGATGACCCTCTAGCAGCTTCCGCTGCTATGAATATCTCATATGGAATGGTGTATCTAGCCATTATGTCATCTAGAAGTAGGGTCTCCATATCACATTGGTGCTCAAAATGTAGTCTAGATGTACCCTCCAATAGAGGATATCTCCAAAATGCCAGGCATCTCTCAAAGGATATGCAAAGACTCTTGGTGTACTCGCATCTACCATCACTAGGGAACCCCATGGACCTGTACATGTGAAATGCTCAAACATCCAAATTTGTAAGAGTGTGAATATCGAAAGACTCTCTCTTTGGCATCTCACTAGCTAGCATAGCTCATGGTATAGCTGGGCTAACATGCTGTGACCCCATGAGAACATGGTCCTCTCACTCTCCATCCGCTGTATAAGATGGGTAAGAGGTGTAGAAAATATGGTACCCTTTGCATTGGGTAACACAACTAAGGATACTATACAGATCATCACCCTCCATACCAAAGGTGTAGGACCTAACATTATGGATGATAAAAGGACATGATCTGATTGGGTTTGCATCTGTGGAACCCATCCTGTACAATACTCTGCATCTACACGGATCTCCTTGAAAACTCACTATTCTCTAGGTCTGATAGTCTCACCTTGGAATAGAAGCCATAAGATCCTATAGACATCCTCTAGTGTCACTGTAATCTCTCCTAAGGGAAGATAGAAGGAGCATGTATCCTCATCCCACCTCTCTATCAGAGCCGATAGCATGGCTTAGTGTAGTCTGATATGTGGTAGGGCCGATACCCAGTATAGTCCCATATCTCTTAGTAACTGCATCTCATCATCATCAAGTTCAAATAGTTTTTCTCTGACAAGGCCTAGAAACTCTCCAAAGGGATGCTCCCAGAGATGAACTATGTCCTATAAGCACAAAAAAACATCATATTAGCAATCTACATCATCAAATTTGCAAATCCAACTTGACTAGGTCAAGGTCAACATAGTTGGGTCAGGGTTGACCTTTAAGGGTCAGGGTTGACCTTTCCTTTAGAAATCAAGAATTTGGAAAGTACAAGAACAAACAACAACAAACTCACCTTAGGAAGCGACCGTCTAGTAGCCAGGCTTTGTCTCAAAGCTCCATGTGCGTCGCTCGAAGTTCTTCTCTCCTCAGCATCTTGCTTCCTCTTTTCAAATATGAAAATGGTAAGAATGAGTAAGTATGTCTTCATTCTCCTTATTTATAGTTATAATTAGGGTTTTATTAGGATTTCTTTTAGGGTTTACTCATGGTAAACTCGGATATCCCTTCTTATGCATTTAGATAGACATCCACTCTTTTCATCATAACTTGAGTTTGGTAACTCTATTTTCAGTACCGTTAGTGGCATTGGAATCATGATTCAGATACCTAACCCATTGAATTAGTTTAGGAAGGGTAGGAATCATCCTAATTATTTTAGGAAAGAACTCTTCAACAAGCTGCATATCCAGTATATAGAGTTTTCCTTATCACCCTGTTTCACCCTTCAGAAGTAGAAAGCCAAAACATGGGGGGACTAAGGGGATTTATGCACTTCTAAAATTGTCATATAGTAAGTGCTAGGTGATTTTTTTATTTTTCATTAACATTGTGTGTTGCAGGTTCTAATAGTTTTTTGTAAGATCTCTACATCGAGGACTTGGCTATATCCTTTTTATTTATTGTGATGTTTTCTTACTTTAGCTTGCATATTCACGTAGTGTCATATCTAAGCTAAAGTGGGGGCTAAATGTATCATCTTAAAATGAAAGAACTTCCATCTTGGTAGGTTTAGCACCCTCTTATAGTACATTTATCATGATAGACTTGCATCTAGGATGCATTCTACACTTGATTCCTTCATTCTAGGTGAAATCAAGGTTAGGATCCCAATGATTCTCCTTAATTTCCCTCTTCTATGGCTCTATTTTCTAGGTAGAACTTAGACATAGTTCTTCCTAGCCTTCATCATATTCATCATAGGATTTTATGCCTCTCCCTAGCACTCTGCCCTATTTTGACATCATTTCTAGGTCTTCGGGCATCCCTAACACCTCTTGTTTCTCATTCTGACTAGATCTAGACTCTTGGGTCAAGGATGAGGTTTCCCTGACCTAGGTCAGAGTCTAGGTTGTCCCTGACCTAGGTAAAAAACTAGGTTGTCCTTGACCTCCTTTGGGATTTGATTCCCCTTTTCAAATTTGGTCTTGGAGGGCCCCAAAATTAATGTTGGGCTTCCAGATCCGAGTGCGGAAGGGTTTTAATTTGAAATTTATTTAATTATTTTCCCTCCTTAGTTGGTTATTGTGATTGAACCATAATTCAAGGTGAAATTTGAATTATGGGTCCTCACATTACTCTAGGAGCCTCACCTTGAAACCTCTATATAAATACTCTCATTTGCCTTCATTTTCACATCAAGGAGACCAAGAAATTTCATAATCAAGCTATCAAGTGAAAGCACAATTTATTTCAAGCAAGAAAGTGATGGTGAAGTGAAGATGCAAGATTGCAAGAGGATGATATAGAAGATCAAGCCATTGTTGATATCAAACATTTTTATGAGCACACCATTGTGAACATCTATTTGGAGCAAGAGAGATCCTTTCTTCCTTGATCCACCATTATAAATATTCAAGCATTCAAAGATACAATCATGGGGTAGAAATTATAGATTATGAGTTTGGTAGGAGTACTTTAGCCTTGGGGGCTTGGTATGTTTTCTTATCTTATTCAAATCTATGCATTTCTTTCTCATACACATTTATGCTAGGGTTTCAATCTAGAGGATTAGATCTTGGCATTACACATTCAATACACACACACACATTCTATTACAACTGGCTATTCATGGAGGTGGAGATCACCAAAACCGGGGTTTGGCTAAGGCAAAACCCTATATAGCCACCCCAAAACACCATTTTTAGATATCTACAGTTGTTGTTTTGAGAATTGAAGTGCAGATCTAGGTACCCATTTTGATGAACTTCCGAGATCCATGAACAAAATTTCCATCAGAGCTATGAGGGGTAGGATCTTGCCCAGAGGTAAGACCTTGCCCTGCTATCTGGGTCAAAGATGACTTGCTTCCAAAAAGACAAAAGTTTTCTGGGTTTTCTCTATTGCAGTTTTTTGGTCCCAGATCTGGTTGCAAAATTTCTTGAGACTATAAATAGGCATCAGAAAAAAGGTATTTTCAAGATTTATTCCATCATGAGGTATGTATCTTATCTTGTCTGATTTCCAAGCATTTCCAGATTTACATTACTTATTCAATTCGAACTTCAAGCATTACAAATGAATAGTGAGGAATGTTATATGCATTGTTGATAACTTCTATTTTTCACCTATTCAGTTACTTTTTACAAGCCACTTAAGGTATTTTAACTCATGTGTTTAATTCTCTCATCGGGTGGGGCCTCTTTTCCTAATTTTTTTCTTTTACCTAGGCCGATGTTAAATTTCCCTAAGTCTAAAAGTCCCGATGACATTATTAAATTTCCCTAAGTCCTATTGTTTTATCCCACTAAGGTTTCGACATTGTATTAAGGTTTCTAATCTCTCACTGATCCAATGGTTTTCATATAACTGCAAAGCATCTTTCCATCCATTGCAAACATGCGACAACCATTGATTTTGTTGACAAGTCAGCACAGCTGTTGGGTGAGACCTTGTTCTTCCTATTAAGTCATGACCATCTAATGTTGAAGATCTAACAACGTATAAGTAACTGGGCCCAGTCATTAAGGGTTCTAAAGGACTGACAACCTACAAATGATTGGAGGGTTGTCGCTTCTTCTCAAAGAATCTTTTCATCCTTTGTGATCTTGCGACAATTGTTAATTTTACTTACCATGTAGCGCTTCAAATAGGTGGGTCTGCTGCCAGGTGTGCACATATGTTTGTCTTTTATTGGTTGTAGTAAATGGTCATGTGGATCTGTTAGGTGGGGCTTGGTTCTTTTGAATTATTCTCTTTCGTTGATTAGATTTTGATCTTATGGTTGTTGCTTCTTCACAAATATTTTGTGACATCATCTTCATCCTTTGCGATCTTGTGACCGACTGCCACCTGTCCAATGGGCTTAGTTACCTTTAAGAACTAACAATGCATATGATCTGACAACTGTCGTATGTCTACAATCAAAGGATTCATCCTTTGTGAACATTCAACAACTGTTGATTTTATATGAAGCCACGATGTATTACTTTATGTCCAATCAGAAAAGGAAAGAACATTGACTGTTAGATGAAGGATCTAATGGTAGAAATATATCCAGGTTGTCAAGTGGGTCTTGGATGTTGCAAGAACAATCTACTGTTGATATGTTTTTATCAGACGGTTATCATATGATTGCAAGGATGAGATAAATAAAATTTTATTCATGACGATCTTGTGATAGTCGTTCGATTGTTCTTTAGTGAAGATCGACGGTCAAATTTTAAAGTTGAGACAAAATTGGTGCAAAAATGTATTTTCCCGTTGAATGATGACAATTTGAATTGTCAGAGAAGTTATGGCCGGATCGTGTGAAGCAAATTGCTAAGAGATTTTGTTTCTGATGCTAATATATCATAGATTCACGTATTCTCAAAAACATAAAGTTATAGAGTTTGTAGAATCCTAGGTGAGGAAAATTGTAGAGCTGGTTATTGTTTCCTAGGGTTTCTTCTGAGGTTGGTTGATATCTTCTGAATTTTGTCCCTTTCTAGTATCTTTATAATTCTACTATAATTTTCTTGCATAATCGTAAAGAGATATAAACCCTAAAATGTCATCGAGAAGAGAATTGACTAGAAAAGTTGAGTATAGTGAAAGGGGTTTACATGAGGACCTTTTAGAGCCACTTGATCACTCAATGAATAATATAGTTAAGGAAAAGGGTTCAGTACCAAAAGAACCTAGAGTTAAAATTATAGATGACCTTTATGACAAAGGGAATTATATGAGAGATGCCAAAATTGGCACAATTGGAACAAATGGTACCATTGGTATCACTGGTCTAGGGTTATTCAGGGTAGGGTTCAGTCAATGAAATGTCCTCCCTCCCACTAGTAATATATGGAAGTTTGACCTAGGAAAAATTGTTGTGCCCAACATTTTCATGGATGCAGATGTTATGATTCAAGTTGTAAAACATTATGACCCAATTACTAGGGTAATTAGGGATGCAAAGGGAAACCTGTTGATTAGTATTTCAATTGAAGAAATTAGGAAAGTTTTTAGGTTAAGTGAACCTTCCAATGACTTGGAGAAAATAGACTTTGAGGAACAGAGACAAGTTTATAATTCTCAGAGGGATTGTCTCAGAAGTGGTCCTCTGAAGGAATTTTGCAACAAGATTGGGGGAATGATCACCATGGGACCAAGTACATAGGAGAATTTCAAGGTGAATTATTTTAACCTGAGGGAAAAGGGTGTGTATTGGTCACTATGCCAAATTTTCAAAGAAGATGTTCAAGAGAGAATGCTAGTGCATCTAATGTATATGATGATCCAAATCTTGCACCCATTCTTGGCAGTTACATTTGAATTTGCCCCTTTTATTGCTGATTTAATTCATGAGGGATTGGTAGGAATCCAGAAGAGAAAAGTGGACAAACCTTTCTGCTGGTATTCTTTCATAATGTATATGTTCCTATTCAAAGGTGTAAGTTACTTTGAAAAAGAAATGGACTTGATGAAACAGTAGGATGGTGAGGACATGCCTATACAATTATGGAACATCAACATAATATGAGATAGGAGTGAGAACAATTTTGTTAATTTTGACAGATGTTTTGCATCAAGGCTCAGGGCTTTGTTTTCTCTAGAGAATCCAAGAATCCTAAAGGCCTTAGCTGAACTTATTAGGTCAAAGAAATTTGCTAAGGGCCTCAAGATTGTGCACAATTGGGGAGATTTCATCTTCTATCCAGTGTCCATTGTGATTAGATTATATTGTTTTAGAGGGACCCCTTTCATACTACCATATCAAGTACCCCTCACAATTGGTGTTGCTGAATTTATAAGACAATTGGGGGAAATACAAGAAAATACTCTCACAGGGAAGGCTAGAGGAACTCTTTTCCCAAATGTCACAGTAGCCCACCAATTTGTAATCACAAAACGGGGATGGAATCATATGGATAAAATCTTGTTACCATATCATATGGCTACCTCAATTGCTAGGACAATAGATCCTGAGGGTTTTTACAATGAGATGTATAAGAAGAAGGTAAAGTGCCCCTGAATAGATCACATTTTTAACTTCCCTAAAGATATCATCAGGAATATCCCTAACATACAAGAGAAGGAGATTAGGAAGGAGAAGTGGCTAGTGTACATGAAGACACTAGACTTTGTCCAACATTTTGACAAAGGATATGATCCCCTAAAAGATGACACTCCTTTTGGGAAGAAAATAGAAACTCTTATGAGTCACTTTGATGGTATTATCCAGACCCTAAATGAGAAGAAGGAGAAGGTCATGCAAGCTTAGCCAGAGAAGGCTAGGTTAGTGTTAAGAAAGCCTAAATTTGCCAAAGTGTTACCCCCAAGAAAATACATGGTACAAAAGAAGACTGGGTACAATGTGGTTGTACCAAGACCAGACAAGTAGGAAAGAACAAAAGGAACATAGGATATCCCTTCCACTTCAAAGGAAGTAGAAATGCATGACAAGATTGTGGAGATTCTATACTCACCACAAGATCAATTAGTTGAGGTTGTTCCTAATTCCCCACCTCCATCAAAGAATAAAAAGCTGGAAAAGATGCCTGTACAAGTTGAAGAGGAATACACTCCCTCCCAATCACCTCTAAAACTTATGGATTATTAAGAGGTTGGAGAGCAAGTACAACAATTGGGAGCTCTAGGTCAAATTTTTATGGCCTATGAGGAAATAAATGAAGGAGTACCAGAGACACCAAAGGAACTTGAATAAGATCTAACAGTGGGAGAAATAGCTACTAAAGAGCTGGATCCTATAATCAAGCAGGCATGTGATGAGTTCCTAGCACATGATGCCTTTGTAAAAGCTAGGGCTTTCATGCAATTTTTATGGAAATTGCACATAAGTCAGTTCCAAGAAACATGTGAGAAGAGGAAAGAGGAAGATCCAAAAAAGGATATAAAGGTCATAGAAAGTGAGGTTAGGAAAGAAATGACCGAGAGATTTGAGAAGATCACTCCAGATTAGGGAAGAGAATTGGTAAAGAATTCAGGAGTACTTATTCTCCCAGAATGGGACATTGCTATTGCAATGGTTTTGGATGTTGTTAGAAAATAGACAACACTAATTCATAAGACCAAAGAGGAGGTAGAGAAAGCTGTTAAGGGAGTCACATTCATTGATGATAATCAAGCCTTGGTCATGTGGTCTTTAAGGAAGAATGAAAATAATAAAGGAAAATAGATTGTCAACGGTGATCTAACGGGTAGCCTCCTAGTAAAGAGGGTCACTGAGACCTCATTAATTGAGGCAATAGGTATGGTAATGTCAACAACCCAACTTACAACAAATGTGGAAGAAAAGGAAACCAAGGAGAAAGAGGAACTTACATTAAGGTTGGAAACAGTGTTGAAAGCCTATGGGGAGATGAAACAAGGGATATATGAAAATGATAAAATAATTGCAGACTTGAAGAAAAGGTTAGGTGAATAGGGCCCAATCCAAACATCAGGGAAGTTGCAGATTACGTCTTCCCCTACTATGCCTTCTTCTTCAAGTCCTATAATTGAATACTCCCTTTCCCCTCTACCCCCTCCTATGGATGATGAAGACATAACACAGAAAGAGAGGTTGAAGTATGAAAAAAGAATAAGGGATACAATTTTGCAATTTGTTGTAAATGTGAAGCCAAAAGAAACTTATAAGATTGCTAAACAATTGGCTGACATCTTGATTTCTTTTAAGGAAGAAAAGGCCACTGTAAACCCAATTTTGGATAGGTGGGTTGCTAGAAAGAATAAATTAAAGTCATTCTTTTCTTTGATTACAAATCAACATATTGTGGATGTACAACTAATAAATACATATAAATTTGTTAAAGACCTACTTGAGTTTGAAATCAAGAGGGAAAATTTGAAGAGAAAGGTAGAGGTCCTAAGGGCAAGATATTTCTAGGACAATTTTCAAATGTTTCCTGATCTTCTTAAAGTAGATGGAACCATAAAGGACAAGGAGCAATGGTTAGAACAAATTGATGATGAGATATCAGTTTGAATAAACACCATTTTGAATGTAGAGGACAATAATCCTTTTGTACAAATAATTGAAATATTACAAGATGTCAGAATACATTTTACTAATATAAGGAGTGAAGTACACCAAGTAGTTATTGATTGGGACAAATTTCTACCCAAAAGAGATGAAGTATTGGCTTTCCATTGGCCAAGTGAAAATATTTACACATCTTGGGAAGCAACATACTCTTCAGAGATTACCAAAGAAAAAGAGACATCCACTAAGGAAACAATAGATGACACTTCTTCAACTCCTTAAAGCAAGGCAAATAGTACAAAAGATATCATTCAGTTGAAGTAAGCACAGATGCTACACTTGGCATAAATTGAACTAAATTTGGGAGTTGTCACAAATTTTTGGGGCTCAAGTCAATGAGAAGCTTTGTAAAATTGTAACAAGAAGGTGTTATATTTACCTTCTTTGTCTTATATGGTGGTCACATGTTTGTCTTTTCTAAAAGATCTGAAGCTTGTATGCAATCCTTAAATTCTATAAAAGGATTACCAAGATCAATAGGTAGGGACCAGAACTTGAACATTCTTATGAAAAGTTTCTGAGTCTAGGATACAGTAGACTGTATTAGGTCATTTTTAAGAAATAGAAAGTATTACTGGTTTAAGCCAATTTTCAGATGACTTTGCATTTTGAAGCATTATGTATACATACATATGATATATAAATTTGAATAAAAATCCAGAGTTTATATATCTCCTCTATGTACTTTTCTTTGAATTATGAGTGTCAGATTCATTGCATGGATTATTTTCTATGTATGTGTTGACATTTTTTTATCTTTGATCTAAGATCAAATTAAAATAAGATTTGAATATAACACTAATTCTCTGAGGTTTGCATAAGGATATGAATAAGTAGTGTGAATTCAGGAGTCCTTTGATCAGAATCACCACAGGGTGATAGTATTTTCTAAGGATAAAAATTAACCAAATTTTAATATATTTGTCTATATATCTCATTATGCAGTAAAGATGTCACCCAATGGATAAGGCACTAGCCAGTAGTGGAGCTACTTAATCAATATCTGATAAGGTTCTATTATATTCGTAAAAGTTTGTTATAAATCAGTCAAAATCATAAGAAGTTTTTAAGACCTACATGTTCTGATTCATCTAATGATAATGGAGAATCAATAAATGAATGGTTATCATTTAGTATTTTTTTATCATTTATTTGTTGGTCTTTAAATCCAGTCTATTATTGTTGAAGTAAGGTTTATTTCTACTGGATTAGGAGTACCCTCCTCAGTTTTGCAGAGCCAAAAGTGTAGAGGGCAGTCTTGTCCCTATAGTTGGTCCAGTCATCATGGAACTCAATATTTGGATCTAACCCATCCTTAAAAACTATAGATGTATTAGTTTCTTTTGAAAGCATAAAGTCTGGTTTGAGGAACCAAAACCTTCTATTTGGGAATAAACTTTACATACCACTCTTTCTTTGTTCCAAACCACTTTACCATCTTCATTCAGCTTATTTCTAAATACCCACTTAGTATCAGTCACTTCCTTGTCACTAGGTATGGGAACAAGGATCCATGTCTTATTATTTTCAATTTGATAAAGTTCTTTTATCATTTCTTTCATCCAAATCTTATCAATACATGCTTCTTTAACATCTTTAAGCTCAAATTCAGATAGCAAACAAGTTTCATCTCTAGAAATTATTCCTCTAGTATGAACACGTCTATTCTTATTACCAATAATGAAATATCCAGAATGATTAATCCTTACATACCTTGGAGTCTTCGGTATAGGCTGTTTAGTAGACCCTTCGATGTTAACATCCACTTTATTTCCTTCCAGTTCTCTCTACTCTTTTGATCCATCCTGATTCTGATTTTGGATTTCTACAATCTGATTGTCATCTTTAGTCATATCATACTAGCAATTCCTTTCCAATTTGTGTTAATTTTCTTTAACTCTAACATTTTCACTTTCAAAAATCTTCTTTAGTCTATAGTTATAACATTTATATTCCTTTCTCTTTGTAAAATAACCAATAAATATCCTTCATCACTTCTAGATCAAACTTTACAGTGTCTTCATCTCTCTTAATGTAGCATTTACTTCTAAATATTCTAAAATATTTCACTGTAGGGACATGACCATACCAAAGTTCATAAGGAGTCTTACTGGTTCCCTGCTTAATCTGTACCTAATTCAAATTACATACTACGATCCACACTACTTCTCTCCAATAGATCTATGGTACTTTTCCTTCAATCATCATAGTCCTAACTATGTCTATGATAGTCTTGTTCCTTCGCTCAACTACTCCATTTTGTTGTGGGTTTTGGGGAGCTGATGTCTATCTCTTTATCTCATGTTCTTTATAGAATGCATAAAACTTTTTAGGTGTAAACTATCCACCTCTATCTGATCTCAGACAATTCATTCTTCTTTCAAATTCTATCTCCACCATATCTTGAATATCTAAAATTTCTGAAAGGATTCTGATTTCTCCTTCAAAAATGTCACCCATGTCATCCTTGAATAGTCATCAACAAATAACATAAAGTATCTTTCACCAAAGTAACTTCTTTCCTTGGTAGGAACACATAGATCTATATGCACTAAATCCAATAATCCATTTGAATAATATGTCTTATTCTTGAAAGTAGATCTAGTTAACTTTCCCATTTGACATTCTTTGTACATATTGTTGAGATTTAATAGTTTGGGAAAATCTCTCACAACATGAGTAGTGCTAATCTTCACCATATCATCAAAGTTCACATGAAAAAGTCTTCTATGCCATTACCAACTATCATCAACCTTAGCAACTAAACATTTATTCTCAATAATCCTCAAATGAAATAGATTACCAGTAGTTTATGTACCTGATGTAGTAAGCTTTCTTGTACTTCCAATGATATTGTAAATCCCATCCATGAATTCCAGTTTGTAACCTTTATCCAATAGTTTTCCAACACTCAACAAGTTATGACTTAAACCTTCAACATACAAGACATCATCAATATTATTTTTACCATCAAGAGTAATAGATCATTTCCCTTTAATCAAGCAAGGAACATTGTTACCAAATCTAACAATACCTCCATAATAGTCCTCAAGCTTCACAAAATTATATTTATCATCAGTCATATGATTTAAGCATCCACTATCTATAATTCATTCATCTCTTTTAACAACTCTTGATACTAATGCCTTTTCTTCATTAGAATTTTTCTCTTTAATAGACAAAAATGAAATTTCTTCCTCACTAGTAGCATACTCATCATTAGTCACACCTTCTTCAGCAACATAAGGACTTTTATGACCCTTAGAATAATATTTCTTAGATTTATCTCTAGTATCCTTGTAATTTTTTTTTGCACATCTAGATGTAATATGATCAATCTTATTACAATTGAAACATATCAAAGGTAATTTTCATTCATACTTATCGAAGCCCTTAATTTTTCTTATTGCAATCAAGGCTTCAAGTTCATCAATATTCTTGTCTTCTTCCATGATGTCTTCCCAATCCTTAGCATAGTATTTGAATTTAGTCTTTGTAGATATTTCTCCTTGGTCATACTTGATTTGAATGCAGTTTCAACCTTCAGAAGTTCCTTACTGAGTGTAGTCATCTCATAGACACAAAGTATTATATCCAAATATTCTCTTGAAACAAGTCTTAGGTTCTCAATTCTTCAATAGAAGAAACCTTCTCACTCTAACATGCAAGAAAAGATCTCAAAATATTGTCAACAACTTCATTATATATCAAGGTTCCTCCAACACATCTGATTTCATAGACCAGATCATTCACTCTTTGCAAATAAACTAACGTAGTCTCTCCTTCACTCATTTTCATGTCTTCATATCTAGATTTTAGTCCCTTTAACTTAGCTTTCTTAACAAAAGTATCACCTTCATAAATAGTTTCTAATTTTGTCCATACCTCATGTGTAGTACTCAAGCCATAAATGTGAATATTTTGAATTTGATAAGGCACTGATCGATGCTTCTCTTGTTAACATGTTCTCCTTGAATTTATTTTTCTCATATATTGTAGCATTTTTGAGGTCATTCGAAATGGTATAAGGATTCTCAGTGACCTGCCAATAATCATCTCCTACTCTCATGCATATTAGGTAGGTCATCTGATCCTTCCAAATTAGGTAATTATGTCCATCAAACTTCATAATCTCTCTTCTTATACTTGCCATGATGAATCTTCTTCAAGTGGTCAAGATTCTTCAAAATGACTTAGCTTTAATACCAATTGTTAGGTCCAAAAGGAGGCAAGCACAACTAAGAGGGGGGGTGAAGCATTTGTGTGTACCTAATTACATTAATTTTACTTTATCTACTTAGATTTGAAAGATAAACAATAATGCGAGATCCACAACACAAAACACAGAACATAAAAATTTATTCTTGAGGAAACCCAGTTAAGGGAAAACCCTTGTGGGAGTCAAACCCACTAGATGAATGTACTTTGTTAAAAGTACTATTTGGTTAAGATCAAAATAGAGAACAAAGGATGCACTTGCAACCAAAAGCTTACATCTCAATCTGTAGGCTCACTTCCCAGAGCTCACTTCTCACAATATAATCTCAGATTTGGCCCTCAGTCGGGTTCACCGATCTAACTTCAATTACAAAGGGGTGGATATATAGTCCTTACAACTGAACTGACAAATAGAATCTGCTATGCCAATATAGTTCTAATGAAGTACAAACTCTGCCTTAAATGCATAAAACATATACACAATAATTTCTCTCTCACACATCAATTAAAAAATAATCTCTCATTTACACCGATTAGAAATAATAATCAACTACTAGGTCGGTTAAGGCCTAATGCAATAAAAGATATAAACATTATTATCAATTCTCAATACAATCCAAATCAAGTTAGCTAAGACTTAGATAGGACCCAAATCTTCATGCTTGAACATGTTGTACCATCACCAATGCATGAACAAGAATTGCAACACTTTACTCCATCAGGTCGGCTAGTACCTAAATGAAGAAATGCCAACAAGCTACCAAAGCAACAAATCTGATCACCACAACCAATGCGAACCAACAATGTTGGTTCCCAAAAAGATAGATTAGAAATCCAAGAGATATTTCCACTTATCTTATTAGGATTCCTCAATCATTTCTAGCTAATGAACAATAATGATCAATGATTATATTCCCTTTCACTTTTGGCTCTGCAGGACAAAGGCAAGTAGATCTATTCCTTAACTCAAATACTAGGTTTAAGGCTTTTTATAGAAGATTAGGATTGAATGATCTCACAAGATGGAAAATGTGCTTGAGATAGATCATATTGTGCAAATTCACAACTATGTTCTTACTTTATAAAATTTATTGAATAAAATAATTGAATGCTTTATGAATGGTTTCAAAATATAAGTGATTAACAATGAACCAGGTACCTACTTGTTGATTATAGATAAGACCAGTGCCTTCTCCTATTTGGGTTACAAGGTCATTCCAATTCAACCCTATGTACAATTCTATAAGATAGTATATATTTCGCAATACACCATCAACCAACCAATGTTGTCAATATAGAAAATGTCAATCCCACACACATTCACCAGTCTAATTGAATTTAATTTCTTCTAGAGAAAACCAAATAGACAAGAAACAAGAGGAAAGACACATCTCAAAAAATTTCTTGATAATCAGATAAACATGAGGAACAAATAATTGTTTTGCACAAGCATCATAAATTGGTAATTGGTTCAGTAATCAATAATTATAGAAGATTGATTGAAATGAAAAATAATTGTAAACCACAATTACAAAGAAATAACTAGATCTTTATATTTTATTTCTTCATGATAGTATGGTAAAAATTAATATATATAAATATATAACTGACGATGTTTATTTCCCCCTTTTTTTACATTTTACACCACACACACACACACAATGTGTGTGTGTGTGTGAGAATGGTTTTCACACCCCTTTAGGGTGAAAATAGACCACCCTACATTAAAATCAAGAAAATTCTTTTGAATAACTTAATCAATAAATTAATTAATAACTACCTATCTTTCGAATTTGGTTTTGGTCAAAAACCCAAAACATCTCACGAAAATATAAGATTTTGATTAGAGCTTGGAAATTGGATTTTATGAACTAGTTCTATTTTAGATTTTTAATTTTTGATCATTTCCAGCATCTTTCATCATCATCTTTTCAACAAGGCAAAATTTTAGCTTCTTTGAAACCTTCACTCATAAAATTTTGATTGTTCCTATCACAAAGCTTATTTCCTTAATCCTTCAGATTTGAATTGAAAATAATATAATGGTATATACCACATCATGTTATATATCATCTCATCAATTATTGGGCATGGAGGTTAGGAGGCCATTTTTAGGGTTTTATCACTATATGGAGCTCCAAATTTTGCTAGAAATTTAGAGCTCCAACAGGCTCATTTTGAGGATGTATGCCCCATGTGGGCATAACAATATTCTACTTATCTCTAGAGAAGAAGACCATTAGTTTATTCTACTCTTTGTAAACCATTATCTAAACTTAATTTGGTGGCCCCAAACCCCTAAAAATAAATATAATCCTTTCCTCTGTCGAAGACTTTATTATGATCATGTTGAAGTGCACACCTCCTACAAATATTATCATCATCCATTTCTTTATTATGTTTCACATCCTAATTAGTTGATTTCCTTTTGAACATCTAAATCAAAATGAATTCTTTTTTCTTGCACTCTCCTTCAGACCTAGCTTTAGAACCTTTTATCAACCTCTTATTTCTCCCATGTATGTTATACCCTAATTTTTTACTACACCTCTTGGCTTTTGGAAAATATTTGAAATAAAATTTAGGTTTCACCTTAATTTAACTTTCATGGTGATATTTATGTTAAATGTTATATGTTTTAATATTCCTTTTCCCTTTTGATTTATTTATCACTTTCAACCCAAAAATCTTATGATATTTACTTCTTGTTGGTTTTGAAAATAAATATCTTTTATTTTTATGACTCACAATAGGATCCACTTTGTAAGAGATTTTAGGGCTTATATATTTCCTTCTTTTCTCTTTAATCATTTCCTTATGTTTTAAAAATATTTCATTTTCATCATATATTGGATTTGGACATATATGTAAGTTATCTTCAGGATCATTTTGTCAAGATATTTTGATGCAAGGGAGGATAGGAAGAGGGGCCAAAGGAACACCCTAATCACAAACCTCCTTGTAGAATCAACACATGGAAGTAATAATAGAGAGAGAGAAAGAGAGAGATAATGTAGAAAATCATTTATTATTTAGCAAATAACCTCATACATGCCGAGCTGTAAGGCCTTCCTGATTACGACCAATAGATTCAGAATTCAATTACAATAGTCCTCCAACATGCGAGGATTCCACTTTCAGATATATCTTCCATCTTCTAAAACTTATGCCTAAAACTACAACCAACTACTCTATTTATACAAGAGGCTAGCAAAACAAGTTAGCCTTCAGATCCATCATTGGAGAAAGAAATGACTAGATCTAGGTTCACATGCTTCTTAATGATCGATACCAACATTAACTCTGCGACCAAAATTCAATGCACAAGTCGGCCTCAAAAGAAATCCAAAATAAACCACTTGGTGAGCAAGACTACCAAATGCCAGGAAATAACTTGGTGAGACTCGATAAACAAAGGAACTGAGCAACAACCGAGTCTCATCAGTGGAAATAGGAAAACATCACCAAGAGCCAAAAAGAAGCTACCGAGCATATCTAACCATTCTAACTTGTTTTAGTGACACAGGATTGCAAAGGACCCAAGATGCTCCTACATCATATTTGGTCTTCCTTAATTATGTCATCATATATTAATGTTTTATTTTCTTATATGGTTTCAAAATATAATATTTTTGAAAAACTTAGGCTATTTTCAAATACACCTTCTTCTGCTTCTTCTTCAAACAATGGATTAGAAAACATAGAAAAGTCATGCATACCTCTGTAAAAGTTTTTCTCTGGTCCCTCAGGTGTTCCATCGTGTAAGAGATCATCTCCAAGTGTATTATAGTGCATCTCTTTACTAAATTCATCCTCCTAAGTTTTCATCAACCAAACAAATATCTTCATCAAGGTTATCTCTTGGAATTTCCTCCTATTCGTGTACTTCATGAAGCTTTTCAAAAAATTTTGAAATTACATTATACAAGGGATTTTGGAAAGATCCAAAATCATTTCCAGATGTACTATCTTGAGCATACTCACCATAATATGTATATTCATTAGATGTGTCAGCCTCTTGAATATGCAATGATACATTATTTTATTTATTCAGGTGGATCGAGAAAACATTTGGACCATTTTTTTGAAAATATTTACGATATTCTATGTCTAATAAATCTAAAATTTCTTTTGTACTGAGAATATCTTCATCCTTATCATCATACTCACTGATATCATTTTCTACACAAGTCCCATCATGTATGGATTCTTTTTTAACCTGATCCAAAATTTCTTCTTTATTCAAATTTGAAACATCATTAGGTTTTTGTACCCTTTCTGTAAATTTCTCCATGTATTCATCATATTCCTCCATCATTACATTATGCAAATTTTTGAGCAAAAATTTCAAACCTAACTCATGAATCTTATTTAGTAACTCTCTATGCAGAGGCCTAATATCTGAAATTATTTCTTGATAAATGTTTACCATCCTCATAAACAAATGAACTATAGTTTCACCTTCAGATCTTTTTAAATTGACAAATGCATCCAAGGGGGACATATAAGATTGTGATTTCATAATACAATCTTGATTTTCTTCTTTTGCATTTGGGTGCTCATCTTCCTCAACTATGACATGAAATTCATGTGGGATCTATTGTTCAAATTCCATCACAATGAGATTCTCTATGTAGGTAGTGATTAATATGCTTCTCTTGCATAATCCTTCAATGTCTTGATAAATAGCTTCATCACCTGATCTTTTGCGTAAATCTCATAATCCTCTATAAATGTGTAAAATTCATCCAAATTCTCAAGTGTTGATTCATCATATTCTCCATGAAATTTTGGTACAAGTGGTGAAATATTTGGGAATAACTTATTAGGGATGCATTGAAACATTCTAAGATCTAATTGCCTAATGCTATCTAGAATAAATAGTTTCCTTCGAAACGGTTGTTTATTTTGATACATTCTAAAATAGAATTGATGTTTCTTTTAAAAAGGAAAATTTTGATTTCCTTCTGGATCTTCTCCCTTAGCACAGTTGTTGACTGAAATGTTTAATGAATAGAGTCACCACCTCTTTTTGAGAAAAGTGTTATTTTGCTAGTCTTCTAGGTTCTTCCTTCTAGCAGAGTGTACTTTGTAACCAAATATTTAGGAAATTTTTTACAAGACTTTCCCCCAATAGAATCGCTAATCTGCTAGTTGTGTGACTTAGATGGGGCAAACAAAACTATTCAATCTTTGGAAAATCAACACCAAAGCTTCTAGATAAACTTGAACAATATTTTTTATGAATAAATCCCCAGCGGAGTCGCTAATCTGTTGATTGCGTGACTCAGATGGGGAAAACTTGAACTATCAATCTTCTGCAAGTTATCACCGTTAGAACTACAACTGATAGACTACTTGGAGAATAAAATGGGAGAATGTGATGATGATCATCGAGCTACTAAGGTATATGTGAGACATTAGATTAGTTATATTTTCATTGATGTTAACTAGCTTTTGTAATCACCTAAAACTAGGCTAACAGAACTTAGGGCCCTATTTGCCCTTAATTTGGTATTTAACTTGAATTATGCTAATTTGATCTTTGATTATTAGTATAAATTCTCAAAGTTCATTAAACCCCATCAATTTCTAGATCAAGCATTTATCACCAAAGTTCAAGCAAAAATCAAGGTTATTAACTCTAGGCCTATTTAATTACTTAAACCCCATCAAAAGTAAAGGCTAGAGTTATTAATTATGGAAAATGCATAAATATCTCCTAAATCAAACAAACACAACAAACACAACTTAAAACAAGGAGGCTTGCACATGGATCAAGGATCAAGCCAAGATACATCTCAACCACTCCTCATGGATGCATCTCGACCACTGATTCTCTTCCAAATCTTATAAAAGAGAGCTTTCAAAGGCTTTCTTTCTTCTTCTAGCTCCTTAGGTTTTGAAAGGCTTCTTTTGACACATTGCTAATTGCTTCCAAGTTTAATGTTTAGACTCTCATTTGCTCATGGATTTGAGGCTTCATGATCCATGATTATGAACTCTCATGCTTTGGAGAATTTGTGAACTAATGCTTGGATTGATAGTTGTTTTCCATGATTTCAAGCTTTTATTAAGTAGAAAACACTTCAATTTGGGTTTTAATGGAAGGAATTAGGATTTCATGCTCTCATTTAGGTTGTTTACATGCACTTTGAATCTCTCATTTTAGTGTAGATTGTCATTGTTTTAAGGGTTAAATCTGAGAACAACTAACCCCTATTTCATACTCACATTAATTAGAGAGCAATAGGATTCTTTTTCTTGTTAGAATTTTCAATTGAATCTTCATTTTCCTCTAACAAGTGATGTTATTATCCTATTGAAGTGTTGTGTTGAAGTGTTTGGGACTTGTGATATAAGTTAGGAGATTATGTTCTTCTCCTTCTTGGAGAACTAGAAATCTCGAGCTTACTATCCCTTGTTTGTTTTCTTTATTGTACACCTTTAGGGGGCCTGCCGGTTGAGGAAAAAATTTCCTAGGAATGACCCAAGTGGGGACAAGTCTTTCACCGAATCTTCCACCCCACTATAAAATTTGACACTCCTTTGAGGTTAAAGCCTTGGGAGACATGATTCATCTTTTCTTGGGAGATTGATGATCAATCCCAATGACTGACTTGGATTTGGTGTAGAGCGGAGCCGCTTTAATCTCACTTCTCGAGACTACACACTTTCAGGTTCCTATAGGGTTAACAGCCTCAATCCTGCTTGTGGGACTATGGGAGATGGTTGTGAATGGATGCCTTCATTAAAATCTTTTTGTTAGATGCTACCCAGATCACCCTCGAAAGGTTGTTATCACTTGTACGAGGCAAATAGTAATTGCCCCAAGACATTCACCATATCAAGCCCCCATCGATGTTAACACTTGGCAAATATGGCCTCCAATATCCATTGCATGTTATTGGACTATGATATTCTGAGGAGTCTTTGGATGTGTTCCTAAGTCAGTGAACAAGTGGTTTCAATCTCTACCTAGTATAAGGAAGGTTAGGTGTGTTTTCTCTAAAAATGATTGCTTGATGTGTCTTAAATACAAACTCAGTTAATTTCCCCCAAATGAACAAGCACACAACATTTTACAAGCACTTACAAACACCTGACAGTCATTGGAATCTAACAGACATGACACATTTTTTGAGAAACACTAAAATTGCAAAATCCTGGTCATCATAAAATCACATCCGGTATTCCTACGTCGCACCCTGTATCCTAGATCATATCTGTTCAAAATAGGGTCATTTCTGGTATCTACACCATTTCCTAAGTCGCATCTGGTTACTACAACATTTCCTAATCATATACCATAATTCTTGGATCACATCCAGTGTTCCAAATTGTGTGCCAATAACTGTTTAGGATCACATCTAGGATAGGGAACATTTTTGTACATCCTAGAAGAAAATTTTTCACATTTTCAGATACCCATTTGGTCAATTAGTAGGTTCCTGTTGCTAAAACATAGTCATCTGATGTCCAAAATGAGTTATCTTTGAGAGCATATTGTTACCTTGCATAGTTTGAATCTACATTATCTCCTTGTGAAGTCAGTTAACCCAATCGGTCACAAGCAAGTTCTCAGCTCATAAACAGGGCACTTTGACACCCTATTGACACTGAAACTTTCAAATCCACTTGTACTTTGGTTCCCAACTCATAAGCAGGGCATTCAAACCCCATTTGATGTTGGATCCATAGAAACATTTCAAACCCACTTTTGCATCCTTGAATTCACAATCAGACATTGCAAAATTATCAGACTCTCCTTTTAAACACAAGACTCTCGTTGGTTACTCAATTCAGACTGCATGGTTGTTACTAGACACAAGACTTATGATTTGAAAACAAACCCATTCTCAGGAAGAAAACCTAAACTCACATTGGAAATGGGAGAAACTTTGGAACCCAATCCATTACATGGTGCTACACCTAATACTACTCATACAACAATACCCAAATCCACAAGCATGGATGATCAAAAGGAATACCGATGGGATGAAAGATTTCATACACAAAATGAAGAAGCAGAACATGAGGAACAAAAACAAAAAGCCCAATATGATGATGATGATAATGAGGATGATGTGGATGATGATGCAGACCCCAAAGAAAATGAATACAATAGAGCTTTGAGCAGCAAAAGATTTCACAAAATACTTGAAAGAGCCTTGGAAGAAAACAAAGAAAAATACTTCTTAGAGCTTGCTTCCCGAGGTGTGAAATTGCCCAAAGACTATGATGTGGAACAACTCAAACAAAAGGTGGATATAAGTCCTATGTCAATCATAAATAGACAATTCCTTGCTATGAAAGCAGAAATTCAAGATCTCAAGGACGCAAAGGATAAACCAAAACAACAATATTCTTTGGAGCACATATGTCCTTTCCCTTTTGATAAAGGACTCATAATGATTCCATTTCCTAAGAATGTTATGATACCAAAATATGACAAGTACATGGGAGATTCTGACCCTCAAGATCACATGAGGGAATTTTGTACAACTAGTATGGAGTTCATGCATGAACAAACATACCTTATGAGGCTATTTCCACGAAGCCTAGGTGGACAATCTATAGAATGGTTTTCCAAATTGCCTATTAGAATCAAGACATTTGATGAGTTGGTGCAAAAATTCATACAACACTACTCCTACAACATCCAACACACCATCACCATGCTAGATTTGTGCAATACTAAACAGAAAATGGGAGAGTCATTCTTGAGTTTCCTACAACGATGGAGAAAGATATTTGCACGATATGCTAGAGAGATTCCTGAAAATGAAAAAATGGACATCTTTGTTAACAATTTGGTCCCAGAAATGAACTTCCCAATTCAATTACAAGGACCACCAAGCTTTGACAAAATGATTGATAATGCTCTCAAGATAGAGGAAGTTCTAATCAAGAAAGGTGAAATTACCATTCACAAGGAACATAAAGACAAGTCTTATACCACTAAAGACAAGTAAAAATATGTAAATAAGAACAAAAATGTGGTTAATGATGGAGTGGTTGATGCTCCTAATTCAAAACCCAAACCAGAGGCTTTTAATCTAACCACAAGTCTTCAAGCAAACAAGAGTCTGACTCCTACTGAGACTCCAAAGATGAACAATGCTTTCAGCAAATCTCGAAGAGAACCTTGGCCACCATGGCCTAGGAGAACATTTACTCCATTGGGAGATACCTTGGAAGTGATTATGAAATCACTTGTGGAAAATAACATTATTAAAATCCTAGAACCAGGTAAGCCTTGGGATCCAGAAGATAAATCTAAGTGGTGGAATGATAATGACTATTGCGATTACCATCATAATAAAGGACACACCACTAATAATTGCTTAAAACTGAGACATGTTATTTAGGATCTTATTGAACAAGGGAAAGTTAAGGTAGATGGACATCACATGAATAATGATCACAAGGCATTTCAAACCCCACTACGAAACTATGAAAAAGGAGAAACTTCTAAAAATAATAACGTTCACTACATGTACACTAATAGTGACAATGTAATCAACATGATGGAACCATGTGACTATTCCATCAACATGATCACTCTCAAAGGGGTGAAAAGCAAAACTGAATCTACCAATGTCGTAACATGAAGCCAAGAAAAACTTACTCTTAAAGGCATTTCAGCATCTAGCACACCACCTACAACAACAACAACTTCTAAACAAGTGGTTCCATCTCCAAAATTCAATCTTGTGGAACAATTGCAAAAGACACCTGCATAGATATCTATCCTAGAATTGTTGAAAATTTCCCCTAGTCATAGGGAGATTCTTGATCATGCCTTATTAAGCACACATGTACCAAAAGACTTAGATGTGGATAGATTGTAGGCCATGGTTGGCCACATGAGTTCACCACATTACCTATCTTTTTTAGAAGAGGATGACAAGTCGACAAATCAACCACATAATCAACCCCTTCATTTAGAAGTTCTTATTCATAAACACTGAGTCAAGCATCTCTTGATAGATGGAGGCACTGGTTTGAACATTTGTACTTACAACTTGGTACAACAATTGGGTTTCTCCGAGAATGCAATTGATCCTAGGAGAAAGATAACAATCAAGGCATATGATGAGGAAGAGAGAACCTCCAAAGGATTGGTTGTCTTACCCATCAGAGTAGGGCCTGTAGAGAAAGATGTTCTTTGTAAAGTTCTTGATTTACCCCTTGCTTACAACATTCTTCTTGGAAGACCATGGATACATTCAATGCAGGCAGTGCCTTCTACATATCATTAATGCCTAAAGTTTCCTCATAATGGAGTGGAGGTGACTATTCCAGCAAATACCACACATACTTGTAATAACCTCAAACAAAATGAAAGCATGGTTCCCCATAACAAAGAAGGGTCCCCCAAGGTAGAAACATCTAATGACATGGTCTTGAGAAGCTTTGCTCAGAAGATCAATATCCAAGAAACCAACATGGGAGAGTACAAAATAGATCTTGTAGCATCTTTGATAGATCTACCTATATCTCCTAGGACACAAGGAATTCCCTCATCTACATCTACACCTTCAAATCATAGTGCTTTAACTATACATGAAGGAACTGGAATGGCAAAAGCAAAAATATCCTTAGAAGAAGAGAATGAAGAAAAGGTTGTTTTGCAATGGCTTTACAAAGAACCCGAAGTAGACAGGAATGTGAAAATTGTTGAGATCTCTTTGAGAAAATATGGGAAAGGATATGACCTTATGAAACAAATGGGGTACAAAGGAAAAGGGCCATTGGGACAAAATAACCAAGGACTAGTGGAACCCCTACACATGGATTTCCAAAATCCTAAAGACAAGACTGGACTAGTCTTCAGAGAAGCTAGATTTCATCCTATAGCAGAAAAAGGTCTAGTATTTGATACATCAGGGGATTCAGATGAAGAAGAAGAAATAGTGGGACAACTCATTCCTTATGAAAGGTTGTTACTCTTATAAGGAGACCCAAAGGTTACATTCCTTGGTACAAGTATTAGACAAGAATCAGAAGGAGAACAAGAAGATGAGCCTGATGAAGAAAAAGAACATGAACCTCTTATCATGGATACACCACACTTTAATGAAGAGCCTGAAGTAATGAATCCACAAGAACCATTGCAAGAAGAAGAGAATCATGCTGATGAAGAAAATGAGGTGCCTATGACTATTGCCAACTTTTTGGGAGTCTCAAATTACAGCTAGATGGATTCACATGAGTATGAATGGGATGTCCTTTTTGATGCAACCATGGACATAGAAATAGATGTGATACACAAGTTTTCTCCTAGAGTCTTGATGGAAGAAGGAGAAAGTTCTAATGTTAGATTGCTAGAATTAGATCCATATAACATTAACATAAACTCTAATAATAACGAATCTGACTGTAATAATCCTAATAGTTATCTAGAAGCAAATTTAGTAGATGACGTTTTGCAAGTTATAAGCAATGATAACAATGTGGTGTTGTCTCTTGAACCTATTGTATCTCTATCCTTAATAGATCCTGACTTGATAGACTGGGATGAATCCACAGACACAAGCTTGTTATCCTTTGACAATGACTATTCCATAGCCTACTATCTTAATGCTTGTGAACCATTCCATTCTTCCACTAGTGCAATGAGCGAAATCATGACTGAGGAGGATATCAAGTTTCTCAGTCTCAAAAAGAAAAAGAAAATGAACAAGAGATCTAATGGTGAAAACCACTTAGTGGCAGTATCAGATCCTAAAAGAGAAAAAGAAAGAGATGTATCCAATGGTGAAAACCCCCTTGGGGCACCAATGGATGGGATGCTTGATATCCTCCCAAATCATTTCAAGAAAAGTCCTCAGTTTTGATTGAACCAACACAACCCATTAATTTGGGAACAACAGAAAATCCTCAGTTAATTCACATAGCTCAATCATTGACAAAAGAGGAGAAAATCAAATTCGCCAATTTCTTCAAAGCAAAGAAGATTAACTTTTCTTGGTGTTACTTAGATATGCCTGGATTGGATATAGATTTGACTATGCACCATTTGTCTATTTCACCAGATGTGAAACCTATCAAGCAAAAACTTAGAAAAATAAATCCACATGTGGCATTACTAGTGAAGGCAAAACTAGAAAAATTATTGAAGGCCGGATTCATTAGAGCAATTGATTATGCAGAGTGGATCTCCAATATAGTTCCTATTTCAAAGGTGGACAAATCAATAAGAGTGTGCAAAGATTTTAGGGATCTCAACAAGGCTTGTCCTAAAGATGATTTTCCACTCCCAAACATAGACATGATTGTGGACTTAACAGTAGGTTATGAGATGTATTCCCTAATGGATGGATTTTCAGGATATAATCAGATCAAAATTGCTCCTGAGGATCAAGAGAAAATAGCATTCACTTGTGCATGGGGTACATACTGTTGGAATGTGATGTCATTTGGTCTTAAGGGCCACATATCAGAGAGCAATGACCACAATCTTCCATGACATGATGCAAAAGAATATGGAAGACTATGTTGATGATACTTTGGCAAAATCAAGGATGAGGTCTACACACATAGAGGATCTGAGGAGAATCTTTGATTGAATGGAACAGTTCCAATTAAGACTTAATCCTAAGAAGTGCACATTTGGTGTATCATCTGGAAAACTCTTAGGATTTATAGTTTTAGCTAAGGGAATTGAGGTGGATCCCGCAAAGGTGAAAGCAATCCTAGACATGAAACCACCAAAGAATATTAGTCAGATGAGAACCTTACAAGGCAAGCTACAATCTATAAGATGGTTCATATCTCAGTTGGCTGATAAAGCACAACCTTTCACAAAGTTGATGAGGAAAGGAACCACATTTACTTGAGATGCACAGTGTGAGGAGAATTTTACCCAAGTTAAGAACTATTTGATGACTCCTCCAATTCTAATGGTGCCAATTTATGGAAAACCTTTGTTGCTCTACATATCAGCCACTGACACATCACTAGGTGTGCTCCTCGCACAAGAAGATGAGACCAAGAAAGAATGAGCCATATATTACATCAGTAGAACATTGGTCACATATGAGCTAAACTATTCAATGATAGAAAAGGCATGCTTAGCGGTAGTGTTTGCATCTTAGAAATTGAGACACTATATGCTAGCACACAAGGTGAAACTAATGGCTAAAATTGATCCACTCAAGTACTTATTGAATAAAGAAATGCTTACAGGAAGACTGGCTAAGTGGGTTTTGATTATAAGTGAGTTTGATATTGAATATGTAGACAGGAAGGCTATTAAAGGGTAGGTGATTGCTGATCAACTTGCCGAGATGCCATTGACTGATAGAATTTCTAGATGAATCAATTATGCATCTAACAGAACATCCCTAGAAAATGTACATTGATGGGTCCTTCACACAAAAAGGATCAGGAGCTGGTTGCTTATTCATTACACCACAAGGGTATAAGATCCCAAAAGCTTATAAGATGATATTTTCATGCACCAACAATATGGCAGAATATGAGGCTCTTGTGAATGGGCTCAAGCTTGCAATAGAGTGGAAAATCATTGAATTACACATATATGAGGATTCATAGCTCATCATCAATAAAGTAAATGGTGATTATCAAACTAAGGATGAAAAGCTAATGCCCTACAAAATAATGGTGGATGATATGAAAAAGTACTTTGTCTTCATCACTTTTCAATAGATCCCAAGGTTAGAAAATAGAGAAGCTGATGCGATGGCTACTTTAGCATCTATGTTACAATTGGAAGAACACCAATTTTGCTATGACTTCCTGGTGGAAGAACTCCCTTTTCCAGCTTATGACTCCCCTACATGTCAAATTGTCTATGCCCTTGAAACCCAAGTGTTGTCCAGATATGCCTCTATCTATTCTTATCTCAAAGACCAAATCATTCCCAAAGGCTATTCTAGAAATGAAAAAAGATCCCTTATAAGAGCAACATCTCACTATGTGATCATTGCTAATGACTTGTTTAGACATAGTCTAGATGGAACACTTCTTAGGTGTTTAAAACATGAAGAGTCTAATCGTGTATTAAAAGAAGTTCATGAAGGTGTGTGTGGATCACACTCAAATGGTTTTTCATTAGCTAAGAAACTTCTAAGAGTTGGATACTATTGGCCCACCATGGAAAAGGATGCTATTCATTTTGCAAAAACTTGCAAGAAATGCCAGATTCATGGTAACCTCATACATGCACCAGCTAGAGAGCTAATTCCCTTTATAACACATTGGCCATTTTAGCAATGGGCCTTTGATTTAGTTGGTTAAATCTATCCCAATTCATCAGGCGGACACAAATACATCATCACCGCAACTTAATATTTCACAAAATGGGTGGAGGCTATCCCATTGTCCAATGCAACAGGAAAACAAGTTTCAATGTTCATCTTGAATTACATCATTTTCCATTATGGCATGCCCTCATCAATTGTGACTGACAATGGGGGACAATTCAAGAATAAAGACATTGATGAGCTGTGTCTTCAATTTAAAATCACTCAGCACCGCTCCTCAATCTATTACCCTCAAGCTAATGGGCAGGCTGAGGCATCCAACAAGAACATTCTAAAAATCTTGCATAGGATAGTAAACAAATCAGGAAGGGATTGGCATTTACAAATAAATCCAACCTTATGGGCTTACAGAATGAGCATAAGAACCCCAACTGGTGCAACTCCATTCGCACTAGTTTATGGTCGGAAGCAGTCTTACTAGTTGAAGTAGAGATTCCATCACTAAGAGTATCACTGAAACATTTAGTCACTGATGAAGACTATAGAATCTCTAGATTGCAAGAGCTTGAATTGCTGGATGAGTGCAGACAATAGGTGTTTGATCATCTCAAAGCTTACCAGAAAAGAATGTCAAGAGGATACAACAAGAAAGTGAAACCTAGAAGCTTTCAGATTGGGGATCTAGTTCTCAGAGAAAATCCTAAAAACCAACAACATAGAGAACAAAAGGGAAAATTTGAACCCAACTGGCTAGGTCCCTTTGTAATTACAACAACATTTGGATTAGGAGCCTATCAGTTGGCTACACCTGAAGAAGATGTGTTGCTAGATCCTATCAATACTTTGCATCTGAAAAGGTTTTATGCCTAACATTCTTAAGGAAGCCCCTGTATAGAGAAATGGATCCTGAAAAAAATAAAAAACAATAGAAAAAGTCCTGAAAAATGACTATCTTGGTGAAAACCTAGCAATAGGTGCCTTGGTGAGTCCAAAAAATAAATAAAAATAAAATAAAATAAAATAAAAAATGAAAAAGAGAAAAAGTGTCTTGGTGAAAACTTGGTAAACAGGTGCCATGATAGAAAAAATAGAATAAAAATTTGGCCAAGTGGTGAAAACCTGGTAAATAGGTGCTACTTGTAATCGATACTCTATCTATCAAGACAACGCTTGCACATTTGGCCAATGTAAATATCAGCTTGTATATATTTTCTAGTCACTTTCATGATGCACCAAGTCCTAAAAGAACTCTCAAACAATTATACCTTCCTAAGACTGGAATCTATTCACATTAGGGTCCTAGGTAAACTATTTTTCTAGGGGGCATTGGATCACATTCACAATCACATTTGTTGACACGATGATGTGTCCACAATGACAATAAACTACGAACATCGGTATTTCTCAATACCACCCTTGTCCACAACTGACTATAAACTATGACAAACGGTGTTTCTCAACACCCACCAGCTAGATCTCAAAATGTGTTTCTTAACGCAACGTCATGATGAAAACAATGTTTCTAAACACTACAACAGGTGAGACGCTTATTAATGAAGACATAAATTGTTGGTAATAATTCTTAAAGCATGTGTTTGCAAAAATGAATCAAGAGTGTTTTTCAACACTATAATCACAATTGTCTATTTATATTCTATAAATACGATGACCATGCTAAGGGATAAAGAATCTTTCTTTTTCTTATTATCAATTGTTGCTAAATTATGCTTCCACGAGTAACTCGATGACATTTTTGAACCAAGAGAAACAAAGACTAGGGGCATGACATTTTCTTTGTTTTCTGTTTGTGGTAATAAATCCAACGATCTAAGGTGATCATGGGAATGGGTGGCTACTTATAAGTGCCTCCACCTTGTAGTGGAATGCCATGTATACCTTGACCTGTTTCCTATGAAAGCCTTAGTGAGGTTGGATCTATTTCCTTGCCCGTTTAAAAACTAACAAAGATACATCAGGAAGTAACTGACAACATTTATAGCTGGGTGCTTTAATGTTTCAGTTGTCTTTCAACATGGCGAATAATGAGGAGGTATTCATATTTTCAGAATTTCTAAATCTATTCATGAAAATTGTACTATCCTCTAGAGGTCCCGCTAACACAAAGGTTCTATGATGAAAATAGCCCGCTTTGAATAAAACAATGACTGTCCTAGGTGTCTAGGTGCATTTCATATTAATTGCATTTCATTTTAGTTGCATGTCATATTAATTTGCATTAGGATTCATTTAGATGCATTTCATTGTCTTTAGTTGCATTGAAGTTCATTTTAAATTGCATTCATTTTAATTTAGCTACATTCATTTTAGTCTTGCATAAGCTTGAAAATGTGGATTCAACTATCAGAGGCAATGTTATCAATTGAGATTTATTCTAAAAGCAATGATGTAAGCTGAACATCTATCTAAATCATTCATGGTATGAGCTAAAAATACTTAAATATTAACCATTTGACCAAGTGCATCATGGAATCATAAGCAATGGAATAAAAAAATGATGGAGTACAAATCACTGATATTCATTTGCATTCATAAATCATTTCATATCATAAAACCACTTGCATTTTGCATCCACATTGATCCATACATAAATAAGATTGAGCTGTCCATACATAGTATCACAATACATCTCATACATCCATACATCCATACATTCATGAAGCTTTGAAAATAACAAAAACATGAGCATATATCGCTCAAATGTATTATGACATCATTTTATCATCACTTTATCTACTCTAGACCAAGCATGACTATGACATCAAAAATCTCAAGCATAAAACAAACATCATATATCACATGTGCAGAAATTGAAAACATGAAAGATGAGACACCATAAAGAATACCAATGGCAGAATCAATATGAGCATCAATATATAATAAAAAATGTCCATGAGAAAAGGTATCTATCAGAGGTCACCAATGAATTAGAGTATCAATATATCAAAGCATGAAATAGAGTATCAATATATCGAAGCAAAAGCATGAAACAGAGTCCAGGAGATATGACAGTACAAATAATAAAAAATGGTACAAATATAGGATATGCCATGATATACAAGGTGTCCAAAAATACAACATAAGGAGTCTATGTCCCATTGGCCCCCTCGTCCTCTATAGGAGGATTGAGAGGGGGTGCATCTGATCTATGATGTGGTGGTGGTGGTGGCATGGCACCCTTTGACTGCTAAGCAATGACTAAATACAATGGAGCTCTATTTGTAGCAGGAATCGTAGCACAATACAAGGTGAAGTAATAAGTGGCCCGCTGTCCCTGATGGGTGGCTGTATGCACATACCTATCCCTCTCAGCTCTCAAATGTGCCAACTAAGTATCCCTATCTACTCTCAGCTGGGCTATCTATGTATCTTTCTTAGCTCGAACCTGTGCTAGCTATGAGTCCCTCTCTAATAACTGTGCCATGAGGGTAGCCACCTATAATCTCAATGTTTCTCTCTCCTACTCACACTGTGAAAGTATGTCACCATCACCACCTACTAGAGGATCCTTCTATGTCTATCACCAATCTTGATCTCCTCCAGCAGGTCTCTATGTGTGCTGATCCCTGTGCAATAGTGGCCTTGTATCCCTTTGGGGAGGGGTGATCTATACTCTCTGCTGATGATGACTAGTGTCACCTCCTGAGGTCCGCCACCAAATGCCACCCACTACTCCACCTCCACCACCTCTGTCATCTCCTCCATCTCCTCCATCTCCTTCACCTCCATGGGCTCCACCTCCATCTCCTCCCCCTCTGCCTGCATCTCTCCCACCATGTCCACCACGAGCTCACCCAACAACATCATCCTCAGGATCGTAATCTAGAGCATCCTCAATGTGTGGATTAACGTCATCAGGAGCAGTGAATCAAGGATAAGGATACCTCATGTAGTGGGTATGATACTCATCTATCACCCCAGCATCACAGACACCAACCTGATAATCCCAAGCTATAGCCTGCATGTGTGCAATCTCGTAAATGGCTATCTCATATACTAACCAGGCTCCCCACTGAGCCTCCTCACTCTTGATGCGTGCATATTTTCAAGACTCCTGTGACATGCTCTATATGCATCCATATTGATGGTAGACTCGAGTAACCAAAAATTGCTCAATCACATAGCGGGTCCGCTCGATAAGGTACTGACTCTAACAGAAAAATGGCATCTGTCTGACATCTGAAGGCCAAGCCTCACAATCATGGTATGGTTGCCACTCTACCTCAGTCACATCATCCAATAGGTAGCGCCAGTACTCTAACTTTCCCAGGTGGGGCTACTGAATGAATCCTGAATACATATAAATATATGGCAACTCGGCATCATGGTGCCTATCAACAATAGGGCGAGTCACAGGGATGTGCTCCCATGCCCAGATCTACAATACAATGCTCCCTACAGTCATAGAGTGGGAATACTGATAAACTACCTCATTTAACTCATGATATATGTGAGCTAGTATGCAACTACCCCAGGCATACCTCCCAGGAGTCTGAATCATTTGTCCTATAACGTGGGACCAGCCGCACATAAAACCATGCTAGCCCCTATCTGGCATCATGATGCCTCCTATCAAACTAGCTAGATATACAGGAAGAGGGGCATAGTTGGCGACCATATGGTCCCAACTTAGATAATGATTGTCAATAGTATCATCTCTAAAGAGTCTCCTAGCATTAGCAATCACTACAGGTTAAGACACCTCATACTCAATGCGGTGTCCCATCACGTATACATGCAGAATCCTCTACATGTCCTTAGGTGTAACCGTCATCTCACTAGTCAGTAAATGAAAGGTGTTGTGCTCTGAATGCCATCACTCTGCTAGTGTTGTGAGCAGACCTTGATTTACCTTAATGTGAGGTAAATCGACTAAACTCCATAGATCGCAACACCGTACTATCTCCTGCTCAGCATCAGTCAACTGATCCAAAAGAGCCAACACTTGGGCTAGTCGCGGTGATCTAAAGGATACAATTGAGAAATTGACCTACACAATAGAAAATAGGGGCACTATGTCAGAGTTAGACCAAAGGTAGTTGACGCAAAAATTCTCAAAAAGATCAGAAGGACAAGTTAACTGAACTTAGAAATTAGAAAAACTAGATGCGATTTTGAAATCCTGGATGCCGATCAAAAAACCCTGTATGTGACCCTAAAACAAAGTGCGATCCAAGAAATACCAGGTGCGATCCATGAAATATGGGGTGCGATCCGGTATACCGGATGCGAACCTGTTCTAAAATTTGGCTAAAAATGTTCAAATTTTGCCAGACGCGACTCGATGGGGTGCGATCCAAGAAATATCAGATGCAATCTAGAATCTAGGGGGTGACACAGGTTGGACATCATGCGATCCTATATATGGGATGTGACACAACACTAGTTGGCCTATAAAATGCATAGAAATGCGTGAAATTGAAAATTTTCAAATTGAAAAGATTCATTTATCAAATACTCACAGGTGCCTCATAATGCCTCGGGTGGTTGTATCATTTGGCCCTCTTAAATCGATGCTTCTCCATAGGGAACACCATGTCTGCTTAGAGCTTTGTGAATTTCTAAGGGGTAAAAGTAAAAATGAATGGTTAAAAGTCAATTTTTGGCCTATTTAAGCCTCCCAGGAGCCCCGGGGCCTTAAGGGACTTTCTTCATTAGACATCACAGAGGCCTAATCTTGGGACCGAAATTGAAATAGGTAATTTTTATCATCTCAAATGCCATAAAAATAGAGTTACATAGCAAAGTTAACATCCAAAAGGGCACAAGTCAAAAGGGTCAAAGCACGGTCCAACAAGGGCAAAATGGTGTGAAACTGATGCAGTGGGCAAGGCAAATCAGATTTATATGCTGGGATATCATTTAAACACAAGTCAAGCTTGGTTAAATTTCTCAAATTATTGGTCAAACTTGGTCAAACAGTGCTTCTGGGGCACTTTAATCGATCTAAATAGCTTGAAAATTCTTTCTAATCAATCTATGCTTGACCTGAGGTCAATTCAATCACTGTAATGATTGAAACTAATTAGTTTATTCCAATTCATTCCACTTTCGGTCCTGAGGGGGAATGATCATACCAAAATCTAATGCTTTGAATCAAATTCTTCAACACTAGGGGCATGACAGTTTTCTTCAATCAAGTTGAGACTGTTAATTTCAACTGAAAATTCTTTTCAAATCTCATATTGACCTTCGTTCAATCAAGCTTAGAGTCGGTATCATCAATTCCTATTCAATCAAGCTCAGAATTGATAGTTTCTAAATCAAGCAAGAATTCATTCAATCAAGCTCGAAATTCTTTTATCGGTTTTCATTCAATCAGGCTCAGAATCGGTATTGTCAGTTTGCATTCAATCAAGTTCAGAATTGATAGCTTTTTGGAAACCAAGCAAGAATTCATTCAATCAAGCTCGGAATTCTTTTATCGATTTTTGTTCAATTAGGCTCAGAATCAGTATTGTCAGTTTGCGTTCAATCAAGTTCAAAATTGATAGCTTTTTGGAAACCAGGTAGGATTTCATTCAATCAAGCTCAGAATTCTCAATTTCAAAGTAGTTCTCACTACTCTGTAAATCTCCTAAATCATGCTTTGAATAAGATTTTCTTTGAATTCTTGTTCTATTCACAAAGCAATTTAAAGAGGGGCAAATGTAATCACCTAAAACTGGGCTAACAAAACCTAGGACCCTATTTGCCCTTAATTTGGTATGTAACCTAAATTATGATAATTTGATCTCTGATTATTAGTATAAATTCTCAAAATTCATTAAACCCCATCAATTTCTAGATCAAGCATTTATCACCAAAGTTCAAGCAAAAATCAAGGTTATTAACTCTATGCCTATTTAATTACTTAAACCCCATCAAAAGTAAAGGCTAGAGTTATTAATTATGGCAAATGCATAAATATCTCCTAAATCAAACAAACACAACAAACACAACTTAAAACAAGGAGGCTTGCACATGGATCAAGGATCAAGCCAAGATACATCTCAACCACTCCTCATGGATGCATCTCGACTGTTGATTCTCTTCCAAATCTTATAAAAGAGAGCTTTCAAAGGCTTTCTTTCTTCTTCTAGCTGCTTAGGTTTTGAAAGGCTTCTTTTGACACATTGCTAATTGCTTCCAATTTTAATGTTTAGACTCTCATTTGCTCATGGATTTGAGGCTTCATGATCCATGATTATGAACTCTCATGCTTTGGAGAATTTGTGAACTAATGCTTGGATTGATAGTTGTTTTCCATGATTTCAAGCTTTTATTAAGTAGAAAACACTTCAATTTGGGTTTTAATGGAAGGAATTAGGATTTCATGCTCTCATTTAGGTTGTTTACATGCACTTTGAATCTCTCATTTTAGTGTAGATTGTCACTATTTTAAGGGTTAAATCTGAGAACAACTAAACCCTATTTCATACTCACATTAATTAGAGAGCAATAGGATGCTTTTTCTTGTTAGAATTTTCAATTGAATCTTCATTTTCCTCTAACAAGTGATGTTATTATCCTATTGAAGTGTTGTGTTGTAGGTCACAAACTCACACACACAGCTTTGACTTTACTTATCATGATAGTTGCAAACATCTAAAGGAGGTAATGTTGGTGAAGGAAATAAAATATTAGCATGAGGATGATATGTATGAGTAAGTTATGAATAAGGTATTCCTTGGGAAACTTATTGACAATTCTATGATAGTATGATAGTGATTTGATTGTATTACATGATTCTGCTAAGTGTTGAAGATTAAGAATGTACAAGTCATTTTGGTTAGTATATGAAGAACTTAGTGTACACCGAGAAAATATAGTGAACACCGAGAAGATCCAGTGTACACCAAGTGTAGTATTAACTGAGTAGGAAGAAAATAAACTATGGTATTAATTGAGCAAGAAGAAACTGACATATCACGGTATTGACCGAGAAGGAGAAATAAAGTGAACATGTGATTACCGACATGTGATGATGAGTTGGTCGAATCTAAAAGATTCCAAGGATAAAGACCAAATTTGTTATAAAGATCTATGACTGGAAAAATTCAAGGTTGACTGGATGATGAAGATTGAAAACATTTTATGGTTCAAGTTCTGAGGAAGGTTAAAGTAACAAATCCAACGATGGAGATTAAGAGGTAAAATCTATGGCTGAAATAAAAATGGCTTATCATGTCTATATAAGGAGACAAGAAATTCAAGGAATACATGTGGAGAGAGAATGACATGAGTGATGCAAATTGTTGGTGCATACATGCAAAGCTGGTCAGACAGGTTGAAGTAAGAAATGGGTGATTCTGTAGACCAAACCAAGTGACAAAAGGAGATAACCGAGCAAAACAAAGTTAGAGGAAGAAGGATAATGAAGAGATTATGATGACCATAATGTTATTGATCTTAGCATAGATCTAAAAATGAGCAAAGGAAGTTGCATTTGAATCAAGTCATACACTATTCCTTTCTAACCATTGCTACAGTCAAAATATCTTAACCGAGTGAGACATAACCATCTTTTTCTATTGGAATTCTATGAATGTTACTTGTTTTCTTGTTGACCCAAGTGAATGTATGCTCACAGATAATTGTTAGTGATAAATCCTCTAACAAGGTCACACCTTACAGTGTATTTGTAACCTTTAACATGGTAGGCTCTTAATCAAGCTCACTTCAAAAGAGTGAAAATATTTTGGGTTACCAGTCCCAGTTGATTTTTCCCTTAACAAGGTTTCCATGTTAAATATCAAGTGTTAAATGTGTATGCATGTGATGTTTTGTTATTTTACTTTACACATTACAGTAATTGGTTAGATTGGTATATACTAGATGATTTATCTAACAGTTGGTTAATTACTCAGTAAGGCACAATCAAGTTATTATTGAGTTGTTTAGTTTGTTTATTCAAGTTGATATTATACATCAGGAGGAATTTGGGACTGTAGGATAACTAAACATAACTGATTTACCCCCCTCTCAGTTATCTAACAATCACCAGAGTTTCTAGGTAAACTTCAAAATATTCTTAAAAATAACTTCCCAACGGAGTCCCCAATATGTTGGTTCCCAAAACCATAGATTGGAAATCTTGTTATTTGAAATCCTAGTTCTTAGTTGCTCATATCTCTCTTTCGTTCTTAGTTTACTTCATTTCTTAGCATAATCTTGCATTGTTAAATCTAGTTTTCTTACTTGCATTGTTCCATAGCATAGTTTTCGTAATATCATTCTAGAATACTAGTTGTTTGCAACCATTCTAGCTTAAATATCTCATTCTAGCTTGTTTAATCTTGCATTATAGTCTCTTTCTAGTTATGCATTTGCATTTGAATCTTCCATTTTGGAGTAGTCAAGTCAATAATCCTTCATTCCAATTTGATGAGCATCATGAGAAGGATCAAACTCGCTTCAACTAGGAAGTAATAAGAAGCTTTTGGAAATTTAGTTGGCTCATTTGATATGACCTCCTATAGCTAAATTTTTGAGCTAATGGCTTATTGAGTATTGGTTTTCCCTTAATTTGAGTTCCAATTTTTTACCACGCAACTTTGGCACCCACCATGGGGTCAGAATCAAGAAATTGTCCCTTTACTTATAGTTTTTTTGGCTTATTTTCTAAAATTGTGACAGATAGTGAGGTTACTCGTACAAGAAAACAACATTTTGAGAGTTTACTCTACTACACTATGGGAATAATCATATTTATCTATGATGATTCTCATATTAGAAAGGTGAACTGAGAGTTTACTCGCACCACACTGTGTGAATTCTCGTACGAGTCTGAATCTCTGTAAATTCTCTATGTTTACTCATATCATAAATAGAGAGAATTTTTAGGGTCCTAACTCTCGAGTTTTTTGAATTTTGAAGGTTATTTTGGCTTTGAACTTCTCTTTTGTAGGTTCTAACAAGTTTTTGCAAGGTATTTGATGAGGAAATCACTTGCCAAAGACATAAATGCTTGCTTGTTTTATGACTACTAATGCTTTATGGATGTAGGACACTTTCCAAAGACTTATTTGCAGAATACTAAAGCTATTTGTATTGTAGGTTTCCTTGGAGATAAAAATCAACATTGTGTTTCATAAGTTTGGTTTTCTAGGCCCTAGATTAATTATAAGGTTTCTTTTCTTGTGATTAGTTGAGTAGTAGGAGAGTATGCTCTTCACCTCCTAGAGGATGAATCATAAATCTTGACCTACTTGATTGGTTACTTATAACAGGCATCTTTGGTGAATGAAAATGTGTTTGATGTGCTTGGGAGAAACTATGGAATATGATATTATGCTCTTTTCCTTAGGAAAAATTAAAAATCTTGACCTCCATTAGCTATCCACTCTACTTTCTTGCATTTACCTTTAGAGGGCATGCCAAGAGAGCAATCCTTTGGGAACGACCCAAGTGGGAAATAAGTGAACCCAACTAACTCCATCCCATTATAATCAAAAGCTTCCTTCAATCTAAAGAGAGGGAAGACTTGGCTATTTTCTACTTCCAATGCTTCTTCATGTGTAGGGCCTAGTTGCCTCAATCTTGCTAAGCAAGACTACACTTGTTTAGGTGCATGTAGGGCCTTCATGGTCTCAATCTTGTTTAAAAGACTACAAGGGGAGTACATTTAACTTTTATAGGGCCAAGAGGTCTCAATATTGCTTGAGAGACTATACATTTTGGGTGCTTGTAGGGATATATTCCTTAATTCTTCTTGTGAAACTATAAGGGATTGTCACGAATGAAGACCCTTCTTAGATACCTTAGGATCTAGAGGCCAACCATTTTTAGTCATGTGACTTCCTTTGTGCAAGGATTGATCCAAGTGGATTTACTTGGATCACCCCAAGATTACTCACCATATGTGCTCCATTGGATGCTAAAGCTTGAATATGGAAATGTGGAAAGACATGCACTACAAGCATTGATCTCTTCCAATTGATCCATAACTTGCATAGTCCTAGGCAAGGCCATTCAACCACTTAATTGTGGGGCTAAGAGCATCAAGTTATGGTAAAAGGATGGTCTTGGAAAGTGATGTTTTTGGAGCACTAGGGATCACTTAAGGGTTGTCATTTTTGGAAACACTTATGCTAGAGTGATTGCATGCAGAGAGTTTTGGTGTTGGAGTCTCGGTCATGAAAATGACTAAGTACAAAATTAGGATAACAATATACTATGGTACATTTTTGGTCAGAAAAGATAATATATGATGTATTATGGCTTGCAAAGTTAGTAGAAGACATTTTGGGATATGTATGACCTTCAGTTAAGATCACATGTGTTTTGGTGATGAGATCAATGAGATACAGTGTTGTGAAGGTATGCAAAGACAAAGAATTAGTAAAACATGGCATATGAACAGTCACGATGATTGAGGCAAGGTTAGTTGATATGGTAACATGCTAAGTTAGATGGAAGTTGTATATTGCCGACACTTTGGTAATATAAAATCACCAACTCTATGTTTAGCATTTGCATAAGTATTTATTATGTTTTGTAATGTATTTTGAGAGCCAACTGGATGAAAAAATTAGAATAAGTATAGAGTGTTTTGTGGAAGCGATAAGAGTGATTGTAATGATGATGTGATGGATGTAAATTTGAGAGTAGAGAGAAGATGCAAGATTAGTGTTTGATAGAGCTATAGCTGGAACTATCTAAGCATAACAGGTGCTTGTATTGTTCACTTTTGAAGAACACTTTGTGGTAGTATTTTGATTGTAAGAGTTGTAAGCTCACCACCTTTAACAGGGTTTTTGTATACCCCTAATAGGGTTTTGTATTCCTCTAACAAGGAAATGTACTATGTAATAATAAGCTCCTAACATGGCTACATCTCCTAACAGGGATACTATATTTTAGTGCATAGTTGTGAGTACCATCCCCACCGGGGTTTTTTCCCTTGGGTAGAGTTTCCTAAAAAAAAAATCATGGTGTTATGAGTTATGTGTTGTGCATTTATGTTCTTTTCCTTTTGGCATTATTATGGTTTATTTACATTTGGTTGAAGTTTAAATTAAAGTGTTGTAATACTGATTCAACCACTCTCAGTATTACCTAATCCTAACAGATGGAACACATCCTTTTTTGGCCTTAGGTAGAGTGTGTTTGATGTGCTTTAATGTGATAAAGACCCGTGAAGACTATTATGAACATACACTTGATATATTTGGCACATTGTTATACCTTGCTAGACTTCACAATTCCTTATGTCCCCAAGTTTCTTTGTCCTTTGGTGGATTGTTTGGAGACTATTGTTTGATCACACTATTTTCTCTCTTGGAAACATTCAAACTTGATTTAGGGACATTGAGACTCATCACAGATCCAAAGCCAAACTTGTTCAGGTTGATCACAACTCTTGAAAATAGTGGTAAATTGCTCATATTCTAGCATCCTATCATGTGATATAGTATATAAGATGACTATCATACCTAATCCATGGTTTTGGTAGATGTCTATATCAAAAATTCTAGAAATTTTGAAAAAAAATTTGAAATTTTTACCCCAACTTGGCAAGACCATAACTTTTGACTCAGTGCTCGAAATTGTGAACCACTTTCATCATTGGAAAGATCATAAAAATCTCTAATTTAAATCTCAAAAATAGTGTACCTTTGGAAAAATTTTGAGACCGTTGACAGTCTCGACTCCCAAAAATAGGTAGAAGACCTTCAAAAATACAAATTATTAAAACATAGAAAAATACTGAAAACTAAAAAAAAAATTGCATTTTTGAATTTTCTCAAAAAAGATAATACATTCTCTTGGCCTTCTTGGCACATAAAATTCAAAGTCCCAAGGGATGAACATCATTGAAAGAGATCATACTTTCTCATCAAGAGAATCAAAATGATCACATCTAGAATACTAGTTGTTTGCATCCATTCTAGCTTAAATCTCTCATTCTATCTTGTTTAATCTTGCATTCTAGTCTCTTTATAGTTTTGTATTTGCATTTGAATCTTCCATTTTAGAGTAGTAAATTCACTAATCCTTCATGAAAATTTGATGAGCATCATGAGAAGGATCAAACTTGCTTCAACTAGGAAGCAATAAGCCACTTTTGGGAATTTAGTTGGCTCATTTGATATGGTCACCTATAGCTAAATTCTTGAGATAATGGCTTATTGAGTGTTGGTTTTACTTGAATTTGAGTACTAGTTTTTGACCACACATCTTTGGTGCCCACCGTGGGGCAAGAATTAAGAAATTGTCCCTTTACTTGCAGATTTTTTTGGCTTATTTTCCAAAATTGCAACAGACAGTGAGGTTACTCGTACGAGAAAACAAAATTCAGGGACTTTACTCATACTTCACTATGGGATTACTTGTACTGCTCTATGATAATTCTCATATTGGAAAGGTGATCTGAGAGTTTACTCTTACTCCACTGTGTGAATGCTTGTACAAGTCTCCATCTCTGGAAATTCTTTGTATTTACTCGTATCATAAATAGAGAGCATTTTTAGGGTCCTAACTCTCGGGTTTTTTGGATTTTGATGCTTATTTTGGCTTTGACCTTTTCTTTTTTAGGTTCTAACAAGTTTTTGTAAGGTATTTGATAAGAAAATTTCTTTCCAAAGATATCAATGCTTACTTGTTTCATGACTACTAATGCTTTGTAGATGTAGGACGCTTGCCAAAGACTTATTTGGAGACTACTAAAGCTATTTGTATTGTAGGTTTCCTTGGAGATACAAATCAACATTGTGTTTTCATAAGTTTGGTTTTCTAGGCACCTAGCTTAATTAGAGGGTTTCTTTTCTTGTGATTAGCTGAGTAATAGGAGAGTATGCTCTTCACCTCCTAGAGGATGAATTAGAAATCTTGACCTACTTGATTGGTTACTTGTAAAAGGCATCTTGGGTGAATAAAAATGTCTTTGATGTGCTTGGGAGAAACTATGGAGTAGGAGAGTATACTCTTTTCCTTATGGAAAATTAGAAATCTTGACCTCCATTAGTTATCCACTCTACTTTCTTGCATTTACCTTTAGAGGGCTTTCCAAGAGAGTAGTCTATTGGGAATGAACCAAGTGGAAAACAAGAGAACCCACCTAACTCCATCTTAATATAATCAAAATATTCCTTCAATCTAAAGAGAGGGAAGACTTGGCTATTTTCTACTTCCTATGCTTCTTCATGGGTAGGGCCTAGTTGCCTCAATTTTGCTAAGAAAGACTACACTTGTCTAGGCGCTTGTAGGGCTTTCATGGTCTCAATCTTGTTTACAGTACTACAAGGGGAGCACATTCAACTTGTATAGTTCTAAGAGGTCTCGATCTTTCTTGCAAGACTATACATTTTGGGTGCTTGTAGGGATATAGGCCTTAATTCCTCTTGTATAACTACAAGGGATAGCCATGAATGAAGACCCTTATTAGATACCTTAGGGTCTAGAGGCCAACTATTTTTAGCTGCATGACTTCCTTTGTGCAAGGATTGATCCAAGTGGATTTACCTAGATCACCCCAAGATTTGTCACCATATGTGCTCCCTTGGATGCTAAAGCTTGAATATGGCAATGTGGAAAGAGATGTGCTACGAGCATTAATCTCTTCCAATTGATCCATAACTTGAATAGTCCTAGGAAAGGCCATTCAACCACTTAATTATGGGGCTAAGAGCATCAAGTTGTGGGAAAAGGGTGGAACACTTCCATTTTTGACCTTAGGTAGAGTGTGTTTGATGTGATTTAATGTGATAAAGACCCGTAAAGACTATTGTGAACATAAACTTGATATTGTAATCACCTAAAAATGGTCTAGCTAAACTAGATGCCCTAAATCTCAAATCAAGTGATTAAACCACATCAAATCTCAAGCATAATTATTCAATTGAATTAGATATATTTAATTACATAATTCATCAATTATCAAGCATCTATGATCAATCATTAGGAATAATTCTTTAATTAATCATCCTAGTCATTTAATTAAATCAAAGTAAAAAATGCCTATGGCTGTGATATTAATTAATGTGAATTAATTAATTGTCCTATTATCCTCTCAACTCACAAAAGGACAAAGGATTTAATTCCAACCAATGGGAGCTAGTCACAAAGATCACTCACATGGATCAAGTGAGAATCAATCTCAACCATTCATCATGGATGAATCTCAACCATTGAATTTAAATTCAATCTTTCCCTCCAAGAGGAAATCTATAAAATCAAGCTCTTTCAATTAATTTCAAATCTAGATCATTTTATTAAAAAAGTTTTGTTATTTTCAATCTAGATCAATTATTCTATTTCTTATCAAATTCATCATTCTAGCTCTATCTTAATTCCTCTAAAGTGCATTAATGAATATGTCTATTTTCATTTGAATCTTCCATTTCATATTTTCAATGTCACTAATTTATGCACAATTCTGAGAGCATACTAACATAGATAAGAATCTTTATGATTAGGAAGCAATAGCATGATTTTGCTTAGTTTAATGGATTTCAATTTGATTTAAACTAACAATATAATGTCTTATTGAAGTGTTGTGTTGCAAGCTAGCAAGTACCACAAAATACACACACATATATATTTGGCACATTGTTATACCTTGCTAGACTTCACAATTGCTTGTGTCCCCAAAGTTGCTTTTTCCTTTGGTGGATTTTTTGGAGACTATTATTTGATCACACTATTTTCTTTCTTGGAAACATTCAAACTTGATTTAGGGACACTAAGACTCATCACAAATCTAAAGCCAAACTTGTTTAGGTTGATCACAACTCTTGAAAAAAGTGGTAAATTGCTCATATTAGATTGCATCGTATCATGTGATCTTGTTTCTGAGATGACTATCATACCTGATCCATGGTTTTGGTAGATGTCTATATCAAAAATTTGAAAAAATTTGAATTTTTTTTACCTCGACTTGGCACGACCATAACTTTTGACTCAGTGCTTGAAATTGCAAACCGCTTTCATTGTTGGAAATATAATCAAAATCTCTAATTTAAATCTCAAAAATAGTGTGCCTTTGACAAAATTTTCAAACCATTGATAATATCCACTCCCAAAAATGAGCATAAGACCTTCAAAAATGTAAATTACTAAAACATAAAAAAAATACCAAAAAATTTGCATTTTTGAATTTTCTAAAAAATGATCATACATCTCATGGCCTTCTTGGCACATCAAAATCAAAGTTCCAAGGGATTAACATCATCAAAAGAGATAATACTTTCTCATTAAGAGAATCAAAACAATCACATCATGGCTGCAAACAGGTGGACTAAGGAGGAAGATATTCTTATTGCAGCCTTATCTGAGCAACTCCAATCTTTGAAATCTGATCTCCAAGACTTGAAGAAAGAAAATGGAACAACATATAATGAATACTCATTGAGATAAATATGTCCCTTTCTCTTTGATAATGATCAATCTATATCTTCACCTTCTTTAAACATGGAGATGCCAATGTATGACAGTACAATCTTTGATTGAGAACATCTCCATGAACAACCTATCTTTGATCAAGAAAATGAAGAAGAAGATATATCATATTCAATTGAGAGTCTTCTCTATCTGCAAGAACACCAAGAAGAATCTAATCATCCCTTAGAGTGAATCTTTACTCCTTTGGGACAATCTTATGAATCCACATTGGAAAAATTACTTGAAAACAATCTCATCACATTACCTCCAACCACTTCAAGGGGACTTTCATTCTTGAGTACCTACTATGTGTATCATCAAAATAATGAGCATAAAACTTCATATTGCATGGAGTTGAAGCACAAAATCCAAGATCTCATTGATGATGAAATAATTAAAATTGAGGATCCTAATGACTTATCTAATGAAGATGTTACTCTCAAGCTTGATCAAAATCATGAACCCATGTCTAGTAATGGCTATCATGCTACTTCTACCTCTTCCATAATGCATTCATCTCCTAAAAAAGAAAATCCATCCAAAATTCCTCCAGTGAACAAAGAACTTAATTCTTTTCATGCTAACTATGCATATCCTCAAGGGATACCTCTAAAAGATATCCAAGCTAATATACATCTTTCTACAAGCACCTCAAGGCCATAGATCCCAAGCCTCCTTCTACCTTAGCACCTATCATACCTTTCTTAAGTGTCCCTTCATTAGCCCTTAAAGAACCCCTCACACATATATGAACTCCTATTTCATCCTTGTAAGTGGTTCCATGTCAAGAGGACAATCTGAAGTGTGAAGAAATAAATACTAATAAAAACCAAGATCAAGATACCATCCATCCTTATCCAATGGTTGACCAAAGTTCCATATCCCTCAAGTCTCATGATGATCCCTTCATCCCCTTTCATTTCTTACAAGATGATAGGCTCCCACCTCAAGAGCCATGTAACCCTCCATCTCCTACAATCTTTTTACTTTCTAAACAAGATCAAGATACTCCATCTATCATCTCTAATGAGATTATTGAAAATTGAGAGAAAAGTACTCTTCTTTTATTATCCAAAGATCCTTGTCAAGATCAAAATATCCCAAAAAACTCCTTGTCATAATTCTTGAAAATATCCCACTTCTCCTACTCCTTTGCATAATAAATCTTTTGTCACTCCTATCAAACTTGCTCCTATCAAAGCTACTCATGAGCTTATTGGTATAAATAAGAATCTTATAGATCAGAGTCTTGGCATTATTTCTCACTCTACGGATGTTAATATCCCTATATATTATCCATTTTTATCATCCAAATCCATCCTTGGTCCTTATATCCTAAAGTCAAAACCTTCAAACCTTCCATCCATATTGGGTCCCTATATCCCTCCATCCACTATGCCCCTCACTCCTAGCTTTTCATCCACTTCCCTCATCATAACTCAAGATCAACAAAGACATGCATCCTTGAGAAATTCTCATCCATCCATCTAAACCTGTCATATGAGCCTCATTCATCCATAATTCCCAAGTCTTTTGGAAGCAATTTGGATGTATGACACAAAAATCAGAAATACAAGAATCCACTTTCATGTGAAGTTCACCATGTCCTATCTAATTGACATGTGACTATGAAGAAAAAGGAAATATTAAAGAGACCACAAGTTTCCTCAAAGCAAAGAATAAAATCAAAGAAAATATGGGTTCCTAAATCCATTATGGAAGAATTGTGATCAAAAGCACCTAAAAGTAAAGAAAAATAAAAATCTATTTGGATTCCCAAGGATTTCTTAAAGGACTTAAATATAAAAGAAAAATCAAATTTGACATTAAATATTCCAAATAATTTCACTTTTTATCCTTCCAAATGTTTTATATCCTCTCCTCCATCCATTTTGGGTCCTTGTGTCCCAAGATCTGCATCACTTCCTACATCAAAACCTCAAGTTAGGCAATGTATCCTCCCTCCATCTTTCCACTACCCTTGAAGGTGTGTGTCAATGTTGATCTTCTCACCCTTTCCACATACTCCTACACAAACCTTTCAATTCCCTATCTACTATCTAACACCTACTTACTATCCTTCCATTCCCTTTGTCCAATCCATTGCATAAAATTATATATCCTTTCCTCCATATCATTTCCCTATTATCACCTTATCAACATCATTGAGCATACCTCTTAGTGACCTTGGCCTATCCTAGTATTTTATTCCAAAGGAGCATTATCCAAAGAGCATTAGGCTTGAGTTCCTCCAAATATATCAAAAAGAAAAAGAGGAAAAAAAAGAAAATGTTCCTTGGTTAAAACTTGGAAACATGTGCCTTGGTAGAAAAAGTAAAGAGAAATAAAATTTTCCTATGGTGAAAACCACTACTTGTGGCACCTTGGACAAGTACCATGATGAAAACCTGTCAAAAGGGTGTCATGCGTAATTCCTCTATCTTTCACTCTATACTTGGGGAAAGATTCATCCACACTAGCTATTTTATGTGCACCCATACTTCCCCTTTCACCTTTGATCTTTACAAGGTTGAACTATCCATGAGCAACATATATCCTTCCATCTTCTATCCTTTCCTTCATCTTACTCGCTTTCTTCCATCCATGCTACTCTATCATGATCTTGCTTATCCATAATTTTTTTATCATTGTTCTTAAGCATCCTTTCCCTAATCTCAAACCATGAACTCATAATCTCCATCACCCTTTATCCTAATCATGCTATCCTATCACTATCTTATCCAAATCGACCCCTTGGTCTTGATCAAAATAAAGAATGAGAAAAGTGCAATTTTTTTTAACATAAGTCTCTTGACATGTCCACTCTTTTGGACCACATTCATTCATGATAGCAGGTCATTATCCTCTATGTTGTCCAACACCACTTAAATGAGCCTATATTACTATATTTTATGTTTCCCTAGGTTGGGTAATCTTGAAGAGACTCTCCTTGAGAGTTGCATTCACCTGCTTCATCCCTTATTGTGTTTATACTTCATCTATCAACTTGCTAATCCATCCATCATGTCTTATACCTTGCTAGACATTAGGGGTAAAGCAATGTGATCTTTCTTGAGAACAAGTAGTCTCCAAAAAAATCTAAAAATCATATAAAGTCTTGAAACAAATCTTAAAAATTCCTGAAAAAAATGATCACCATGGTGAAAACTTGCAAACAAGCGGCTTGATGTATCCACACAAAAAATAAAATATCAAAAAATAAACAAAAAAAATAAAAAAATGAAAAGAATAAAAAATTAGAAAACAAGAAAAAAGCACCTTGGTGAAAACCTAAAAATAGGCTCCTTGGTAGCAAAAATAAATAATCTCAAGTGGTGAAAACTTGGTAAATAGGCATCACTTGAAATCAACACTCTATCTATCAACACGTGGCTAATCTCTCATGCTTCCATTAGTCTCCCTCCATCAATCTTGCTTTTTGTTTCCTTGTGTCATCATGGGCTGGAACTAGTCTTCATCTTGTTGTTGGTTCTTATCTACCGTCTGGGGGAAATCGTACGCCTATCTCAACTATCAGTACTTTATCACTTGATCATCTCTTGATCTTAACCTAAGTTAGTTTACTAGTCCTTCCCGATGGGAAATTGATAACTTACGCTATTTGGTATTTCTCAACACCCCAATCCTCCAGTGTTTCTTAACACTACCAATCTAAACATCTTTGTGTTTCTCAACACATATCAGATCTTCCATTATCCACTATACACTTGCACTTTGACACAAGTACAAAGGTGTTTCTTGAACAATGAGTACCAACTACATCATATAAAACTAAAAATGATTGAGATATGATGCAACTATTTTCTTATGTGTTGTCTATTATCATTGATTTTTTCTTGCTATGTCTTCTAAGGTCGCTTGATGATGTCTACTTGACTAGAGATTCATGACTGAAGGCATAACATATTTTTCTTTGATTTCTACTTGTGGTGTGATTTTAATGATCTTAAGATGTCTAATAAACTAGATGTTTTTGGTAAGAGCCTTAATCATGATTGGAATGTTGCACATACCTCGACCCTCTTTATTTGGACACTTAGATGACATTGAAATATCTCCTTGTCTGTTTCTTGGGTGTAGCATGTACGACAACACTCCTGGTTATCTTGGTGTCTTGTGCCTCAATACATGTGTTATATTGCAACATTAACTTGGAAACCATGTTCAAGTCATCTCGACACTTATTTATCGATACTTAAATGTGTTTCCTACATCTTATTCAATATGGTTGTATTTATATCTCTATAGTCACTCTCGCACCAGTGAAGGTTGTAATGACCTATGATGTCCCAAACACTCAAATGATGAAAAATAAATGGCTACAAGATCAGTGACTTGAATCATATCTTAGGCTTCATTTCATTCTAGGGCTGAATTTTAGTTCTACATTTCTAGTTCCCTTGAGCCATCCTTCCTTTCTCCCCATAGAGGTAGTCTACTGTGAGTTATTATCTTCAACTTAATGTGAAATTGCACCATCCCAAATTTTTTTTAGGATCAAAATCAAAATCTAAGATCATTTAATTATCAAATGCAGTTGACCATTGATGCTATCACCTCCTACTCACTTCCTCCTTTCTTCCTTTCCATTTTGATCCCGAGGGGGCATGACAATATAGAAAATATGCATCAATCAAATTTCCTAATCTGCAAATCTAGAAATTGAACTAAATCTTCATCGATCAAGTCAATCAATGACTAAACATCATCGCTTGGGGCATTTGAGCTTCAAGAACCATATCAATTTGAGATTCTTTGCATCCTTTCTGGAAGAGTGTTCTCATCACTTCATATTAGATCACTCTGAAAAACATTTCTTGGGGCATGTTAGGTTTATCAGGACCCATATCAATCTGACATCACTCCCAGGGCATATCAGGTTTATTAGGACCCATATCAATCTGACATCACTCCCAGGGCATATCAGGTTTATTAGGACCCATATCAATCTGGTATCATCTCTCAATCAGGTGATTATCTTTTTCATAATATTTGTCGAGGTAGCTATCTCAAATCTCTCTGACAGATATCTAGTCTCATCACTTCATATTAGGCTAGATACTCTTGTCTCGCTCATCAGTCTTGCTCAATCAAGTCTAGAGCTAACATCTCTTATCAATCTTCGTTCAATCAATTTTGGAGTTGATTTTGTATCTGCTATCTATTCTTTGAATCAACACATTTCTTGCACATCGATTCAAAGAGGGGAAAATCTAATCACCTAAAATTTGTCTAGTAGAACCTAAGCCCCCCATTTCGATCAAATTACCTCAAATAAAATCCTAAATCACAAAGGTATATTTACTAGACATAATTGTGCAAAGTAACCCTGAAAATCCCCTTTGTATAATTAAATAAAAAATTAGAAAAATCTTATATCAAGCTTATACTATGGTCTAATTTCTAGAGCTTGCATATTTATTTAATTGCTATAACATTACTTTTAATATATAGTTTCTACACTTTTATTAAAAGAACACATTCACATGTGTGCACATACTTAATCTTGATTAATTAGTAATTGAATGGGATTTGTTCTTTTCAAAATTATTATTTTGTATTATCTTACCTTACATCTCTTTTGCCTCTTAATCCTTACCACCCATTTCTACCCGACCTTGCATCTCCTTCATTTTGCTCTTGCTTCTTAATCTCAATCACACATTATTTTGCCTCTTAATCTCCACCCTTCATTCTTGAGGCAATTCCTAAAAAGGAAGCCCTTCCTTGGCTCAAGGGTTCCATCTTGTCATCTTTCATATTGGTAGCCTTGATCATTTTCATTCTTGATTTCTTGCATTATTAGAGTAATCTTGTTATTTGAAATCCTAGTTCTTAGTTGCTCATATCTCTCTTGCAATCTTAGTTTATTTCATTTCTTAGCATAATCTTGCATTGTTAAATATAGTTTTATTTCTTGCATTATTTCATAGCATAGTTTTTGTATTATCATTCTATAATACTAGTTATTTTCATCCATTCTAGCTTAAATCTCTCATTCTAGCTTGTTTAATATTGTATTCTAGTCTCTTTCTAGTTTTGCATTTGCATTTGAATCTTTGATTTTGGATTATTCAAGCCACTAATCCTTCATGCCAATTTGATTAGCATCATGAGAAGGATCAAACTCGCTTCAACTAGGAAGCACTAAGCCAGTTTTGGGAATTTAGTTGGCTCATTTGATATGGCCTCCTATAGCTAAATTCTTGAGCTAATGGATTATTGAGCGTTGGTTTTTCCTCAATTTGAGTACCAATTTTTTACCACACAACTATCACCCCAAAGACATCTATATGCATGATAATTTAAATGTAGTGTCAAAGTTAGTATCATAGGTTTTAACTTCCTTATGAAGGACCAATAAGATAGAATGTATTCTTGACAACCAATCTTCAAACTCATAATCAAACTAAAATTATTTCAAATTACCATGTCATAAGATAGCATATTGGGGCATCTATTTGTAATGAAACATATATCAAAGAGAACTAATCAAATTAAGTAAAAGATAGATACCATTAGGAATTAAAGAACAATTGGAATTATATTGAACTAACTATGATTAAATCCAACTGAATACAAACTGTGTAATTGTTCTTCTCTAGTCCTGTACTTCCAGTAAACAAACCAAAAATGTATTGCATATATAAAGTTGTATTGATGATCCTATTATGTATCTCCCCTATTAATGATTGTAGTGTCAATCAGATGATTCCAATCAATGAAATCAAATGTTTGAATGACCTATTGGCCTCAAACATTTGATATCTACCCTACATGATTATTATCATGGAGCATTAGTATTATTGATAATAAAAAGTGTGTGTGTGTGTGTGTGTGTGTGTGTGTGTGTGTGTGTATATATATATATATATATATATCACATTATTAATCATGATAATAAGAAAATGTTATTGATAACTAATGAGAGTTAAAGAGACATGTCCCTATGGAGACATGCCTCTTAATATCATATACATATGCATTGAGAAGGTAACTTGAAACACATAGAAAATCTATAAGTGCTATTACAAGTTACTACAATGAAAAACCTCCAACTTTAACATGGTATCAGAGCAAGGTTCCTTCAAATTAGTATTACAAACTAGAAGGTAGATCTGAAGAGCAAAGTTTAGGAGGAATTGACTATGATTTGTAATGATCTTTTATTTTTACAATAATAATTTGACGGATGAAGTTTTAGCAAATGCATAAATTTTCCAGATAAAACTTATTATAGCATAATAGTTATGCATTGATCTATGTGGATTTATAGAGATTGAATATGACTTTTTGTGTTTACTTAGTGAAAGAAAACATAAAATTCCCAACATGGGTTTGGGAGATGCAAGAAGAGAAGTGTATAGACACAAGTGATCTTCCTCCGAATAAAATTTGGAAAGGGGTTGATGCATTCAAATAAAAGATAAGGAACTAAGTGCAAATCAATCCTTATAACGCCTCCATGCCAGTTGGATTGTCACAACAACCTTGGTGCGCCATCTTGGAGAGTAGTACTTGGTAGTCCTCTTGAGATTTTCACTCTTAAATGTGTAGTAAAAATGTTGAGTGATGTACTTGAGGTATTCTACATCCAATCCAAATGCCTATGTGGTTTCCACACTAGTCATTGTTGCAGATGACAGAGGGAGGCATTCTACAAAAAGGGGATGAAGGCACCAAGAGAGCAATTTGTCATCGTAAAAGTTACTTGGGCCCAACATGAAACTTCTAGTAATGTCATTGGTGAGTTGGTTTGTGCTGTGGAAGTGGCCTCAGACTATGAAGAGCATTCTTTGTATTGGGTCATTTTGTCTTGTTATCTGCAAACCAATTTTGAGAAATCCTAAATGAAACCAATAATGTGGATTATGCAATTTTGATAAGTCCCAAATCAGATTCAGATGGAGTTTGAAAATCCATGTGTGTGACTACATGATTCTAATGGTCTTGCCCCCTGTGTACATCATGAGGAAATGATGAATTCCAAATGATTATCACTTGTATCTGTAGAAGTTATTGAAAGGTGATGATCTTACAATAACTTAATCTTCTATTATGATGGATATCTTGTGATGTATAAGTAGATCATGATAGATTATATCTTGTATGGTGGATTAATTTCCTTAAAAAGACCTCAAATATCTTGCATGGTGGATTAATTTCCTTAAACAAACCATGAATATAATGTTCCTATGGTAAGTATTATTGAGGATACATGTGCACATACCTTATGAACATTTTTGAGTATTTGGTGAATATCATGTGACTTGATATTTTGAGGCCATTACTCAGAGTACTTGGTGAATTCATGTGACTTGATATTCTGAGGCCATTACTCTTGATATCATGAGATGATATCTACTAGTGAATATATTTTGATCAAGGATATTCTTAAACATTACATTACTTGATATTACATTGAGGTAATATCTAATCACGTGTTTATCCTCCCTAGCTAAGAGGGAGTATTGATAAATTTTAGCTTCGGTCCTTATGTTACTGTGAGGTAACACTTGTACATTGTGTTATTTTGATAGAAAACATCCTCCCTAGCTAAGAGAGGGTTTTAATGATTGTAGTGTTGATTGGATGATTCCAATCGATGAAATCAAATGTTTGAATGACCTATCGGCCTCAAATATATGATATCTATCCTACATGATTAGTATCATGGAGCACTATTATTAATAACTAATGAGAGTTAAAGAGACATGTCTCTACAGAGACACACCTCTTAATATTGTATACATATGCATTGAGAAGGTAACTTGAAACACATAGAAAATCTATAAATGCTATTTCAAGTTATTGCAATGACAAACCTCCAAATTTAACATCCCCCATCTAGACAAAAGATCCTCCTTACATAGATGAGGATTCAATTTTTAAAATGAAAGGGCATACCCCTTCATTGAAATGACACAAATGTTCCTAATTAATGACTAATTGACATGTTTTCATAATAAAACATTACATGACAACATGTCAGAATAATTTTTTTGTAAATGATAATATAAACAATAGAGATTAATGTCATAGGAGAACACTATATTTATGAATGTGCTCAAGATAACTCTTGGATTAGTAAGTATATGTATTGTATCCTTGATGATGATTTCCAATTCGATAAGTTTCTCCATGTATGATGTAGAACCTTTAAGTTTAATCCCATATGTACATGTAGCATCCAAGGCACTGGCTAGGATCCTTTAACAACCATTCATCAAAATTGGTTTTATATTATAAAATTATTATTACTCAATCATTTAAAGAAAAATACAAAATGAGCAGCAAATTTCACATCTTCATAGTATAACCAGTGCCTTGTTAATGCAAATCATCCCAATGAGTTGCAACATCTCATCTTGATACTCGTGGTTATCTTTTATTTAAATATGTTCATTGATATAAGTTCATCTAATGCTTTATGTTAGCATTGGTATAGGCTTCATCGATATTTTCATCCACTATCGACATAAGTTAAACTCCCCTTTGCCACTAATGCATGTTACTCTGCATGATAATGTTACTTTTTTTTGTAGATTATGTCATCGACATTCCCACCTTAGGCTATTTTACTCCTGACCGAGATAATTCTAGCAGATAAGATAAAATCTCATCAATATAACTCCTACAATGTCCAAATGACCTGATTGAGTGTGTATGCTATTAGCACTGGTAAAAATTTTCATGGTTGCATACCCTTTTTCCTGGCCTCTGTATCCTTTTTCCTGGTCTCTGGCTGAAACCCTAGGTGAAAATTTTGAAAAATCTAGCCGTTTGTTTGGAAAACCCTAAGTGTGCCCTAGCCTCGTTCTAATTTTATGCTACCTTTTTAGGCCACTTAAAAGTCCTATAGCGCATGTGCTAATTTTTGACCACTTTGTCACATGATCACGTGAGCCTTTTTCATGTTATGCGATCTTGCGACTAAGGTTTATTTTTGGGCCCCTTTAATATTTCCCGCTTTGCCTAAGTCTCCCCAGTTATTTTTTTCCTAAGTCTTGTGCCTTAATATTTCCTAATGTTTTTGGCTAATTCTTTCCTGGGCCTGGCTCTGACACCATCTAAATCTAAAATGGGTCCACATGCCACATAAGCACAGTTGGCATTCTTTAATTGGTCCACGTGACCATGAGTTGTACGTTCTATCAGGCGGGCCCAATATCTCAGTGTGAAGATTCAAGATTGACGGTGGTCATATAATCCCATGGAATCTTTTGAGCCCATGTGATCATGCGACTACTGTCTAATCTTTCATGTGTTAAAGGTTGATGACGGTGGGTCTGATGTGCCACATGGTGCTGACTTGCTTTTTCCTGATTGGTCAAGGCATTGATGATTCAGAGATGTGTCAGTGGGACCTGGTTGCCAACGTGTTTTGAGGGCCCTAACATGCATAGAGGATCTACGGTTGGTGTAAGTTCTCATGAGTTTTGTCAGAGCCATGAGATCTTGCACCAGCCATTGATTTTGCTTTTTCTCAGGCACTGATGAGGGTGGGTCCTATTTGTCAGAGGGAGCTAACATGTGCATTTTTCATTGGTGTTGACTGCTGGCGTGGACATGGACTTTTTAGGGTTTCATGACTATTGTAAAGATTAATGTACACCGCTCAATCTGCTAGGAAATAAAGGGATCTATGGTCACATTTTAAATTAGAGCTTGTATCTGTTGTTTTTCAAATTCAAATTGTTTCTGTAGGGTTTGGAGACAGTGCGCTGAATGAAGCCGTATTACAGGACCATTTTTTATCGTTCCAGCTTGGTTGTGGGTGAGATTTTATGAGGAAGGTCCTGGTGGTTGTTCCAGTGTGAATTTTTATGTCCTTGGGCTGGTACAGGGTCAGATCTGTTATAGAATTTGATGATTATTCTTGATCTTACTTGCCTTGTGCTTGGAGCCTATCTTGTTTGGCTTTCATTCATTTTGTTGAGTTAGGTAGTTTTAAAATTGTTGCTTTGAATGGTCATCATTTCTTGTTGCAATCCTTGAGATAAAAGGATTTTTCATGATCATTCAAAGGCATTGGGAGTTAGGTGTTCAAAAAATTTTTCTTGGTGAGCCCTATTCTCAATCAAGGGTTTATTCTCAGTCAAGGGTTTGTAATAGTTTTGATTCAATGTTTGTTAATGAAAGAAGAAAGTTGTAGGTCTAAGCTATAGTTTGCAAGCAAGGTGCCTTGTGATTCATTGTGTACACAGAAAGAATTCATCATACTTAATACAAATATCTGGTTCTTATCTCTCCTTTGTGTCAAGTCAAGTAAGCTTTGAGTTTTCTAGCTCATTACATATTGTTTTTTATGTATGTATCTTCATTCTTGAGTTCTGATCTAGGATTAGATTAAACTATGCTCTAGGTCGGATATGGGTTTTCCCTTGTCTATGTAAGGATGTCTTGTAAGCAGTAAAGATTAGGATAAATGTATTTATGGCTATGAATTCTCTAATATTCTCAAATTTGTGTGTCTTTGTGTCTCAGAACTCTTGCCCAATGGATGAGGCACTGGCCTAAATAAGTATCCCTCTTGTTAACATACACTGGTTGAAGTTATTGCATTCCAAATATTGAATTCAATAACCTTTTCAAGCTTTAAGTTGTTGGTTGTGTGGTTTTGTCACCGTATAGTAATGGAGAGTCAATGAATGTGAGGTTAGCATTTAGTACTTTCTTACTATCAATTTGTTGTTTTGACCCAGTCTTTGGTGTGTGAAGTATAGTTTTCACTGGGTTAGGTGCACCCGCCTTGGTTTTGCAGAGCCAGAAGTGAAGAGGGCAGTCTTGTCCCTATAGTTGGTCCAGTTACCCTAAGATCCTTATACATTTTGGAACTAACCAATCCTAGAATCAACCTGAGGGTATATTGGCAGCCTAAGAGCATAAGCATCCATTTTGAACACCAACAAGATTGTGACTCTACTAGGGAAATGTTACACAAGTCTATAATAACTAGTAGGTCATCATTGGAAGAAACAGGGTTATTCTTATCCCTTGTCTTGTCAATCTCATTTGGATATTTGTTAGTAAGGAAGTTGTATTGTAAGATTCCCAATATTCTTGGGTGGTGACTCAAACATCTCTGCATCAGTGCTAGTCAGTAGATTATTTATAAAATGAGTTACAGAGGTACTAGGTCTTAGAGAAAGGAGCATCCTAAGGATGGAATGGAAGAAGGTATTCCAAGCTCTTCTAGGCCTAGTCAGAAAAGGGGAGGAAAGAAGAAAAGAAATGTCTCTCATACTTGGAAAAGTAAAAAGGATACAAGACAAGAAACTCAAACCAAGCCTAGTCAAGAAGAAAATATTTCAGAATATGAAGAGGTTGTTGATTTGGGATTGAACCAGTATGAGGATGAATTTCAAGTGGGAGATGATGAATCTGAGACTACTCTCCCAAAATCAGAAGAAATCTTTGAAGAACTCTATCAGTTGGAAAAAAGAGTCCAAGAACAAGTTTCTATTAGACAACAAAGAGAGAAAGATAAAGAAGACAGAGTAAGACAAGCCATGATAAGGGCTGATCAGCTAAAGAGGCAGTTGTTAGATTTGGAGGCAATTAATTTTTTCCCAGAGCCTGAAAGAGTAGAGGAACAACCTATTGTGTAGAGAACACATGAGATAACTAGGCCTAGAGAAAAAGGGAAACAAAAAGCTGTTGGAGTTCAAATCAATGAACAAGTTCATGTGGAAAACCCATTAGAGAAAGGGTTGAGATTAGATGTAGACCTTGAGAAGGCTAGAAAGGAAAAAGAAATATTAGATAAAGAATTAGAGAAGGTAGAATTGGAGGCCACTGCTGTAGAGATAAGGAAGAAGATTTATTTTCTCAAGCATACCTCAAGACCTTCAAATGTTGCTGCTTCCTTTTTGGGACAAGGTGGAAATCATGGTAACCTTGCAACTCAGACAAATGGCATTCTGGGTGCTGCTAAAATTTCTACTGGTTCAAACACAAGGACATCTACAAATCAAGGAATGGACCCACCTCAAGGAGTTCCTATTCATGAAAGGTACAAACAACTTATCTTTTTTGGTATTCCTAGTTATCCTAATGTAATTCCTGATGAAATTAGAAAGAAGCTCCCAAAGTTTGCTGGGAACAATGTCATCACATGTGAGGAACATCTAAATTTTTCTATGGATGTAATAGATGATTATAATGTTGAGCCTGATGATGTTGTAGTGAAGTTATTTGTACAATCTCTAACCGAGGATGCTAGGGACTGGTTTAGAGGATTGCCCCATGCTAGTATAGGATCTTGGAATGAATTTAAGAATTGTTTCAAGGAGCATTATGGAGATAAAACAAACGAGGGTTTTATTTTGAATGAATTCAATAACATAAAGAAAAATCAGAATGAAGAGGTCCTTGAATTTAATATAAGATTCCAAAAGGCTATGCATAGGCTCCTGCAAGTTATCAGATTAGATGATAGAGTGTGTCTTGTGACATACTTAAATGCTTTTGATGTAAAGATGGGTTACCTTTTAAGGGATAAGAACCCTAGAAATCTTGGGGAGGCTTACAAGTTGGCTATCAACATAGAAAGTAATAGAAGAATATCAGGAAAATTAGGGAGAAGAGATGATTGTAGGCCTCAAATGCAAAATAAGAAAGAGATGGGAAGGTCTGCTAATTTTAAGCCAAAGGAGGAGGATAATCTAAAGTAGATTCTAAGTGCTTTAGAGGATCTAAAGCCTGATGAAAAAAGAAACAATAGGGTTGTAACAAATGACCGGCCTATTTCAAGTAATTTTAGCAGGTAACCAAGAATGCAGAATTACCCATACAATACTCAGTGGAAGGATGGCAAGCCCATTTTTCTAGTTAAAAGGGATAGGTCTGATGATAGGATTCTTGATCCTTTGCAAAGAAATTTAGTTAACATGAATGATGATATCCCATGGTGTACTGCTTGCCAATCTCCTCATAGTTCGAAGTATTGTGTTATTGCTCTAAATTTATCTGAGAACCAAGAATAGGATAAGCAATATGATCAGAGTGGTTGTGCAATGAATTATTCACATGCATGGGATGAGGTTGACTCTACTGATGATGAGGAAGAAGAATTTGATGATGTTGGATGTGGTACAGTGAAGTGTGAGGAACATGTTTCCTTAAGGAGACCCTCTGATGAGGAAATTGCTCAAATCACTACAAACATGGTCACTCAATCTAGGAGCAATTACAATTTGAGAAATAGGATAGTTGGAATCACAAATGTTAAACTAGGTAGCATGTTTATCAAGAAATCAGAAAATAGTACACAACAACATGAGGAAAAGGAGAAAGATATTGGTGTTATCAGTCAGGTTAAAGTAAAAAAGAAGATGGGACCTGTTGCAATACCTCAAGGTAAAGGGAAGACATCAGAACTAGTTGTTCCTATACCTTAGAAGGATGATGAGTTTCTACACAAAGGTAAATCTGACTTGACTATCAAAATAGAAGACAAAGGTGCCACCGAGATAAAGGAAGTCATGGGTAACCATACATATGTTCCCATTGATATGACTAAATTGCTTTCACAAATAACAGTCAAGGTTCCATTGTTAGAAATGATGAGAATAGAAGAGCACAAGGTGAAAGCTTTGGATTGGGTAAATGGTGCTTCTTCAATAAGGGTCCAAGAAATGAGTAGGAGTGATAAGCATGTAGCTTCTTTAGATGACACACCTGACAGTAAAAATGAAGAAATTGTCTCTAAGATTCCTTAGATATTTTTGAATGCAAATGCTGTAAATGCTACATCAAGGATAGTTGATCCTTTTTTCTTGTCCCTTATGATAAATGGAAAATTATTGAAGAATTGCATGATTGATTCTGGAGCATCAAACATTGTCATGCTTGTAGAGATCATGAAGTCATTAGGGCTAAAGGTTGATACACCTCATGGGAGATGCCAAGCTATGGATTCAAGAGAAGTGCCATTTATTGGTACCATTAAGGCTTTGCCTTATAAATTAGCAGCATTTCCTGACAAACAACTAACTATGAGTGTTCTTGTAGTTGATATTCCTCCTCAGTATGGAATGCTATTATCTAGGAAATGGAGTGCTTCTATGGGAGGAAGTATTCAATGTGACTTGTCTTTTGCTACTTTTAGCATTGAAGGAGAAAGTGTGAAAGTTTCAAGGGAAGCTAGAACTCCACATATGATTGAGGAGGATGAAGATGACAATATGAATTGTTTTGTTGACACTAACATTGGTTCTTTCCAAGTTTAGGAGAGAGAAGTGCAAGAAAAGGCCAAACCTGTCCTTCTTGCTGATGATGAAAATAATGTGGCAGAAGGTAATGTCTTATGGACCCTGTATTTTGATGGAGCAAGTTCTAAGGAAGGTGTCGAAGTAGGAGTTCTATTGATATCCCCAAGTGGTAAGACTTTCAAGTTTTCTTTCACTCTCTTGTTCCTTTGCACAAATAATGTTGCTGAATATGAGGCCCTACCGATTGGTTTGAGACAAGCATCAAAACATGGAATCAAACATCTTAGGGTGATTGGTGACTCTGAGTTAATAATTTCTTAGATTAGATCGAGGTATGCATCAAAGAATCAAAGGCTAAAAATATATAGAAATGTTGTTTGGGATGAAATTGAAGGTTTCAATGCCTTTGGTATTGATTGGGTAGATAGAAGCCAAAACAGGATGGCTGACTTATTGGCAAACATAGCATTAAGGCCAGAGGATATTACCTTTGTAGGGATATCCAGGATTGAGTGTAAATCTAGGCCTTCTATCCCAGACAATGTTGAGAATTGGCAGGTATTTCCTGATGATCATGATATACTAAGGTTTTTGTAGTGTGATTCTCATTTTGATGGTCAGGAGATGGCTTTCAACACTTATGTTGACATTAGAAATGGAAAATAAAATGTTCTTGGGAAGGAAGTTTTGCAATTAAAATCAAATAGGATCCCAAGGGGATTGGTTGCTCTTGAGAGGGCATTTGATGATAAAGAAAGGACTTGTTTTCCTAGATTTGTTGGTAAGGTAAATGATTTGGAGGAAATAAATTTAGGAACAAGTCAAGTACCCAAAAATGTTTACATAGGTAAATGTTTGTCCCAAAGAACTACAAACAATTTGATTGATCTTCTCAAAAGATTTAGACATGTCTTTGCATGGTCTTATGATGATTTGAAAGCCTATAGAGAAGATCTATTCCAGCATGAAATACCATTGAAGGAAGGAACCAAACCTTTTAGGCAAAAGTTAAGGCCTGTGAATCCTACCTTGGCACCAAAAATGCAAGATGAACTCAAAAGGATGATGGATGTTGGCATCATCAAGCCTATCAGACATTCTACTTGGGTGTCAAACTTGGTTCCAGTCAGAAAAAAGAATGGTGACATTAGGTTATGTGTTGATTTTAGGAACTTGAATGTCAATTCTTTGAAGGAAAATTATGGTTTGCCTAATATGGAAAATATGTTGCAGAAGGTTACTAGATCAGGGTTAATGTCCATGATGGATGGTTTCTCTGGATATAATCAGGTCATGGTGAAGGAATCAGAACAATTCAAGATTGCATTCACTACCCCTTGGGGAACATATGTTTATGTTAGAAGGCCTTTTGGTCTGACAAATGCAGGAGCTACTTTTCAGAGAGCTATGGATGTAACCTTTGCAGACTTCATAAAAAATTTTCTAGTGGTATATCAAGATGACCTCATAGCATATTCAGATAAGGAAAGTCAACATTGTGAGCATCTTGAGAAAATTTTTATTAGGGCTTTGGGGTATGGGATTTCTTTGAATCCAAAGAAGTGTTCTTTTGGTGTTGTGGAAGGCAAGCTCTTAGGACATATTGTGTCCAAGGATGGAGTGAGAATTGACCCTGAAAGGATTATGGCTATAGATAAGCTTTCACCACCTAAAAATGTTAAAGGAATATAGTCCTTCTTTGGGCAGGTAAACTTTCTAAGGAGATTTGTCACAAATTTTGTAGAAATTAGTATCCCTATCTCTAGGATGTTGAAAAAAGAGGCAAAGATTGAATGGAATGAAGAAGCAGATGAATCTTTTAGAAGTATCAAAAAGGCCATCAAAGATGTTGTTGTTTTGAGGACACCTGATTATGGTAAGCCCATGCAGATATTTTCTTTTGCTTCTTGTCATACAATTGCAATAGTTTTATTGCAAAAGAATTTAGATGGATATGAACAACCCATATCATTTTTTAGTAAATCCCTACAAGCAGTAGAATTGAAATATGATATTACTAAGAAACAAGCCTATGCCTTACTTAAAGTAGTCAAGGCTTTTAGATGTTATCTTGTAGGAGCCAAGGTGGTTGCTTATGTTCCTAGTGCTGCAGTTAAGGATATACTGGTGCAACAAGAAGTTTTAGGGAAAAGATGGAGATGGATCAATAGGATCCAAGAATTTAATATTGATATCTAGATTACAAAGTTGGTAAGAGGCTCAGGTCTTGCAAAATCAATGGCACAAAGCAATTTAATTGCAAATCATGTGAATGTGTTAGAAGAAGAACAAAGGCCATATATTTGTGATATGGATCATTGTGATTGGTACAAAGGTGTTATTGGTTACTTGTAAAAATTGATCCTCCCCCCTAAGATGGATGAAAATAGAAGGAGAACTATCAAGTTGCAATTTTCAAGGTATGCCATTATATATGGTAAGTTATGGTGGAGAAGAATGAAGGAGTATTGCTAAAGTGCATAGACCATGAGAGGTCTGAATCTCTGTTAAAGGAAATGCACCAAGGTGTTTGTGGAGGACACTATATGGCAAAGACCACAACTCACAAGATCCTTAGGTTTGGATTTTGGTGGCCTACAGTTTTCAAAGATACACATCAGTTTGTAAGAAAATGTGATGCATGTTAGAGGTTTGCTGGAAAGTTGAAATTTAATGGAAATTTGCCACTCTGACTTGTTGCAGTTTAGGCTCCTTTCCAGAAGTGGGGTATTGACTTTATTGGGGAGATTCCAAATAAATCTAGTGGTGGAAATTCTTACATACTAGTAGTGATAGATTATTTTACCAAGTGGGTTGAAGCTATCCCTACTAGAAAGGCTACTAGCAAAGTGGTAGCAGATTTTATGATGTAGAACATCCTTACTAGGTTTGGTTTCCCAAAGGTAATTGTGGTTGATAATGCAATGTGTTTTAGATCACAAGAATTTAGTGATTTTTGTCAGCAATATGGGATACACATTTCATTTTCTTCCCCATATCATCCACAAGGAAATGGCCAAGCTAAGTCCAGTAACAAAAGTCTGATTAAGATTCTCAAGAGAGTGTTGGACAAGAATAAGAAAGCCTGGGACTCAAAGTTATGGTGGGCACTATGGGCTGACAGGGTAACTATTAAGAAGGCCATAGGTTGTGCTCCATTTGATTTGGTATATGGAATAAGTGCTAGATTGCCTCAAAATAATCTATTGCATATGTATAAGTTCATCCAGGCATATGATGAAGATTTGAATGATGAGATGAGAGTAAGAATGGATGAGATGATCCAGTTGGAAGAGGTAAGGAGAGATGCACATGAAAGAAATGAAGCATTGTAGAGACAATGTAAGAACTTGTTTGATAAAAGGGCTACTCAAAGGAGTTTTGAAGTTGATGACCTTGTCCTGATGTGGAATGCAAGATTGGAAGATAAGGGGAAGCATGGAAAGTTTGATCCAATTTGGCTGGGTCCTTATCTTATTGAAAGCAAATGGGGGATAGATTCTTATGTCCTGAAGGATTTAATTGGTGGTACTTTGGAATTTCCTGTTCATGGACAATTCCTAAAGTTTTACTTCTCCTGAAGTATCTTTTCCATGAGCAGTAGTTTAGGTTTTCCCCTATACAGTCATCTATTTTTGCTTTTTGGGTCAAAATTTTGAGTTGGTCTGCTCTTCCAGGAGATTCTAGCTTGCTCGTTGTATCTGCAGGAGATACACATCCTTGAGTATGAGCCATTGTTAGCACTGGTAAAAATTTTCATGGCTGCATACCCTTTTTCCTGGCCTCTGCATCCTTTTTCCTGGTCTCTGGCTGAAACCCTAGGTGAAAATTTTGAAAAATCTAGCCGTTTGTTTGGAAAACCCTAAGTGTGCCCTAGCCTCGTTCTAATTTTATGTTACCTTTTTAGGCCACTTAAAATTCCTATAGCACATGTGCTAATTTTTGACCACTTTGTCACATGATCACATGAGCCTTTTTCATGTTATGCGATCTTGCGACTAAGGTTTATTTTCGGGCCCCTTTAATATTTCCCGCTTTGCCTAAGTCTCCCCAGTTATTTTTTTCCTAAGTCCTGTGCCTTAATATTTCCTAATGTTTTTATCTAATTCTTTCTTGGGCCCGACTCTAACACCATCTAAATCTAAAATGGGTCCACATGCCACATAAGAATAGTTGGTGTTCTTTAATTGGTCCGCGTGATCGTGAGTTGGACATTCTATCAGGCAGGCCCAGTATCTCAATGTGAAGATTCAAGATCGACAGTGGTCGTATAATCGCATGGAATATTTTGAACCCATGTGATCATGCGACTACCATTTGATCTTCCATGTGTTAAAGGCTAATGATGGTGGGTCTGATGTGACACATGGTGCTGACTTGCTTTTTCTTGATTGGTCGAGGCATTGATGATTCAAAGATGTGTCAATGGGACCTAGTTGCCGACGTGTTTTGAGGGCCTTGACATCTGCAAAGGATCTATGGTTGGTGTAAGTTCTCATGGGTTTTGTCAGAGCCATGAGATCTTGCGCTAGCCGTTGATTTTTCTTTTTCTCAAGCGCTGATGAGGGTGGGTCCTGTTTGTCAGAGGGAGCTGATGTGCACATTTTTCATTGGTGTTGACTGCTGGCGTGGCCATGGACTTTTCAGGGTTTCATTGTGACTGTTGTAAAGATTAACATAAGCTGCTCGATCTACCAGGAAATAAAGGCATCTATGGTCACATTTTAACCAAAGCTTGTATCATTGTTTTTCAAATTCAAATTGTTTTTGCAGGGTTTGGAGATAGTGTGCCGAATGAAGCCATCTTATAGGACTATTTTTTATCGTTCCAGCTTGGTTGTGGGTGAGATTTTATGAGGAAGGTCTTGGTGGTTGTTCCAGTGTGAATTTTTGTGTCTTTGGGCTGGTACAGGGTTGGATCTATTGTAGAATTTGATGATTATTCTTGATCTTACTTGCCTTGCGCTTGGAGCCTGTCTTGTCTGGCTTTCATTCTTTTTGTTAAGTTAGATAGTTTTGAAATTGTTGCTTTGAATGGTCATCAGTGCTTGTTGCAATCCTTGAGATAAAAGGATTTTTCATTATCATTCAAAGGCATTAGGAGTTAGGTGTTCAAAAAATTTTGCTTGGTGAGCCCTATTCTCAGTCAAGGGTTCGTAATAGTTTTGATTCAGTGTTTGTTAATGAAAGAAGAAAGTTGCAAGTCTAAGCTGTAGTTTGCAAGCAGGGTGCCTTGTGATTCATTGTGTACATAGAAAGAATTCATCATACTTAATACAAATATCTAGTTCTTATCTCTCCTTTATGTCAAGTCAAGTAAGCTTTGAGTTTTCTAGCTCATTATATATTGTTTTTTATGTATGTATCTTCATTCTTGAGTTCTGATCTAGGATTGGATTAAACTATGCTCTAGGTGGGATATGGATTTGCCCTTGTCTATGTAAGGATGTCTTGTAAGTAGTAAAGATTAGGATAAATGTATTTATGGCTATGAATTCTCTAATATTCTCAAATTTGTGTGTCTTTGTGTCTAAGAACTCTTGCCCAATGGATGAGGCACTGGCCTAAATGAGTATCCCTCTTGTTAAAATACATTGGTTGAAGTTATTGCATTCCAAATATTGAAATCAATAACCTTTTCAAGCTTTAAGTTGTTGGTTGTGTGGTTTTGTCATCGTATAGTAATGGAGAGTCAATGAATGTGAGGTTAGCATTTAGTACTTTCTTACTATCAATCTATTGTTTTGACCTAGTCTTTGGTGTGTGAAGTATAGTTTTCACTAGGCTAGGTGCACCCTCCTTGGTTTTGCAGAGCTAGAAGTGAAGAGGGCAACCTTATCCCTATAGTTGGTCCAGTTACCCTAAGATCCTTATACATTTTGGAACTAACCAATCCTAAAATCAACCTGAGGGTATATTGGCAGCCTAAGAGCATAAGCATCCATTTTGAACACCAACATATGTTACTCCACTAAATGATCTTGGTGGATGAGTTTGTACTCGGTAACTGCATTGGGGTTCTCGGTGGAATGTTCCTATTTTGGTTCACCGATGAGCTCAGTCAATGTTTTGGTGTCCTATCACCAAGTGGCATTAGTGATGTTGTGTATTTCTTAGTTGATGTTCTGACAAGATCTGTGGTCTAACTCACCGATGATTTTATTTTGATTGTTTTGGCTAACCAACATGTGAATTTAATTTGGGTCACATTCCTCATGATATGGATTGATTGGTGGGATGCATAAGGACCTAAATCAGGGTTGGTTCTTTCTCCTATGTGAATTTAATGACTTTTGTAAGATGACATGAAGGATAACACATTTTTTCATGAGTTTCTTGGAGATGAAAATTGTTTTATGATTTCTAATTTGTAAGGAAGACTTGTGGCCATGTTGTATAAAAATAGGATATGGGTAGCATATAGAGGTAGTGGGGATTAGCTAGCAAGGGAGTGGTTGGATCCTATGAGATATTATTGTATTTTGTGTATTGGCCATAACCAGGAATTTCTTACAACCTGACATGTTGCATGTAATTAGCATTTGATGAAAGAAATAATTGAATTTTTTATATCTTATTGTTGTGTTGTACTTTTGCTATGATTGTTTAGCAACTTGGGTGGATAGTCTATTTTTCAGAAACTCCAACTATAGGGTGTTGCGTCAGGTGGTATCAGAGAAAAGGTTGATCTAGTTGGAGACTTATCAAAGTGAGGTTGTGTTTCCTCTAGAGATTTCTTACGATATGTGTTACAGATCTGTGTTCCTGGACTTGTGAAACCCTATCTAGTTGTTCATGTGAGGTAGCAGGTTGTGTTAGGATTAGGTAATACTAAGAGGGGGGTGAATCAATATTATAACACTTTAATTTAAACTTCAACCAATTGAAAATAAACCATAATAATATAGAAATAAAAAGAACATAAATGCTCAACACATAACTCATGACACCATGATTTGTTTTCGAGGAAACCCTGGCCAAGGAAAACCCCCAGTGGTGATGGTACCCACAACTATGCACTAATATATAGTATCCTTGTTAGGAGATCTCACCCTATTAGGAGATGATTATTACATAGTACATTTCCTTGTTAGAGGAATACAAAACCCTATTAGGGGTATACAAAAACCTTGTTAAAGGTGGTGAGCTTATAGCTCTTACAATCAAAATAATGTCACAAAGAGTTCTTCAAAAGTGAACAATACAAGCACTTGCTATGATTAGATAGTTCTGTTAGGAATAATAGTCCATAATACAACTAAGAGGGGGGGGGGGGGGTGAATCAGTTGTATGACATATTATTAATCTTTAAAATTTAAGTAGCAGCAATAACAGATCCAATGAAAATAATGAATGCCAATACAATAACACAATATTTTGGTGTAGGGGAAACCCCATTAAAGGTAAAAACCCTGGTGGGAATTAGCACCCACAAATGATGTACTGAGAGTATAGTTATCCTTGTTAGAAGATATATCCCTGTTAGGAGCTTATTTAAATATTACAGTACATAGTCCTTGTTAGAGGATAGACCCTATTAGGAGTCAAGAAGAAAAAGGGAGGGCTCACTACCCAAAGAAGGTTAAGTCCACCTTTAGAACTCATTGTTCGCAACACAAGTGTATATGAAGAAATACATAGTCTTTTGAACTGTTCGGTAGCAACTATCTTTGCTTGATCAGTCCCAATGAAGTCCACCAACAAACCTTTGATCTACATACAACAGACACAAGCTCATAGCTTTCACACCCTTTCTATATCATCTCCTTCTCATCCATATCTTTTCCAAAGAAAAGACCTTTCATTTATACCTTATTAAAATTCTCATGAATAGGTCGGCCCATAAGGCTTTCCTAATTACAAATAATTACATAAACCCTTGCTAAGATACACATGGTATCTAGAACAAGAATACAATGATTACATTACAAAAATTAAGGACCAACATCCTTAATTCAAGTTCACCATCCATCATACACACTACATCTCTGTGGTCGACTTCCAAATAGGTCACCTCTAGAACACATGCCACAAATGACATCATCTTGCCTTCCATACCTTGCATAATTCATAGAACATTCTTCAATACTATTTCTTTCATCTTTGAAGTTTGCATATATTGATTCCATATCGCCTGTAAGCTATACACATATCATATATACTAACTCTGTCATTTTTCACTGTCACAGTCAGTGACCAGTCTTCACCAAAATATTTGAAACTCATCCAATATGAAAAATCACATGATGTGATCTTGGATATAAGATCACAACACCCTCCTGAACTATCATCTATCTTCACAACATCTGAACCATCCATATAGTGTTTTTACAGTGTGATAACCAACCTTTTTCCCTCATAGAAACATATGTTGACATCAGTGAGAAAACATAGATGACAATTGTATGAGTGCCCATTTAGTAATGTGGTGATTAAATATATTAAATGTCTCAATCACCTCCCCATGCATTAGAAATATCCAACAATCTCCCCCTTTGGCATTGATGTCAACATATGGGAAAATCCATCATCCCAAAGTTATATCAATCCAAAGTTCTACAACCAAACAATCTCCCCATATAGTAGGGATTTTATCATAACAACACTCCCTCTTTGACAAAAATGGAAAAGGGTGCCATGAGTCATCAACTTCTTTCCAACATCCTTCTTCCATGATCACTCCCCTTGAGGAGTAGATCCCTACATCTAGTCTAGATTTTGATAAGGCTCTGAGTACCTCTAGACTAATGCATCTTTACATCATTTAATTCTAACTAGGAGGGGCTTGAACCCCCATCATACCTCTTAGATATTCAAAGGTATCTTTTGGTAGTGGCTTTGTGAGGATGTTTGCAATCTACTCTTTTGTACTAATATATTCTAATTTTATTTCCTTCTTTGCCACCTTGTCTCTCAAGAAGTGATATTTGATAGAAATATGTTTAGTCTTAGAGTGCATCACTGGATTTTTTGACATATTCACTGTACTAGTATTATCACAATGGATAATTACAGGCTCATCAAAATTTATTCTAATGTCTATCAGCATTTGTTTCATCCAAACAATTTGAGTATAATTTATGGCAGCAACAACATACTCTCATTCAGCAGTAGATTGTGCTATACAATCTTGTTTCTTACTTAGCCAAGAAACCAACTTTTTTCCAAGAAAAAATGCACCACCACTAGTAGTCTTTCTGTCATCAATATTTCCTTCCCAATCAACATCAGTATAAGCATGAAGTTCAAAGCTATCATTTCTATCATACCATAAGCAATAGTCTATGGTTCCTTTTAGATATCTCAATATCCCTTTCACAACAACTAGGTGTGTTTCTTTGGGTTCTATCTGATATCTAGCCACACTTCCAACAGAATTAGTAATATCTGGTCTAGTGCGGGTCAGATATTGTAATCCTCCAACCATTGATCTATACAAGGTCTGAAAAACACACTTTGATTCATCATCAATTGTTAGCTTATTTCTAGTCACCATGGGTGTTCCTACTGGCTTACAGTCTTCCATTCCAAACTTCTTTAGCATTTCTTTGAGATACTTAGTTTGAGAAATAAAGTTACCATTCTCATTCTGAATTATTTGCAATCCAAGAAAGAATTTCATTTCACCTATCATGGACGTCTCAAATTCACTTTCCATTTCCTTAGAAAATTTCTTACACAGATCATCATCACCTCCAAAGATAATATCATCAATAAAGACTTCTATTATCAAGATTCCATCTTCACTAGTTCTTAAATACAAATTACTGTCCGCATTACCTTTTCTAAATCCAAGACAAAGTAGGTACTTGTCTAACCTTGCATACCAAGCCCTTGGAGCTTGCTTCAGCCCATACAGAGCTTTCTTTAACTTGCACACCATGTATCTATCTTCACATAGAGGAAATCCATTAGGTTGTTCCATATATACTTCTTCAAGATCCCCATTCAAAAATGTAGATTTCACATCCATCTGATACTTATTGAAGTTCTTATTTGCAACATAAGCCAAGAACAATCTTACTACCTCTATTCTAGCAATAGGAGAAAATGTTTCTTCAAAGTCTATGCCTTCTTGCTATGAATATCCTTTACATACTAGTCTTGCTTTTTTTTCTTACAACAGTTCCTTCTTCATTCATTTTGTTTCTAAAAACCCATTTTGTTCCTATTATATTTTTGTTTTTAGGTCTAGAAACCAATTCCCAAGTGTTATTCTTCTTTATCTGATCTAACTCTTCCTTCATAGCATTTAACCAAGATTCATCTCTACATGCTTCATTTGTAGTTTTTAGTTCAACTTGAGAAATCAAACAAATTTCTTCTCTAACCTTTGATCTAGTTAATACTCCTTGATTGGTATTTCCAATAATTTGATTTTCAGGATGGTTATTCTTTACATACCTTAGTGTTTTAGGAACCTCAGTAGCCTCACTTGTGAAAACATCACAAGCCTCTTTTTCACTTTTTGCCTCAACAAGTTACTCTCCTTCTGTAGTAGCAATAGCTTCTTTGATCTGTATAATTTGATTACTATCATACATTCTTTCTTGTATTTGAAACTTTTCATCCATTCTTACATTGTTACTTTCAATCATCTTCCTCAATCTCATATTGAAACATTTGTGAGCATTTCTCTTAATAGAGTAACCAAGAAAAATTCCTTCATCACTTCTAGCATCAAACTTTCCTATCTCATCATCTCTCTTGATATAACACTTACTACCAAATATTCTAAAATATTTTATAGTAGGAGTATGATCAAACCATAATTCATAAGGATTCTTACTTGTACCTTCTCTGATTTGAATAATGTTCAATGTATACAATTTTGTTCCAATAGCCTCTCTCTAATGTACATGAGATACATTTCCTTCAAGCAACATTGTCCTAGCAACATCAAGTATAGTCATGTTCCTTCGCTCTGCTATCCCATTCTGTTGTGGAGTCCTAGGAGTAGATGTTTGTCTCTTTATTCCATGCTCTTCGCAGTATGAATTGAATAAGTTTGAAGTAAAATCTCCACCTCTATCTGACCTTAGATACTTAATCTTTAAAACCTAATTCATTCTCTAATTTTTCTTTGAACAACTTGAATTTATTAAATGCTTCTAATTTTTCCTTTAAATAAGTAACCCACATCATTCTAGAAAAGTCATCTACAAAGAGTATGAAATACCTTTCACCATAGTATGATTTTGTCCTTGTAGGTCCACATAGCTATGTGTACCAGCTCCAATTTCTATATTTATGTATATGCTTTTCTTTTGTAACTGCTTCTAGTTTGTTTTCCCATGACACACTCTCTGCAAACAATGTTAGATGGTTTCACAATCTTTGGCAGATCTCTTACTACATTAGTCATAATTGCCTTTACAATGTTATCAAAATTAACATGACAAAATCTTCTATGCCATAACCAAATGTCATCAACCTTCACAACAAAACAAGAGTTTCTAGATGTATTTAATTCAAATACATTACTTCTAGATTTAAAATGGCCGATTGCAATCTTCTTACTTGCCTTACTTCTGATAAAACATTTACCATTAAAAAAAATTAGTTGAAACTCTTTATCCATCAACTGTCCAACACTCAACAAGTTATGTTTCAATCCTTCAATGAGAAGTACATTATCTATATTATTCTTTCCATCCAGAGTAATAATTCCTATTCCTATGATAGATTTAGTAAGATTGTCTCCAAACCTCACAACACCACATTCATACTTTACTAATTTAACAAACTTGTTTTTATCTGCAATCATATGATGAGAACAACCACTATCTATTATCCATTTAGTTTTCTTGTCAACATGAGATACTAAAGCTTTTTCCTCATGCACTGGCTCATCTCTAATAGCAAAAAACCTGATCTCATCATAATCTTAATCATCATCATAAAAAATACCTTCACTAGCATAATAACATTCTTTGTCCCTTTTAATCTTTGCAAAATTAGGTTTGTACTGAGGAACTCTTGTAGGATATCTAGATGCAAAATGACCTACCTTATTGCATGAAAAATATTTCAGGAGTAACTTTCCTTCAAATTTTCCCTTGCCTCTCTTTTCTCTTCTAGCAATCAGTGCAACAAGTTCATCCATCTTTCTTTCTTTTGCCATTATCTGTTCCCATTCCTCAGCATACTCACCAATCTATTCTTTTAGGTCTTCATTGCCGGTGTTTGGAAGTGCAAACAATTTCTTATGTGCAAATGCCTTAAATGCAAATTCAAATATAGGTACAACCTCTCTTAATTCTGCATCTTCAAAAGTAGTTAGCTTTGTGATCAACATCTCTGTGCTAAAGTTCAGAGTCAGAGGTATACTTTCTTGAATAGACATAGACTTGAACTTGTAAGTAGGTGTTAATGATCTAAGAATCTTTGCAATAACTTCTTCTTCATCATAAGTGTCTCCACAGTTTTTGATTCCAACTACAACTTTTGTAACCCTTTGGACATAAACCCTAATGCTTTCATCCTCATTCATTTGTAGCTTCTCCATCTTTGTCTTCTAGTTTTGTAACTTCGCTTGTTTGGTATACTTGTCTCTATCATATAGTACTTCTAATCTTTCCCAAATCTGGTATGACCAATCTAGGTCTTTAAGTTCAATAAACTCTCCTTCAGAGAGTATGTTGATGAATGATTCTCTTGCAATCATGTTAAGTGAAAACATCTTATTTTCATCCTCAGTAGCAGTTGTCAATTCATCTTCAGTATTTATATCTATCTTGTTCCTTGTAATCAATCAATAGTCAATCCCTAGACAAAATAGGTGAGTTCATATTTTATTCTTCCAACTGTCAAAGTTTTCAAGATCAAATTTTAGTCTATCCTTCCTATAGTATGCCACCTCCAAAATCACCTCAAGCTGTTATAATTTCTCTCTAAGACCACTTTCTCTGATACCAATTTTTAGGAATAACAGTCTATAATACAACTGAGAGGGGGGGTGGATCAATTGTATGATAGATTATTAATCTTTAAAATTTAAGTAGCAACAATATCAGATCTAATGAACATAATGAATGCTACCACAATAACATAATATTTTGGTGTTGAGGAAACCCTGTTAAAGGTAAAAACCTCGATGGGAATTAGCACCCACAAATGATGTACCAAGAGTATAGTTATCCTTGTTAGAAGATATAGCCCTATTAGGAGCTTATTGAAATATTATAGTACATAGTCCTTGTTAGAGTACAGACCCTGTTAGGAGTTAAGAAGAAAAAGGGAGGGCTCACTACCCAAAGAAGGTTAAGTCTACCTTAATAACTCACTATTTGCAACACAAGTGTATATGAAGAAATACATAGTCTTTTGAACTATTTGGCAACAACTGTCTTTGCTTGATCAGTCCCAATGAAGTCTACCAACAAACCTCTGATCTACATACAATAGACACAAGCTCAAAAATTTCACAACCTCTCTATATCATCTCCTTCTCATCCATATATTTTCCAAAGAAAAGACCTTTCATTTATACCTTATTACAATTCTCATGAACAGGTCAGCCCATAAGGCTTTCTTAATTACAAATAATTACATAAACCCTTGCTAAGATACACATGATATCTAGAACAAGTATACAATGATTACATTACAACAATTAAGGACCGACATCATTAATTCAAGTTTTCCATCCATCATACACACTACATCTCTATGGTTGGCTTCGAAATAGATCACCTCTAGAACACACACCACAACTGACGTCATCCTACCTTCGTACCTTATGTAGTTCATAGAACATTCTTCAATAATCTATCTTTCATCTCTAAAGTTTTCATATATTGATTCCATATCATCTATAAGCTATACACAAATCACAGAGACTAACTCTGTCATTTTTCACTGTTACAGTCAATGACCAGTCTTCACCAAAACATCTGTAACTCATCCAATATGAAACATTACATAATGCAATCTTGGATATAAGATCACAACACCCTCCTGAACTCTCATCTATCTTCACATCATCTGAACCATCTGTACAATGTCCATACACTATGATAACCAACCTGTTTTCCTCATAGAAACATATGTTGACATCAGTGAAAAAACATAGGTGACAACAGGTATGAGTTCCCATTTAGTAACGTAGTGATTAAACACATTAAATGTCTCAATCACCTCCCAATGCATTAGCAATATCCAAAAGGTTCCAGTTATATCTCTGTCAAACACTAATCTCACATCTTCTCTCTTCTCTCAGATTCACATCATCACATCATCATCACAATCACACTTATCGCTTCCACAAAACACTCTATACTTATACAAATTCTACCATCCAGTCGACTCTCAAAATACATTACAAAATATAACAAATAATAATGCAAATGTTGAACATAGAGTTTTCGATCTTATATTACCAAAGTGTCAGTAATATACAACTTCCATTTGACTTAGCACATTACCATACCAACTAATCTTTCCTCAATCATCGTGATTGCTCATATGCCCTGTTTAACTGATTCTCTATCTTCACATACCTTCAAAACACTATACCTCACTAATCTCATCACCAAAAGACATGCAAACTTAAATAAAGGTCCTACATATCCCAAATTATCTTCTACTAACTTCACAATCCATAATACATCATACATTATCTTTGGTGACCAAAACTGTAACATAGTATACTGTTATCCTGATTATGTACTTATTCATTTTTATGACTATGAATCTAGTACCAAAACTCTCTACATGCAATCACTCCAGCATAAGTGTTGCCATAAATGACAACCCTTAAGTGATCCCTAGTGCTCCCAAAACATCACTTGCCAAAAATCTCTCCCTTTGGCATTGATGACAACACAATGAAAAATGACTAAGTGTCAAAGCACTATCTTCCTTCTACTATATACATAAGCTCCTCTTTTATTTTATTTTATTCTCTCTTTTTCTCTTTTCTTCTTTTTTATTTTTTTATATTTTTCTTCTTCTTAATTTTTCTCTTCTCTTCCTCTCTTATTTTCCTATCTTCATTTTTCTCTTCTCTTCCTCTCCTTTTGACATCAATGGCAAAGGTACTTACAAAACTTCCAAACTTTAAGCATATAAGAATTCAATGCTTACTCACCAATCTTAGAATGTCTTGGAAGGAGTCTTCCAAGGTCTTTACTTCATCTTACCAAGACTTAATCAAAATTTCACTAACATGGATCAGTCCATTCAGTGCATAAGATATTGTCTCTGCCGCCTTTAGCTCGGTGGGTAATGAACTTGTCATTGACACTTCTATTTTCTCCATCTCTGTAAGATGAGCTCCAAGAATTGATAGCTTAGGAGTGGTTAGACTCGTTAGCAAACCAAATCTTTCCACTACTCTCCCTTTCTCTGCATTCAAAGCACTAATCTTAGCCAATATCTTGGATGTCATCTTATCCATCTCCAATACAGTTTGTGAAGAGGTTTCACAACTGTCCATCAAGCTATCTAGAGTAGCCTTGTCCTTGGCTATGATGTCTTCAATGTTGTTCACATGTTTAATAGGATTTATACAATAACTGTATATCATCCTTCCTCTTGCCACACAACTTTTGGCCTTGTTTGTATTTGTTTTAGAATGCCCAAGACCCATGAAATGGACTAAAAAACTTCCTTCAACTTTTTCTCCAAGAAAATCTTCTTTGCCTTATCCTCTACGGTCTTCAACAGTGACTCAAAGTGACTGTCAAAGTTGGCCAATGCCATGCCTAGGTTCTCTGTATCATCCTTTCCTTGAAAAATAATAGGTGTAGGGAGTAATTTATTTATTGTCTCTACTTCCCTAGCTATTAACTTTATCCTTTTATCTCCTTTTTGTATTGACCTTTCCTTAGCCTTAGAGAATGCCATGAAGGATAACCTCATGATTTCATCCTCATCCATTCTCTCCACATCTGCACTCACTAGTTTGGCCATACTTTCCAACAATAGAGTAGAGGAGGTGTCCAGTTCTTGCTTTTTCTCAACTCTTGCCTCAACTACTTTTTCTTCTCTAGTCTCTTCTACCTTCCTTTCTTCTCACTATATCCCCTTCCCGTGAACATTTTCTTTCTATTTATCCTCTGTATGGTCTTCTTCTATCTGTCCTTCCACTTCAACTATCATCACATTATCTACATTGTCATGAAATGGGTCATTCACATCATGCAAGGTGTCAAGGGTCACAGGCACACCAGAGACAAATAAACCTAGTTGCATGCCAACTTCGCTTGCTTTCTCATACACATCATCTATTTTAGAATTTTCTCCTTATCCCAAAGGTGTAGGCTTGGTAACCTTGGGAGGTGATATCTTCTTCAACATATCACTCATTATAATTTGATCTAGTGTCTTTTGAGTGTCCTCTATGACTTCGTCATACTTTCTTTCCAAATTATTTTCACCAATCTAGCCTTATTCCTCAACAAAGGTTTCAATTCTTTAATTATTCTTTCCCTTTCTTGTATTGAGACAACATGTAACATGTCCTCAATAGCCTTGTTTCTTCTGTTCTCATCCTCATATTGTGCCAACTATTTTCTAATCTCCAATTTTCTATATAATTCCTTAGGAATGCTTCCTTCTATCTTTAACAAATTCTTAAAAAATAATAGGTTCTCAATTACTGAGTCCTTAATAATTGCCTAATTTTCAGAATCATACCTTTCATAATATTTGTCTACTATCCTCAGATTTCCATCTATTATCACTCTCTTTTGTAACTTTTGAATGTCTGGCTTCCACAGATCTTATGGTCTCTTCTAAACTGCTTTTTCTTCTTCCTTCTTTGTTTCAACTTCTACCTTCTAATTATGAGGACTACTTTGTTTGGTAGATCTTATATATCTTCTAGGAGTGTTCGCAAGTATAATTTTGTTAGGAATGGGAACACTGAGAGGGTGGGGGGGGGGGGGGGGGGTGGATCAGTGTTCTATACAATTACTTTCTGATCCTTGAAACTTAACTGAATAGCTTAATTAGTGAATTGAATATTAAAGCATGTAAAGTAAGCGACACATAACACATAACACTAGATATGATTATGGGGAAACCTTGGTCAAAGGAAAAACCTCGGTGGGAATTAATACCCACTAATAAATGTACTTGTGTATTATGAATGTGTTAATGTTCCTTAGCCATGTTAGGAGATGTCATTACAATGCATTAAGTACATAGACCTTGTCAAGGGTCAGACCCTATTAGGAGTCTTCAGTAACAAACCCTGTTAGGGGTGGTTGGATCAATGCCAGAGCTCACTGCTCAATAGCGAAGGCTACAACCTCTTGGATATTAGATACTCACTATATCTGCAATGGTGAACTACTTCTATGACATTGATTGTCTGATCAGTTCCTTTTGTGCGTTGATGCTTTAGCCACTTGTAAATCTATATCTCATACTGACTTCTCTTCGCATACTTCTTCTCTTCTTCTATCAACTCTATATCTCATGCCATACTCAAATATAAAGGTGCATGTCTTATTTATATGTGCAAATAAAACTATTCACCAAGTTAGCCTATAACTAATTACATACAACACTTCCAAATGAACTAGCTCGAGCGTGTTTACATAAAACGAGATTAACAAGTTTACAACACAAATACAATAGGTGCATAGCCTTTACAAAACAATATTATAACCACTAACCAAAATACTAACAGCCAGCTCCATGCTCTATTCTGTTCTGCTGCTCACTATCTGTGTCACTTCAACTCATTGTATCTTCATCATACTGACTCATTTGATCTTGCACTCTTAACCATAGCTTAATAACATGTTCAAAAGCTTATCTTCAAGGTCACATACCAAAACTCAGTCATACACACTGATGCTCTATTCATCTGGTGCTTCACTGACTGTCCAGTCTTCCATACTTAGCCATTTTTCTGATCTTCTAAGTTATACGTTGACTCCAAAACTTCATATGACTTTGTTGCCATAATGAAAACACTAAATCATAGTCATATATAAAAGTATAGTCAACTTGCCAATAATATCCCCCTTTTTCATTAATGGCAACGAAGGAATATGGTGAAGTTACTAAACTGTATCTCTTACACACATTTTTTTCTAACATATACTATTATCTTATATCTCCCTTCTACTATATACTCTACTCCCCTTTACATCATATACACAACTCCATATTCTACCTTCTACTTGTTAGGAATATTCCCAAGAGATAACTGAGAGGAGGGGGGGGGGGGTGAATCAGTTATCTACAAGTTTAAATTCTTTATCCAAAAAAACATACTTAAATATTAAGCATAAACACAATGAAAGAACACTTGAACACAATACCAATATTTTGGTTACGGGGAAACCCAAATAGGTAAAAACCTTGGTGGGAATTGACACCCACTAATAAACTGCACTAGTGTATAATGATCCTTGTTAGAAGATCTTACAACCCTGTTAGGAGTTGATCTTTACAATGTAATAAGTACAGTGACCTAATCAAAGGTTGGACCCTGTTAGGATTTTTTTATAATTGAACCTATTAGGGGTGAGGATGCACTATCCAAGAGCTCACTACTCAAAGGAGTAAAGGCTGCAACCTTTTGAATAACAAATACACACTATATCTGGATCTTGGTGCACTATGAGGTAGACCTGTTATCTTGATCAGTTCCAATGAATAGCATATACTCTTTACTTGGTCACATAGACCTTCTGTTGATGGCTCAACACTTCACACTCTCTGCTCTGCTCTTGTCTTTCAACTCTAAACCATGTCTTAGTAATAAAAAATGACTACCTATACTTATCTTCTCTCTAAATGATATAATCAAGTCAGCCTATTAGAACCACCTTGAAATCATATTAGAGAAACAATAACACTCTCCAATAAAATTTCTGTTGGCTCTACTAAGCATGCAACACAAACTGGGACTTGTCCAAATCAATAAGTGTAGACACACACTACACACTATCGACTCAACCAAATTTACTAAAAATTTCTCCTCAAGCTGAATTACATCATGCGCTCTTAAAAAAAACATTCATAACTCTTCTCCAATCACTAATCCAAGCATGCATACTGAAATGATAGGCACAACTCCTGTACTGATATAATCTCTGTCGACTCTTCTAAATAAACATAGGAAACTGTAACTAGTGAATAGAAACTACATAACTTCACTTCTACTACACACTAGACTCTGCATCCATGAATATAACATCACTAGCATGTCTCCATCACATATCCAAGTGCGCAAGGCTCCATGATAATGGTACACACAATCACTCACAGAACACTGCCTGTAACTCTATCAGGAACACTACTGACACAAGCTACTACATAACTGTCTATACTAACAATTAACCTTTGTGGCCATGATATCATGCTGATAAAATGTCTATGCTATATATACTGAAATCTTATTGCATAAGTCTTCCATGCATGCTACTTACCATATGTTGTCATCAATTCCAAACATACAGTCAGCACTGACTTGCTGGAAAATCTATAACACTACTATATACTCTACTCCCCCTTTGACATTAATGACAAAGGTGCTCAAAAAATGATACTACAAGTACTTACACTGATAGTACATCATGGTATGTAGTCTGAAGTTTTGTAATTTCTTGCTGCCAAAATGCCTTCAGTGCATCTACTGTCTGGAGATGGGTGCATAATGCATAAGTCAGTTTCTCCATCTTCTCCAAATCTAAATTTGGACCTTGATCATATGTCACAATAGTGGCATCAATCTCCTTGATATTATGATTCAGCACATTTAAAGAGGGTGCAAGTGCATGTCTCAACTATGCTTGCCTAGCCCTTATCTTAACCATTTCTTGCTCTGCCTTCTCCATCTTATCCAATTATCCTTGGTAGACATCATTGCACATATTTATATCCATGGAGGGATCTAGCACTGACTTTCTCATAGCTACCATCATGGATTTAGGCTCTTGAATCTTCTTAGAAATATCTGATGTAAGTTTGTCTTTATCCTTGCAATTAGCTATTAGCATTTTTCCTTTAGCTGCAATCTCTTTCAACATAGCTTGACCAACCTTTAGTGAACTGAGGTCAAGTGCAAAGTTTTCTATCAACTCATTCAATATTTTCTTAAGGTATTTCTCTTCTTCTATCTTGGATGCTGATTCCTCAAGACTTGAGAAACTTTCTTTAAAGCATGTCATGATGGTGCTGACATCATCCATTGAATGTACACTAGACACTTTCTTGTCTTCAGGTAGTAAGCTATTCATTATGTTTACTGATTCAACAAATAATGGGTTTCTCATTACTTGTTTCTCCTTTTCTTTCTCCATTTCTAGCACACTAATTTTTATTAGGTCTTCTTCTCCCCATGAATCTATAATTGTTGTGTCAGGAGTGAAACTTGACAACAATGACAATGATGGCTTGGGAGTGATGAGTGTACTGTCCATGATTTTAGTCTTAACCTTCACTGGCATTTCAACTAAGGGATCATCAGTAGGTTCATTTTATTTTTCTCCTTCTTCTTTCTCCTCTTATTTCTCTTCTTATTCTTCTTTCTCCTCTTCTTTCTCTTTTTCTTCTTCTTTCTCCTTTTCTTTCTCTTTTTCTTCTTCTTTTTCCTCTTCCTCTTTTTGTCTAGTTATGTCTTCAATGAGAACTTCTTCTTACTGCTTGGTAATTTCTTCAGCGCATAAGATTTATAATTCTTCAATATTCACAAATGCATCTTCAAACTTATCCAAGTCCTTATTGTTGGAATAGGAGAGATAGGGTAATGAGAGGGGAGGGGTGAATCAGTGCCCACAAAAAATTTAACACATCAACCTTTTAGATCTACAACAACCAACAGTAACAACCTTCCAAAATAACTTGTATCTAATGCATGTATCATTCATCCATTCAACTTGTGAAAGTAAACAACATGAAATCAATAATATAACAGTACCATAACACAAGTATTTTGGTAACGCAGAAACCCTTGTTAGAAGGTAAAAACTGTGGTGGGGATGACACCCAAAAATTCTTCACTACTAAAGATAGAAAAGGTTTGCCTATTAGGGCTACAAGTTTTGATCACTTCTAGTGATCTTACCCTGTTAGGAGTAATATTTTAGATCAGCTAGATCTACCTAGTTATAGGATTTTAGCAACACTACTTGAGTGTGCACTCGGTTAAGAGATTTACAAAAAGACTATCAAGTCTACTCTGTTAAGAGATTTTACAAAATTCTATTACAATGATTAGAAAGAAATAGGTAACTATATGCTAATGACAACTTAATTGTCTGATACAGATCAATAAAGTATTGATAAAATATCACCTTTATTGTGATGGATCTCTGCTCTGATTTCCTCTGAATACTGGTCTGCTCTATCAACTAATAATCTTGAAGGTTGGCTAGTGCTTCAAGTGCTTTTTCTCTCATTCATCAGTTCACATAAAAAATGATGTAACATACAAAATATATAGCATGCAACTTTATGCCACTTATACAAAATTAGGTTTACAAATCTTAGACAAAACCCTAAGATCTATGGTGTACAAAAATAACCTAGATCTAACATTTACAAAAAGATCTTCATCGTATCTCAAAAATAAATTATTCTCGATCTTGGTAAAACATTTTTTGATTCTGTTGTAACCATTTGCATAGAAGAATGTGCCATTCTTGATTACTATGCTATTTTATGTGATCCTTGGTAAACATTGTATAAAATGCTCGGTGTTTATTCTAATGCTCGATGTTTACTGTCACTCGGTATCGGTGTCTGCTGATGCTCAATAAATTGTTTGATGCTCAGTAAACTGTCTGATGCTCAGTGTATATACTTAATCGACTGGCCTATTTTTCTTATAGTTACCGACTGGGTTCATATATGTAACCGATCGATATCATTGACAACCTTTGATACTAATGACAATCTTTAATGCTCAATAGAGATAGCAATCTCCCCCTTTGGCATTAGTATCAAAACTTGAATGTATATAGACCTTATGTCTCAAAACTTATATCTTCGCCATATACATATACATATGAATTTTTTTTTCTAAATAATCCCCCTCGGTGCATGCTCTAGTAATGTGTAGTATACTTAGCAAAAAATGTTACATATTTGGCATATACATTGATTTCCCCCTTTTTGATATTAATGCCAAATACAAAAATTTTATACTTACAGCTTGTCAAAAATGTGCTGATGGGTTTTCTTCAGTGACTCCAAGAGGATTTCCCATTCATCTTTCAAGTTGGTGAGAGAAATGTGCTCAAGATCGACTTGTGCATTCATATCAAATATGTTGTCCAACATAGAAATCTCTAGTGTTGCAACAAATGACTGTGCCCTGACAATATGTTTCTAAAAAATTTTCAAGTATGGAAGGAGTTCTATCTGTAACTCAGTAACCTGATCAGTTATGCACTCTTCTTGCTTCTTGAGATTTGTGATCAACCGCCCAATTTCTTGAACTCTAACTATATGCTTTGAAAAAGCTTGTGGCTCGGTTGTAGCTACATGTGCACTGACTGAGATTTCATTCTCAAATTGTTTAATCTTTTCACTAATCTCTGTAGTGAAGGTTCCGATAGTGCATAGTTTAAACAAGATTTGGAAAATAGAATTAGTAATACATTGAATCTTAGTTATTACCTCTGAAAGTTTAACCTTGTTGATTTCCACTTCTTGGCTTATTCTTTCAGCTAATTTATCTTGTATCTTTGACTCTGCTCTCTCTTTAATTCTTTTGTCAGCATCGACATCTGGGGTGTTGATTCCTTTAGCAAGAGTAGCAAGTTGGTCCATAATCGGTGTGTCCTCATCTACATGTATCTCGGGGATGACCTGTTGTAATATGTCTCTTATATTTTCTAGTATCTCCTTGCTCTTACTCTCTTGTCTCAATTTCTCTTGTGCTACTTTTCTTGTACATAATTCCCCATATTTTCTCAATTCCTTAGGGCTAAGGGTCCTCAGGTCATAGTTAGGTATCATAATGACTTCATCTAGAGTGATCGGCCCTTTTCATTTCTTCTTTTTCTTCTTCTCTGATGCAAGTGGTAAATTCTTGACAACGGTGACAATAGCTTTATCTTCTACCCTCGGAGTGTTCTGCCCAGTTGACACACTATCTTCCTTCTTCTGCTCCTTGGTAACCTGTGTGTCAGTTGAATGAGGTGGAGCCTTAGATGTGGTGTCAGGTGGGGTGTCCTCAGTTGCCTTAGGCTCTTCTTGTGCCTTCATTTCTATTTCATTAGCCTCTTTTCCTTTAGGCTCATTTGTCTCTGCAGGTATCTTGGTGCTTTGTTCCCCTGTTGCATCTTTAGGTTGCTTGGGGTATGAGCCATCAGGTTGTTCCTAAGATAGAATCTCTATGGCTTCAATAAGTACATGAAGCTCACCTAGTAGTGATGAAAATGCACACTCGGTAACTTGAGCTTTATCCTGTGTATTGTCTTGTGCATTATTTACATCATCATCATCATCATCATCCTTGTCATCAGGATCACCATTTGTGATGTCCTCAATGAGTACATCCTTATCATTTGTATCCTCAATCTGAATCACTTTGGGATTCGGTGCATCCTGTGAACTGTTCTTAATTTCTTGACCAATTGTTGTATCAATTACATCGATAAGTGATACCTTTGAATCTTTATTCTTCTTTGCTACATTATCCTCAATGAATATTCCTTTTCCTTTTGAATTCTATCTCTTTTTAGAAAAATTTTGAAATGCAACTTTATCATTATGCTCTCTGACAGCTAAAAGTGAACTCTAGATAAGTTGACTAGACTCATCAAGATCTGCCAGATTCTCATCTATTATTTGCATAGCTCAGTGCTTGACTTTGAATTTCTGCACATAAGTATCCATAAGCTCTTTAATCTCATCAAGAGATAAATCTGGTGCAATTGCTACAAGGGCTTGTTCCCTCATCCTCTTCTCAATGTCCAAGGCATATGGCCACTTTTGATTTATTCAGTCCTCTAATGTCTTGGGTAGTGATAATTCAAACTCTTGTGGAACTTGTTTGAAGTGTATCATCATCTGGATGATGAATTCCTCAATTTTGTTTTGGTCTTCATTTGACATGCTGTCAAACTTACCGAGTTTCAGATCTTCATGATTTCCATTCTCAATTATATCTTCAACAATCTCATCAATTGACCTATTCTTATTATTGACAACCTTGAATTGATTGTTGTCATCTTTGTCATCCTCAAGGTCTTCTCTATTTCTTATCAATTTTCTCCTTTCTTCGGTGCCTCTGCTACAGCCTTGGGTCCTTTCTTTGCATAAGTCTTTATCAGTGTAGTAGCCTTTTATTTTGTTACCTTCTCAGCTACCTTCTTCTTAGGTGGGGAAGCTATAGTTGATGACCTTGTGTGTGCACCTATTTGCACTGGCAACTACCTCTTCCTTGGAGCTTTAGTAGGAGCAACCAGTGTAGCTTCTTGTTCTTCCTCAGATTTGGTCTCCTCACTGTCATATGGTTTTTCAGCCAACATCAACTGACTTTCGATTGTAGGTTCAACTGGTGACTCCTCAGATGAGTCTGATACATCTCTAAAGTGCTCAGTTAAAACTTTCTTCATTTTCTTTGATTTCCTTGTCATTTTACCAATGACCAAATTAGTTTTATTCTTGACTTAGCTTCCTCAAAGGTTCCAAACCTTGTAGTCTTAGTGTCCTTCTATAATGCTAGTAGTGCCTTAATAGATTTCAAACTAAAATCATTATCCATTTCATAGCCCATAGGTGCTATCCATTTTGTCCTTGGTTCTACAACTTTTATCATAGTGTGGTTGGCGTTCACTAAGAAACAAATATCCATCACATATTGTTCGACCAATTTATTAGGAATTCTACTTCTTAAATTCATCTTCACTTTAAAATCTTCAAAATAACTATTTATTACATTCTCAACATTGTCTCCCAGACCTTTCATAATATCAAATATTTGTGAAGTGATCGGTGTGTCATCTATCCATTCAGTGTGACCGATAGAGGGAAAGAATTTCTAGTGATAGAAAAATAAACATACTAGGAGTGATCCAAACTTACAGGTATTGGAATTTTGTGTCATAATTGTCTTCATGTTTTCTTTGACCTATCTCAGTAGTAGCTCGGCTAGGTCAATCTAATGACCCTTCTTTATCAATTTATGGGCCATGTCGACTGCACTACAGGGTATGCTGTTTAACCTGCTCGACTGAAATATTTTGTACCCAATTATGTGTGCTACAAACTTAACTTCGAGATCCACAATAGATGAAATTTTCAGTGCTCTACCGTCCCATGCTATGCCAATATTCTTTTCAACATTAGCTCAGGATGAGCTTTGAAATTCTTTGGCTTTATCAGTAGTAGGGTAACTAGTAACCCTGCTAGTCATTCTTTTTGTAACCTTGATTAGTCTATCTAGCCAAAATGTGCCCTCATGATAGCGGCTCAACACAACTGTAATCCATTCATTCTTAAAATCCTTCAAGAAATCTAGGGCATGAGTAAGACCAAGTGTCTCAACCAATTTGTGCTTTGGTTTCAGTTCCATTTTCTCATTACAAAGTGCCTGATACACAATATACATATCAAAATCACCTATTTCCCCAATTTTATAGTGTATGTATGATCGTATGTCTTCAGTTAACAAAACCCTAGGTGGGATGCTTGAAAAAGCACCCACTAAATCCATTTTCAAGGCAACTTCAGGGTGTAACTTATAAGGTGGTTCCTTGTAACTTGCTGACACTATTAAATTAACTTCTTCATCCACAACTTTAGAAGAACTCACAATAGATTCTATTTCAACAAACTAGGTTTTCTGATAAGTATGAGAAATATGCTCGGTAGGGTTTCAAATTAATCATAATGTATCGAAGAGTGTGCTTGGTTTGATCTACAACTGCTTGAATTTGCGTGAAAGATTCTTGCTCGAACTCTCTCTATGAAATCTTAGCTCTCCAAAATTTTCAATGCAAAAAATGAACTCTGTCTTCCGTGTATTTATAGAATTTTTGATATTCCCACTCAAAACTTTATGCAATAAATGCTTGACCTACTTTTAGGTTCATGACAATTGTCAGCTCGGTGATAGCTACAATCTTTCATTAGCTTGGTTAACACAAGACTTCTTTTCTCGGTTGATACTGTTATTCAGTTAACCTTGAATAGTGATTATCGATGGGTAACCAATGCTCGGTCTAAATTTTACCGACTATATAACTTTGTTAGCTCAAAAATATATAAACCGTAATGCATCTTTATTCATACAAATTTTGTATGTGCACAACATATATAGGGAACGATATGTAAAATGTGATCATTTTGAAATGTCAGTCCCATACATACCTATATCTCCTTAAGTGGAGGTACCGATGTCACCCAATCCAGTGGATGAGGTTTCACCGAAAACATTACTTGACTCTGCATTCTCATTAGATGCCTTCTTCCACATGCTATTCCTTATTCTCATGATATCTGCAATAGTGTTTCCACTCTCAAATACATGACCTTCTTCTGGTGCTTGATCTCTACAATCTTTGCTTAAATGACCAACCTTATGATAATGCATACATGCCATTCCAGTGCTTGTCCAACTTCTTGATTGTCTAGCCCATCTTTTCCTATTACAATTCACTACAATGTGCCCATATCTACCACATGCAACATAGTTAGCCCATGTGTTATAATCCCAAACATAAGAATTACCTTGTCTCTTTGGTTGATATGACTTGCATTGTGTCTTTTTCTTAGGAGTCCATACTTGTTTCATCTTAGCCTTACACTCTTGTGCAATGTGTCCATGTTTATTACAAGTATAACATATTTTCTCCACAGTAGTATTGTTAGCATTATCATTCAGTTTAGCTCTACACTCATAAGCTTGGTGACCATACTTACCACAATAATAGCAATAACCATTGAACTTAGGAGTGACATGAAGTTTACCTTGTGCTTTGCTTCTACACACATTAGATGTATGTCTCAATTTGCCATAGTGATAACATGTCAACACTTTAGGTCTCTGATTTTGATTGTTTTTGACCTATTCAGCTTGTTGTGATGATTATCCTTCATCGGTATAGCCTAATCCAGCTTTTCTTCCAAATCTTCTTTGATTAATCAAAAAAATCATCAATCTTCCTGGAATTGTTCTCAGCTAGCCTCGTCATCTCATTATGTTATTTTTGTGTCTTTATTTCATTTCTCAATTTTTCATTCTCTTCTCTGAGTATTGCAACATCTTTAAGTCTTCTAGACAATTCTCCATTCACTCGGTTGACTTTTTGATTCACAGTCATCATCTGATTAGATACTTGAAAGTGATGATCAATGAGTCTTTGTATCTCACTCTCTTTAGCTTTTATTTGTTTAGTTGTCTATCTTTGGTCTTCAATAGCCAGATTCCTTTCTTGCTCAGCCTGTCTAGAATTGTTCATTATTTCAACCATTCTCACCATCTGAGATTCTTGACCAATTTGCAGTGCTTTCACTTGTTTGGTTAAATGCTGATTCTTCTCAGACAAGTCAGAGATTATACTTTCAACTCCATCATAAATACTCCCTAAACTAGATCCAATATGATCAAATATATCATCAATTGCTTCTTCATGGTAGCCAATCTCATTTTGCAGAATAGCTAGGTTATTTCTTTCAACCAGTAATTTCTTCAGTCCTTCCTTGGCCTGCTTATACTATTCAACAAACATTTGCATCTGAATCTTTTGATTCTCAATAGACTTATCTAACTTATACCTCTCCATGACTTATATCTTTACCCTTCAGTGGTTAAACTATCCAATAAGAGAACTGTGCTCTAATACCAATTGTTGGAATAGGAGAGATAGGGTACTGAGAGGGGAGGGGTGAATCAGTGCCCACAAAAAATTTAACACATCAACCTTTCAGATCTACAACAACAAACAATAATAACCTTCCAAAATAAATTTTATCTAATGCATGTATCATTCATGTATTCAACTTGTGAAAGTAAACAACATGAAATCAACAATATAATAGTCCCATAACACAAGTATTTTGGTAACATAGAAACCCTTGTTAGAAGGTAAAAACTATGGTGGGGATGACACCCAAAAATTCTTCACTACTGCAGATAGAAAAGGTTTGCCTATTAGGGCTACAAGTTTTGATCACTTCTGGTGATCTTACCCTGTTAGGAGTAACATATTAGATCAGCTAGATCTACCTAGTTATAGGATTTTAGCAACACTACTTGAGTGTGCACTCGGTTAAGAGATTTACAAAATGACTGTCAAGTCTACTCTATTAAGAGATTTTAAAAAACTCTATTATAATGATTAGAAAGTAATAGGTAAGTATCTACTAATGACAACTTAATTGTTTGATACAAATCAATAAAGTACTGATAAAATATCACCTTTACTATGATGGATCTCTACTCTGAACTTCTCAGTTAGCCTGCTTTGATTCTGCTTAATCTGATTTCCTCTGAATACTGGTCTACTCTATTAACTAATAATCTTGAAGGTTGGCTAGTGCTTCAAGTTCTTTTTCTCTCATTCATCAATTCACATAAAAAATGATGTAACATACAACTTTATGCTGCTTATACAAAATTAGGTTTACAAATCTTAGACAAAACCCTAAGATCTATGGTGTACAAAAATAACCTAGATCTAACATTTACAAAAAGATCTTCATCGTATCTCAAAAATAAATTGTTCTTGATCTTGGTAAAACATTTTTTGATTCTATTGTAACCATTTGCATAGAAGAAGGTGCCATTCCTGATTACTATGTCATTTTCTGTGATCCTCGGTAAACATTGTATAAACTACTCAGTGTTTATTCTGATGCTCAGTGTTTACTGTCACTCGATATTGGTGTCTAATAATGCTTAGTAAACTGTCTGATGCTAGGTGTATATACTTAACCGACTGGCCTATTTTTCTTATAGTTACCGATTGGGATCATATATGTAACTGACCGATCATTGAAAACCCTTGATACTAATGCCAACCTTTAATGCTCAATAGAGATAACACTTATCTATTGCCACCATTGATATTTCCACATTATCAATCATAATTGTGTCTTCCTTGGCTTCAGGCATAGGCGTAGAATCCTGTGGACCTGTCATAGGTCCATTTGGGGTCTCAACTAATTTTACTTGCTCAATGGGAACTTGGGTTTCAGGTGTAGATGATGGATGCATATGTTGTTCCATAAATACCTTCTCAAATGCTTTTTCAATTTCCTTTGCAACCAATTCATAATCCTTATTCATAATTTGTAAAGTTCTCAATTTGGTTCTAAGGTGAGGCTTCACCAAATTCAACAACAAGTTTTTCTCTTCAACTAAGAAAACAAGAAGGTTATCATCTAAGGTCTTTTCCCTTATTCTGAAATCTTCTTCTATTTCTTGTCTCTTCAAGGAATCCAAAATGTTCCATACATTTTCTGGAATGACTGTCTTGAGTTCTAGAACTATCTTTTTAAACTTGATCATATGCTTTATAATCATACCATGGATCTCTAATTTATCTATCTCATGATATCTATCATAAAACTTAGCAATTTGATCAATCCTTCCTTCATCTACCGCTCTTGTTCTTAATACTTCTATATTCGGTAGGAATCCTATCTTAGGAGGTGGTTGAACATTTCTGCCTTGACTTCTTGTGGATCTTGAGGATGGATGGCTTGTGATTGTCTGCTTCTTCCTCTTAGGCATCTTACTTGGCTCAAGAGATACTTGAGTGGACTCTAGATCAACAATAGGAGTGGGCACATGAGTGTTTTATTCCATTTTTATCTTCTTCTCCTTAGGGTCATCAAAATTATCTATTTTCACTTCTAAAGAGGGCACACTCTCAATTTGCATTGTAATCTTGGCTTCCCTTTCCTTATCTAGGTCATCTTGAGTGACACCATGATTCTTTAGTATCTTAGAGATGATTTTAGATGCTTTCCTCTTGGTTGTAGCACTGTACAAGACTGCATCTACTTGTCTTGTCTTTTCCTCATAAGTGCCCCATCTTGGCTCATTAGGATCCTTGGGCGTTGATAGTAAGACTTGTACATATGCTTCTAGAATATGTTCTTCCACTTCATAACCAAGTGGATGGATCCACTTAGTTCTAGGCTCTACAGCTTCCATGCATGTTATATCAGTCTCAACCATGAAACAAATGGTATCCTTATACTTCTCTACTATGCTCTCAGGTATCCTAAACCTTCTTTTCATCTTTATTATGAATGTCTTGATCTCCAATTCCATGTAGTCCTTCAAGGTACTCTTTGATGATGCCTTGAATGATATTTGAGGCATTGTGGGTAGACTCTTCTCAAGGTATAGATCGGAGACTTTACCAACTATATGAAAGTACATATAGATGATAAGTGACCCAAACATGAATATCTTACTCTTATCATGCTTGATAGCCTTTATGTTATCCATCAACTATGCATGCAAGATGTCCCACAAGTTGAAGTCTCCATTTTCTTTCACAATTATGATGGCTGCTAAAATAGTGGCTGCAGACACACTATTTACCTCGTTTGCATGTTGAAACTTGTAACCCAATATCATAGACATTCATTTGATATCCTTCTCTTCAATTCACTCAATGGTCATGCCGCGCTTATCACTGCGTGACTTACAAGCTTGTTCCACTAGTTTTCTGACATCCTTACCAACAGGATGAATGGTGCCTATCTTAGATAATCCTGTCATCTCATAAATGAGATTTGAAGTGATTCTAACTGGGACTTCACCTATCTAGAATAGGTCATCATGAATTCTTCTCAATAAGATCTTAATAAATTCAGATTCATAGAATTCATATGTTGTCACATACTCAATGATTGGGTGATTTTCAAGATGTGTGAACTCATCCATGAATGTTTTGTCAGGTTTCATCATTTTCTCTAAGTGCGACCTTATTTTATCCAATCCTACTGGTTGCTAATGTATGTGCATATGTGCTCTACATGCATAAATCCCATTGGAGTCCTTGAGAATGCTCCTTCTAGGTCATCTAGGAATGACTTGAAAGGGTGTTTCTTAAAAATGTATCTCTTCCTTTCAACAACATCAGAAACAACTAGAGTAGCCATAACTTACTTGGTTAATCTCTTCAAATAGGTTTCCAAGGGTTTCTAAATCATTGTGTCTAAACTAGGGCTTCACAACAAACTTTTAAACTTCTTCATTTATAAACCAACTATAATCAATCAACACAAACTGCTTTGATCTCCTATGCTCTCCAAAGGCTCGAATGTGAATGCAAATGTGTGAATAATGGATCTTCGGTGACTTTAAAACAACTTTCCACCATTAATTCTTGCCGTGTAAACACATAATGCAACAAAGAATTTCAATCTCCATTTCTGCTATCAATCAGGTAGTGCACTCTTGCATTCTGCATCATATAGTAACCAAACTATTATAACCAAAGGTGTATACTCAGAGGGTGAGTATACCAGCCATGTAGGGGTCTAGAGCTAATCTAGCTCCCCATATGACCATGAGGATCATTCATCTAGAAGTAGAGGGTGCCTCCATTACAAATGCATCCAATACATACTCATCAACATTATCCTTCTTTACTTCTGTCCAAATTAAGCTCATATCTTCTATAGCTTTCACAAACTTAACTTCTCCAGATTCATCCAAAATTGAATTTTGTGACTTATTAGGGCTTTCTTGTCTTTGCACTTTTGATCTGCAAAACTTTGAGATGTGTCCAGCCTTGTTACAAGAGTGACAAATGACTAGAGGCCTTATATTCCTCGGCGCATTGATGTGAGTAACCAATTTGCACTGTCTAGCTGTATGACCAGTATAATTACATATATGACATGTAATGTTCTGAGGACTTCTAACATTTGTCTGAGGATGATTTCTCTAACTTTTCTGATTTTGATTTATTTGATTTGATCTACAATTCATAGCTCTATGACCAAACTTATTGCATAATAACAATAATTATTGAAAGGTCTTACCTCTTTACAATATCTTTCTATGTGTCCATGCTTGTTATAGGCATAACAAGTTTGTTTTATTGGCCTACATTCATCTTTAGCTTTAGTATGATCTTCAGTCTTCTTAGCTTCTGTAGGTTCTTCAGGAGATTTCATTCTATCTCACATAGCATCAATCTTAACTTGGGATTCATTGAATCCAATACCAATGGTATCTCCTTTTAACTTCCAAGCATACAACTATGAATCTATTAGATCCTTTCTTGTGTGCAAATTGTCAATATGATTCTTTGCTTCAGTCGATTCATATTTCATCTACTTCTTAATGTTATCTAATTCCAAGATTTTCATGTATTCTTGCCTCAGTTCTTCATCCATCTACTTGTTTTCTTTAACCTGTTCTTCATAGGCTTCCTGATTGTTAAACAAATTTTCATCCAACTCTTCAATCTGATCCTTTAGAGAAGTGTTTTCCTCATTCATCTTTTTGACATTTTCCTTAAATCACTTGTAGAACAATCTTTCAAATCTTTTCTTAGTTTCTTGATGAAAACTTGAGAACCACTAGCCTTTAGTTTCAATTCTTCAATTTCTTTCTCAGATTTGTCAAGGTCTTCAAGAGATGCTTCAAGATTCTTCTTCAGATGTTTCACTTCTTCCAAACCCATGATCTCCTCAAGTGGTTAAACTTGTCTTTAGAGGACCAAAGCTCTGATACCAATTGTTAGGAATGGGAACACTGAGAGAGGGGGGGGGGGGGGGTGAATCAGTGTTCTATACAATTCTTTCTGATCCTTGAAACTTAACTGAATAGCTTAATTACTGAACTAAATATTAAAGCATGTAAAGTAAATAGAACATGACACATAACACTAGATATGATTACGGGGAAACCTTGGCCAAAGGAAAAACCCCGATGGGAATTAATACCCACTAATAAATGTACTTGTGTATTATGAACCTGTTAATGTTCCTTAGCCCTGTTAGGGGCTGTCATTACAATGCATTAAGTACATAGACCTTGTTAAGGGTCAGACCCTATTAAGATTCTTTAGTAAAAAACCCTATTAGGGGTGGTTGCCTCACTTCTAGAGCTCACTTCCTAATAGAGAAGGCTACAACCTCCTGGATATCAGATACTCACTATATCTGCAATGGTGAACTGTTGCTATGACACTACTTGTCTGATCAGTTCCTTTTGTGTGATGATGCTTTAGCCACTTGTAAATCTTTATCTTTTACTAACTACTCTTCACATACTTCTTCTCTTCTTCTATCAACTCTATATCTCATTCCACACTCAAATATAAAGGTGCATGTCTTATTTATATGTGCAAATAAAACTATTCACCAAGTCGGCCTATAACTAATTACATACAACACTTCCAAATGAATTGGCTCAAGAGTGTTTACATAAAATGATATTAAAAAGATTATAAAACAAATACAATAGATGCATAGCCTTTACAAAACAATATTATAATCGCTAACCAAAATACTAACAGTCGGCTCCATGCTCTGTTATGTTCTGATGCTCACTGTCTATGTCACTACAACTCACTGTATCTTCATCATACTGACTCATCTAATCTTGTGCTCTTAACCATAGCTTAATAACATATTAAAAATATTATCTTCAAGGGCACATACCAAAAATTGGTCATACGCACATGCGCTGATGCTCTATTCATCTAGTGCTTCACCGACTGTCCAGTCTTCCATACTTAGCCATTTTTTTGATCTTCTAAGTTATGCGCTGACTCCAAAACTTCATATGACTTTGTTACCATAATGAAAACACTAAATTAGAGTCATATATAATAGTATAGTCAACTTTCCAACATCTTCTTCTGTAGTCTTCTCAGGAGTAACCAATAAGTCTATCATAGTAGGAATAGAACTTTCTATCTTTTATGCTTTTGAGGGAGGAGGTGCAACAATTTCCATGCTAGAAGATGCTTCTGTCATCTTTGTCCTTATTTTCTTCAGCTGCTCCCTATTGATTCCTACCTTCACAGTGATATCCTCAACTATTTTACTAATCTTTATCTTCCTTGTCACTTTATCATGTTCTTCTCTAACCTTTTTCAGACTTTTCCCTATTTGTTCCCCATCTTTCTTTAGAAGTGTCTATTTTTGCTACTAATACATGCTCTACCTGCATAGTTAGAACTTCAGAATTGACTTCATACCCCATAAGGTAGCACCACTTCTTCCTAGGATCAACTACCTCAAAGCACACACAATCAGTTTCAACCATGAAATAGATTGCGTCCTTATACTTCTCAACTATATCTTTAGGTATCCTATATCTTTCCTTCATCTACCTTTCTAGGATTTTGGTCATAGAAAATAATTCTCCATCTACCCAATTCTTATCCTATCTTTGGTAACTCTTAGAGATCTAAATTCAAGTAGGTACATCATCTTTCAATGCTCTAGGGTGCATGACGAGGAATTTGTGTATAATGTGGATGTACATATGAACCAATAGTGATCCAAACCTAAATGCCTTAGACCTATCTTTCTTAATAACCTTCACATTTTCCAAAAACTACTATGCTAAGACTTCGTATAGGTTTTATTTCTTATTTTCATTGACCATTCTATATGCCATCATAATAACTCTAGCTAATACTGAGTTATGTCTACTGCTATATAACATTTTGTAACCGAATATCATAGCTACCAACCTCACATCTTATTGATAGATGTTATTTACTATCATAACTCTCTTATCTCGCTTATAATGGATTAGGGTTTCCACTTGTTTTCTAATATTCTTTTCTACTACTAGGACGGCTCCATCATTATCCAATTTGGTTATCTCATCAATCATTTGAGCACATATCTTTACTAGTTATTCTCCAATCCATATAAATTGGTCATGGATTCTACTTAGGATTATCTTGAACCATTCAGTTTCATGGAACTCATTTAGTAGGGTTAACTTGATAATGGATTGATCCTCTAGGTTCTTACACTCTTCTACCATTTTACCATATGCTTCTATCATCCCATCTAATTCACTATAGATATTGACATCTCCTATGATCTCATAGTTACAATGTATGTATGCCCTAATATCCTCGACATGTAACACACTGTAAGGGGTTTGCAAAAATGCTCCTTCTGGATCATCCTCACAAGACTTGAACGGGTGTTTCTTAAACTTGTACCTCAATCTATCCACAACATAAAAAATAATAGTTGCATCCATATCTTCTAAAAGAGTATAAAGTATAAATACCTTTAACACACTAAAATCCAGAACTTCTACTCAAATTGATCACACAATATGGCTGCTAGGTGGTTGAAATGCTTTTTCACACTGCTCACCTTGGTCGTTGATTATAAAATGGTGCTAAAATGATATCCTTCAAGCTCTTTTATCCTCCCCAAATTGAGTAAGTGCATTAATCATAGGTAGCTCAACTTCGCACATTGTCCAGTCAAACAAAAAATCATGATCAAAAAATATGAATCTCCAAGTGCTATGCTCTCAAACATAAACTCCGTAGTGTCTGTACACACCAAAGCTAAGATCGCATGAGCTTACTCCACATAATCAAGGGCTAGATATAATCTGTTATCTACATCCAATGCTTCCCCTAAGGCCATGTGGCCTTCTAGGTTGATGTCTCAATGAGCTCATCATGCGAAGACACAGTAGTATCTACTGTCTCTCCTCCTTGAACCAATACCCTATCAAAATCTATCACCTTCCATATCTTCTCATCTTATTTATTTTCAGATTTCTTGAAATGATTCTCAAACTCATCCATATACTCATTAAGACTTTTACCACTATCACCAACATTCTTCTTTATAACCATAAGAGATGGTCCTCTTGGTTCTCTTGGTCTTCTTGGTCCTCTTCTGTTGTCCTCTCCATTGTATCTACAAAAAATTTCTATGTGTCCAAGATTGTTGCATTTGTAATATGTAGGTGGTCTCCTTCTATCCTAATTTACTTGTAGCTTACAATACCTTCTCTTTGTCTAGTTCATCAAGTGCTGCTTCAAATTTTTCATGCAAACATTTTGAATCCATTCTGATCTCCCTTAAGCTATTAGGCTTTCTCTCCAAGGGCTAATAGCTCTAATACCAATTGTTAGGATTAGGTAATACTAAGAGGGGAGGGGGGGTGAATCAGTATTACAAAACTTTAATTTAAACTTCAACCAATTGAAAATAAACCATAAAAATGTAGAAATGAAAAGAACATAAATGCACAACACATAACTCATGACACCATAATTTGTTTTCGAGGAAACCCTGGTAAAGGGAAAACCCCAATGGGGATGGTACCCACAACTATGCACTAAAATATAGTATCCCTATTAGGAGATCTAGCCCTGTTAGGAGTTGATTATTACATAGTACATTTCCTCATTAGAGGAATACAAAACCCTCTTAGGGTTATACAAAAACCCTGTTAAAGCTGGTGAGCTTACAACTCTTACAATCAAATTACTGTCACAAAGAGTTCTTCAAAAGTGAACAATACAAGCACTTGCTATGATTAGATAGTTCCAATTATAACTCTGTCAAACACTAATCTTGCATCTTCTCTCTACTCTCAAATTCAAATCATCACATCATCATCATAATCACACTCATCGCCTCCACAAAATACTCTATACTTATACAAATTCTGCCATCCAATCAACTCTCAAAATACATTACAAAACATACAAAATACTTATTCAAATGCTAAACATAGAGTCGGTGATCTTATATTACCAAAGTTTCAGCAATATTCAACTTCCATTTGACTTAGCATGTTACCATACCAACTAATATTTCCTCAATCATCATGACTGCTCATATGCCATGTTAAACTGATTCTCTATCTTTGCATACCTTCGCAACACTATATCTCACTAATCTCATCACCAAAACACATACGACCTTAAAAAAAGGTCCTGCATATCCCAAAATGTCTTCTACTAACTTTGCAAGCCATAATACATCATACATTATCTTTGCTAACCAAAACTATAACACAATATACTATTATCCTGATTTTGTACTTAGTCATTTTCATGACTATGACTCTAGTACCAAAACTCTCTACATGCGATCACTCTAGCATAAGTGTTTCCATAAATGAAAAACCTTAAGTGATCACTAGTGATCCAAAAACATCACTTACCAATAGGTTTCAATATGACTTGCATACAATTTGGAGGTTATCACAAGGTGGTCGGGTTTGGGATTTGTTGCAGAGGGTTTTTGAAAATCTTGGAAGATGCCTCTGAGAAGATTGGACCCTAGGGAGATCGCATATCTATGTGATGTGGTGGAGACAAAGATAACATAAAAGGTTAGATCACATGTTAGATCAGAGATGGTGATGATGAAGAATGAGATGGTCTTGGAGATCATGTGAGCTATAGATGGTTTACTGAGGAACCTTGGAACAAAGGATGGTTATGAAGAAGCTGTTGAATATTTTGAGGCTACTAGATCTAGTGGAGAAGACAGAGCCAATTGGTTGGAGAGATCCATGGAAGACAAACATGATTCACTAGAGAGATCTATGGCTTGGTTGAGTATGAGTCACTAGATGGAGGTTTCTAATTTCTTAGGTACATTGAAACCTGAGGAACTGATTAATTGGATTGGTAAGTTAGAAGACTAGTTTGAGCTAGAAGACATTGGAGATTCTCTCAGAGTGAGGTTAGCATAGAATAATTTGAAGGGACATGCTTCTTTGTGGTAGAAATAATTTGAGAGATAAAGAAGAAGGTGAGATGAAGATCACTCGGCGGAGGTTGATGGTGGAACAAATGAAGGCTAACTTCATTCCTTTTGACTATGAATTGGACTTATTCAAGAAGTTAAAAAACCTAAAGCAGAAGGATATGACTTTGAAAGACTATACTGAGGAGTTTTAAAAGTTGAATATTTGGTCTGAACATAGAGAACTTTCTAAGGAAAAGGTGGCCAAGTACATTAATGGTTTGAGATTCAATATCCAGGATGAGATTGGCATGTTGAAGATTGGTTCAGTTCAGGATGCTTATCAGTATGCCCTGAAAGTAGAAGATAAGATGAAGAGGAGACATCAAGGTAACTCCCAAGGGAAGGAGAAGCAAGAGCAGCCAGGAAAGGATAAACTAATAGTTGAGGATGAATCAAAACCTATTGAGCCAAAGATAAGGAGAGGTAGTGGAAGATTCAAAGGTACTTGTTACAATTTTGGAGAAGGACATAGGTCATTTGAATGTCCCAATGTAGTCAAGAAGGTTGGTAATAGAAGGAATGTTTTGGTGAATGAAAATGTACCGAATGAGCCTGAGGAGGAGAAAAACTTGTTGCTTCATGAAACATTTCTCAATAAGAAGGTGATGGAACCTTGTCAGAGAAGAAATTTGTTCACAACCCGATGGAAGTCGGAAGGTAAGTGTTGCAATGTGATTATGGATAGTGGTAGTACTGATAACCTAATTGCTAAGGAAATGGTACAAAAACTTGTTTTGAAGAGAGTGGGAAATCCTTGTCCTTATAAGATCAGTTGGTTGCAAGATGAACATGTTTTAGAGGTAAGGGAGAAATGTGTTGTTGATTTTCAGATTGGGTAGTATACGGATCAAGTGTTGTGTGATATTGTGGAAATGAGTACTTGTCACATGTTTCTTGGTAGACATTGGCAGTATGATTATAACATTGTACATGATTATGTCAAGAATGTATTCACTATTGAGAAGTGTGGCAAGAATTTTTCCCTGATTCCTTTGCAAGATACAAAACTTGGTAGAAGGAATCTGAGCTCAATAGAAGAAGTGAGTTGAAGGATTCTCAAAGGGTTAGAGATCAACAATGAAAATATACCTATGGAATACTGGGAAAGATGTGAGAAGGCAAGAAAAATAATTTTCAGTTGCAGGGAAGGAGTCACATAAGTGGAACAAAGGCAAGAATGTACCATTTGAGGACTCAAAGGACATGTATATCAAGAACCAGTTTAGGATTTATGTATTGAATCCTAAAAGATGTTCATCGAGCTTCTAAGAACATATTTTTGCACCTAGGGTGTCTTATGTAGGAGCATCCTTGGGTAGTTGGCAATCCTATATCAACCAAAAATATGTTAGAGTTGGGTTTTCAATTTCAATGTTTGAAGTGGTGATCTCGGTTGGAGACCTAAGATTCTCGGTCATTTGGTTGTAGTTCTTGGTTGGAAGATGTGTTGCTTCATTAACGGACTTGATGAATAAGTGTGGATGTTACTCTACAAAATGAGCTCAGTGGATGAGTTTGTGCTTGGTAACTACTTTGGGGTTCTCGGTGGAATGTTCCTATTTTGGTTCACTGATGAGCTCGGTCACTGTTTTGGTGTCCTATGACCGAGTGGCATTAGTTTTGTTTTGTATTGCTTGGTCGACGTTCTGGACAAGCTTGGTGGTCTAGTTCACCAATGGGTCTAGTTCACCAACTTCTCAACCTCTAAAACATCACATCCAAGTCATACCAGACCAAATACACAACCACTACTCATAGGAACATTGTGAAACGAGTGACCAAAAACTCAATCACATCTTACTAAAGTTGTCAAACCAATCTCTATGAATCTCTGTAAATGATCTTAATGTAGGGGCATTCTTGGGTCATCGACAGATCTGCATGGTGGTGTGTTGTTTTGGTCCTGTGTTACTTGGTTACAGCTTTAATTGACGGTCTTGGTTATTGAAGGGAGCTCAGTCACTGAAGGAACTTGGTGAAACCTCTTGTGCTCGGTGGAACTGGTACTCAGTAGTGCCTGTGGTGTTCAGTCGACGTGCTTTCTCAATGATGCCTATGTTGCTCGGTGATGCTTGGCATGGTCAGTTATTTCATTGGTGCTCGGTTGTTTCTCTAGCGCTTGGTAGTTTTGGTTTACCGACTGGAGTTCTTGGTGATTTGGTTGGCTGACTTGGTCCATTTATTGTTGGTAGATTTTGTTGTATTCTCCTAGGTAGATCTAGAGGCTGACATGGAGAATTAAATAATTGTAAGACTATTTGAGAGCCGATTGTTGTTACATTTAATATTTGTTTGTAGTAGAAGTTGAGTTGGCTTAGGAGTTAATTGTTTCTTCCAACCAATTCATGGTTGAGGAAATGTATTTAAGGAGTGTTTGGGTAGTTGTTTAGGGAATCTTTGGGGCATCAAACAAGGTTTAGAAGTAGATCTGATAGACTTGGATCCTCTGAGATCTTGAAGATTAGATTTGTTATCTGATAGTTGTAATAGTAGAGCTAGTGGTTTGTTTGCTTGGAGACAAGGAGATTGCTTGGAGACTTGCGAGCTCAAGTTCATATCTGCCTTAGGGTTTTCATTAGTTGCTGATTTGTTTTAGAGATGGACTAGCTGAGAGGTTGCACAAATACTTTGATTATATTTAGCCCTAACCCAGAAGGCCTTACAGGCAGGCATGTTAATGAAAATCTTGTTGAATCATTAAATTGTTGTGTTATTCCACTATGGGTGTTAGGCTTCTTGTTTGGACTATCCTTAATTTGATTCTCTAGACCTATGCTACATTAGGTGGTATCAGAGCAAAGGTTGATCTTGAGGGAAGTTGATGTAGCGAGTTGATCTTGTTGGGAGAAAGTTGGCAAAGAGATTGTGTGCAATTTGAGTTGTAGACCCATGCTACTGAACTTGTGAAATCGTGGCCTACTTGTTCATGCAAGGTGGTAGGTTGATTTGATTTGCATACAACTTGGAGGTTGTCACAAGGTGGTCAGTGTAGGCTTTTTTTGCAGAGGGTTTCTTGTCTTTGAGGATGCCTCTGAGAAGATTGGACCCTAGCGGGATTGTGGATATCTATGATACTATAGAATCTAGGTTTACAGAGAAGGTGAAATCTGATTTTAGATTGGAGATGGAGTTGATGAAGAATGACATGATCGCTGAGATCATGAGGGCTATGACTGGTGTACCTCTAAATCTTGGTATTAAGGATAGTTATGGGGAAGTTGTTGAAGACTTTGAAGTTGCTGGATCTAGTGGTGATGATAGAGTCTATCAGAGGGATAGATCTAGTGAAGATAGAACTGGTTGGTTGCATAGATCTGGAGCTCAGTTAAGTACTAGTTATCGAATGAAAGTTTCTAATTTCTCTGGTACTTTGAAACCTAAGAATTTGATTGATTGGATTGGTGAATTAGAAGACTTCTTTTAACTTGAAGAAATTAAAGATCCTCATAGAGTGAGGTTGGCATAGACAAAGTTGAAAGGACATGCTAATCTTTGGTGGAAGGAATTATGAAGAGATATAGAAGATGAAGGTGAAGTGAAGATCAATCAGTGGAGGTTGATGGTGACTAAATTGAAAGATAAGTTCATACCTAGTGACTATGAGCTTGAATTATTTAAGAAGTTGCAGAATCTGAAGCAAAAATATTTGATTGTTGAAGACTATATCGAGGATTTCTACAAACTTACTATTCGGTCTGGACATAAAGAACTTGGTAAGCAAAAGGTAGCTTGGTATGTGAATGGTTTGAGATTCAATATTTAGGATGAGATTGGTATGCTGAAGATTGATTCTATTGAGGATGCTTATCAGTATGCTCTGAAGGTAGAAGATAAGTTGAAAAGGAAACAACATAGTAATCCCCAAGGGAAAGAAAAGATTGATCACTCGGTGAAGGACAAACCAACTTTGGAAGATGAACCAAAACCTATGGAACCAAAGAAGAAGATAGGTAGGATTATCTTTAAGGGTACTCGTTATAATTGTGGTGAAGAAGGACACCATTCTTTTGAGTGTACATAAAAGAAGTTTGGTGATCGAAGGAATGCTACGATAAATGAGAATATTCAGAATGAGCCTGAATCTGAGAACTTTCTAGTTTGGAGAACATTACTCGGTGCAAAGGTCGAACCTTGTCAGAGGAGTAACTTTTTCAGAACTTGGTGCAAGTCTGGAGGTAAACTTTGTGATGTTATTGTTGACAGTGGTAGTATTGATAACCTTGTTGTTGAGGACATGGTTTAGAAACTTGGTTTGAAGAGAATGAAGCATCCTTGTCCTTATAGGATTGGCTAGTTACAAGATACTCATGCTCTGGAAGTGAGGGAATAGTGCTTTGTTGATTTTTAGATTGGCTAGTATAAGGATCTAGTGTTGTGTGATATTGTGGAGATGAATAGTCATCATATATTTCTCGGTAGACCTTGGCAATATGATTGTAGAGCTATGTATGATTGTGTGAAGAATGTGTTTACTGTTGAGAGGGATAACGAGAAGTTTTCCCTGATGCCTTTGCTAGATACAACACTCGATAGGAGAAGCTTGAGTATTAGTAGTCGAGTTAAGTTGTTGGATCCTAAGAGGATGGATGATCAATATGGAGAACATACCTATTTTTATTAAGGAAAGAATTGAAAAGATAGAGGAAGAAGAAGTGGAAGAGTGTGCAAAGTGAAGAGTTGAAGGACTTGGTATGTGAAGAACCAGTTTGGGGTTTATGTGTTGAATCTCGAAAGATGTTCTTCTAGCCTATGAGAACATATTTTTGAACTTGGGGTGTCTGATGCAGGGGCATTCTTGGGTCATCAACAAATCTTCATGGTGGTGTGTTGTTTTGGTCCTGTGTTACTCAGTTGTAGCTTTAACCAATGATCTCAGTTATTGAAGGGAGCTTGGTCACTGAAGGAACTCGGTGAAACCTCTTGTGCTCAGTGGAACTAGTACTTGATGGTGCATGTGGTGCTTGGTCGATGTGCTTTCTCGGTGATGCCTATGTTGCTTGGTGATGCTTGGCATGGTTGGTTGTTTCACTAGTGCTCAATTGTTTCTCTGGCGCTCAGTAGTTTTGGTTTACCGACTGGAGTTATTGGTGATTTGGTTGGCCGACTTGGTGCATTTATTGTTGGTAACTTTTGTTGTATTCTCCTAGGTAGATCTAGAGGCTGACATGGAGAATTAAATAATTGTAAGGCTATTTGAGAGATGACTATTGATGCATTTAATATTTGTTTTTAGTAGAAGCCGAGTTGGCTTAGGAGTTAATTATTTCTTCCAACCGATTTATGGTTGAGGAAATTTATTTAAGGAGTGTTTGGGTAGTTTTTTAGGGCATCTTTGGGGCATCAGACTAGGTCTAGAAGTAGATTTGATAGACTTGGATCCTGTGAGATCTTGAAGATCTGATTTGTTATCTGATAGTTATAATAGCAGAGCTAGTGGTTTTCTTTCTTGGAGACAAGGAGATGGCTAGGAGGCTTGCGAGCTCAAGTTCAAATTTTCCTTAGGGTTTCCATCAGTTTCTGATTTGTTAATGAAAATCCTATTAAATCATTAAATTGCTGTGTTATTCCACTATGGGTATTAGGCTACTTATTTGGACTGTCCTTAATTGGATTCTCCAGACCTGTGTTGTGTAAGATCTACAAACATCTAAGAACAATACCTCACCATCACATCTCAAGATCTTCAGTATATCATCTAAACAATTAAAATCCACCTTACTGAACGTCTTAAACACACTCTCTGGGAAAACAACAAGTATGCTGACATCAATGAAAAAGCATTAATGTCAACACACCCAAATCCAAAACTCTAACATACTCAACAATATTTCAACAATATATCTTCTCTGATCCATTAGCACCTCAAACTATTTAGCATCACTCTAGCCTCTACTGCATCCATTCCTATCTTCAAAACATTAACCCATTCAAAATAGAATAATTATTTTATCTTCAATGGAATCATAATCACCATAAAGATTTGATGGTTCTTCTCTAGGCCTCATATCCTTGATAGCTTCTTCTCTAACTTATTCCAACAACACAAAAGGTCTTCTTAAACACACATAGTTTAATAGGAAGATGACTCTGATACCACATTAGAAAAATATAACATCAGATTAAAAAGAGAGAAACTAAACTTGCAGTTTGTTATTCATCATTGGAAATTACAAATATATAGAGTCATATGACTTCACCAAGATCTTATAATTATGCTAAAATACAAGACAAAAAACTAATAAAATTGACACCAAGATAGATATCACTGACAATGAATTGGAACTTATTGACAACTAACTAAGAATAGTGGATATCTAACTCAAACACAATGGATACCTAATCCTAATTGATGACTTATTCATTTATGTTGGATCATTAATTCCAACAAATGTATCTTGGACATTATATATATTCAACTCTTTGGTTTTGAATGTTAGTGTGGTCAGACTGTATAAACAAAAAGTATCAAAGATTATATAATATAAAATGTATTCTTTTTAAATTGATTACTTTGTTGTGAGGAGTGACATGGATACATGTTTTAGAGAGGAGTGAAGAGTTGGGGAAATTAAATTTGAAGATCATTGGCTGATTAACATAGTGAATATCGTACTAGAATTATGGTTAAAGAAGGGAGGTAATCTAAAATTAAAAATCTACTTAAAAGTATTGTCTCAATACAATGCTATTTAAAAATATTGTAACTTGACACGATTCAAATTTTACATTTGCAATAAGAAATTTCTAATATGTTGTATAAAATCTAAACAAGTTTGTTTCAGAATTTACATAAAAAAGAAGTTTCCAAATGGTTTTTTGCAAATATATTATTCCTGACACAAAGGAGGGGGCAGGAGGGGCCAAAACAATGGCACACCCTACCTAATCCACCTTGCTCAACAACATGTAGAAGCCACAACAACATAGTGAGAGAGAGAAAGTAGGATCATTCATATATTATCATTCATTCAAATTGATTCGTACATTCCAGGCTATAAGGCCTTCCCGGTTATGTCCAAATATTACAATGAATTACAGAAGTCCTCAAACATGCGAGGATCTTCCAAAAATCTTGATTCTACTATCTTCTATCTTCTATCAAACTCTCTCCCTAAACTCTAACCAAACAACTATACTTATACAAGAGGATACCAAATTGAGTTGGCCTTCAGAGCCATAATCAATGGAAGAAATAGTCAAATCTGGGACCACACACTTCCCAATGATAGATACCAGCATTAAATTTGTGACCCATAATTAATGCACAAGTCGGCCTCAATAGAAACTCAAAATAAACTACTCGGTAAGAAAGGAAGACCGAGAAACAGACAAGCAACACCGAGCACCAGTGAAACAACTGACCACCCAGGAGATAACCAACCAAACTTAGCAACCAAAGGAAACCGACCAACTACCGAGCCAACTCGGTCAAAGAAGGAACCGAACAATACAGACAAACTTCAAAATATTTTTGGTGACACAGGATTTCGAAGGACCCAAGATGCTCATGCATCAAACACCTAGGGTTATTAGAAATGATTCTCTGAATCATTCAGTAGGTATGATGCAAGATGCATCCAACTTAGGCTGTGAAATCCATGAACTATCTTCAATTAGTCTATTCTTCTACTTTACTAGATATTCCATATATTGTTTACCTCTTGTTATTTTGCTAATTCTTTGCTCCAAAATTTGTTCAACTTCTTCATTTTGCTTCTTAGGATACTCCATTAGTACTGCCATGTCTTCATTAGGTTCATGATACTCATACAAATCAGGAATGTTGAAAATTGGTGATATGACCATATCATCAGGTAACTCAATCTCATATGCATTTCCACTATCAAATTTCTTCAAAATCTTTCAAGGTCAAAACTTCTTCATCTTCAGCATCCCATATATTCTAACAAGAAATTGACCTTTCTTCAAATGAACCTGTTAGCTATTTTTCTTGCACGGGTAAATAACTAGATCATAACCTGAACCCTCCCCTTTGATGCTCTTTTCCTAGCAAGAGAAATGCTAATTGATAAGGATGAAATCCTTCTTCTACTTTAGGCTCCACAGACCCAGGTGGGTGTAACTCAATTCATCTACCTCAAATGATAATTTCTCTAAAAATCATAGGCATGTATAAACATGGATTAGACAGGACACTAACATCCTGTGAAGGGATTCATTACTCTGAATGAATCAAGGGATGGCTTCCAGCCCATCATACTTGGTTTATCTTTTAACACACCAAAACATAAAAGGAAATGTGATTGATTTTAATGATTTGGATGCAAGTCTAGTGCAAAACCAGTGCCTTATCCTAGGGTGCAGAGTCAAATTGAGAAAACATCCACAAAACTTCATCAATTCAAAAACACCTGGAATCAATACCCTGCCTTACAGACTACCATTTTCATTGTAAACAAATGATCATCAAATCTATACATTATTGAGATTCTCAGAGATTTATCCAACCAGATTTACTCCTTCCTTGAAGGAAACTTATGAACAAACTCACAGTCTACCTTGTAAACGACAAATTGGAGATTGCCTTACAAATCCAATTCATAAGAACTTCCAAAACACACAGAGACATCAAAATACTTGCAATGAGATTCCAGTCATATTTTATTCATAAAACCTATTTCAGTACACTCAAATTAACATTACACTTAGGCTAAAACAATAAGTTCAGAACCAAGCTTGCATTAGTGGAACTTGCCTTGGATTTCTCCCTTGGAGAACCAAAATTCTGAACCCTTTACAAAGAATGAAAATCAGAATAAAAGGAGAAGAGGAACATTCCAGAAGGAAACAAAAGAGGACACTTGTCGGCCTCTTCATCTGATGAATCACTCCCCCTGAACTGAATGAACAACCTCTGTTCTGTCCTCCTAAGAACACCTATTTTCATCTCCTCCAACAGGCTCATGAGTCACCGAATACAAAAAACTAGATATTTCCAAAATATCTTCCTGGCCCCCTGAAACGTTCAACTACAAATATCTTGAAACCGAGAGGACCTGTACTGAAACTGATCCCAAAAACAAAAGCCTTGTCTTCTCACCTTTTCGGTGGTATATAACACTTGATATTCAGGTAAAAAATACAACCTCTAGCAATTAATCTTAGTCTCCCTCTGTGATTGAAATTTTTAGATTTTTTATATAGTCAAAACTATATAAAATATATTTGTAATTTTGATTTTCCAATCTGAACGTGCACACAAAAGAAAATAATAAAATATTATTTGAATGCCCCTACCGGGACCCACATGCCACGTGGCAGGCTCGGATTGGCCGGCCTGCCACCTCACCATCTAGTTGGACGCCACATTTGACCTTTGCCACTTGGCACTGTTTGGTTGGCTCGCATATCCACCTGGGCAACTGAACTGAACTAGACCGCCACCTCACAGGAATGCCACATGTCACCTTGTCGCATGATCGCATGGGCCAGAAATGGCCCTTGCGATCATGCGACCACTTGACACATGTCCACTTCATCCTCGTCACAGTCCTACAAAATGACCTTCTGGGCGTGGGCATGGAAACCAAGGCATCACTGAGAGTCACGTGCATAGCCTCCAACACTTCTTCTTATTTCATCTTGTGTGGGTCATTGCTTATAAACACTATAATTTCTCAATCCGGGATCAATGTGGGACAATTCTACTGAGGGTTTTAAAGCCTTCTTCACATTTTTGTTCAAAATTTGTGGGGCCCACCGTGTATAGAGACCTCCAGCCAAGGGGCCCACCAAGAGCCCTTGCCTCTTTACTTATTTTACATTGTAAGTTCCTTTGCTTATAAACACAAAAATGAACCCTCACCCAGCCAATGTGGGATAATTGGTCATGAAGTTTTAATGGGTAGTTTTGATAGTTCCGCACTCAGTCACCCGTATCTCGCGAACTAGAAATAATTTACAAAATCACTCTGGTGAGAATCTAGAGAACTATATTTTCAACAACATATCCAAAAATGAGCTCGATCCAATGGTTCAATAAAAAGTTATGCCCCCCACAATATGACTGTGTTTTTCTTTTCTACAAATCCATGTTTGTAAAATCCATTGATGGCTATTTCTTATATCACTGTGTATGATTCTCTTTCCATTTGTTTAATTTTATTGGAATCCTTCATTTCTTTCTCAAAACACATCATATTGGTTTATTTAAAACCAAATATGTCTTGTACAAATGCAGAACCATTGTAGCTTCTTCAGCTTGTAACCATAAATTTCTTTTGCAATGTGCTTGGGATGTCTTGAAAATCCTCCATATGGCTTTGTACTGGCTTCACTCTTTTCTCCCTCTTGTGTTTTAATGCAAGTCAATGTTCTCTTCAAATAAATTTGATGGTGGCCAATCTTTTAAATTCAACATCTCAGGCTAGCCATTGTTTTTTTTTTAATAACAAATTCAAAATACTTTAAAACCATGAGGCATACTTAGCACCACATTTTAGAAGATATGTCCAAGACTCTAAAAACATAGCAACCTCGGCATTTCAAAAAATATTGCACACTCGATATGACTGAAATAATGTGCCCCACATAGCTGACCAGTAACACTAACTGGCATCCAAGGATGACATTGAACATTGACTAAAGAACCCTTCAAAGATACGCCATCAAAAATACTAGTTCACCTCCACAATGTGTCTACACTCGCAAAAAGATTTTGCACCAAAAGGCTTGAGCTGAAAGATTTTAACAATCAAACATGGCACCTTGAAAACATTATCTATCCGCACTTGCCAAAATCACACAAGTCAGCTCCGGAACTGGCTTTGAAAAGTGACCCATTGAAACTTTTAGGAACCAGAATCAGAGGAACTGATTCTCCCTCATACAAGAAACATGAATCCATAACTAGCTTCCTTAAAAAGCCACATGGTGAAATACATTCAATCAACAAAGTTAGCTTGCTAATAAAATTCAGGGCAATAAACAGTGAAAATCACATGAATCTGATTCGGAATTGGCCTGGGAAAGTGGTCAAATGGATTGGTAGAGACTTGAAAATCATCAAACACTTAGTCTTCCAGGTCTACAGTACATAACCACACTCAATTATGATGGGCTTTATACTAGGTGCAAACTAGAAAACCTCAAAGTAGGTCACTTATGAAACTGGACAGTGCGCATTCAGAGAATTTTCACAACTTGCAAACGGAATGAGCTTAGCAATCAAGTCAAACAGGCACATGAGGGGCTGAAAATTGGCAAGATGACTCACTCCCACACCTACAATATGATGCCATAGCTGGAATGTCATGACCAATCATAGGGAAAAAGATAGTCAAATACAAACAAGGCCTGTTATAGCAAATTGGCACTTAGAGACAAATGCAGATATGAGACAAGTGCTCAAAATAAGACATCACGAAATAACTTGAAAATTGAAATTAACGACCTGAGATGTCTTCGAATGTCAAAACAAGGGTGACGAACACTTGACATGCATGGAGAACCACAAAAATTCATCCGAGAAAATAGGCACAAAAGCACTTATAGGGCTTCAATCTGCAAAATTTTAACATGGTACTTCAAAAACCCTTACTGTGTTTTTAGTCCCAACAGTGGCTCTGTCTGTGGACATGTGCCCCATGTGGGCATGCAGAGAACCTCATAATCTCATGGTAGAAGCAGACCACCCCAAAGTGAATCAGACCTTTCACTTTTCAGTTACACTTCAAAACTCTGAACCAGGAACCTCTCTCTTACTGAAAAACTGGAACCCTTTATTGAAAGCAGGGACAACACACAACTAAAGGGAAATAAAGCAACTATACAAACATGAAGCTTATTTACAAAGGCCCAAAGTCCCTAAACTGAAATCAATCTTTACCTCTGTCAAATAAATGATTCTCATCTCCATACAATAGAGGCAAACTGAGACTACATTTTTCACCCAGCTGGTCAGAAACATTTTGATCTACTTTCAGCATATCATAAGAAAAGTAATCAATATACTCACCATTATCTAGCAAAGGAAAACTATCAGGATGCCACGAGTATTGATCACTTTGTAATGTCAAAGCATCACATTCTTCAATGTCACTGCCATACTGAAAAGTGAAACATTCCAACTCAACATCATGACTGGAAACATTATCATTCTGATCATTAGTTTGCAAAATAGAACACAACATTTCTATCTCATCACTTTGCAAACTGAGGTAGAACCTCTCAACACAAATCTCTGACTGCATAAAACCAGAACTATCTTCCTGCTCACAAACAACATCAGCAACATTTAGGAAGGAACAAGCTCTGTCAATGAGTAACTCATTGGGCATTAGACAATCTGAGAATGCACTTTCAGATTTACCACTTTCTCCAGCATCAAAACGTAAACTAGAACCACAATCAAAGTGTTCATGCAAATCTGAACACTCACTAGCACACTCATCATTGTATTCATAAAAAATGACATTATCAAAACCATGACAATGAAATGCACTTGAATCTTGCTGATTTAAAATTGGAGAAAAGATGTCAAGATATGTTTCACTCATCATGCCATTTTTCGAATCACTTTCATCAAAATTTATATTCACTGGGCATGAAATTATGGAAACAAACTTAGTACCATACCTCTGAAAATCAGCATCCAAAAGACTCGAAATCTGCTCACAACTTAGCAAGCACTGAGCATTACATTCCATCTCTTCATTCTAACTATTGATGCTGCAAATCTCTTCTCCATCTAAAGCTGGGATTGAATTTATTTGTCTCACATTACGTTGTGTGAAGTAACTACTGCAAGAACTAACATCTGCATTATATCCATGTTCTTCATGTTCACACAAAACATCATTAAATTGAAACAAATAGCCATTAACATCATGTTGAGAAAAAGGGAAATCTACAAGCTCAAGGAACTCACTATCAACTAAAGATTTATCTTCCATTCCTTGACACTCACAAACTTCATCATCAGCACAATAACTAGCATTAAAACCATTATTGGATTCAACATCCTCATCATAACTAGATTCAGGACAACTAGAATCAACATCTACAAATGTATCCATCCATTCTTTAATATTTTCTAGTGTCTCATCTCTTAAGGATGCACTCCAACTAACCGATTCAGGCATTGACAGTTCTAGGAACATCTCAGCATACTGGGATTCATGAAAATCTAAACCCACAGGAAGCTCACTACATGCAATAAGAAACTTCTTATAATAAGACAGTGTAGATTCTTCATTTCTTTCTCCTATTGCACATCTTAACATCAATACACAATTATGCTGAATCTTTTGATTTATCAAATGAAGCTCATCTTTATAGCTCTCTAAATCTAACTGAGAACTTTCAGATCCAGAAACATTCTCTTGATCTATCATGGCTGGGAACTCCATTTCAACACACTAACAAAACAAATAAGCTTATTCTTATGACAATATTTCTATCCAAGCGTATGCAATCACTGACTTCATTTAACATCAACATATTTCTGATACTCTTTAGAAACTGAATCTTCTATCCAGAAATATGGCATGAACTTTCAAATTAAATTTCTCTTTTCTTAGTGACTAATTCACTTATTCAGGGAGTGTTTTATACTTTGATAGAGGATTACCTGGAAGTGTTGTTGCTGGTGTAAAATAATGATCTGAAACCTCCTTCAAATCACCTTCTAAATCTTTGTAGAGCCGCCACCTCTTTGTAGAGGACCAAATCTGGAACCAGCTAAGAACCTTTTCTCAAATATGAACCATCTTTATCAGCAAACACAAAACAACTTCACAAGATGCACTGTTTGTCAGGATAAAAATATATTAAAATCTCTTTACAAAACACTGATCAAACAGAGATTCAAAGTCGCCACTCACATTCAGTGAGAGCATATAACAATTTGAAAAGAATAGACTCTATATCCAAACTGGACTAGACCCTGGGATGATTCAGCAAAGCAAGGAATTGAACATCTTCAACTTGCTATCATTTATTGCTTCCCTAGTAGAGTCGCCAATTTGTTAGCTATTTTTCTTGCACAGGTAAATAACTAGATCATAACCTGATCCCTCCCCTTTGATGCTCTTTTCCTAGCAAGAGAAATGCTAATTGATAAGGATGAAATCCTTCTTCTACTTCGAGCTCCACAGACCCAGGTGGGTGTACCTCAATTCATCTACCTCAAATGATAATTTCTCTAAAAATCATAGGCATGTATAAACATGGATTAGACAGGACACTAACATCCTGTGAAAGGATTCATTACTCTAAATGAATCAAGGGATGGCTTCCAGCCCATCATACTTGGTTTATCTTTTAACACACCAAAACATAAAAGGAAATGTGATTGATTTTAATGATTTGGATGCAAGTCTAGTGCAAAACCAGTGCCTTATCCTAGGGTGCAGAGTCAAATTGAGAAAACATCCACAAAACTTCATCAATTCAAAAACACCTGGAATCAATACCCTGCCTTACAGACTACCATTTTCATTGTAAACACATGATCATCAAATCTATACATTATTGAGATTCTCAGAGATTTATCCAACTAGATTTACTCCTTCCTTGAAGGAAACTTATGAACAAACTCACAGTCTACCCTGTAAACGACAAATTGGAGATTGCCTTACAAATCCAATTCATAAGAACTTCCAAAACACACAGAGACATCAAAATACTTGCAATGAGATTCCAGTCATATTTTATTCATAAAACCTATTTCAGTACACTCAAATTAACATTACACTTAGGCTAAAACAGTAAGTTCAGAACCAAGCTTGCATTAATGGAACTTGCCTTGGATTTCTCCCTTGGAGAACCAAAATTCTGAACCCTTTACAAAGAATGAAAATCAGAATAAAAGGAGAAGAGGAACATTCCAGAAGGAAACAAAAGAGGACACTTGTTGGACTCTTCATCTGATGAATCACTCCCCCTGAACTGAATGAACAACCTCTGTTCTGTCCTCCTAAGAACACCTATTTTCATCTCCTCCAATAGGCTCATGAGTCACCAAATACAAAAAACTAGATATTTCCAAAATATCTTCCTGGCCCCCTGAAACGTTCAACTACAAATATCTTGAAACTGAGAGGACCTACACTGAAACTGATCCCAAAAATAGAAGCCTTGTCTTCTCACCTTTCTGGCGGTATATAACACTTGATATTCAGGTGAAAAATACAGCCTCCAGCAATTAATCTCAGTCTCCCTCTGTGATTGAAATTTTTAGATTTTTTATATAGTCAAAACTATATAAAATATATTTGTAATTTTGATTTTCCAATCTGAACGTGCACACAGAAGAAAATAATAAAATATTATTTGAATGCCCCTACCGGGACCCACATGCCACGTGGCAGGCTCAGATTGGCCAGCCTGCCACCTCACCATCTAGTTGGATGCCACATTTGACCTTTGCCACTTGGCGCTGTTTGGTTGGCTCGCATATCCACCTGGGCAACTGAACTGAACTAGACCGCCACCTCACATGAACGCCACATGTCACCTTGTCGCATGATCGCATGGGCCAGAAATGGCCCTTGTGATCATGCGACCACTTGACATGTGTCCACTTCATCCTCGTCACACTCCTACAAAATGACCTTCTAGGTGTGGGCATGGAAACCAAGGCATCACTGAGAGTCACGTGCATAGCCTCCAGCACTTCTTATTTCATCTTGTGTGGGTCATTGCTTATAAACACTATAATTTCTCAATCCGGGATCAATGTGGGACAATTCTGCTGAGGGTTTTAAAGCCTTCTTCACATTTTTGTTCAAAATTTGTGGGGCCCACGGTGCATAGAGACCTCCAGCCAAGGGGCCCACCAAGAGCCCTTGCCTCTTTAATTATTTTACATTGTAAGCTCCTTTGCTTATAAACACAAAAATGAACCCTCACCCAGCCAATGTGGGATAATTGGTCGTGAAGTTTTAATGGGCAGTTTTGACAGTGCCGCACTCAGTCACCCGTATCTCGCGAACTAGGAAGAATTTTCAAAATCGCTCTGGTGAAAATTTGGAGAGCTAGATTGTCAACAACATATCCAAAAATGAGTTCGATCCAATGGTTCAATAAAAAGTTATGCCCCCCGCAATATGACTATATTTTTATTTTCTACAAATCCATGTTTGTAAAATCCATTGATGGCTATTTCTTATATCACTGTGTATGATTCTCTTTCCATTTGTTTAAGTTTATTAGAATCCTTCATTTCTTGCTCAAAACACATCATATTGGTTTATTTAAAACCAAATATGTCTTATACAAATGCAGAACCATTGTAGCTTCTTCAGCCTGTAACCATAAATTTCTTTTGCAATGTGCTTGGGATGTCTTGAAAATCCTCCATATGGCTTTGTACTGGCTTCACTCTTTGCTCCCTCTTGTGTTTTAATGCAAGTCAATGTCCTCTTCAAATAAATTTGATGGTGGCCAATCTTTTAACTTCAACATCTTAGGCTAGCCATTGTTTTTTTTTTAATAACAAATTCAAAATACTTTAAAACCATGAAGCATACTTAGCACCACCTTTTAGAAGATATGTCCAAGACTCTAAAAACATAGCAACCTCAGCATTTCAAAAAATATTGCACACTCGATATGACTGAAATAATGTGCCCCACATAGCTGACCAGTAACACTAACTGGCATCCAAGGATGACATTGAACATTGACTAAAGAACCCTTCAAAGATACACCATCAAAAATACTAGTTCACCTCCACAATGTGTCTACACTCGCAAAAAGAGTTTGCACCAAAAGGCTTGAGCTGAAAGATTTTAACAATCAAACATGGCACCTTGAAAACATTATCTATCCGCACTTGCCAAAATCACACAAGTCAGCTCCGGAACTGGCTTTGAAAAGTGACCCATTGAAACTTTTAGGAACCAGAATCACAGGAACTGATTCTCCCTCATACAAGAAACATGAATCCATAACTAGCTTCCTTAGAAAGTCACATGGTGAAATACATTCAATCAACAAAGTCAGCTTGCTAATAAAATTCAGGGCAATAAATAGTGAAAATCACATGAATCTGATTCGGAATTGGCCTGGGAAAGTGGTCAAATGGATTGGTAGAGACTTGAAAATCATCAAACACTTAGTCTTCCAGGTCTACAGTACATAACCACACTCAATTATGATGGGCTTTATGCTAGGCGCAAACTAGAACACCTCAAAGTAGGTCACTTATGAAACTGGACAGTGTGCATTCAGAGAATTTTCACAACTTGCAAACGGAATGAGCTTAGCAATAAAGTCAAACGGGCACATGAGGGGCTGAAAATTGGTGAGATGACTCACTCCCACACCTACAATATGATGCCATAGCTGGAATGTCATGACCAATCATAGGGAAAAAGATAGTCAAATACAAACAAGGCCTGTTATAGCAAATTGGCACTTAGAGACAAATGCAGATATGAGACAAGTGCTCAAAACAAGACATCACGAAACAACTTAAAAATTGAAATTAAAGACGTGAGATGTCTTCAAATGTCAAAACAAGGGTGACGAACACTTGACATGCATGGAGAACCACAAAAATTCATCCAAAAAAATAGGCACAAAAGCACTTATAGGGCTTCAATCTGCAAAATTTTAACATGGTACTTCAAAAACTCTTACTGTGTTTTTAGTCCCAACAGAACCATCACTTCATCACCAACATCAAAATTTTTATGTCTCCTTGATCTATCAGCTATGTCTTTGTATTTTTGATTACTCTCTTCCAACTTGATTTTCACATCTTCATGCAATGTCTTCATGTACTCAACAAATTTCACTCCTTCAACACTTCTCTTACTTTCATCAGCAACATCCCTCAAATCAGATATACCTCTTGGCTGTATGCCATTCACAATCTCAAATCATGTTTTTCTAGTACTCCTATTCACTAAATTATTGTATGAAAACTCTGCTTGTGCCAACACATAATCCCAATTACAAGTTGTGTCTCCAACTAAATATCTCAAAATATTTCTCAAACTTCTATTTACAACTTTTGTCTGTCCACCGGTTTATGGGTGAAATGTAGAACTATATTTCAACTCAGTGCCAAACTTTCTCCAAAGATTTTTTCAAAAATATCTAACAAATTTACTATCTCAGTTAGAGATAATACTCCTCAGTAACCCATGCAATCTGACAATTTCCTTAAAGAAAAGATTTTCTACATGTATTGCATCTGATGTATTTCTACAAGGTATAAAATGTGTCATCTTTGAGAATCTATCCACTACAAGAAATATAGAATCATTAGCTCTTACTATCTTCAGTAAGCCAAGAACAAAATCCATACTGATGTCGGTCCAAAGTTTCTTAGGTACAAAAATCGGTATATACAATCTAGTATTCTGACTTACTCCTTTTGCAACTTGACAAATTCCACAACTTTTCACAAATTTTTGAATAGCTTTATACAACTATGGCCAAAAGTATTTATCCTTAAGAAAATTAAAAGTTTTATCAATACCAAAATATCTAGCCAAACCACTCCTATGTTTCTCCTTTATCAAATTGGTTCTCATTTGTCCTCTCGGTACACATAAATGAATACCTTTAAACAACATACCTTCTTGAATGAAATATTCTTCCCATTTTGTACTTGATTGATCTTGAATAGGTGCTCTGCACTTTCTCAATGGCTCAAAAAAATCAGGATCATCAAAGATCTTCTTCTACTCAATGCATCAGCAACTTGGTTAGTGACTCCACTTTTATGTTTGATCAGAAATGTATAACTTTGAAAATACTCAACCCATTTCATATGTCTCTGATTCAACTTATCCTGACTACCCAAATATTGTAAAGCCTTATGATCAGTATACAACACAAATTCACTCAGTATCAAATAATGTCTCCATTTCTTCAGTGCTTGAACAATAGCATAGAATTATTGATCATACACATAATATTTCCTTCTAGCATCATTTAACTTTTCACTAAAGAAAGCAACAGGTTTACCTTCTTGACTCAACACAGCTCCAATTGCACTACCACTTGCATCACATTCCACTTGAAATACCTTATTAAAATCAGGCAATACCAAAATAGGCAATTCAACAACCTTCTACTTCAGGGTCGCAAAACTCTTATAAGCTCATGTGTCCACTTGAATTCTCTTTTATCTCCTCTCATAGTCTCAGTCATAGCATTACAAATTGAACTAAAATTCCTTATGAACTTTTGGTAAAAACTTGCCAAACCATGAAATCATCTTACCTCACTAGCATTCATTGGTGTAGGCCAATTCAAAATAGCTTCAACCTTTTCAGGATCCATCTTCAAACCATCAGTTGAAATTAAAAATCCCAAATACACAATCTCTTCTTTCATGAATGAACACTTTTTCAGATTTATCAGCAACTTTTCTTCTTTCAATTTCTGAAAAACTTTTCTAACATGAAACAAATGTTCTTCTATGGTCTTACTGAATATCAGAATATCATCAAGATATACAATCACAAACTTACCCAAGAATTTCTTGAAAACTTCATTCATCAACCTTATAAAAGTACTCGGTGCATTAGTTAAACTAAAAGGCATAACCAACCACTCATACAAACCTTCTTTTGTCTTGAAAGTAGTCTTCCATTCATCACCTTCTCTAATTCTGATATGATGATACCCACTTTTCAAATCAATCTTTGTGAAATACTATTCTCTAGTCAAACTATCCATTATATCATCCATTCTTGGTATAGGAAACCTATACTTCACTATTATCTTGTTGATTTCTCTGGAATTAGTACACATTCACCATTCTCCATTCTTCTTAGGTGCCAATATCGTAGGTATTGCACAAGGACTCAAGCTTTCTCTGATCAAGCCTTCCTCCAACAATTCTTGAATCTATTGGTTCAATTCCTAATTCTTGGTAGGTGTCAACCAATGAGGTGCCTTATTCGGTAAACTAGCTCTAGGAATTAGATACATGCAATCAATGCTTCTTTTTGGTGGCAAACCATCAGGCACATTATTAGAAATGATTTCACTATACTCGGTGAGTAGCTTATCAATCTCATCAAGAACATTATCCTCTATTTTCTTACTTGGTTTGTTAGGAATCAGAACAAAACATACATCATTCTTCCTCAAATCCTTAACAAATTTTCTTCCTTCCATCAAACAAACTTTCATAGATGTGCAAACATTACTAACATGTTATTCCATCAAAGGTAACAATATTTGTTTCTTTCCATCAGCCACGATAGTATACTTATGCAATCTCCCATCATATATAGCATGTCTATCATATTGCCAAGGTCTACCCAACAAAGTATGACAAAATCCCATAGGCATGATATCACACAACACCTTATCATAGTACTTTCCAATTTTCAAATTCACATAACATTGTTCACTTACCAAGAGTGTATGCTCATCTTTGATCCATGAAATCTGATAGGGCTTCAGATGTTCCAACCTTTCCAACTGTAACTTTGTGACCATGTCTTCAGATGCCAGATTCTCTGAGATACCATTGTCAATGATTACCTTCCAAACTTTGTCAAAAACTCTACATTTGGTCTTGAACAAAATTTTCCTTACTAGATCTTCCTTTTTACTTTCATTCCACAGTGCTCTTCTTACCATCAAATTATTTTCCTTCTTAGGTTCATTCACTAACTCCTCTTGCACCAAAGCATTTCTACATCTACCAGCCTTCTTACTAGCATGTGTACATTCAAAGGATCTATGTCCTTCTCCACAATTGTAACAAGTTCCTCAAAAATTACCTCTGCTATAACCACCTCGGTAGTTATTGCATCTACCTCTAGATGAACTTTCACCTTTCCACTTGGTCTTGCCTTTATCCAGAGTTGTCTTTTTAGTTTCAGATCTACCATTTTCACCATTAGATCTACCTCTTCCTCTAGGGAATCTACCACTTCGACCTCTTTGTCTTTGCTCATGTCTCTTGTTCAATTTCTCCTCAGCCTTCAATGCAAATTGATAAGCTTCTTCAATGTTCTCCAATTTGACCAAATTGATTTCCTCTTGGATGGAAACTCTCAAACCATTCAAGTATCTAGCAATTCTTTCCACATCATCCTCATCATGTCCAAATCTAATATCTAATCTATAAAATTCCTCAGTATACTCTTTTACCAAGCTATCTTACTACCTCAAACTTTGCATTCGCTTAACTAGGTTAATCTGATAATCACAAGGTAAGAAATTTCCTTTCAATTTATTTACCATCTTATTCTATACCTTGATTTTGCCTTTGCTTTTATTTTTCTGATCCAATTGTAGATGTTCCCACCATAAGGATGCATGACCTTTCAACTTTGTGCCTACAATTTTCACCTTCTTTTCCTCAGATATATTATCATACTCGAAATACTTTTCCATTTTAGTGATCCAGTCTATCAATTCATCAGAATCCAATTTCCCACTACATTCAGGAGGATTGAAATGTGGTGTCAACTTCAAACTTGTCAAAGCCTTCAAGAATCTTTCCTCACCCTGATCCATCATAGGTGAAGGTTCTGCTTCACCTTGTTCCACTTCAATTTCATCATCACTAACATCTTCAAGATGTCTGTCTCTTCTCTAGGCTGTTTCAACAACTTCTAAACTAGCAGCAAGTTGTCTCAACATGCCTGCTAGTCCTGGATCCACTTCTTGCCTCCCACGAACTATCTTAAAAACCCTCTACAATTGAAGGTCAGATCACAATCTGCCACCCCACAAAAATTCAACTAGGGCTTCACAAGAAGGAACCTACAAACCTAGATCCGCGGAACTAGATCTAGATCTCACCTCTCTTTGATACCACTTGACGCAAAGGAGGGGGAAGGAGGGGCCAAAACAATGGCACACCCTACCTAATCCACCTTGCTCAACAACACATAGAAGCCACAACAACACAATGAGAGAGAGAAATCATGATCATTCATATATTATCATTCATTCAAATTGATTCATACATGATGGACTGTAAGGCCTTCCTAGTTACGACTAGATATTACAATGAATTACAGAAGTCCTCAAACATGTGAGGATCTGCCAACAATCTTGATTCTACTATCTTCTATCTTCTATCAAAACTCTCTCCCTAAACTCTAACCAAACAACTATACTTATACAAGAGGCTACCGAACTGAGTCATCCTTCAGATCCATAATCAATGGAAGGAACAGTCATATCTGGGACCACATGCTTCCCAATGATGGATACCAACATTAAATCTGTGACCCATAATTAATGCACAAGTCAGGCTCAATAGAAACTCAAAATAAACTACTCAGTAAGTAAGGAAGACCAAGCAATAGACAAGTAACATCGAGCGCCAGTGAAACAACTGACCACCCAATAGATCTGACCAAACTCGACAACCAAAGGAAACTGACCAACTACCGAGCCAACTTGGTCAAAGAAGGAACCGAGTAATACAGACAAACTTCAAAATATTTTTGGTGACACAGGATTGCCAGGGACTTGAGATGCTCCTGCATCAATTCCTGATTTTATACAGATTGTAGAAGACATGTGATCATTTTTGGATTGAAATCAAGTAATTGTAATTATGTTCTCATTTATTTTGTTTGGATTCAATCTACAAAGAGGATATGCACATATTGAAGTCATCATGCAAAGAAGTAATCAAAATTGTTTTATTGTGTCATAATTTCAATTTATTCATATTTGTAAAGGAAGTTACAAAAGTGTAATTATTTGTAATTCTTGTAAGTAATGAGTTGGTGCAGAGGTAGGTTGATTAGGGGAATAGATTAAGAAAGAGTTGGAGCTCTAGAATGAGGGTCTGGTGACTCCTAAGGGTTGGTGCCCTTAAACTTTGTAATTGAATTTCTTCGTAAGGTTAGATTAGGAAAATAGATCCTAGTAGTGATTATCACTGTAGTTTTTCCCATCTTGGTTTCTACACCATATCTTTCTACACTTTATTTCATTGTGTGTTGTTTCTTTTCATTCTTTAGTTTGGTTCTTTTCATTTCATCATTCAGTTCAAAATAAATTCATCAAAAGATTTAATTGGATAATTTTTTAAAATTTATTTTCTATTGATTCACCCCCCTCTTTGTAGTAAATTTATGATCTATAATTGGTATCAAAGAAAGGTTCTTAGAAAATACCTTAATCGATCTAAGTAGATCCTAAAGTAAGAACACATGGATTATCTAGAGGGATCTTCATCTAATAAAGCACCTTTGTTTGATGACACCAATTATGCATTTTGGAGTATAAGAATGGAAAATTACTTGACTTCTCTAGGGTTTGATGTTTGGATTTATGTTGAAAATGGTTATAGTATACGTAATCCTCTAATAAATAATCCTTCATATAAGAAATATTATGAGAATAATGCTAAAGCTAAAATTTTTATTTTGTGTGGATTATACAACATTGAGTTTATCAAAGTAATGCATTGTCAGGATATCAAGGAAATGTGGGACAAATTAATGAACATTATACGAAGAAGATGACAAAGTGAAGCAGACAAAGTTACAAACTTACAAGGATAAGTTTGAGAATTTGAAGATGAAGGAAGATGAAAAAGTTGCAAACTATCTCCTTAGGGTTGATGGAATAGTAAGTGATGTCAGAGGTCTCATTGAAAAGGTAAATGATTCTGTTAGAGTACAAAAATCTTTGAGGTCTCTACATCCTACGTATAATACAAAATTTATATTGTAGAAGTAATAAATCTTAATAGAATTAGAATTGATGAATTACATGGTATTCTAATAACTTATGAAATGAGGATGGTTGGAAAAGAACATATAACTTAGAGAGAATATACTTTCAAAGAAAATAAAAAGGCAATATAAGAAAGCTTTGAGATTGACAATAATATGGACAAAGAACTTGCAAAACTTGTAAGGAGATTCAAAAAGGGTTTTGGAAAGAATAAAGGAAAGATACCTTTCAAATAATTCAACTACGGAAAGATTAGGAACTTCATTTCTAGAAGCATCCCTATGCAAAAGATGATCAAGACAAGGAGGAAGACTTCAAAAAGAAGAATAAAGGTGAATCATCTCATAAACAATGATTTTTTTTGAAGAAGAAAAGCTTATGAAAATTAAAGAAGGAAGTGCAAACTTAGAGAAAAGTGATGAATTTGATTGTGAGACCTATTATTCATGGAAATTGGTTCATCTAATCTAAGCAATAAAGATGATGTTGAAGAAGGAGACATAAGTCTTGAAGGAGAACTATTATGTGCTTTAGAAGAAATCAAAAGATTGAAGAAAGAGAATTTATCAGCTTTGAAGGAAAGTGATGTTCTAGAATAACAACTTGAAGAAAGAATCCAAATGATCATAAATCTAAAAATTGAGATCAAAGAAGGTGAAAAACAAACCGAGACCCTTATCTTTGAACTCCTATTAAAATCTAAAATTGTCTAAAGTTAGAAAGTGCAGTAGTTAATTTGAGAAATTAAATTAGATAATTAAAGATAGTTTCTAAAAAACAAATCAAGTTTGAGAAGAGTTTAGATTTTCTTGATAAGATGAAAGCCAAAAAAAGGTCAAATACTGGTAAATCTAATTTAGGCTTTGAAAAAGGTCAAAATTATAATAATATTTTTAGTGAAAATGATATTATTGATGGGTTTGTTAAGGTTCAAAGGCAAAGAGAATTTTAACAATGGCATTCTCCCACAAATAAATGATAGTAAACAAGTTTTATTCATTTTATGGTTACTGTAATTTGTGTAATTATTTTGGTCATAAGGCAATAGATTGTAGGGTTGTACCAAGAAGGAACATCAATTTTGTTAATTATAATTCCTTTGATTCCTTGAGGCATTTTGGTATAATCTATTTTTATTGCTAGAATGTTGGTCATATTGCAAGAAATTGTCCTTTGAGTTTTTCATAAAGGAAAGGGGGGAGGACAAGTTCTACAAGAAAAAGACAAAGAAAGTGCAGAAGAAGAAAGAAGGCAAGGATTCAAAAAATTTCATTATTTCTCAAACGACTCTACATTTGAATAGACAAGACCCTTGGATAATTGGTAATGAACACTTGAATCGCATGATAGGTCATAAGAGTAAGTTTACTACCTTTACTAATTGGTATAGTGGTGCAATAAAGTTTGGTTATAGATCTTTAGTGCAAATTGTGGTAAAGGTACTTTGAGCAGTAATGATACTTTGCAAGTACATAATGTTTAATATGTAGAGAAATTAAAGTATGATTTGCTAAGTGTTAGTCAACTATGTGATAATGGATGTTTTGTGAACTTTAGTGCTCACGAGTGTGAAATCAAAGAGGTTGTTTCAAGAAATATGATTATTGAAGGGAAAAGAATACAAGGTAATGTCCATGATTTGAGAGAAGTAAAAGGTACACACTATACAGTGGGTGGTCCCACAATAGTGTGTCCCACTTTTTGGCCAACTTTGACATGGAGATCAACATTCTGAGAAAAAACTTCATTTTCGAACACCTATTGCTGCAAAACTATTAGGAATTTGAAGATGATGTAAACTAGAGTCTTTTAGAATTTTCTTTCTAGTTTCTAAATATATTTTTAAAAAAAAATTAAAATTCTTTTAAATTCATTTTTCCTTCTCCTTCGAAAAGTGGTTTGCGTGAAAAATTGTGTTTTTAAGGAGTTACTATCACTTGGATCAACATAACTTTTTTTAAAAATATGACAACGATGTAATTCTTTTGATATTATATTTTTAACTTCAATATCTAAAGGATGCAATTAGTTTTATTCATTTTGGGTCAATATTTCATAGTTTATTAAGTTCTAAAGTGACAGTAACTGTAATTTAGACATAAGGTCACTTGGATCGCTCTAACTTGATCTTTGTATATCCAAATTATTTTTTTCTTTTTTTCATAGAAAGGTAACACAAATACTCCTTTCCTACATTTTTTTTTTGTAATTTACTATTTTTTCCAAAGTCTTGAAGAGACAGGTTGTTGAATGACCAAACAACCTATGTTTAGTTAAAGTAATATTTAAAAGTGATAATGAACTCAATATGTATTAAAATTAAATTCATTAGAAATCTTGTTCCAAATAGAATCATTTGACATTGTATGTTTGAAAAAACCATCTTGTTTGGTCCTTGTCCAAGGCCTCAAAAGAAATTTTTTTTGTAGTTCACTTTTTTTCTGAGGGCAAAATTTCAGTTTAGGGATCTTTGTACGAAGTCCCCAAAGTGAAAAGTCCAGCGAAGAAACACCTCACTGGAATTTTCCCCAAGGTACTTTGAGCGAAGTCAGTCGGTTAGTGATGATTTTTTTTGTAAAAAATATTTAGAATGACATAAAACTAAAACATTTTGTTTCTATTTTATACCGAATTGCAATAAATGGATGCACTTTTTCTATTGTTTTTGCTATTATTGATCAATTTTTACAAAGGTATTTTTTGGAGGAGGATTGCTATTTCTATTTTTTCAAAGGCATAATTTTGGAGAGGAGAAATATTAGATCAAAATATTTTTTGAAGAAGAGAATTTTTATTCGCGATGTTGTGGAAGACATTTTTTGGAGAGAAGAAATGGGGAACAAGAAGGGAAGACAAAGTAAATATGCTAGAAAAAGGTCACCCAGTACTGAACAAAGAAATCTTGAAGCTGCATTGACATATTATCATAAAACTAAAGAAGGTGAAAGACAAGATGAAGTAGGAGGGTCAAGTCAAGTCGAAGAATTGTACATTGAAGAAGGGTCGGGATCACTCCCTACAACAGCTCAAGCAATTGATGTTGGAGAAGGGTCAAGATCACGTGCTCCTACTGGTATGGATGAACTTTTAAATTCAGCTCAAACTATAAAGAGAAATATTAATTATAGAAACTTAGATCATTTAATTACAATGGATGTGGAGAATTTGAGATCACTTGCTAATGTTCAACCCTTAAGTCTTGCTAAGAAGAGATCAATGAATATGATAGCAAGAGAAATATTACCTAAATTTGATAATTTTGAAAAACTTGAACACACCCAATTGGTTTTAGTTGTACTTATAAACAAAAATTTGGAAGGGGCATTAAAATTATTGGGTATAGACACAACATCAAAGAAGAGAAAAGTTGTTCACATGCAAACTGATATGATTGAAAATCTTAGGAAAGGTTTGAACCAGGTAGGGAAGCGGTCTCGAACTAAAGATAAGACCATTACAAGAAAATTTATGTTGACATCCATTGTAGGTAACACTATGCTCTGAAAAAAGACAGATATCTTTAGTTTCATCTCAGTTTGGTTTTAATAGGAAAACAATATCAGGATATGTTAATAGGAGAATACTTTTGGATGATAGCACCTTGGAAGGCAATTGGGCAATCATGTGTAGAGCTCCTCATTCTGATAGGATTGATGAAGGAATCAAGAATTTGGTCACATTATTTTGGAATGATAATACACATCCTTCATCAAATAGTAGAGATGTTATTAGACATAGAATTTCAACTAATCAATATGAATATCATACGAAACATTGGTTGGAAACAACACAATATGAAATGTATGTGTCATTTTGTAGTTCAAATCCTAATATAAAGATTGGGCAAACATTGTTTGAAAGATTGAAGCCATATTATATCATGATAAACAAAGTGTTTGAAACTTGTTGTTGTTGTTATCATATTGAATTTGATCTCCACTATTAAGTTTTTTGAAATTTTGTAGAAGACACTTATGGTTTTGAAAATACTCCTCCTACTAGATGAAGTGAGTTCATCTCATCTATTTTATGTGACAAAAGAGATGATGTAGCTAGACAAATAAATTATATAAAAGGAATATGTCAAACATGTCCTAATTTGTCTCTTTTTCCTTTAAAAAATGAAAATATTGATGTAACAAAGATGGTAAATTACAAGAGTTACAAATATGTAAAGAATGAAACAAAATTTGGGAAAGAATCCAAAAGGTTAGAATATGTTGAAGAGGAGATAAATGTTGGAGTATTTATGGAAAAATTTAAAAAATTAATTCAACCCTACATTCATCATCCTTTTTTTGCAAAGTGGCAAGCACAACAATTCTAAACACTGAGAGACAATTTCCCACTTGGAACTATTGTATCAGTTGTTGATTTTGCAAAAAATTATTATTTTGTTCATCAAAAGGCAATTCAATCAGACTACTATTTTTCAGATAAAATTACTATTATGGTACATGTGTGTTATTGATGCACACAATTAGATTTAGATGGTATTCAGAGCACATTTGAAGCATGGGTCATCAAGAAGGAATATCATTTTTATATAAGTGATGATAGAGAGCATGACATTCATTATGTAGAACACTGCTTCAAGATGTTTTTTGCAAATTTGAAAGAAGTATAAAAATTGATAAACATCATGTTTGGTTAGATGGATGTGTTGCACAATTCAAATCATCGTGACCACTTTATGCACTGTGTAGATATCATCGTAATGAAAACATACCACACGTCTGGAGTTTCTTTGAGAGTGGACATGGAAAAGGTGAACATGATGGTGTTGGAGATTGCATCAAACGTGCTATATGAAAGTATCAAATGAATTATAAGGGAGTTCATATAAAAAATGCACATGATGTGATTGAATGGTGCAAGACACATTTCACACCAAATGAGAATGACACATCATCATGATTGAATCAAGTGGTGCCACATAGAAATTTTGAGAGATAAAAGGTATGCACACATTTTTAAATTATTTGAAAGTGTTTAAATTTTTTATGTATTCTTTATTCAAATTATATTTATAGAATGTATTATATATGCATTTGTTCAGGTGTGGATAGAAACATTATTCATGGTTGCAATAGGATAGAAAAGATGCAATCTTTGCATTCAGTTATGAGTATGAATTGTCGCAATTAGATGTTGAACACTAGGGACTACTCATGCTTTTGTTGTCACTGCATTGCTGAAAATTATGAGGAATGGATCAATCAAGACCATGGATATGTAGGTGCATGAAATATAGTGCCACTAGTTGTTATTGATACATTTGATAGAGATGAAGATGAAAACTTCGGTGATGTCCCTTTGATTCCTACTAATTACGATCATATCTCAAGATTGGTCAAAATTGGTAAGTATATATATTTCACATTATATGATCCATTGAGCTGCACGTATAGATAGATAGATAGATCTATAGATTGAACTAAGTAAATTTTAAGATCACACACATGTATATATAAATTTACTATGCAGGAGATGTCTTTGCAGTGATTGTTGAGCGTGGAAATGTAGGAGTTGGTTATTATTTACTGCATTGTACTACAGAGAGGATGAAGTTACTTGAACCTGAACAAAGTGATGGAATGTTGTTCCCCATAGGTTTGTACATGCTTTACATCAATATATTGAACTCAATTTGTAAATTTTAAATTTCAACCTTTTAACAAATTTCAAATTTAGTTTATTTAAATTTATATTGTAAAAATTTGTGACTTGCAGGTTCAGTTGTTTTAGAGGGAACATATTTCAAGCAAATCAAAGTAATTTAACATGATATTCACGTTGTTGATTACTACGTGTGTGAATTTTGTACCTGTCTGTAGACACAACACTTCAGTAAAATATTAGAGGTTAGTTAAAATTAAAATCGTGCAAGTAATTGAAAACTAATCTAACTAGGCGATTTACTGCTTTCTAGTAGATGTGAGTATGTATTCTCAGATTGGACCGAGATCAGTGACCTTGACGACACCTAAATGAAGGATTTGAATGCAAAATCTAGATATGAGATGAATGCAAATTAATATATTTTTTTGGTTTTTCTATGCAATAATATGAAAAATCTGATATGAAATCTAATCTATATGAAAAACTGATATGCAATACAATTAATCTAACAATGATATGCTAAATATGAATGATCTCACAAAAATTATTGATTCGCAAAGGAGCTTCAATTCTCCAGATACCAATTCGCTAGCATAAGTTTTCAAATTATGAGATGATTTGTGAAGAGCTGAGCCTTGATTTTATAGAAATCCAGGGCTTTGGGGATGCATGGAAAAAGCCATAAATCACTCAGATAAACTCAAGTTGATTTTTGAGTTATCAAGGAATTAAAGATAGTTAACTCACAATAAATCATGCAAAAATAGCTTTTTGATTTAAATCAGAAGTTGAGATCAACTTTCAACTCAAAATAGAGTTGAGTTTATTTTTAAAACAACTTGAATTGATTTTCTGATTTATAGTTTAACTATTTTTTGGATGTGCATAATTAATCATGAATTAAATAAATAAATAAAGTGATTTATCCTCAACTTAACTGGTTTTAAAAATAAAATAATTGATTTATGGGTTAATCAATTATTAAATCAAACTTTTATTCTAAAATAATATCATTAAATATGACAACTTGCTTTAATTAATTAAATAAGAATTTAATCAATTAATGATAGGGATTTTGATTTATTGTCAAATTTAAATAATAATAATTAGGAATAAATTTAATTAAATTTAATTAAATAATTAAGTGGCAGTATTAAATCTAATTAATTAAATATTCAAAATATTCAATTAATCAAACTTTAGGATAAATAAGATTTATAGCCAAATAATCATTAAATCAAAGATAATTAGGATAAATAGGAATATTACTAAGAATATTCCCCGATGCAAAATTTAGGATAATCAATTAGGATTCGATAATGTTCAGATGTGCCTTAGGTTAGGACTTCAATGCCAATTTCATTCGATATGTCGATATAGGAGGTTAATGAACCTATAGCCCATTTTTGGGGTATTACAATTACCAACCAGACAATAAAATTTTTCAATATAGTCACCTGGTAGTTGCCACATCCATTTGTCTCCATACAATTAAATCTCAACGTGGACATCGTAAGTGGAGACTAGATAGTGAGGATCACGAGAGAATATTACATGTTCTCCATGAAAGGTCTGAACCACTTGAGTTGGTCTAAAAAGTATAATATGTATACCTATTTCATGTGTTAGGACCTACTTAAAATCTCTGGATTAAATTGACTATACTTTGTTTATATATTTAAACATATGATGGACTATAATTTGTTGATATATGATGGACCTATTTGATGGTTCAATGGTTTTAATATATAGAATTTTATGTATGCTTTTATATATATATGCTTGTATACATGTATTGGTTTTATATGTATACTTTGATTATTCAATGATTTTTATAGATTGCATATTAGTTAAAGATTTTATGTATGCTTTGATTATTCAATGATTTTTATGATACTTATTGTCCATTAGTTACATGTATTAACTAGTTATTTTTTATGATATTAATTCTAGATCCCCTAATCATCTAATCAAACCATCTAATCAAATCATATCATCTAATCAAATGAAACCATCTAATCAAATCATATCATCTAATCAAATGAAACCATCTAATATAATCAAATGAAACCATCTAATCAAATCATATTATCATCTAATCAAATGAAACCATTTAATCAAATCATATTATCATCTAATCAAATCATATCATCTAATCAAATGAAACCATTTAATCAAATCATATTATCATCAAATCAAATCATATCATCTAATCAAATGAAACCATCATAAATCTATATAAGGTCAAATCATAAATCATCTATGTCTAGAGGTCTGTATAGCATATAAATATATGTCTCAAATCATAAACTGAAAATATAAAACATATACTAATGATATATATAATGAGTTTGAAATCAAAGATCTATGCAACACGTCCTAAACTAGGGACTCATCTAGGCACATACAAATAGAGTGACCCTTTGACTGACTACTACGAGCATCCTTTGGTTGTGAGGCAATAATTGATCCCTGTGAATATAAATACATGTATATAATAATAATGTAAAATACTTAAAATATTATAAATACATGTTTAAACTTACATATTTTTAAAACTTACCTGACCACTACTAGGTGTCACATCTGCTGAATCTCTTGTATAAAGAGCATCCTCTGGCTGTGAAGCAACAACTAACCCCTACAAATTTAGTACAATAGTTGGTTATATACATGTGAATAGTATATATTATGTAAAGTACATTAAAAATATATAAATACATGTGTACAAGTGTACACATGCATGCTTAAACCTACACATATCTAAAACTTACCTGACCACTAGTAGGTGTCACATCTACTGGATTTGTCATATGAAGATGCTCTAAGCCCACACTAGAGGTACCATGATCTACTAACTGTACGTGCAAAATATTATACATTTAACAAACATCAATACATACATCTATAATTAACTGTTCACTAAAACTCCTAAGAAAGGAGAAAAGAAAACTTTATATACCTGGATCTCAGGAGCAGGAGGATCATAAATTGAAACTGCATCACCCACACCACCTTCAGTCTTGAACCTCTCTAGTAATGAAGAGTGTAGGGGTGACACTAGCTAGGAGGGGAGTGATGTAGAGCTTGAACCACTAGGATGCAATAACAAATCATAAATGATCCAACATCAGTGCCAACGTCCACCTGACCCAACCCGCACAACTACTCATCAACTGTGTCTAGGCCCTCAGTGGTGATGTGTACATCTCCAACCTGTATACCTAGCTCTATAGTTGTAGACTGATTTGTGGGTGCAGAGAACTTTGCACTATGCTATGCTTGACTAGATGGTGTGTCCTGTGTCGGTGGAACTACAGGACCCCGTACAAGTCCGATGAAATCCATGACTGAATGTACTAGGATCCTCTGCATGTCAGCAATATAAGAATAGGAATGTAGGAGATCTTCCAAAAAGTAAAGGGCCACATCTAAATGATTATGATGACTCGAAAGTGCTCATATCTCTCCAGGTGTAGGAAGACCTACAACTCTATATGTCTCATCACTGATGCATCAATACTAGATGAAGCCTTAGAAGATGATTTGGCTCTAGTCAGTCTAGTCAAAATGTATCTGCTCACTAAAACTGAAGTGATGGAGGTGGTTGCAGAAGAAATCTTCCCTATCCTGTTCACTACTCCCCTTTAAGAAGCAATGGCTATCTGCAATAGCATCCATTGCTGGTGCCACTGCCGGAGTCTTATGCCCAACCAATTGTCTATGACGCTGTACAACTCAATCCAGCCTATGATACTTATCACAGTTTGCAACCCTACCATGCCCCTGACTGTAATATGCAAGAAGATCTAAATAGTTGACCCTAAGTCCCAAATGGAACTCAACGTACAACTATTGTGCAAAATATAAAGGAATCTGGTCGTTATTAGGATAACAACCATGTGCTGCAAGAAATCGAGGGTATATCATGCATGTGATCTGAGGAATCACACACCATGTGACCTGATATGCCCTCAGCTTGGGCTTCGCCTCATAAAATGGGAAAACCTCTCATTTGATGATTTCCTTAGGGACACGACTCTAAATCATCTCCAAGGAAACATCACCCGAGACCTTGGCTCTCAACTCTCAAAAAATAGTATCAACTACCTAAGGCATGAAGGAAGAGTGGGATCTCAATCTAGCAATCATCTACTCCAAACTAGTCAATACACTGACACAAGTATCTCTATATATGCTATCTGCTAAAGATGTACAGATGGACTCTCTAAGTCAAGCCATCTCTTTGTCAGCAATATGAAAAATGGTCTGTATATTAGGAGTGCGAGGTGCATCCTGAGTGGCCATCTAGATACATAACATGTGAAAGCTAAGTGTTAACAATTAAGTACTTGATTAGATGTTATAACTGCATGTAAAATGGCAACAAATAGCTGAATATATAAAATTATACTTAGTTTTACAATACTAGAGTGTACTAATAGTCGTAAAGGGTCCTAGGATGTACTAATTGGTATTAAAATAGGTCCTATTAGGTCAAGTAAGTGGTCTTATTAGGTCTTAAGGGTCCTATGATGTAGTAATTGATTTTAATAGGTTATATTAGTCCTATTAGGTCTTAAGTCTAGTCTTATTAAGTCTTAATGGGTCCTATTAGGTCGTAAGGGGTCCTATTATAGGTCCTAAGGATCCTAAAAGTTCTTAAAGAGTTTTATGTCACAATAGGGGTCCTAAAGGAACCCAGGGTGTATTAATAGTCCTAAAGGGTCCTTGGGTGTACTAATTGGTATTAATAGGTCCTATTAGGTCAAGTAAGTGGTCTTATTAGGTCTTAAGGGTCCTAGGATGTACTAATTGGTATTAATAGGTCCTATTATGTCAAGTAAGTGGTCTTATTAGGTCTTAAGGGTCTTAGGATGTACTAATTGATTTTAATAGGTCATATTAGTCCTATTCGGTCTTAAGTTCAGTCTTATTAAGTCTTAAGGGGTCCTATTAGGTCTTAAGGGGTCCTATTATAGGTCCTAAGGATCCTAAGGGTTCTTAAAGAGTTTAATGTCACAATAGGAGTCCTAATAGGAACCTAAAGGGTCCTATTAGGTCAATTAAGTGGTCTTATTAGGTCTTAAGGATCCTAGGATGTACTAATTGGTATTTATAGGTCCTATTAGGTCTTAAGGGGTCCTATTATAGGTCATAAAGATTCTAAGGGTTCTTAAAGAGTTTTATGTCACAATAGGGGTCCTAAAGGAAGCTAGAGTGTATTAATAGTCCTAAAGGGTCCTTGGATGTACTAATTGGTATTAATAGGTCCTATTAGGTCAAGTAAGTGGTCTTATTAGGTATGAAGGGTCCTAGGATGCACTAATTGGTATTAATAGGTCCTATTATGTCAAGTAAGTGGTCTTATTAGGTCTTAAGGGTCTTAGGATGTACTAATTGGTATTATAGGTCCTATTAGGTCTTAAGGGATCCTATTATAGGTCCTAAGGATCTTAAAGGTTCTTAAAGAATTTTATGTCACAATAGGGGTCCTAAAGGAACCTAGAGTGTATTGATAGTCCTAAAGGGTCCTTGGATGTACTAATTAGTATTAATAGGTCCTATTAGGTCAAGTAAGTGGTCTTATTAGGTCTTAAGGGTCCTATAATGTACTAATTGGTAAATAGGTCCTATTACATCAAGTAAGTGGTTTTATTAGGTCTTAAGGGTCTTAGGATGTACTAATTGGTATTAATAGGTCCTATTAGGTCTTAAGGGGTCCTATTATAGGTCCTAAGTATCCTAAGGGTTCTTAAAGAGTTTTATGTCACAATAGGGGTCCTAAAGGAACCTAGAGTGTATTAATAGTCCTAAAGGGTCCTTGGATGTAATAATTGGTATTAATAGGTCCTATTAGGTCAAGTAAGTGGTCTTATTAGGTCTTAGGAGTCCTAGGATGTACTAATTGGTATTAATAGGTCCTATTACGTCAAGTAAGTGGTATTATTAGGTCTTAAGGGTCCTAGGATGTACTAATTGATTTTAATAGGTCATATTAGTCCTATTAGGTCTTAAGTACAGTCTTATTAAGTCTTAAGGGGTCCTATTAGGTCTTAAGGGGTCCTATTATAGGTCCTAAGGGTCCTAAGAGTTCTTAAAGAGTTTTATGTCTATGTGAATAACATTTATACATGTAACTCTAAAATATATGTACACAATTTAGAGAGAGAGATTCATAATATTTACTAATTTTAAAAGCAATTTAAAAACAAATATTTAAATTAATAATTTCTATAAGATCAGTGGAACCTAAGATACATGAATGGGTCCTACTACATACTAAGATACATTAATGGGTCTTTGGGGTCCTACATGTGTCTTAAGACATCGTAAGAGATGGATAAGTTTCGTAGAATGTATTAAGGGGTCACATGTGTTGTAAGTGGTCCTAAGGGATCCTAGGTTATATTAATTGATTCTAGTATACATATTAAGGGTTGTTCAGGGTGAAAATGGGTCCTCATATCAATTAATAGAACCTAAGATACATGAATGGGTCCTAGGTAATCCTAAGATACATTAATTGGTCTTGGAGGTCTAAAGGGGTCATATGTGTCTTTAGATGTCATAAGGTATGGATAAGGTTCCTAGAATGTCTTAAGGCTTCGTAGGTGTCATAAATGATTCTAAGAGATTATAGGTTAAATTAATTGATCCTAATATATATCTTAAGGGTCCTAGAGGCAAACAAAGGGTTCCTCTTATGTATTAATGGAATGTAAGATACATGAATGGGTCCCAGGACATCCTAAGATACATTAATGTGTCTTAGGGGTCTTAATGCATCCTAGGTATCTTAAGATATTGTAAGGGATGGATAAAGGTCCTAGAATGTCTTAAGGGGTCGTATGTGTCATAAGAGGTCCTTAGGGATCCTAGTATTTCTTAAGGGGTATTCATGGTGACAATGGGTCCTTGTATGTATTAATGGAACATAAGGTACATCAATGGGTCCTAAGGTTTCATATTTTTTTTAAGATTTCATAAGGGATCCAAATAAGCGTCCTAGAATGTTAATGGGTTGTATGTGCAATAAGTGGTCCTAAGGGATCCTACATTATATTAATTGATCCTAATATGTCTTAAGGTTTTTTGAGGGAAACAATGGGTCCTATGTGTCATAAGATAGTGTAAGGGATGGATAAGGGTCCTCGAGTGTCTTAAGGGGTCGTGGGTAACATAAGAGGTCCTAAGGGGTCCCAGGTTACATTAGTGGATCCTTGTATGTATTAATTGAATCTAAGATACATAAATGTGTCCTAGGACAACCTAAGATATGTTAATGGGTCTTGAGGATCCGAAGGGGTCATATGTGTCTTAAAATGTCATAAGGGATGTATAATGGTCCAATAATGTTAATGGTTCGTAGGTGTGATAAGTGGTCTAAGGGATCTTAGGTTACACTAATTGATACTATTATGTCTTAAGGGTTCTTGTGGGCAATGATGGGTTGGCATATGTATTAACAGAAGCTAAGATAAATGAATGGGTCCTAGGACATTTAAAGATATAATAATCGGTCGTATGGGTCCTAAGAGGTCCTATGTGTCTTAAGATGTCATAAGCGATGTGTAAGGGTCCTAGAATGTCTTAAGGGGTTGTAGGCGTCATAATATTTGTCCTAAGGGATCATAGGTTACATTAACTCATCCTAATATGTCTTAAGGAGCCTTGAGGGACACAATGAGTCCTTGTATGTATTAATGGAACCTAACATAAATCAATGGGTCCTAGGACATCCTAATATGTATTATAAGGTCTTGAGATTCATAAGGGATCCTATGTGTCTTAATATCTCGCAAGGGAGTGATAAGGGTCCTAGAAACTTACTACTACAATTTTCTAACATATTCTAACATATTACTAGATCATTTTCTAAAATTTAACTACAAAATTTTCTAAGATTTCTACAAACTAAAAATTATTTAAAACAAATAAATAACTAATTATTTACTAACTTTACTAAAAATGCGTGTACTTGAGAGAGAGAGAGATTCCTAATATTTACTAACTTTAAAAGAAATTTAAAAACAAATATTTTTAATAATTTCTATAAGATCTTAATGTTTTCTAACATTTTCTAACATTTCTACTATAGTTTCTAATGTTTTGTAAATATTTTCTAACAAACTACTACAATTTTCTATCATTTTCTAACATTTATACTATGGTTTTTAATATTTTCTAACATTTTATAACAATTCTACTATGATTTTATAACATTCTACTATCATTTTCTAACATTCTACTATCATTTTTTAACATATTCTAATATTTAACTACGATTTTCTAACATTTCTACAAACTAAAAATTATTTAAAACAAATAACTAACTAAAATAAATATAAAACATATAATTTACAATAAAAAATGAGAAAAATGCATGTACTTGATACTAGTAACAATATGAAGAGGTCGAAAAAGCTCGGGAGGTGTGTGTTGATGTCGTACTAGACGTCACTGGTTCGCTCTAAGCCCTAAGTCCACAAAATCAAAATAGTAAACAATGAAAATAAAAAAAGAATGCCAAACATTTATAAAGAAATCTGGCCAAAAGGGGCTTCACACGAAGTACCATGCGTAGGGTACTTCGCGTGAAGTGGGGTCTTTGCGCGAAGTACACTACACAGGGTACTTCACGTGAAGTGGGTCTTCCCCTTTGCCCAAAGTACCCACTTTGAGCGAAGGCCCTAATTTTTTTTTTGTAGAATGCCGATTTTCTTCATCCCAAAAAGTGGGACACACTATTGTGTTTTAACCCATGTGTTTGGGAAAATTGATGAAAGTTAGCTTCATCATAGATGAAAGTCCAAGGTTTTTTTTTTCTCTCTAATTATATTTGTATCTATGCATCTACTTAGGGGGAGCATTGTCTTGACAAAATTTGTTATCCCCAATCCTTTTTCATCGATATCAAAGGGGGATAAATTATATATTGAAGTTTTCAGATATGGTACTGGTGTAGATGTTTTATTTTTTGTTGTTTCAAAAAAAAATTGATTAGATTTGATTTTGATTGCTATTGAGATGTTTTTAGGAGTTCAAACATTTTGGGGTTTTGACATCAATGTCCAAGGGGGAGATTGTTAGATAACTTGTCATTGATGTCAAAAAGGTAAGCAACAATGATAAGTTTTATCAATGAATTGTAGTAAATATAATAAAAGAGTAAGCAATGATTATCAATGATTTATATAAGTAGAAATTCTATTTGTGAAGGTAATCATTTGATAAAGAAGTGATTATTTTATACCTTCGATGGTGTGATATAGCCCTATTTGGGCAATCATTTTTAGTTGTCAAATGTGTGATTCTATAGCAGAAGGGACAATATCTCTAGTTGCAAATATGATATGTTAGTTTAGAAAAGCCAAACAAGTATCAATAAAACAAAGATGATGTTTATGAAGAAATTAGTAATAAACAAGTGAGCATACGATAGTAGCTAAAGTAACGATATTAATGGGCTTATATTTGAAAATAGAAACAACAATTTCACAAATAAAGTCAAATAAATTAATGAGATTCATACAAGGAAAAGTCAGCAAGAAGACAAAGCATATAAGAATTGTTTTCATAAAATTTCTTAAGAAGATATTTGGGTATCAAACACTATTATTCATTGATGTATTGTGATGCCAAGACATTTAATAGGTCATGAATTATTGATTGTTAGTCCCTGCCTTTAGGCGGGAGACTTATGTTTTCGATAGCTTTCCAAGAATTAGTTTGCTTCTTGAATACCGTGAAATGTGCAATACATTCCTTTTATCCTATGTTGATACAATATTTATAATTAAAATGAATTTCTGAAATTTAATTGTTGTTTTGTGATTGGTGCTTGTCGATTTTCCTGGTAGTCTTTTAGATTTTCTTGCTCAGAAAAATAGGGAGAAAAAAAAGTTGCTTGGAGTAGTGGCATTCTACAGCAACGTGTTTGTTCCTGGGTTTGCAGTGGCATTGCGCAGATTGACAGACGTGTCATTTGCGTGCAAGCATTTCATATAGGGCATCAAATTTCCTTCCTTCATTTCTGTATTAAAATCTCCCAAGCCCATTAAACAAAAGTGCCAATACAACATAAGGAACGCAGTGTTCTCCTTTTATTCTTGGGTTGCATTTTCAGAGGTCGCAAAAACACTGTGCTCATCGTGAAAACAAAGCCAGATATTGCCCATAACATTTTGCTATTTCCTTTCTGGGGTAGCATTCCATCACTACTCATCTTCTTATATTTATGTACTTTTACTTCTACCACATCGTATATTTCAAGATAGATTGGCAAAATTAATCGAGCATGATTTATGTTTCGTGTTGTAGATGCCTCGTGGAGCAGCATTCTTACCTCTTTGCTCCTGCAAAGTTCGCACCTTGTTTGCATCTTCAGTTCTCTATTTTCTATGTAAATATTAGTAAATACTAGCATTGTTGTTATTTGTGCTATGAATTATTTGATGTAAGGAAGAGGAGATGCCAGCCACCGTATTGAAGGTCTCCTCTTAGCTGTCCCCATTGCCTACTTTGTTCACTTCCTCGATCTGGAGTTGGAGGGCAATGACCATTGCTTGGCAACATTTGGTACACTTCTTCCATGCCTGGGATTTGATGGTGAGACCTCTAATTTGTTCTTGTGATTCATGCGAAGAAGCTGTAAACCCTTCTCTCGTAGCTTCCATTACACTGTTAATGCAACAGAGCACAGTGATGCCTTGCAATGGTTTTCTATCATTTCTGGTAGATGTTGCCTGGTTCGTCCTTCCTGAGGAATGATAGAGAATGAAGAGTAAATTGTCTTATTAGTTAAAGAAATGGCATTTTAAGAATTCAGTAGAGCTTGTGGTAGAACATTGTGCAAATATTTGAATCAAATTGCAATTATCTAATGTAGGAGCATCCTGGGTGTAAGAGCAATCTTGCATCACCCAAAAATATTTATGTTTTTATTCAATAAGGGTTATTTTGTGTAGAGCTGCTATTTATGGAAAGTTACTATTTTTGATAATTTTCGTATGTGCTCAGAAGGATCTGATTTCTTTCTTGGAGGTTCATTTTGGTCATATAAGTCTGCCAATAAAGTTTCATTGACAGATCAAGTGTATATTGGAAGATATTGAAAATTTTCGGTATTGGCAGCAGGGTACAGAAACTTTGAACTTAGTTTTGAAGGCTTTAGAGGCCTCGGAAGAGGTTGAAAATTTGGGTGATGGGTGCTTGCGTGGGTCAAGCCTGTAGAGCGCTTCGTGGCATTTCTAAAATGGGGTTATAATAGCCGATCGGGTCAACTGGTGATGACTTATGGTCTTCGGAAGTTGGGCCACCTGAAATGGCGAAAAATAATTTTCTTCAAAATTTCTGTTCGGGTTTCAAAGGTTATCTTGAGCCGACTATGATGTAATGAAATGTAAAATAAAATAATTCTAAGTTTGGTCGGCCTTATTGGCTAAAATTCTGGAACCTTCCCAGGCGGTGGAAAATTGCCTATATAAGGAAGGCTGTTTAGAATAGTTCAGGGTAGTAGATCTGGGTATTGATTCGAGGCTTTGTCCTACAGAATATTGTAAGGGAATGCCCATGTGGCTTTGCATATTGTAATTCTGAAAGTTTGTAATTCCACATTTGTGGAGATAATAAGAAGCCAATTTTCTATTCTTGCATATTGTTGTTATTTCTCTATTTCTGTTATGTGTTTGTGGTATTAAGGGGAGCACCCTTCATCAAGTGGTATCAGAGCAGGAGTTCTTGAGTATGTAAATAGATCACCGACTGTGAGGCAGTTTGCACCAGGACCGTGGCTAGGGTTTCAGTGCGCATCGCAAAAATGCCTCCACGACGGGAACGTGGCGGAAGAGCTGGTGTTGTAACACCTGAGGTTAGAGAACTGCAGAGACAAGTGCGAGCATTGCAAGAAGATATTCGCAGAGAAATGAATCTTAATGTCAGAGATGAAAGTGAGGATGAAGCTGAAGAAGAATATCAAGAAGGAGAAGTTGAAATTGTGAACCAGGAGGAAGAAAGACTTTTTCGGGCGATTTCCAAGATTGGGAAAAGACCTAAGATTGAGGTTCCTATATTTTCTGGAAATCTTAACCCAGAGGAATTGATCGACTGGATCAATGAATGTGAAGAATATTTTGAGTATGAAGATGTTGAGGATCCTGATAGGGTCAAATTTGCAAAGGCCAGACTGAAAGCTCATGCGAAGATATGGTGGCAAGAGATTCAGTTGGAGCGAAATAGAAGGGGAAAGGAGAAAATCACGAGATGGGATCGGATGGTGGATAAATTAAAGTGACAGTTCATTCCTGTTGATTATGAGCTTGACCTACTGAAGAAAATGCAGAGTTTGAAGCAAGCAGGAAGATCTGTTCAGGAGTATACAGAGGAGTTCTATCGACTTGTCATCAGAACAGGCCATGCAGAAGCTGATAAGGAGAAAGTTGCCCGATACCTTAATGGGTTAAGGCCAAGCATTCAGGAGGAGCTAAATCTAGTTCGAATGAATAGTATTAAAGAGGCATACCAGTTTGCCCTAAAAGTAGAGGAAAAGCTGAACAAGAAGTTTGAGAGCAGACAAAATGGAAGAGGTCACGGTGGACGATCTGGTGGACGGTCACATGGTGGCCGAAATGAAGATCTGAAAAAGAAGGATGAGGCCAGTAGCAGTCAGAATCAGCGAGGAAATAATTTCAATCACTTCCAGGATCAGAATAATAGAGATCAAAGAGGGAGAGGAAGAGGACAAGGATCTGGAAGAGGTGGCTTCCGTGGAACATGTTTTCACTGTGGAGAAGAAGGTCACAGGGCATTTGAATGTCCTCAGCGCCAAGGCAGAACAGATAGGAGAAATGAAGGCCAGGCCAGAGTTGCACATGTCGATGAAGATGCTAGATCATCAAATTCTAAAGATGCTGAAAGAGGAGAAACGCTAATTAATAGAAGAGTCTTGCTGAGTGGTGAGAATGAACCTGATCAAAGGAGGAGCCTATTTCGCACTAGATGCAATTGTGAGGGTAAATGCTGTGATATGATTATCGATAGTGGAAGTACTGACAATTTGGTGTCAGAAGAGATGGTGACAAAGTTGAAGCTCAAGAGAAAGAAACACCCACATCCATATCGGATTGCCTGGGTGCAGGATGACCACAACGTCATGGTCAGTGAACAATGCCCGGTAAAGTTCAAGATCGACGGATACCAAGATGAGGTATTGTGTGATATCATATCTATGGATGCATGTCATATGTTGTTGGGTAGACCATGGCAGTTTGACAGATGTGATGTACATGATGGTCGTGCGAATACCTATTCCCTGAATGATGGAGTGCGACATAAGCTAAAACCATTGAAGGAGACTGAAGAAAAGGTATGTGGTAATGCAAGGATAACTTTTGTTGATGGAAAAAAATTTCCTGGATGGTATGAGGCATGAGCATGTATGTTTTGCTTTAATTCCAAAAGCTGGTAAAGAGGAAGTAGAAGATGTTCCTATAGAAGTTGCAGATTTGTTGAATGAGTTTCAAGATATTGTATCCGATAACATGCCTGATGGATTACCACCAGTCAGGAAGATCAGTCATCAGATGGACTTGATCCCAGGAGCGAGTTTGCCGAATAAGGCAGCACACAGAATGACACCTGCAGAAAGTGAGGAGTTGAACAGACAAGTACATGAACTATTACAGAAAGGATTGATCCGTGAGAGTTTGAGTCCCTGTGCTGTACCAATGGTATTAGCACCAAAGAAGAATGGAGAATGGAGGATGTGTACAGATTCCAGGGCAATAAACAAGATCACAATCAAGTACAGGTTTTCATTACCACGAATGGATGATATTATGGACTATTTGAGTGGAGCTGTGTATTTCTCAAAGATAGATCTGAAAAGTGGATATCATCAGATTCAGATCAGAGAAAGAGATGAATGGAAGACTACCTTCAAGACAAAAGAAGGACTATATGAGTGGTTAGTCATGCCTTTTGGGCTAACCAATGCACCGAGCACTTTCATACGGCTCATAAACGAGGTTCTGAAAGAATTTCTAGGTAAGTTTGTCATTGTTTATCTAGATGATATTTTGATCTTTAGTAAGACATTGGAGGAGCATATGATGCATATTCGTATGTATTTGAGAAGCTGAGAGAAGAGAAATTGTTGATTAATTTGAAGAAGTGCAGTTTTGTGAAGAAAAAGTTAGTGTATTTGGGATTTGTAGTTTCAGCAGAAGGTCTAAAAATGGACTCAGAGAAGGTACAGGCTATCCTTGAATGGCCTACTCCAAGGAGTGCTACTGAGGTAAGATCTTTTCATGGTTTGGCTAGCTTTTACAGAAAGTTTATCTGAAATTTTAGCAGTATTTGTGGACCCTTGACTGAAACAATGAGAGGGGATAGAAAAGAGTTTAAGTGGACTAATGGGGCAGAAAAGAGTTTTTAATTATTGAAACAAAAAGTTATAGAACAACCTATTTTAGCACTTCCAGATTTTAATAAAGTGTTTCAAGTAGATTGTGATGCTAGTGGTACTGCAATAGGAGCTGTTATGAGCCAAGAAGGTAAACCTGTTGCTTATTTGAGTGAGAAGTTAAATGATGCCAAGAGGAAATATTTCATTTATGATCAAGAATTTTATGCTATAGTTCAGGCATTAAAGAAGTGGAGACATTATCTGCTTCCTAAGGAGTTTGTATTGTATATTGATCATCAAGCTTTGCAATATTTGAATAGTCAAGGAAAGTTGAATCAGAGGCATTTGAAATGGGTTGAGTTTTTGCAGAGTTATACATTTGTTTTGAAACACAGGAGTGGAAAATCTAATAGGGTTGCAGATGCTCTTAGCAGAAGGCAACTATTGCTGACAGAAATGCAGATTGAAGTGGTTGGGTTCAAGGAACTCAAGAATTTGTATCCAGAGGATCCTGATTTTGGTGAAGCTTGGAAAGCTTGTACAGAACCTGTTACTCTAGACAGGACGAAATGGTTGGATTTCATCATCTAGGATGATATGCTATTCAGAGGGAGTCAGTTGTGCATTCCACGAAGTTCTATAAGGGAGAATCTCATCAAGGAGAAGCATAGTGGAGGATTGGCTGGATATTTTGGTCGTGATAAAACTGTTGCTTTGGTTGGTGAGAATTATTATTGGCCACAATTGCAGCAAGATGTGAAGAAGTTTGTACAGAGTTGCAGAGTATGTCAGATGGTGAAAGGAGTGACGCAAAATACAAGATTGTATCAGCCATTACCTATACCAGAGAAGCCTTGGGAGGATATCAGCATGGACTTTGTTCTTGGTTTACCGAGGACACAGCAGGGTCACGATTCAATTTTTGTTGTAGTTGATAATTTTCAAAGATGGTACATTTTATTCCCTGCAAGAAGACTAATGATGCTGTTCATGTAGCAGAATTATTTTTCAGAGAAGTAGTGAGACTTCATGGTTTGCCAAAGACCATAGTTTCAGATCGGGACACTAAGTTTGTTGGATATTTCTGGCGTACATTGTGGAAGAAGTTGAAGACAGATTTGAAGTTCAGTTCATCACATCATCCACAGACTGATGGATAGATAGAGGTGGTGAATAGGAGTTTGGAAAATTTGCTGAGATGTTTGGTTGGAGATAAGCCAACGGGATGGGATTTGATTTTACCATAGGCAGAATTTGCATACAATAATTCTGTCAACAGGAGCACTGGTAAATCACCATTCCAGATTATATATGGAAGTAGTCCAAGAAATGCATCTGAATTGAGGAAGATAGATAAAGGAGAAATAAGTAGTGCTGAAGCTGAAAATTTTGCAAAACACTTGAAGAACATCCATGAAGAGGTGAGGAAGCATATTACCAAGATGAACGCACAGTATAAGGCTAAGGCAGATGAGAAAATAAGGTATAAGGAATTTCAGGTTGGTGATGAAGTCATGGTTCATTTATGGAAGGAGCAGTTTCCAGTTGGTACATATAACAAGCTAAAAATGAAGAAGTTTAGACCACGTAGGATACTGAAGAAACATGATTCAAAAAATGCATATGAGGTAGAATTACCTACTGAGCTAAATATTTCGCCAGTGTTTAACATTTCAGATCTAACAGAGTATCATGAAGGAGGTGTTGAAGATGAGATCACAGTAGCACAGTGGAGTATTCCAGCAACTAGTTCAGACACTAAGGAGATAGAAGATATACTGGACAGTCATGTTGGCAGAATCACAAGGAACAGGACATATGAAGAATATCTGGTCAAGTGGAAAGGATGACATGTTGAAGATTCATCATGGCTGGCAAAGGAGGAGGTTAGCCGTCTTGGTTTTCCTCTGCACACCTGAGTCGTGACAGGGTCACTTCTCAAATTACCCCAGGTGTCTGATGCAGGAGCATCCTGGATGTAAGAGCAATCTTGCATCACCCAAAAATATTTATGTTTTTATTCAATAAGGGTTATTTTGTGCAGAGCTGCTATTTATGGAAAGTTACTATTTTTGGTAATTTTCGTATGTGCTCAGAAGGATCTGATTTCTTTCTTGGAGGTTCATTTTGGTCATATGAGTCTGCTAGTAAAGTTTCATTGCCAGATCAAGTGTATATTGGAAGATATTGAAGATTTTCAGTATTGGCAGCAGGGTACAAAAACTTTGAACTCAGTTTTGAAGGCTTTAGAGGCCCCGGATGAGGTCAAAAATTTGGGTGACGGGCGCTTGCACGAGCCAAGTCTGTAGAGTGTTTCGTGGTGTTTCTGAAATGGGGTTATAATAGCCGATCGGGTCAACTAGTGATGACTTATCATCTTCGGAAGTTGGGCCACTTGAAATGGCGAAAAATAATTTTCTTCAAAATTTTTGTTCGGGTTTCAAAGGTTATCTTGAGCCACCTATGATGTAATAAAATGTAAAATAAAATAATTCTAAGTTTGGTTGGCCTTATTGGCTAAAATTCTGGAACCTTCCCAGGCGGTGGAAAATTGCCTATATAAGGAAGGCTGTATTATTGTCTTAGGCAGTTCAGAATAGTTCTGGGTAGTAGATCTGGGTAATAGTTCGAGGCTTTGTCCTACAGAATATTGTAAGGGAATGCCCATGTGGCTTTGCATATTGTAATTCTGAAAGTTTGTAATTCCACATTTGTGGAGATAATAAGAAGCCAATTTTCTGTTCTTGCATATTGTTGTTGTTTCTCTATTTCTGTTATGTGTTTGTGGTATTAAGGGGAGCACTCTTCATCAAGTGGTATCAGAGCAGGAGTTCTTAAGTGTGTAAATAGATCACCGACTGTGAGGCAGTTTGCACCAGGACCGTGGCTAGGGTTTCAGTGTGCATCACGAAAATGCCTCCACGACGGGAACGTGGCGGAAGAGCTGGTGTTGTAACACCTGAGGTTAGAGAACTGCAGAGACAAGTGCGAGCATTGCAAGAAGAGATTCCCAGAGGAATGAAACTTAATGTTAGAGACAAAAGCGAGGATGAAGCTGAAGAAGAATATCAAGAAGGAGAAGTTGAAATTGTGAACCAGGAGGAAGAAAGACTTTTTCGAGCGATTTCCAAGATTGGAAAAAGACCTAAGATTGAGGTTCCTACATTTTTTGGAAATCTTAACCCAGAGGAATTGATCGACTGGATCAATGAATGTGAAGAATATTTTGAGTATGAAGATGTTGAGGATCCTGATAGGGTCAAATTTGCGAAGGCCAGACTGAAAGGTCATGCGAAGATATGGTGGCAAGAGATTCAGTTGGAGCGAAATAGAAGGGGAAAGGAGAAAATCACAAGATGGGATCAGATGGTGGATAAATTGAAGCGACAGTTCATTCCTGTTGATTATGAACTTGACCTACTGAAGAAAATGCAGAGTTTGAAGCAAGCAGGAAGATCTGTTCAGGAGTATACAGAGGAGTTCTATTGACTTGTCATCAGAACAGGCCATGCAGAAGCTGATAAGGAGAAAGTTGCCCGATACCTTAATGGGTTAAGGCCAAGCATTCAGGAGGAGCTGAATCTAGTTCAAATGAATAGTATTGAAGAGGCATACCAGTTTGCCCTAAAAGTAGAGGAAAAGCTGAATAAGAAGTTTGAGAGCAGACAAAATGGAAGAGGTCGCGGTGGATGATCTGGTGGACGGTCATATGGTGGCCAAAATGAAGATCCAAAAAAGAAGGATGAGGCCAGTAGCAGTCAGAATCAGCGAGAAAATAATTTCAATCACTTCCAGGATCAGAATAATAGAGATCAAAGAGGGAGAGGAAGAGGACAAGGATCTGGAAGAGGTGGCTTCCGTGGAACATGTTTTCACTGTGGAGAAGAAGGTCACAGGGCATTTAAATGTCCTCAGCGCCAAGGCAGAATAGATAGGAGAAATGAAGGCCAGGCCAGAGTTGCACATGTCGATGAAGATGCTAGATCATCAAATTCTGAAGATGTTGAAAGAGGAGAAACACTAATTAATAGAAGAGTCTTGCTGAGTGGTGAGAATGAACCTTAACAAAGGAGGAGCCTGTTTCACACTAGATGCAAGTGTGAGGGTAAATGTTGTGATATGATTATCGATAGTGGAAGCACTGACAATTTGGTGTCAGAAGAGATGGTGACAAAGTTGAAGCTCAAGAGATAGAAACACCCACATCCATATCGGATTACCTGGGTGTAGGATGACCACAACGTCATGGTCAGTGAACAGTGCCTGGTAAAATTCAAGATCGGCGGATACCAAGATGAGGTATTATGTGATATCATATCTATGGATGCATGTCATATATTGTTGGGTAGACCATGGCAGTTTGACAGATGTGCTGTACATGATGGTCGTGCGAATACCTATTCCCTGACGAAGGATGGAGTGCGACATAAGCTAAAACCATTGAAGGAGACTGAAGAAAAGGTATGTGATAATGCAAGGATAACTTTTGTTGATGGAAAAAAATTTCCTGGATGGTATGAGGCATGAGCATGTATGTTTTGCTTTAATTCCAAAAGCTGGTAAAGAGGAAGTAGAAGATGTTCCTGTAGAATGAATGAGTTTCAGGATATTGTATCCGATAACGTGCCTGATGGATTACCACCAGTTAGGAAGATCAGTCATCAGATGGACTTGATCCCAGGAGTGAGTTTTTTGAATAAGGCAGCACACAGAATGACACATACAGAAAGTTAGGAGTTGAACAGATAAGTACATGAACTGTTACAAAAAGGATTGATCCGTGAGAGTCTGAGTCCCTATGCTGTACCAGCGGTATTAGCACCAAAGAAGAATGGAGAATGGAGGATGTGTACAGATTCAAAGACAATAAATAAGATCACAATCAAGTATAGGTTTTCATTGCCACGAATGGATGATATTATGGACTATTTGAGTGGAGCTGTGTATTTCTCAAAGATAGATCTGAAAAGTGGATATCATCAGATTCGAATCAGAGAAGGAGATGAATGGAAGACTACCTTCAAGACAAAGGAAAGACTATATGAGTGGTTAGTCATGCCTTTTGGGCTAACCAATGCACCAAGCACTTTCATGCGGCTCATGAACGAGATTCTGAAAGAATTTCTAGGTAAGTTTGTCATTGTTTATCTAGATGATATTTTGATCTTTAGTAAGACATTGGAGGAGCATATGATGCATATTCGTATGGTATTTGAGAAGCTGAGAGAAGAGAAATTGTTGATTAATTTGAAGAAGTGCAGTTTTGTGAAGAAAAAGTTAGTGTATTTGGAATTTGTAGTTTCAGCAGAAGGTTTAAAAATGGACCCAGAGAAGGTACAGGCTATCCTTGAATGGCCTACTCCAAGGAGTGCTACTGAGGTAAGATCTTTTCATGGTTTGGCTAGCTTTTATAGAAAGTTTATCCAAAATTTTAGCAGTATTTGTGGACCCTTGACTAAAACAATGAGAGGGGATAGAAAAGAGTTTAAGTGGACTAATGGGGCAGAAAAGAGTTTTCAATTATTGAAACAAAAAGTTACAGAACAACCTGTTTTAGCACTTCCAGATTTTAATAAGGTGTTTCAAGTAGATTGTGATGCTAGTGGTACTGCAATAGGAGCTGTTATGAGCCAAGAAGGTAAACCTGTTGCTTATTTCAGTGAGAAGTTAAATGATGCCAAGAGGAAATATTTTGTTTATGATCAAAAATTTTATGCTATAGTTCAGGCATTAAAGAAGTGGAGACATTATCTGCTTCTTAAGGAGTTTGGTTTGTATACTGATCATCAAGCTTTGCAATATTTGAATAGTCAAGGAAAGTTGAATCAGAGGCATTTGAAATGGGTTGAGTTTTTGCAGAGTTATACATTTGTTTTGAAACATAGGAGTGGAAAGTCTAATAGGGTTGCAGATGCTCTTAGTAGAAGGAAACTATTGCTGACAGAAATGCAGATTGAAGTGGTTGGGTTCAAGGAACTCAAGAATTTGTATCCAGAGGATCCTGATTTTGGTGAAGCTTGGAAAGCTTGTACAAAACCTGTTACTCTAGACAGGATGAAATGGTTGGATTTCATCATCCAGGATGATATGCTATTCAGAGGGAGTCAGTTGTGCATTCCACAAAGTTTTATGAGGGAGAATCTCATCAAGGAGAAGCATAGTGGAGGATTGGCTGGACATTTTGGTCGTGATAAAATTGTTGCTTTGGTTGGTGAGAATTATTATTGGCCACAATTGCAGCAAGATGTGAAGAAGTTTGTACAGATTTGTAGAGTATGTCAGATGGGGAAAGGAGTGAAGCAGAATATAGGATTGTATCAGCCATTACCTGTACCACAGAAGCCTTGGGAGGATATCAGCATGGACTTTGTTCTTGATTTACCGAGGACACAGCGGGGACATGATTCAATTTTTGTGGTAGTTGATAGATTTTCAAAGATGGCACATTTTATTCCCTGCAAGAAGACTAATGATGCTGTTCATATAGAAGAATTGTTTTTCAAAGAAGTAGTGAGACTTCATGGTTTGCCAAAGACCATAGTTTCAGATCGGGACACTAAGTTTGTTGGATATTTCTGGCGTACATTGTGGAAGAAGTTGAAGACAGATTTGAAGTTCAGTTCATCACATCATCTACAGACTGATGGACAGACAGAGGTGGTGAATAGGAGTTTGGAAAATTTGCTGAGATGTTTGGTTGGAGATAAGCCAACGGGATGGGATTTGATTTTACCACAGGCAGAATTTGCATACAATAATTCTGTCAACAGGAGCACTGGTAAATCACCATTCCAGATTGTATATGGAAGTAGTCCAAGAAATGCATCTGAATTGAGAAGATAGATAAAGGAGAAATAAGTAGTGTTGAAGCTGAAAATTTTGCATAACACTTGAAGAACATCCATGAAAAGGTGAGGAAGCATATTACCAAGATGAACGCACAGTATAAGGCTAAGGCAGATGAGAAAAGGAGGTATAAGGAATTTCAAGTTGGTGATGAAGTCATGGTTCATTTGCGGAAGGAGCGGTTTCCAGTTGGTACATATAACAAGCTGAAAATGAAGAAGTTTGGACCATGTAGGATACTGAAGAAACATGATTCAGGAAATGCATATGAGGTAAAATTACCTACTGAGCTAAATATTTCACTAGTGTTTAACATTTTAGATCTGAAAGAGTATCATGAAGGAGGTGTTGAAGATGAGATCACAGCAGCACAATGGAGTATTCTAGCAACTAGTTCAGAAACTAAGGAGATCGAAGATATACTGGACAGTCGTGTTGACAGAAGCACAAGGAACATGACATATGAAGAATATCTGGTTAAGTGGAAAGGATGACCTGTTCAAGATTCATCATGGCTGGCAAAGGAGGAGGTTAGCCATCTTGGTTTTCCTCTGCACACCTGAGTAGTGACAGGGTCACTTCTCAAATTACCCCGGGTGTCTGATGCAGGAGCATTCTAGGTGTAAGAGCAATCTTGCATCACCCAAAAATATTTATATTTTTATTCAATAAGGGTTATTTTGTGCAGAGCTGCTATTTATGGAAAGTTATTATTTTTGGTAATTTTTGTATGTGCTCAGAAGGATCTGATTTCTTTCTTGGAGGTTCATTTTGGTCAAATAAGTCTGCCAGTAAAGTTTCATTGCCAGATCAAGTGTATATTGGAAGATATTGAAAATTTTCGGTATTGACAGCAGGGTACAGAAAATTTGAACTCAGTTTTGAAGGCTTTAGAGGCCCCGGATGAGGTCCAAAATTTGGGTGATGGGCGCTTGCACGGGTCAAGCCTGTAGAGCACTTCGTGGCATTTCTAAAATGGGGTTATAATAGCCGATCGGGTCAACTGGTGATGACTTATGGTCTTCGGAAGTTGGGCCACCTGAAATGGCGAAAAATAATTTTCTTCAAAATTTTTGTTCGGGTTTCAAACGTTATCTTGAGCCGACTATGATGTAATGAAATGTAAAATAAAATAATTCTAAGTTTGGTCGGCATTATTGGCTAAAATTCTGGAACCTTCCCAGGCGGTGGAAAATTGCCTATATAAGGAAGGCTGTATTATTATCTTAGGCAGTTTAGAATAGTTCTGGGTAGTAGATCTGGGTAATAGTTCGAGGCTTTGTCCTACAGAATATTGTAAGGGAATGCCCATGTGGCTTTGCATATTGTAATTCTGAAAGTATGTAATTCCACATTTGTGGAGATAATAAGAAGCCAATTTTCTGTTCTTGCATATTGTTGTTGTTTCTCTATTTCTGTTATGTGTTTGTGGTATTAAGGGGAGCACCCTTCATCAAGTGGTATCAGAGCAGGAGTTCTTGAGTGTGTAAACAGATCGCCGACTGTGAGGCAGTTTGCACCAGGACCATGGCTAAGGTTTCAGCACGCATCATGAAAATGCCTCCACGACGGGAATGTGGCGGAAGAGCTGGTGTTGTAACACCTGATGTTAGAGAACTGCAGAGACAAGTGCGAGCATTGCAAGAAGAGATTCTCAGAGGAATGAATCTTAATGTCAGAGATGAAAGCAAGGATGAAGCTAAAGAAGAATATCAAGAAGGAGAAGTTGAAATTGTGAACTAGGAGGAAGAAAGATTTTTTCAGGCGATTTCCAAGATTGGGAAAAGACCTAAGATTGAGGTTCCTACATTTTCTAGAAATCTTAACCCAGAGGAATTGATCGACTGGATCAATGAATGTGAAGAATATTTTGAGTATGAAGATGTTGAGGATCCTGATAGGGTCAAATTTGCGAAGGCCAGACTGAAAGGTCATGCGAAGATATGGTGGCAAGAGATTCAGTTGGAGTGAAATAGAAGGGGAAAGGAGAAAATCACGAGATGGGATCGGATGGTGGATAAATTGAAGCGACAGTTCATTCTTGTTGATTATGAGCTTGACCTACTGAAGAAAATACAGAGTTTGAAGCAAGCAGGAAGATCTGTTCAGGAGTATACAGAGGAGTTCTATCGACTTCTCATTAGAACAGGCCATGCAGAAGCTGATAAGGAGAAAGTTGCCTAATATCTTAATGGGTTAAGGCCAAGCATTCAGGAGGAGCTGAATCTAGTTCAAATGAATAGTATTGAAGAGGCATACCAGTTTTCCCTAAAAGTAGAGGAAAAGCTGAACAAGAAGTTTGAGAGCAGACAAAATGGAAGAGGTCGCGGTGGACGATCTGGTGGACGGTCATATGGTGGCTGAAATGAAGATCTGAAAAAGAAGGATGAGGCCAGTAGCAGTCAGAATCAGCGAGGAAATAATTTCAATCGCTTCCAGGATCAGAATAATAGAGATCAAAGAGGGAGAGGAAGAGGACAAGGATCTGGAAGAGGTGGCTTCCGTGGAACATGTTTTCACTGTGGAGAAGAAGGTCACAGGGCATTTGAATTTCCTCAGCACCAAGGCAGAATAGATAGGAGAAATGAAGGCCAGGCCAGAGTTGCAAATGTCGATGAAGATGCTAGATCATCAAATTTTGAAGATGCGGAAAGAGGAGAAACGCTTATTAATAGAAGAGTCTTGCTGAGTGGTAAGAATGAACCTGAACAAAGGAGGAGCCTATTTCGCACTAGATGCAATTGTGAGGGTAAATGCTGTGATGTGATTATCGATAGTGGAAGCACTGACAATTTGGTGTCAAAAGAGATGGTGACAAAGTTGAAGCTCAAGAGATAGAAACACCCACATCCATATCGGATTGCCTAGGTGCAGGATGACCACAAGGTCATGGTCAGTGAACAGTGCCCGGTAAAGTTCAAGATCGGTGGATACCAAGATGAGGTATTGTGTGATATCATATCTATGGATGCATGTCATATGTTGTTGGGTAGACCATGGCAGTTTGACAGATGTGCTGTACATGATGGTCGTGCGAATACCTATTCCCTGACAAAGGATGGAGTGCGACATAAGCTAAAACCATTGAAGGAGACTGAAGAAAAGGTATGTGGTAATGCAAGGATAACTTTTGTTGATGGAAAAAAATTTTCTGGATGGTATGAGGCATGAGCATGTATGTTTTTCTTTAATTCCAAAAGCTGGTAAAGAGGAAGTAGAAGATGTTCCTGTAGAAGTTGCAGATTTGTTGAATGAGTTTCAGGATATTGTATCTGATAACGTGCCTGATGGATTACCACTAGTCAGGAAGATCAATCATCAGATGGACTTGATCCCAGGAGCGAGTTTGCCGAATAAGACAGCACACAGAATGACACCTACAGAAAGTGAGGAGTTGAACAGACAAGTACATGAACTGTTACAGAAAGGATTGATCCGTGAGAGTCTGAGTCCCTGTGCTATACCAACGGTATTAGCACCAAAGAAGAATAGAGAATGGAGGATGTGTACAGATTCCAGGGCAATAAACAAGATCACAATCAAGTACAGGTTTCCATTGCCACGAATGGATGATATTATGGACTGTTTGAGTGGAGCTGTGTATTTCTCAAAGATAGATCTGAAAAGTGGATATCATCAGATTCGGATCAGAGAAGGAGATGAATGGAAGACTGCCTTCAAGACAAAGGAAAGACTATATGAGTGGTCAGTCATCCCTTTTGGGCTAACCAATGCACCGAGCACTTTCATGCGGCTCATGAACGAGGTTCTGAAAGAATTTCTAGGTAAGTTTGTCATTGTTTATCTAGATGATATTTTGATCTTTAGTAAGACATTGGAGGAGCATATGATGCATATTCGTATGGTATTTGAGAAGCTTAGAGAAGAGAAATTATTGATTAATTTGAAGAAATACAGTTTTGTGAAGAAAGAGTTAGTGTATTTAGGATTTGTAGTTTCAGCAGAAGGTCTAAAAATGGACCCAGAGAAGGTACAGGCTATCCTTGAATGGCCTACTCCAAGGAGTGCTACTGAGGTAAGATCTTTTTATGGTTTGGCTAGCTTTTACAGAAAGTTTATCCGAAATTTTAGCAGTATTTGTGGACCCTTGACTGAAACAATGAAAGGGGATAGAAAAGAGTTTAAGTGGACTAATGGGGCAGAAAAGAGTTTTCAATTATTGAAACAAAAAGTTACACAACAACCTATTTTAGCACTTCCAGATTTTAATAAGGTGTTTCAAGTAGATTGTGATGCTAGTGGTACTGCAATAGGAGCTGTTATGAGCCAAGAAGGTAAACCTGTTGCTTATTTCAGTGAGAAGTTAAATGATGCCAAGAGGAAATATTCTGTTTATGATCAAGAATTTTATGCTATAGTTCAGGCATTAAAGAAGTGGAGACATTATCTCCTTCCTAAGGAGTTTGTTTTGTATACTGGTCATCAAGCTTTGCAATATTTGAATAGTCAAGGAAAGTTGAATCAGAGGCATTTGAAATGGGTTGAGTTTTTGCAGAGTTATACATTTGTTTTGAAACATAGGAGTGGAAAGTCTAATAGGGTTGCAGATGCTCTTAGCAGAAGGCAACTATTGCTGACAGAAATGCAGATTGAAGTGGGTGGGTTCAAGGAACTCAAGAATTTGTATCCAGAGGATCCTGATTTTGGTGAAGCTTGGAAAGCTTGTACAGAACCTGTTACTCTAGACAGGATGAAATGGTTGAATTTCATCATCCAGGATGATATGCTATTCAGAGGGAGTCAATTGTGCATTCCACGAAGTTCTATGAGGGAGAATCTCATCAAGGAGAAGCATAGTGGAGGATTGGCTAGATATTTTGGTCGTGATAAAATCATTGCTTTGGTTGGTGAGAATTATTATTGGCCACAATTGCAGTAAGATGTGAAGAAGTTTGTACAGAGTTGCAGAGTATGTCAGATGGCGAAAGGAGTGAAGCAAAATATAGGATTGTATCAGCCATTACCTGTACCAGAGAAGCCTTGGGAGGATATCAGCATGGACTTTGTTCTTGGTTTACCGAGGACACAGCGGGGACACGATTCAATTTTTGTGGTAGTTGATAGATTTTCAAAGATGGCACATTTTATTCCCTGCAAGAAGACTAATGATGTTGTTCATGTAGCAGAATTGTTTTTCAGAGAAGTAGTGAGACTTCATGGTTTGCCAAAGACCATAGTTTCAGATCGGGACACTAAGTTTGTTGGATATTTCTGGCGTACATTGTGGAAGAAGTTGAAGAGAGATTTGAAGTTTAGTTTATCACATCATCCACAGACTGATGGACAGACAGAGGTGGTGAATAGGAGTTTGGGAAATTTGCTGAGATGTTTGGTTGGAGATAAGCCAACGGGATGTGATTTGATTTTACCACAGGCAGAATTTGCATACAATAATTCTGTCAACAGGAGCACTGGTAAATCACCATTCCAGATTGTATATGGAAGTAGTCCAAGAAATGCATCTGAATTGAGGAAGATAGATAAAGGAGAAATAAGTAGTGCTGAAGCTGAAAATTTTGCAGAACACTTGAAGAACATCCATGAAGAGGTGAGGAAGCATATTACCAAGATGAACGCATAGTATAAGGCTAAGGCAGATGAGAAAAGGAGGTATAAAGAATTTCAGGTTGGTGATGAAGTCATGGTTCATTTGCGGAAGGAGCGGTTTCCAGTTGGTACATATAACAAGCTGAAAATGAAGAAGTTTGGACCATGTAGGATACTGAAGAAACATGATTCAGGAAATGCATATGAGGTAGAATTACCTACTGAGCTAAATATTTCGCTAGTGTTTAACATTTCAGATCTGACAGAGTATCATGAAGGAGGTGTTGAAGATGAGATCACAGCAGCACAGTGGAGTATTCCAGCAACTAGTTCAGACACTAAGGAGATCGAAGATATACTGGACAGTCATGTTGGCAGAAGCACAAGGAACAGGACATATGAAGAATATCTGGTCAAGTGGAAAGGATGACCTGTTGAAGATTCATCATGGCTTGCAAAGGAGGAGGTTAGCCATCTTGATTTTCCTCTGCACACCTGAGTCGTGACAGGGTCACATTTCAAATTACCCCAGGTGTCTGATGCAGGAGCATCCTGGGTGTAAGAGCAATCTTGCATCACCCAAAAATATTTATATTTTTATTCAATAAGGGTTATTTTGTGCAGAGCTGCTATTTATGGAAAGTTACTATTTTTGGTAATTTTTGTATGTGCTCAGAAGGATCTGATTTCTTTCTTGGAGGTTCATTTTGGTCATATAAGTCTGAAAGTAAAGTTTCATTGCCAGATCAAGTGTATATTGGAAGATATTAAAGATTTTTGGTATTGGCAGCAGGGTACAGAAACTTTGAACTCAGTTTTGAAGGCTTTAGAGGCCCTGGATGAGGTTGAAAATTTGGGTGACAGGCGCTTGCGTGGCTCAAGCCTGTAGAGCACTTCGTGGCATTTCTGAAATGGGGTTATAATAGTCGATCGGGTCAATTGGTGATGACTTATGGTCTTCGGAAGTTGGGCCACCTGAAATGGTGAAAAATAATTTTCTTCAAAATTTCTGTTCGGATTTCAAAGGTTATCTTGAGCCGACTATGATGTAATGAAATGTAAAATAAAATAATTTTAAGTTTGGTTGGCCTTATTGGCTAAAATTCTGGAACCTTCCCAGGCGGTGGAAAATTGCCTATATAAAGAAGGTTGTATTATTGTCTTAGGCAGTTTAGAATAGTTCTGGGTAGTAGATCTGGGTAATAGTTCGAGGCTTTGTCCTACAGAATATTGTAAGGGAATGCCCATGTGGCTTTGCATATTGTAATTCTGAAAGTTTGTAATTCCACATTTGTGGAGATAATAAGAAGCCAATTTTTTGTTCTTGCATATTGTTGTTGTTTCTCTATTTCTGTTATGTGTTTGTGGTATTAAGGGGAGCACCCTTCATCATTATCTAATGTTCTTATAAAGATTTTATTTCATCTAAAATTAAAAATTGTGCAATTATTTGAATCAAATTGCAGTTATCTAATGTTCTAAAGATTTTATTTCATCTAAAATTAATTTACCTCCAGTCCTATAAACTATTCAGTTGCGTCGTTCTGGAATTGAATCTCAGCAGCTAGATTCTTGCTTACGCAGATTTTTTTATTGTTCACTGTTCCTTTGCCTAAGTGTTTTCATTGTTCATTGTTCCTTTGCCAAAGTATTTCCATTATTTATTGTTCCTTTGCATGTAGCTGTTACATATTCTAATTGATGCTCTTTCATAATGGTTACTGATTGATTGGAAGCCCGCAACTGCGCTCTACCATACATGACAACATCATTACCCTCTTCTCCTGTCTTCCTACTCCAATCAACACTCTCTCCTACGCCCCTACCTAAGGCAGGGACTCCAGCTGTGCGCAATCCTTGTTTTCATTTGATTTTGATTTGCAATATGTTATCGGTGACCATCTTCGGGGTTTTGAGAACTGCATAATGTCTTTGTGATTCGAGGACTAAATAATATATCCTCGAAATTCTTGACAAGTTTGTTTCAGAATTATAAGTAACAAAGAAGTTTCCTAAGTGTTTTTTGCATATATATTATTCCTGATTTTGTAGAGATTGCAGAAGACGTGTGATCATTTTTTGATTGAAATCAAGTTAATGTAATTATATTCTCATTTATTTTTTTCAGATTCAATATCTATGCATTATCTTTCAGTTTTTAGTTTGGTTCTTTTCATTTCAGCATTCAGCTCAAAAGCAATTCATCGAAATATAAAGTTTTAAAACTGGTTCAACCCCCTCTCATAGTAAATCTATGTTACAAAGTTGTATTTACCTACAATGGGGAATAGATGGAAATGAGTTGTCTTAGCATGAAACATTTTACAAATAACTATCAGTTGTATATTTTTGGAGTTTTGTTAGATATATACAAAACTATCAAAAACTAGAATTATAGTGGAAAATATCAATTTAAATAAAAAGTGCCTTCAACCAAATCATGGATTGTAACTTGCATCTCCAACATATGAAAACAAAGATAAAACACAGTTTGTAGGTTGTAATGCACTCTATTTTAAAAATAAAAACTCAAGTTTACTACCATTTATATAAAACAAAATAGTGCCTCAAGTAAATAGATACAATATCTAACATAAATGCACTACTGCAAATGGGAAACATAAAAACGTAGCATCATCAATAGTATATATATAAAAGAACATTTATTTTTATGTATATTGGTCTTTCTCAAATCTAATTAATTGTAATCTTTTTATACACAGGAATTTAATGGACATTCTCTTCGGTGTTTAATATATGAATTACAATCTATATACTAGTTTGGCTGATCCAAAAGTCTAAGTTGTAGACTTGTTGATTCTACAAAGCATTAATCCAACATTAATATTTTCCAAAAAAAAATACCAAACCAAATAATATTTAAAATCAACAATACTAAATGCATTTAATATTGTTCATAACTTGAAGAATTGTATTTAGCTTTTAAAATGTTTTAACCTTTAAAGTTTCTACTCGTCCCTTTTAAACTATATAAATAACATTTACAGTGTTGCCATAGTAATTAATTAAACTAGCTATCACCAAGAACTTTTCGAAGGGATTGAAAGGTGACAAGATAAATTTATTTGGAAAGCAAGTTGTGGTTGATTAGAGCCTCATCATAGAGGTTATTGGGTTACCCAATGATGGTATTAAGTTTTACAAAGACTGGAAACTCTCCAAAGCCTCAATTAAGAAATTTATGAGAACAAACAAAGAAACGGAAAAGCTTGTAAAAGGTGATAAAAGTTTCTATGACATGAAGAGCATCAAGAAGGTTTGGCAAAAATTGTTGAAGGTGTCATGGAATATATCACTCTTGACAGGTGCTTCACGATGGCTTTTGGGAATCATTTCATGCTACTAAACCACTTCAGGCACAAGGTGAGAGTGTCCATCCCATTTCATCTTCTATCCTCTCTTGGTGCTAGCATTTTGGATCATAGGGAGAGCCCTAGAAAAATCATGTTTTACACGAAGGGCTTCTGCTTCTTATATATGAGCAATTTTATGCCTTGGCATCTATTCCCCACTCCCCTTCTATTTTTGTGCCTAATAATAATGGTGTAGGGGCTGACAATTTTAGTGATGAGGGTTGGAACACTGGTTTAGAGGATGAGGACTCCCCCCAGCGCAGTCAAGAGGGTTTCTAAAAAAAATTTCAAGCCCTTGTTGGAAAAATGGTCAGCGCTCCCCTCAAGATTCGTGACATGGCTTAATCGTCTCCTGTGTCTTCTATAAGTCTAGTGGTTGTATCAAGCATTAACAAGTCAATCTTTTGGTGCAATGACAACCACTACTTGTAACAAGTGGTATTAGATCTTGGTCATAGGTTTGAATCCCCTCAATAGCACTGAGGGGGAGATTGTTGGAAAAATGGTTAGCACTCCCCTTAGGATTCACAACATGGCTTAACCGCCTCTTGTGTCTTCTACAAGTATAGTGGTTGTATCAAGCATTAATAGGTTGATCTTTTGGTGAAACGACAAACACTACGTGTAATAGCCCTTGCCTGCTAAACCCTCACCTCTCAAAGCTTCACCCTTGGGGAAAGAGAAACTGAAAGGTGTGGTGAATTTTCCCTCCAATTCCCATGTCCTTGCTAAGAGCCCTACTGGTAAAAATGTGAAAATTGTGAAAACTGGCCCTAAGCTTCTGGGTAAAGACTTGGCTCCTCATGATTATCCTATCCTATTTGAGGAAGATGTCCCTTGCTCCCCCTTGAATTTAGGTGATTCCCTTTCTTCCCTGAACCCTAGGGATGCTAAGAACATGTTGCGTTCTCCCATTTTTGTAAGCATTGATCACTTTACCTCTCATCAAGAACTTCAAATAGGTGTTCTAGAGATGACTAGGCAAGTGGCGGTAAATTTTTTAGGTTCATCAAGTGGGCCTTGCATGAAATTAAGAGTCTAAACCTAAAATATAGAGTCCTGAGTAGAAAGGTGGAACTTTTGGAAGCTAAAGGGATGGAGACTCCAATTGCCAAGAGCACTAAAGCCAAATGCTTGTGGATTGAGGAGAGATGAATTTTGTTGTTGATTGTCTTTCTAGAATGGTGGAGGTCATTGGAAAGCTTAAGAAAGATCATGAGAAGAAGGTGTTGGAGCTTGACAATGATATTAAATCCATAAAGGGATCTCTCTAGAACATTATTTTAATTAGCCACATAGTTATTAAGTCTATTATTGACACTATGAACATAATGGTCACCAAATTGGAGAGCATGAAATGGTAAAAAATTGGTTATCAAGATAGATTCTGAGAAGGACAAGGAGCCTGAAGATTCCATGGGGCTAGTATGAGAACTTGAGCCAATCTCAAGTGGAAAGTTGAGCACCCTCCCCAGGAGACTTAGGACTTGAAGAGGGTAGTACAAAACATGAATCAATTGAAGGATGAGGTTCCAAGACTTTGAAGAATATGACCTAGCTCTGTTGTGTCTTCCTCTGGTTTTTTGTGGTTCTCTAGTTTTTTGTTGGCTTTTTGTTGGGTTTGTGCTACTCATGGTTTCTATGTTTATCCTTCTAGAACAACATTTTGTTTTGTTATTTTGAGCTCTACTATTATATCATGTAATTTCCTTTTGTAAAGGGTTTCGGGTCCCTTCAAAACATGTTTTTGCCTCCGTAAAAAATAATTCATAGATTAGAATGCACTCTATTTTAAAAATCAAAACTCAATTTTACTACCATTTATGTAAAACAAAATAGTGCTACTAGAAAATAGATACAATATCTAACACAAGTGTGCTATTGGAAATAGGAAACATAAAAAATGGTAGCACCTTCAATACTATATATAAAAAAGATCTTTATTTTATATGTATATTGGTCTACAAAAAAAATCTTTTATTTTATTTCTCTAATTCTCTGGTATCTTTATTCGTAATGCCTTTCACAAGTTTTGAAACACCATTCACAATCTATGTAAAAGAGACAAATGTAATAGTCCATAAATTAATTTCACTCTTTCTACAATATACATCCCTACAGTCTAATTTAATAATTGTCCAAATTATCCATCACTTGTTATTACAAGATTTCAAACAATGTACTTTAACTACCTAAACTAACCTTACTCAATTAAGAACTTGCAACAACTTAAGGTGCATCTCCTATTTTATGTCATTTTTTGTATTATCTTATATGATAAATAATATCATTTTAGTTTAAAGGATTGTGGGTAAATGAATACAAGTTTCTCATATTTGAGATAATTTTAATTCATTGAATTTAGAAGAAATAAAGAAAATATGAGAGATTGTGATTAAAATAATATACAAAGTAAAACCAAAAAATGAAGTGTGGTCTTCACAAAAGTGAATCTACCATACAAGATATAAATGTGAATCTTTAAAAAAAGTCAAAAATACATTGGGAGCTATCTCTTTGCATATCTCAAAAATTAGAATTGTGGTTTCAAAGGAAGCAAAAAATAGATATCGACACACAGAGAGAAAATACCTCAATTGGTCACTTCATAAGGCCAAAACAATCAACAAAAACTATCAAGAAATAGATGAAGAAAATTTGGAACTATATGCTCATCCGCAAGTTCATTCCAAAAAACTTTTTCAAGTTCTTTGTTGAATGTGTTGGTTAACAGATTGGCATTTCCAAAATTTATGTTAAATTTTAGACTCTTTTTACCCAAACAAGACCACTACTATTAATGAATAGTTGAGAAAATAGGTAATCAATTTCTCTCTAAATTTTTTTGTGAAGGTACACCTCCCTCCTTTAGATAAAATTTTGGATTTTTGGAATAATAAAGACTTAAGTATAATTTTAAAGAGAAAGTAAGAAAGGTTCTAATAATTACCCATCACCATGAAATAATTGTGAAAAAGGAGATTATACATGACATTAACTCAAAGGTTAATTCTGACAAATGACTATTTTTGAAACAAAACTTTCACTCAAAGATAAAACACCATATTTTAGATAACTCAACCAAAAGAATCAATTTCTGATTATGGTAACAAACATATAAGTATTCACACTACAAAGAGTATTCATATCTAATGCCTAGAATCAAAGTTCCAAACAATAATATATATTAACTAGAGATATACAAAGACATCTACTTATATTAGAAATTAATATCAACTTTATTTCAAAATAATTTGCAAAATCAAAATTATTTCTTACTCATTCTTCAAATAGAAAGGGGAATTACAAAATTGTTGATCGCTTTCTATGTATACCTTTTCCATATTTAAAGTTTCTAACCCCAAGACAACTGTCACAAATATTACATAATAAGTGATTCTTTTTTCAAGAATCCATATTAAAAATAAATATATCTTTTCAAATCAAAATAAAACAACTAGTTTTAGATGAAAATGACAGAAATAGAAATGAGAATCTATAACTCATTTTCATCTTCTCTTCATCGACATTGGTGGTTGTTGGATTTCTTGTTGCTGCTTGTACACCTATAGAGCTTTGTTGGAGGCTATCATCTTATCATGATATGGAATTTTCATATTCTTGCTCTATAGGGCCCATAATATTTTCCCTCTTTTAATTTCTTCAACCTTTGCAATGAAAGGTTGATGATGGATAACACACCACATTAGGGTTGCATCTATTCAAGCCAAGTCATTGTACTTTTCTTTGCTGAAATTTGTAGGGTGGGCTATGATATCAATTTTGTTTTGATACTCCATTTTGAGTTCATTAGCAGAAGCAATTCCTGAATTGTCTTTCCTTTTTAGCTCACAACCAATATCTTTGAAATACTGCATTACTTGGGCAACAATTTCCTTCACTTCTTTGAGCAACTTAATGTATTTAATTAATTTTTTAATGTAAACATTCACATCCATATTAGAGACTATAAATCTATGTTCTACAAGGGATTAGTTGTGATGATATATGCCTTTGGATGTTGCTATATCAAGACCAATTTCAATGATATCCTATGATAACCTAATAGTTTCCTTATGTGTCATTGAACCTCCATTTTTGAAACTAAGATATCAGATGACACAATGTTTCTAGCTTTACCCATTCATTATAGGACCTAATTAATTAATTTATTGATAAAAGGTAGGCCTTTATCCTTCAAATCCTTGATCCACTCCTAGGAAATCCTATTGAATTAATTTTTAATTTGTATCTAGAAGATCACTTCCTTGATCCTATTAGATTTTTTATTCCAAGATGGCTTGGGGAACATTTGGGAGTTGAACATATAGTGGACTTAAAAGAGATTTTAAGTGTTCATTCAACACCTCTACTGTGGTCTTCAAGGTTTCTTTGCTAAATTTATTCTTCTCAACCCTATCCGTGACCCTAACAACTAAGAAGGACATATTATGCAAGTTTTCATTAGTGTTGGGAGGTCCCATATCTATCTTGGTAATATTAAAATTAGTGGATGTAGATTGTCTAGGCTCCTCTAGAGTGATAGGATGGGCTATCTCCATAAACACATGGTTAGATTGATTGATTTCAACAAAGAGAGTAGTGGTTCTCAATTTATTACTTTTCAGAGGGGGAAGAGTTTATTGCAATCTCTATAACACAACATAGTTGGATGAATGACTGTGGGATTCTAGTTTCCTTTTAGTTGACAAAGTTGTTTCCAAACATGAAGTTGAGGACAAGGTTCAAAAATAACTTTGTAGCAATTGGGAGTGGAGAATAAAATTCTCTTAACTGGAGAGGTCTTATCCATGTTCTAAGAAGAAAAAGGAAATGAGATCTTACCACCAATAGTATCATGTTATTGTGTGTCCAAAGTAAGCCCCATGCCTTTTCCCTCATCTCCTTGTTTTTCACTTGATTCTCCTATCTCCATATTGGGCAGTGAACCATATCCACATGTAGGTTTCATTTTTTGATCCTTTTCAATAGTTTCCCATCCCAAATTCCTCCTAGACTTCTTGGATATTGTGTATGTGCGATAGAAACAATAAGTGATGTATTAAGTTGAGATGAACTACTCATTTGGAAGGTTGAGTGCTTCTAGCAGATGAAGACTTCTTGGGATTCCCATTTTTCTTTTCTACCCACATTGGGATCTTCCTAATCACCATACTTGTTCTCCAATCTAGGTTATCCTCTTTTGGAAGAGTCTATTCAATAAGCTCTAGTGGTTGTGCATGAGTTTTTAGAGTGTATGAAGGATCAATTACATTAGACTCATCATATGTGATGTCATCCACATCAAATGCAAGATGGTAATTGATTATTTATTTTAAAGTCATATGTGACTAGTCTCTCCTTCTAACCTCCAAATTATCTTGAAAATATTCCCAATAACCCTCTAATAATGGGATATGATGGTAGGAAGGCCCTAAGAGCAAGGTATTTTTAATGAATTCCTTTGAATTAAAATGCATCTCATAATATTATAACTATCCATTTTGTATTTCTCTACTACCTTAACCATGTTCAAAGCATTGGATTTTGATTGATAGGTATACACTTCCAAATGAATGAGAAATTGGATGCTCACTTTCTTTATCTCACTACGCCTTTTATTCACTTTCCTACATAGTTCAACCATGACGATTTTATCATTCAAGTACTTGGAAAACTTCCATGGAAAATCATTGAAACCACCAACTTTAAGATAGGTGAAAGTTAGAAACTATATATTTAGAAGCTTCCATAGGTTTGGATGAAGCTACAACCTTAGGGGAAATCCTCCATTTGGGATGACCCTAAATTTCCCTCACTATTTTCATAATGAATGTGTCATAAAATTTTCTAAAATTAGAGTAGCTATTTTGCAAATGTATGCTACAGTAAAAATCATAAATTTACATATCTTATTTGAATTCTTCAATGTAATCTAGCCCAAGCCAATATTTTGTCCATGCTAGAGCACACAATCAATAGGAAGACATATAGAAAGATATGTTGAATGGGAAAAGCATGATCATTTGATGTAGAGGATCACTAATTAGTCTTTCCCAGTCAAAATAATCAATTCCTACGAAAACTACCTAGATGAAGAAAAACATCCATTCATCCAAATTTAATGCACATTCATCTCCTCTAAGTCTATATAACTAAACCACCATATCTACATTTTACCCTTTAATGAAGGTCATGTATATAGTTTTGGGTAATTTGAATCACCCTGACATTGGGGGTGAGAACCATTCTCTAGAATGGTGTTCTTGTATACCCTCTTCTTATTGTTGAATTCACATTGAGATAACACAAAATACCAATGTGCATACTCCCTTCTATTTGGTAGGTAAAAAAAATGAATGGTTGTCTGATTGAGTGTGACTAGGACTCAATCATCTTGCATCTTAATCATATAGGTATTGGGGTCATATCTACTAATACATTCCATTACTAAATCGATGCACTCTATTGACATGAGGAATATTGTGGCTTGAAACAACCCACTTTCCACCACCCTTTTGGTAATTGGATGTTTATTTGGGTTTTCTAATCTTCTCTAGAATGCATTCATGTCACCACAATTTAATTTTTTATCTCCTATTTCAAATAATATTGTGCATTCTAAACCATTTCAATGATTATACCCTGATTAATTAAACTTCATGTTTACATCTATATTTCTAATTCTAATTAAGTCTTGGGAAACTTATATTTCCATAAACCACTCATGCTTACATACCCAGTTGAGCTTTGTATGGCAGAGGAAATGAGAAACTTACTAGTTTTGATACCCTTTTTAGAGAGAATTTGGTGTCGTAACTTCCTCCTTTTTCCCTTGTTTGTTCTAATGCATCATGCAAAGAACATAATTTAGGGCATAAAAGTGGATCCATTAATGGCATTCATTTGAGAATTAATTTATCATACTTGTCACTTGATGTTTCTATTACATTTCCTAATTCATTTTTCAAAAGTATCAATTCACTATGTCAAAATTTTCTTTAGGTTCTTGAATTCATTATTTTCCCCAAATATGACTAATAGAAATTTTCATTGTCTTTTATTGAGTCTCAATAACATTTTTGAAACTTAACATTCCTTCAGCTTTATCCTTGATCTCCTTTCAATTAGTATTCCTTTTCATGTCGAGCTCCAACTTGGCTCTTAGAAATTGTAGCCTTATCTTTTCCTTGACTTATGAAGTCTTATTTATAACATGTTGAGTATACTTGCTTCCTAAACTAGATATTAGACTTGGAGTGTTGGGTAGGAAGTTTTGAAATTCTTTTAGGTTCCAAGAGTACCTTCAGGACTCATACAATCTTCTTTTATCTTTTAAAAATTTCCTTCATAATTGAAATAATTATTCCATCTTAAATCTGGGCTCTGATGAAAGCTCTCAAAACAACCTTGGATTCAAATATGCAACTTTGGCTGTGCATTGGACTGATCTTCAAGCACTTAGAAGAAAGTCAAAACAAGTCACATGAAAGACAAAGAGTGTTATTTGTGTTTTTGAGGAGTGAAAAAGAAAAGGGAACAAGACTTAAGAACGAAAATATGCTAACCACACACTAAAAGACCAAGACTTAGACTATTCCAAATGAGATGTCATGGTTTGATAGACTCTTTTGAACATTGACTTATACACTTAGTGAAAGACTTACATAAAGACAAGTTCAACAATAAACATGTCAAAGATGATGTCATGAATGAGACAAGATAAATAGGATGAAATAAAAGACTCGGTGAGGAAAGAGACTTGACCTGTTCCAAAAGAGTTATCAGATTCTGAAATGAATTCTAGAACAATATATAAACTTTTAATTCAAGTTGGAGCAAAGAGGAAAAGGATAAAAAATGAATTGAATAATACTGATAAATTTAATATGTTTTATTTAATAGAGGAAATGAAAAAATTAATTAATTGCATGGGTATGGGTTCCCATTAATTAATTAAAGGATGATTGCTTAATTAATTAAATTAATTTAGCTAGAGGGATGATATTAATCAATTAAATATTGTGTGATTAGTTAATCAATAATGTTTTTTAGGATAAGAATGTGAATACTGATGCTGGAGCATCCTGGGTGTAAGAGCAATCTTGCATCACCCAAAAAAAATATTTCTATTTTTATATTCAATAAGGGCTATTTTGTGCAGAGCTGCTATTTATGGAAAGTTACTATTTTTGGTAATTTTTGTATGTGCTCGGAATGATCTGATTTCTTTCTTGGAGGTTCATTTTGGTCATACAAGTCTGCCAGTAAAGTTTCATTGCCAGATCAAGTGTATATTGGAAGATATTGAAGATTTTCGGTATTGGCAGCAGGGGACAGAAACTTTGAACTCAGTTTTGAAGGCTTTAGAGGCCCCGGATGAGGTCAAATTTTGGGCTGAATGAAGCTTGCTTAATTCAAGCGTTGTAGAGCTCCTCGCGCCCTTTCTGAAATGGGGTTACAATAGTCAATCGGGTCAACTGGTGATGACTTATGGTCTTCGGAAGTTGGGTCACTTGAAATGGCAGAAAATGATTTTTCTTCAAAATTTCTGTTCGGGTTTCAAAATTTATTTTGAGCCGACTATGATGTAATGAAATGTAAAATAAAAATAATTCTAAGTTTGGTCGGCCTTATTGGCTAAAATTCTGGAACCTTCCCAGGCGGTGGAAAATTGCCTATATAAGGAAGGCTGTATTATTGTCTTAGGCAGTTCAGAATAGTTCTGGGTAGTAGATCTGGGTAATAGCTCGAGGCTTTGTCCTACAGAATATTGTAAGGGAATGCCCATGTGGCTTTGCATATTGTAATTCTGAAAGTTTGTAATTCCACATTTGTGGAGATAATAAGAAGCCAATTTTCTGTTCTTGCATATTGTTGTTGTTTCTCTATATCTGTTATGTGTTTGTGGTATTAAGGGGAGCACCCTTCATCAAATACCCACTCCAAGATAATGAGAATAATAAAAAACTATCTACATGAATAACGATGCCCCCTGTGACTTCCTTTGATGGGGATTGGCAAAAAAATCATGGGTAGGAAACCCATACACCTAGACAAGAAGGGTAATTCAATAAGTTACACTGAATCCATTATATTTGTAGGATATTGAATCCCTATGGGCTCTAGAAGGGTTATAGAAGGGTTCATACTACAAAAGAACATTTGAAACAAAGGGCATCAAATCTCCTCAATCCACACTTTGAGAAGAATCTTCAAAAGAAAAAATACAACAATAAAATGGGGGTAAGATCACAAAAAGTTAGGAAATGTGTAAAATACAAACTGAAGAAACATGTCTTCGTGGGAATCAATATTTTCTATCCCCAAGACTAGTTGAAGTAGGTTGGTAGATAAACCTACGAAGGAATCTTATATTCCAAAGAATCCTTTGGAATGATCGCCCAGCTTTGTCCAAGGAGTTAACGAAATTCCACTTGAAAAGAAAAAAAATGAATATCCTTTCTCAGATCAGGGGAAATACCAAAAAAAAATTAGAAAGCATCAAAATAAGCTATATGGAAGAATGGATAGGAAAAAAAAACCTTCTTTCCAACAAAGGATAAAAAAATCTCTCTAAGGAAAAGAAAGGTGATTAAAGCACTCCCAGAACAAAAAATCAGATAAAATAAGGAAAACCCTAACAAAGAAAGGGAGAAAAATTGTAATACTTTGATCCTCAACTTGAAGAAGATGAAACCAATATGGAATCTCTATTCCAAATTGCGTGTTTTTGTGGTTTGACGAGGATATAACCAACCAATTCAAAGATTAATAGAATGGTGGAAGACTCAATTTACATAATAGGTAAGTATATCTCTCCCAGATATAAACTTCTTATTAATCACCTACAAAAATGAAGAAATAAAAAATGAAAATTTATATGGTAAATCAATATTGTTTAAATGATACTTCTTTCATTGCATTGAATGGACACCAAAATTTAATCCCAAATCATATAAGACAGTGGTATTTCCAAAATGGGATAACCTAGGAATTCTACAAGAAAAATATCATTTTTTAGAAACCCTAGAAGCCATTGGAAATACCCTGGGATCAATCATAGGTTATGAAAGTAATGAAGGAAAATATCTAATAGTAGAAGCAAAATTTCTAATAAATATTGATCCAAAGATAAAATCCTTTGATAATCTGGAATTAAAAATAGAAAAAGGCAGCTGGTTGCTGAAACCTACCTTTTATAATGAAACAATAGATGAAAAAATAGATTTTTTAAAAAGAGAAATACTTCAAAAAAATATAAACCAACAAAATCTATCCCTTCATTGGAAGTTTCTATCAAATTCAATAATGAAATTGGTGGGTTTGTGGTGGAAACATTTCAAGAAGGGAAAAAATAAATGGATAAAGAAAAAGAATGTCTACAATTAATCACTTCTAGGCAAAAACATGAAAAGGAAAAGGTCATTGCCAAAAGAAAAAAGAGTCTCCAACAAGTGCTATAGGATGTAGAGACATTTCAAGCTAAAGTGGAAGATGATTTAGTTCTCCTAGAACAAGTGGATGAAGGGCAAGAACAAGGTTGGACAAATAATGATAAGGAAGAAGTTGTAGAAAATATATCCATAGAGAAACCAAAAGAGGGGAGAACTTTAATCTAGAAAACTTGGAAGAGTTAGGTATTACCCTAGAGATGGAAGTGATATATGATTTCATGGGAATAACAGATAAAGAGGAGGAAGGAAATGAGGAACTAGCTCTAGAAAAAAAAAACTTGTTAAAAAAATATTGGAAGAGATGGTATTAGGAGAGATGGTAAATAAGGAAGAAAACAATACTATGGAAGCTTTGGCAGTAGAAGAAAGAGTCTCAAAAGATGGAAATATGGGTATAGAAAAAACATGTAAAGGAAAAGATATAACCCACACTATTCCAAATCTACTAAAAAAAGAGAAAGGGGATCCCTAACATAATTGATAAATATAGATGGAGTTGTAGGGGATCAAGCAAAAATTACATCATTACTAAATTTAAGGAAGGGGAAGTTTCTTCCCAATGCAACATGAACATGGTAACATGGAAATGTTAGGGGCATGAATGATCCTAACAAATAGTGTATAATAAAATGTTGTATGTTTTCTTTAAAGGCTGAAATCGTTATGTTGCAATAAATAAAGTTGAATATGCAAGAAATAAAACTATTCAAGAAAAAGATAGGAGTATGGCAGTTGGAAATGGAGGTAGTTGAGGGAGAATTAGGAGGGCTAGGTATAATATGGGATCCTAGGAAAATATCTTTTGAAAAACTAAGCAACCAAAGATATTGGCAAAGTGGATTCATTAGAAGTTTTAATAGTGAGATCTAGTTTATGCAGGTAAATGTATATGGACGCATGAAAACTAATAATAAAATGAAGGCTTGGGCAGAAATTGGAAGATTTATTAGTAATTACCCAAACAAGAATTGTATAATGGGAGGAGATTTTAATGCAATACTGGAATTATCAGAAAAATAGGAGGAAGAACCAGAGAACCTCAATCACTAATTGATTTCAAGGATTGGGTAAAATAAAATAACCTAATGGATATCAAGTTTGAAAATGAGATCTATATATGGAATACCAAGAGATTAGGATTGAGCAATATAGCAGAAAATCTTGACAGATTCTTTTTTAAAGGCAATTTAGCTATTCTTAAATCAATAATACTGCCAAACTCAGGATTATACCACTTTCTTGTCCAACTAATAATTACTGAGGAATAATTGCCTAAAAGATGTCCATTGATATTTATAAAGATGTGGTTGAAAGATAAAAACTTCATTAAGATGGTAGAACAATGGTGGAGAGAAGAAAAGTATATCAGATCTAAGATATTTTATTTAATATCAAAACTAAAATCAATTAAGAGGAAAGTGCCAGTATGAAACAAAGAGAATTTTGGTAATATATATGAGATCAAAAGGAAAATATAGAAGAGGGAATAGAAAATTTGAATAATGAAGTAATTGAAAAAGGAAGGACCAAGAAAATATTCAAAAGAAAAAGAATTACTAGGAAAATATGAGGACATCATAGCAAAGAAGTATTTTGGAGACAAATCAAGAGAGGTATAGCTAGAAGAGGGAGATAAAACCACAAAAAAAATTCATAACAACACTAAGAAAACAAGGAGCATAAATAGAATTACCAAAATTGAAAAATAAGCAGGGGGGACTCATAGAGAATCCAACAAAAATAGCCAAAGAGGAAGTAAACTATTAAATGAACCCAAATAAAGAACCAAGACTAGCTAGTTTTCCTGCTTGTTTTTTCCAAGAATGTTGGCATTTCCTGGGAGAGGAATTAGTGGAGGCCTTAAAAAACATCATAAATTAAGGAAAAATATTAAGGAAATAAATAATACATTTATCACTAGGATTTCCAAAAAAGAAAAATTAGAAAAAATGGATGACTTTAGGCCAATATCTTTTTGCAACACAATATATAAACTATTAGCTAAATTTTTAGATAATAGGATTAATGGAATTTTACTAGATATAATATCATATGAACATATTGGATTTGTCATAGGAAGATTTATCTTTGATGGGGTAATTATAACACAAGAAGTAATACAATCCATCTAGCATAACCACAACACATGTATGTTGATCAAATTGCACATTAAAAAAGCATATGATAAAGTGGATTGACAATTTTTATGTAAAAGTATAGAAGCCTTCAGATTTGAGAAACAATAGATTAACCTGATTTATGAATGCATATCAAGCCCATCTATATCAGTTCTAGTAAATGGAACCCCTGAATGTCTCTTCAACATATCAAGAGGGATAAGACAAGGAGACCCAATCTCTCCCTTTCTTTTTATAATAATGGTAGAAGCATTAGGGTGATCTATCTCAAAAGCTATAGTAGGAAAAAAATATAAGGAATAAAAGTGACAAATGAATTGGAATCAATAAAACATAAGCAATTTTTTTTATTACACTATGCTCTTGGGGAAGGAGAAAGGAGGAAGCTAGATGCTTTAAAGAAATACTAAATTGGTATGTTAGATCCCGAGGGCAATAGGTAAATCTAGAAAAATCAGAATTTTTCTTCTTTAAACTTAAACCTGAGAAAGAGGAAAAAATTTGTAACATTCTAAACTTTAAAAAGGGGAAGCTTCCCTGTAAATACTTAGGCTTGCTCCTGGATAAAGGAACTAGGTCTAATAAACTCTGGGACCATATAGTATCAATAATAGAGAAAAGAGTTGAATCATTGAAAGGAAGATGGCTAACGATTGTAGGGAAAGCTACAATGCTAGAGAAAATCCTTTCAACCATACCTATATACCAGTTGTCATGTCTTCCTCTCCACATTGGGGAAAATGAAAAAATATAAAAGAAACTAAGATTTTTTTTTGGCAAGGAACAACATAAAAGTAAAATCTGGCTATGATGGCTTGGGACAACATATGTAAACCTATTAAAGAAGGGGGAATAGGAGTTAAAAATATAGTAGAATAAATAAGGCCCTTAGAGAAAAGATAGTATGAAAAATGTATAAATACCCAACACTAAAATGGGTAAAGATACTTAACTATAAACATTTAAATGGAAACAACCCATTAAGCATTTTTAAAATAGTGAATCCCCCAAAGGGATCAAGAGTATGCAACTTCATAGTAGATTGTAGAGAGAGACCAAAATATTTAGTCCCTTTTAGATATATAAATATTCTTTTTATTGCAGAAATGTGTGTTTCCTTTGGATTGGCAGAAAATATCGCAACAATACAAACAACATGATCAATATCAGGCCTATTGTGTACAACATATTGTAGCTTACCAATCATTTATTAGTAGAGTGTTTCATTTACTTTCTTTATCTCATCTTCCTTTGACAATTTACAACCAGTAGCCATTGGTGTACCAACCGGTTTTGACTCTTCCATACTGAATGTCTTTTGGATCTCCTTCATATACTTTGACTGTGTGATGTAGATCCCATATTTTACTTATTGAATTTTTAGTCCAATAAATAATTTTAACTCTCCTATCATGGACATCTAAAATTCCTTTCTCATCTCTTCAACAAATGATTTACTCATTGATTCATTTCCTCCAAATATAATATCATCAACAAATATCTCAGCAATCAAAATCTTATCAGTACTATCACATTTTAGATACAAATTATTGTTGTCACTTATCCTTTGAAATCCAATCTTGATTAAATATGAATGTAATCTTTCATATCATGCTCAGGGTGCTTGTTTCAAACCTTAGAGTGCCTTGTGTAGTTTTCATACCATATCCTTGTTAGAATTCTCAACAAATCCTTCAAGTTGTTCAATGTAAACTTCTTCTTCAAGAGTTCCATTAAAAAATGTAGACTTAACATCCATTTGATAAACTTTGAATCCTTTATAGGCAACATATGCAAGTAATATTCTCATGCCTTCTAATCTAGCAACAGGGGAAAATGTCTCACCATAGTCAATACCTTCTTCTTGTACATACCCTTTGCAGACCAATCTTGCTTTATATCTTATCACATTTCTATTCTCATTTAGTTTATTCTTGAAAATCCACTTTGTACTGATAAAATTCTTGTCCTTGGGTCTCAGTACTAGTGACCAAGTGTTATTCTTTTCAATATGATCAATCTCTTCTTTCATTGCATTAACCCAATCTTCATTTTAAGTGCATCCTTGACTAATCTTGGCTCAAATTCAAAAATCAAACATGTATTGTCTTTCATCTTACTTCTTGTCATGACTCCTACATTCTTGTCTCCAATGATTTTTCTCGGTGAGTGATGTCTTCTCACATATTTTTCTAATACAGGCTCGGTAGACCATTCTTCAAATTTTCATCTCTTGGTGGGGGCTCAACTAGATCCTTGGTTTCTTCTTGTAGCTTAGGCATTGAACCCAAAATACCTTCTTGTACATATACAAATATTTGATAATCTTCTAGTTCTCTTTTTCTATCTTCTTCATTCCTTTTTGGAAATTCATCAGTCCTCACATTTGCACTTTCCACAATTTTGTTAGCAGCCTTATTTAGACATTTATAAGCTTTTCTATTTGTGGAGTATCTTAGGAATATACCTTCATCTCCTTTAGAGTCAAAATTTTGACTCCTAACATCTTTTAGTATGTAACACCTACTTCCAAAAAAATTAAAGTAGCTAACATTCGGTGTATGCCCATACTAGAGTTCATAAGGGGTTTTATTTGTACCTTTCTTCAATTATACTTGGTTGAGTGTGTAAACAATGATACTAATGGCTTCTCTCCATAATATTTGTGCAACCTTTTTGTCAATCAACAATGTTCTAGCACAATCAACTATTGATATGTTCCTTCTTTTAGCTATACCATTTTTTTGTGGAGTCCTCGCTACGGATACTTGTCTTTTGATTCCATTCTCGTTGCAGAAGACAATAAATTCATCAGAGATAAATTCACCTCCTCTATTTGATCTTAAACATTTTAGCTGCTTACTTGTTTCCTTCTCCACTCCTACCTTGTACCATATAAACGTTTGGAATGCATCAAAATTTTCTTTTATAAACATTACCAACATCATTATTGAGTAGTCATCAACAAACAAAATGAAATATCGATCACCATAATAGCTTTGCATTCTCATAGGACCATAGAGATCAATATGAACTAATTCCAATATACCATTAGATGAGTAACTTACTTGAGAAACTTGATTTTGTTATCTTACCAATTTTACATTCCTTACACATCACTCTGTCAACCTTACTTAATTTTGGTACACCTCTAACTCTATTATTTTTTTGCACCTTAATCATGTTATTAAAATTTACATGACATAGTCTTTTGTACCATAGTCATACATCCTCAAATTTGACAAACAAGAAACTCTTTGTAGAAATATCAAGGTAGAATAGGTTACCTTTATATTGTTCACCAATTCCAGTCAAATCTCCATCAACACCATAGATCTTCACTTTTTTATTCTAAAATTCTAGTCAGTGACCAATGTTGTTCAATTGTGCAACACTCAACAAGTATTTTAGTCCTTGAACCAAATAGACATTATCACATTTGATATTTTCATTCAGTATAATGGATCCTTTTCCTCTAATAGAACATGGAACATCATTCCCAAATCTAAAAAATCCTCCATCATACTCTTCTAGATTCTCAAACTTATCAATGTCACAAGTCATGTGATGTGAACAACCACTGTCAATCATCCATGGGTCAGTTTTTCTAACATGAGAAATAAAAGTTTTTTCATCTTCATACCTCTCTTCTTCTAAATTATCCTTCATAGAAACATAGAAAACTTCCACACTTTCTTCTGTGTCATTAGATTCATTGATGGGGCAATAATTTGTGTTTATTTTATGATACTTTTATGCTCTATTTTCAAACATTCCTAAAACACTTGTTATGTCTTTTTTAGTATTTAAACTTATGAATATACTATAAGTGTAGTCAAACCAACAAAACCTATGGGTAGATAATAGTCGATATACTTCACCAAATATTATACATATGCTTCAATATTTTATATAATTATTTGAATATATGTTCTAATATTTGGATTAGGTTGAATGGTTGAATACTTGAATATATATGCACATGGTACTAACCTGCCAAGGAAAGAGGAGTGACTCAAGAGTGGATTGACAAACATTGATGAAGAGCGAGGAAGAATCAATCACGATGATGGAAGACCATTATGACACCGCTGGAAATGCCTAATGAATTGAAGAAAAGGATCATTTCAAGAACTATAGGAACACGCTTACACTATATTTTCTCTGATCAATGTTTTGTTGAAGTGGTTATACAATCTTTATAATATTCTATCGTGGACTATTGTATTTTCCTTTCTTTATGACGTGAATTAGTCAGACCTTATCTTCTTATGTTCAAATAAGTATCAACCCTCTATATAAAGGGGTATGATTGTTAGAGATCAAGTGAGTCAGATGCTTGTAATGTTACTATAATTTTGCAAAAAAGTTACTTTTCTAGTTCAATGTGTTATTCTATGATAATGTAATCAATTTTCTAGAAATACTATGAAGAAGTGATTTTGAATTATATTCTATGTTGGTAGCTAGCTAAAGCCGACCAAGGGGGCCCACTTGGAAGGTGGATTAGAGTAGATTAGATTAAGTTGTTTAAAGCATTTACAACACTTCAAGTAAAGTTTACTATTATTTCTTGTAGCACTATACATTGTGTATGTTCATGCAACACTTGCAACAGTAGTATAGGTTTCTTTAATGTATTTTCCTTCTTGCAGCTTAAGTAAAAATGACTCCATGAGAGACTTAGTGCACAAACTGTGCTGTCCCATTTCAAGTATATGTCCTTGGATTGATAATTTAAATGCACTTCATGATAGGGAAGATGATACTTAGTCTGAATACACTATTCCTAGGAGAAGCCTTGACATGATTATTGTTACCTGTTTTGGGGTTGTTCATTCATCATTAGTTACTCCTTCCTCAACTAGGTAGCATTTCTTTCCTTTGTCCTTGAAGTCTCTAAACCTTCAGTATTGGTTCTCCTTCTTGTCACTTTATCATTCCTGTCATTATTAGGTTACCTAGATGCAATATAACCAATTTTGTTGTAGTTAAAACATTTCAGAGATAGTTTACCTTTATAATTTCCTCTTCCTCTCGGTAGCCTCTTTGCCAAAAATGCTTCCAACTCTTCTTGTTCTTTCTCTCAATTAGGATACAGTCATAGTCACTTCCACATGAACTTTTATGATTCTCTCTTTCTCTTATTGAAATACCAATGCTCAAAGATGATTTAAAAGTTATTTTGATATTCGGTATACTATTATCATAATTACTAAACTCAAACGCAATCATCTTATTGATAAAAGCATCAAGTGTAACAATGTTATTTGGCATGGATATCAATTCCTAAATAGAAGATAGTCGAATAGTTATAATTTAAGTAAAAGAGTTCTCAAAAAATTTCTTACCACTTCTTCTACAGTTAGTGTTCCACCAGCACCTCTGATAACACTTACCACTTCCTTGATTCTGAAACTATATTGTGCAATGTTCTCTTCATCTTTCATTCTCATCTAATCAATTTTTCCTCTTAGACTATCAACCTTTGATTTGTGTACATGCAGATCACCTCCATAAACAAGTGAAAGCTTATCCCACATCTCTTTTTTAATTTCTTATACTCTATACCTTAAAAAATATACTCTATACCTTAATCACCTCCATAATATACTCTATACCTTAAAAAATTTCTCTGATACAAATCGGTCAGAAATACATCACTATTAACCAATAACAATAAATTAACTTTATCAATCAACAATAACATTCACTTTAAAAATTCAACACATAACACCAGTATTTAACGTGGAGACCTAACTTGGGAAAAACCACTGTGGGAATTGTCCCCCACTAAAGAAATAATCTTCTGAAGTATAATCGGTTAAAAGAAAATCTAGTTAAAGATTACAATACACATTGTTCAATGTGACCTTGTTAGGGGATTTGCCTAAGATCTATTAGGATCTCCACCCCGTTAGGAGTGACTTGGTTAAAGGTATTTAAAAACTCTTTTAGAATGTTACCTCTTGCAAGGATTTACAATAAGACTGTTAGGTCCACTTGGTTAAGAGATTTTTCTAATACAAATGTTAATAAGTAACATCATATAAATTGCCCTGTAAATCTGTAACTATCTCTTGCATAATCAGATCCCTTGTATGCTCTTTGTCTTCACTTAAATCATTCACTTTCCACTAGCTTCAACACTTCATCAATATTAAATTTTTGACTCATAATTCAACCTTTTCCTTCTTTACTGCATCAGTCGGTGATTCATCAACCCTTCAACTTGCCAACCTTTTCTTCATACAATTTCATCCTTTATATATAATTTTTTGCCTCTTAAGCTCCTTTATTATGTTTTCCTTTGATTAATATCAACCATCCAATTAACTTCATAAACTAATTCAATGAATTTAGATCTCGGTAAAAAAATTTATCATCATCTTGGAACTTCAACTTTCTTGGAACTTGTACCTTCTCTTTTTGCCACTTAGATCTATACCATAGATCATCACTTTGAATTTTCCCGATCGTACATCCTTGTATTTAATTTTGTTCCTTTCTTAGTGGTTAACTATTTTTCCTCAACTGAATTTTGGTTAACTTCACTCAGTAACTAAAACCTTCTACTTGGTATCTTGAGTTCCTTTCTCTTTTCTGAACTTACTTTCCTTTTACTGAATGAATTCTTCCTGCTTGGTAGCCAAACTATTTTGCTTATCAACTTGACTAATCTTCTTTACCAACTTGATATAATCATATGTTTGGTAGAAAAAAAATTATATCATCATAACCTTAACATTATTTGATCTGTATCTGTTGCAAAATTAAGTTCTTCATCTTCACAACATTTCACTTGTTCTTCTTAACTCATTCAACTTATATCATACTCTGAATGATTTGGAAAATCAATACAAATAAAAAATCAATTGCTTGACATCAATGAAAAGATAATAACTAATCTAATCTTTCTACTATCTTGTATGCCTCTTATCTTAGTTGGTCTTCATCATCATCACCATCAGTTATAGTAACACTTGCACATAAGAGAGAAGAGTTTCTATCAAGAAGAGTGGTGTACATGCAAGAAGGAGAAATTTGAAGAGAAGAGTATGTAACAGATTGAAACCAAGGAGAGAATGTTCCCAAGGGGAGAAGAAATAGAGTAGAGGTGATGGAGTAGAGAACAATTAGAGAGACTTTGAAAGATAATGATGTATTATGGGTATTGTTGGTTTCTGGTTGCATTACTATAATTTATTGTTATTCGCATCACAAGTTGCCATCAATGACAAAGGGGGAGATTATTGTTAATTTTTATGTGTTTCAACTGATGTCAACATGTCTACTATGATGCTTTTTATGTCTACTATTTTGTTTGGATGTTTAGTGTGAATACCATATGGTTTTGATATCGGTAATGAAGTTTGGTTGACATATATGTAGTTTTGAAAGTAACACAAAATGTTTAGATGAATGTAGGTAGAAGGTTAATAAAGATGAGGAGTAACACACCTCATGGGATGATATATAGGCTATCTACATTATTCATGTCAAGTTTGAGTTTCTGACATGATGATTTGATCAAGTTATGGTGCCATAGATAAAGATTGGTTCTTTTGTTGATTGCTAGTGTTACAAAGTTACAAAGTTGTAGAGATTTCTTTCGTGCATGTGTTGTAAATGAGAACTTTGGTTGCACTATTGGGAATGTGTTAAGTACATAGAATTGTGTCTACCATTGAAAGGCTTTGTGGTTCTGATGATGCACAAGGCAAGTACAAGTATTGTAGTGGAGGATGATAATATACTTGAAAGTTTATCATAAGATGTTGGTAGATCTGACAAATGTAGTGAATTTGTTTATTTGTTTGAGCTTAATGATGCCTTAGGATGATCTAGGATTATGTTCCTAATGAGTTATTATCTTACATTTATCAAGGTGACCTAGTTAAATGAATCTAAGTTATGTTTTTGTGATCTTAGCTGACATGTCAAGGAAATATTATAAAATGGTTTTTAAGAGATTGGTAAAATGTTATAGGGTTATGATAATGATCTCAAGATGTTATTGATGGATCTAGGGGATGTTTGGAAAGCATGTAGAGATATTTATGGTTGATTTTGGTGATGAGAGATGTATAATTAGAGATTAGGTTCTTCCAACCCAGTTCTTGATAAATATGTTTATTTAGGGTATGATTGGTGTGTCATGTGTATGCACCAATATTTTTTAGATCATGAAAGAAAGTGTATGCTATTGATACATATCTACTAAGGGATATATTTTTTTTCTTTGTTTAGGTATAAATAATTTCACTAAGGGATTTGACTGTGCTAAAAAGGAACTGACCGATGCATAGTGAGATGCTACTATACAATTCATGAATTATCAGATTGGTGTTTGAAAAGTGTATGTAAGTCAATGAGACTTATGAATTGTAATTTTAAGTCAGTGTGACTTCTTTAGGGTGGGTTCCCAAGGCAAATTGAGTAGTGAACTCTAGGTAGTGTGCTTGAATGAAAGTGCATTCCTTATATTGTAATAAGCTATACTTATAACAAGGTATCAATCTTATTGTGGGCATCAACCCCACCGTTGTTTTCACCCTAGTTTGGGTTTCCATGCAAAAATATTTGAGTTATGTGGTGTTGATATTTTCTTATTTATGTTTACATGCTTTACATTCCCCAAATCAGTAATAACAGTTTATGTGATTAAGGGTTTTATGCTTGAAGGGTTTAAGGGTTTTTAATTTTAAGTATTTTGGTAGCAACCTATTCACCCACGCCCACCCTTAGAGTTGCTTGCTGCCTATTTCCTACATTAACTAGGGATTTAAAACTTCAAATAGAGGTAATTTTCAGTGTCTTATACTTCATTTTATTTTTTTTGTAATGGCTTCTCTTGCTACTCCTATTTTGGTTGATGCATCTATTGAGCCTTAACTTGAATTTAAGTGATGCCCTAATATTTTGATTAAGAATAATATGAATAGATGTCCGTCGATAATTCATTACAAATTTATGCCTCGAGAGGATGTTAGAATTCATATCCATTGTAATTTGGATGAATTTGATCATTCAAAATTGATGGGTTTATGGGTACCCAAATTGTCTGATAAGAATTTGAAGGTCAAACTAGAATTTAGGGTTTTGGTTGAAAAAAAATTAGATGTATGGAACAACTTTCCATACTTTTATGGTGAGGATAAATGGGTTAGAGTGGAAATAAGTAGGCTTCATGATACATTTTTGTGGTTAGATAAATCGTATTTAATAAGAAAGGAGGTAATGAAGATAGTAATAGGACTAAACGATACTAGTATTTTACTAAAATCGAAGGTGATGAAGACCAAGAATGTTGAATACCTCACCAAAGAAGTTCATGATGATAGGTCTCTAATCATCCACACCATTCTAAATCCTATGGTTAAATTTGCAACTCAAGTTATAGGAAATAAAGTCTACTAATCAAATTGGCAAAACTCTATTTATGCTACAACAATGTTCACAACATACAACATGGTCGCAAATGGTGTTGATTATGATATGTGTGAGCTTATCAAGGAGAAATTTATTGAAAATTTTCACCTGAGTAAGAGAAGAAACAATAATGTTGTGTTCTAATTTGGAAGCTTAGCATTGTGCTTATTGTTCTACTTCATGAACTCTTTTCCCAATCAAGGAACTATAATTTGGTCATCTGATAGACTAGTAGCACATTAGATTGTAGACCGCATGAGGAAGGACAAGGATTATACTAATTAGGAAATGTAATTTTCATCATTTTTATCTTTACCACAATATAAGATGCATAACTAGGAAAAAGATCCCCAAATCTATAGTAGAAAATTATATGAATGACATTACTTTCATTGTTACTATCGATAAGTGTATAATGGAGGCAGTTGAACCAAGAACTTAGTGGATACTAACACTCAAATATGAAGTATCTAAAGAATTGGTTGAGAATTATGTGAAAGTACTCATAGTGAGTCTAGCGGATACCTCTAAGAAGAGGTTTCATAATATAGAAGAAAAATCCAATGAGATTTACAAAGAACAAGTCTACAAGGATATCAAGAAGAAATTTTAGAAACAAATGAAGAAGATTGAGGAAAGAGGAGGTTTAGTAGATGTAGGGTATTTTTCTATTAAGTGGATCACTCAAGAGTGCCACCGATAGCTCTTTTGAAAACACTCCCAAGGTCATTGCTCCTATGGTTGTGAAGGTAGAGAGAGAAATCCCATCTGACAAGAGCAAAAAAGGTCTTCTTATTTGTACATCATCTAAGAGGGTGAAAATAGAAAAACCCAAGGTCACCAAGGACAATCTGGTTTAGTCAAAATTTGAAAGCATCAAATAAGGAATAGTTTAAAATTCAAGTCTAGAAGAAGAAATACTAAAAGGTAACTCAAGATCCCTTTCATGTAGAAAAAATGTTTGAAATACTTTCGAAAGGTAATATAGATGAAGTTGGTATTTTGTACGAGTCTGCCACTCCAAAAGGAATATAAAATATTACACATGCATCTGTACAATATTGTGCTAGGTTAGACATTGATATAAATACTTTTAAAAAAAATATTTCAAATACTTTATGTGAAGGATTAAACTAAATTCATGTAGAAGAAAAATAGATTAAGAAAGATATTCTTAAAACAACCATGATTGAAGTTTCTAGGATTGTAAAGTAAGAAATTTTATCAACTTTTACATCTTTTTCCAATGATGAGGTAGGAAGGACAAAGAAAAGAGTAGATGTTCTCATGGAAAGAAAAGTTGCAACAATTCAATTCAAGAAAGAGTTAACCAATGAACTAACCAGTATGGTAGGTAATTTGGGTATGCTATCTGGTGTTGATTCCAGTCAATCATCTATTGCTCCTACATCATCCCATAAATATTTGAATGAAGAAAATCCCATGAGTATTTTTCATGAATATAGTGATGAGGAAGTCTACAAACTTGATCAAATCCTTAGAAAATAGAGCATCCATGCTCTCCTATAAGAATCATTTCTCTGGTAGGAAAATCTGTGGAAATAAAAGATTTACAAGAAAAAGGAACACATGAGAAAAATGAAAAGAGAATTGAGGAAGAAAAAGAAGTAGAAGAAAGAACTGATGCCAAAATAAAGAAAGAGGAGAAGGAAGAAGTGAAATAAAAAGAGAAGGAAACTAGAAAAGAAGAAATTATTGTAGAATTTGATACCAGTAAACCGATTTAGGACACAATACAACAAATGGAATATAATGAATTGGTGATTGAGACTATTGACAAAAAAGAGGAAATTGTCAACAATTTCATCAGTCAAGCTCCAATAATTCTCGGAGGAACTTAATTCTTGTACCTCTCATGATGTGGCATGTCACCACTCCTAAATTATTGATTGATTTTAATAAATTTACCCTACTTTAGAAGTTCTAGATAAGTGAGTCAATCTCAACTTTGACCGAGTGTGGTTTATTTAAAGATTTTGAATAAAAGGATAAGATTATTGAAGAGACCATTATTTCTCTTTAGAGCATTGTACCTAATTGTACAATATACTAGTCCAGTAGTTTAGAGGAGAAATGGAGAACACTTGTTGAAGCAATAAAGGATTTGACTGCATCCATAGATGAAAAAGTTCATCTAAAAGAAGAAGCCATAAAGAATAAGTTGCTACAGGAATTGAAGAACAAATATGCACAGGAATTTGTCGATCTTCATATGCTCATTTGGTAAGGTCAACCTTCTTGATGATAGTAATTCCCTATATGAATACAATCTTCAATGTCCAAAGGCCACTAATAAAATTTGGGAAGAGATTGAATCTATAGAACTATCCATCTGATAGGGGCTTCATTCTTTCAATCTTTTAGAAGATTTAACTGGCACCAATAGAGCCACAATTGAGCATTTACATAAGTTCTTTGTAGTACAAGTACAAAGAGAGAACATTATCCTACCTCTAAGCAATCTTCAAGAATTGTGTGCAAATTATATAAGTTTAATGAGTCATGCTATTTTAAAGGCACAAGAAATCACCTTAACTAATCTCGACTCTATTTAAGATGGAGAAAATCTATTGGCATCAATTCATATGCATGCTATCTTCTAAAAGAGGCTATTTAGGAGTGGAACAACAACAAGGAAAAATGAGTTGTAGACTGTTGGAAATGTAAATGGGAAAGTAGTACTGAGAGGGGGGGGGTGAATCAGAAATTACTGAGTTCTATCTTTCAATTTGTTAGAACTTTATGTATCATTTGAGCAAGTAACATACTTTGTTAAGCAGCATACATGAAATCACACATAACACAATAGATTTTGGGAACCCAAAAACCCTTGAAAGGTAAAACTGGGGTGGGGATGACACCCACAAATCTTCACTACTGCAGATAATAAATTTTTCCTATTAGGGCTACAAATTGTGATCAAAACATGATCTACCCTGTGAGAGGTCTGCTCTATTAAAAGCTAAGAGACTTATACAGTCTACCTTGTTAAAGGATTTACAAACTTACAGTAAAGTAAGCACTTGGTAAAGAGATTTACAAAAGTCTGCTAAGACTACTCAGTTAAGAGATTTACCCTGATACACTGGTCAAAATGTCTCGGTATCTGATCTTTTAGTTTGCACTGATATGCTGATTACAGATCTTCTCTTTTCTGTATGATTGTGATCTCTTCTATCTGATCTTTCTTGATTCTGTCCTTTCACTGCTTTGCTCGGTCACTGAACTTTTTCTGAATACTTCTCCTGATCATTTCCTCATACTCACAGTATTCATTCGATCTCAATGTCTCCTTTTCTCTTTTTATTCACACACATCTCTGATCTAGATCTTTCCCTTATATAGTAATAAAAACATTTTACCGTTACAAGATCTATGATTCAGATATTTTGCTATTGCCGCCTTAACTATACAATTTTTTGATTGGCTCTAGGGTTTACATAGGGATCAATGATAACAATATGGATGCATAATCACCTCCGTAATTACCTCAATACAAAACATTATTATCACCAAAAATGGTTTACCTTGATCATTGTGCCATTCCAGACTTGTATGCCAATTCTGGCTAACTTGGCAAAAGTTATTCCTGGCACTTGACATCAACTGTACTTGGCATTGGTTGAACTTCTCTATCACTTGGTATATTACAAACATAATGTGACCATAACTTTACTCGACGGTACTACTACTTGGTAAGTATACAATACAAAACTTGGCCTTTACAGAATGACTCAGTCGCAGTGATGACCGACCATTATTGCCTAGATATATGACTACGTGTAAGACACTAATAGTCAACAAAATTATAGAGATCTACAATCTCCCCCTTTGACATTAGTGGCAAAAAACACTTTTTCATGACATTCGTATATACAATTACAAAAATATGTTTGTAGTAGCCTAATACTCCCCTTGAGATATATATACATATTCAAAATTGTGTTACCTATCCCTGTTCACACTCGTGTCATGATAATTCCCCCTTGTTTTTGACATGACTAATTTCTTCATCAGTAGGTAAGTTACAAATTTTCTCCAAAAAAGGTCCATGTAGCACCATGATCATGTATAATGCATTTGTCCATGCAGTTGAAGCAATATTTAACACTTCAGTTTGTACTTCTAAATCAACAGCTAGATTGATGAGACCTTCGACTCTAGACAAATGTGAATCACTCTAGATCAATGTGTTAGCTGTATCTAACTTCCTTTGTATAGCCTCCAGATGTGGTGTAAGAATAGTTTGAATAGAGATTAGGCGAGAATGAATCTTGCCATCATTTGCCATCAGCTCGGCTAACTTACCCTGTGTTTGCATTACTTTAACATAATGTCCAGCACTGGTGTTGGCATCCAAAGTCAGGGACTGACTTGTAGCTTGGATCTCTTGCTTGAGAGTCTCAAGCAAGCATTGGTTCTCATCTATGAACAGTTCAACATTTCATAGCTTGGCCAGTAGAGACTGTCCATCCACAACTAATCACTCGGTCTCTTTTACCAAAGTTGACAACTCAACTTGTTTAACTACGATCTTGGCAGATATCTTATCCAGCATTTTTGTCTCAAATCTACGTTTAGACCATTCAAATATCTTATCACTGGCACAAGTAACTTCATTATTGACTTTTTGAACAATGTGGACAAGTTGTTCCAATATAGGAGCAGAACTATTTACATCCGACAAGTCATATACTTCATTAAGTATGTATTAATTTCATGAAGAACCTATTTTTGATGATGCTCCCTTCGGAGTTCTGCTTGTCTACTTTTCCTTGTCAGGAAATCTTTCATTATCTGTAGCTGCTTGAAAGTAAGGTTATCAATATCCCATTTAGGAATAACAATTTCTTCATCAATTGTTACCTCATCTTTTTCCTTTGGTGCTTTCAGTGGGGTGCTTCCACTCGACATCTGTACAAGAGCTTTGATTGCCTCTTGTTCCTTCGGTGCTTGTTCTTTAATGAATTTTCCTCTACTATTTCCTTCTTCTTTCTCCTTTTCCTCAGCATGAGGTCAAACAACTTGTTCATCTGATTTGATTGCATTTGCATTTGTGTCATGTTCTTCCTTAGAAAGACTCTGAATTTTATCTTCTACTTTAACTTCTTCCTCGACAAAGTGAGTTAATGGTACCGACTTGATTGATTCCTAAGTAAGACTTGTACCGACTGACTCATCAATAGTAGCAATTTAAGGTATAGGAGGATTATCAATGGTAGATTGTGTGCTCGTGATGGTGGGATAATCCTTGACTTGCAATAGTATAGTGTTACTACCTGGCAGGGGTGTTCCAATTATTGTTGTGTTCTTTAAATCATCCTCAGTTAAGAATGAGTTCTTAATGGGGCTCTCCTCTGGTATATCAACAATATGAATCTCAAAAGTATCTTGTGATTTCACTTCCATAGGAGTAACAGTATCCATTTTAATTTGCTTGTTGTTAGGTTCAACAATTGTTGAAGTGGTTGCAATTGAACTTTCATTCTTTCCTTCATCCTTGTCTTCTACCGGGGTGGGTAACAAATCAAACACTAACTTCCAAATTTTCAAACTTTCTTGAACAACATCTTCAATCTTGTGTTGAAGGATAAGATAGGCTCTAAGTTTAGGATCAAACTTGCCTCTGTATTCATTAATTATCTTTTTGATATTTGCAGGAGTGAGAGTGGATTCAACTTGTGCTAATGTACTCTCTCTTATTTCCTTCTCAGTTTGTAAAGCATACTCCCACTTTTGTGTGAATCTATTGCACAATTCCTTTGGAATCCTATTTTCAATTTCAATCGGCAACATCTTGAAAGTGCATAACATTTCAAGAATAGCATCCTCAACATTTTCTTTATCTCCAATACTCAGCGGTCCAAACTTTAATCTCTTCACTTCATCAACTGCAACTGTGCTAGTAAGCTTACTACATAATTCATCAACAGTGAGTTGATGTGAACCCTATTGTGTTGCCTTCCCCTTTATTGCTTCATCACTTTCTGTTTCTTCATCATCTTTTGTTAGAACAAGTTTTATTCTCGGCTTCTTCATAACCTTGGTCAGCACTGTCTTGGGTTGAGCAGATTTTCACTTTGCAGATGTAGGAGGCATCTTAGGAGTCTCAGTAGTAGTCCTTCTTGGCTAAGGTCTAAGTGATGGTGTCTCAGACACTTTGCGTTTCAACACCCTTCTTTTAGGTGGGGACTTGACAATTATTGGTTTCTTCTCTTCTTCTTCTTCTATCTCACTACCACTTGTTGCACTCTTCTCATCTTCTCTTAACCCTTGGGTTAACTCTAGTGGTGTATCTTTGCCAGATTCTTTAACATATTCTTTACTATTTTCTTTCTTCTTCTCTCAGTGGTGGCAGCCAATAATCCCAAAGAGATCTTGGATTTGGCCTCTTCAAATGTACAAAAGTAAGGAGCCTTGGTATCAACTTCCTCAACTAGGAGGGTTGTGATTGCAGTAGTAGCTTCATCAATATTGAGTTCATAGGGTAGTGGCATCAACCATGAAACCCTAGGTAGGACTGTCTGTGCATAGGTAAAGTCTGTGTCTACTAGAAAACATATGTCTTTACTATATTTCTCAATCAGAGACACAGGGACTCTAGTCCTATTCCTCATCTTCTTCTTAAAATCAATGAAATAATTGTCCATTATCCCTTAAAAATCATCACCAATCTTATTTATGAAATCATTTATCTGAACAGTAATGGGTTTTTTCTTATCCCATTTCACATCACCATGTGTAGGAAAACACTTTTTGACATAAAAGAATATACAGATCAATAAGGAACTCAACTTACACATAGAGTTCTTCGCCGTCCTGATGGAGTTCAAGTTCTTGACAAGTTGAGTCAGCTGGAGCTTGGCAAGATCATATGTGTGCCATTTCTTTATTATCTTCCAAGCTTGGTCCACTACCATATAGGGGATGTTGTCCAACCGACTAGATTGGTAAAACTTCTGCGAGATAACTCTAACAACGAAGTCAATTTCCAGATCAGTGATGGTGGAAATTGTCATTTTGTGTTTGTTCTAGACCACCTATGTGTTTTCTTGAATATCCTCTTTTCCTGCACATTTCATCGTTCTCTTTTTGTCAATGGTAGGGTAACCAGTGACATCATGTATCATTTCCTTCATAATCTTCATCGGTCCATCTTCCAGCCATAATTACATGTCGTGCACTTGACCCAACATGATCTTTATCCATTCTACCTTGAAATTTTGTGAGAAATTTAGGGCATGTACTAACCCTTGGTCAGCAAAAAACTTATGCTCTGGCTTTAGCACTCCGTTGACACATAATTTATCATATGCTTCCCTAATCACATAGTCACTGATTTCTCCAATTTTGCACATATAGCAAGACCTAACATCGTTCATCATTAACACATTTTCTAGAATCGAAGATAGGGCTCCGTTCGAATCTCCTTTGATCGCACTTTTGGATATTGCCTTGAATACCCTCAGTTTGCAAACTTCATTCCTTACAAGTTGTACATTGAAAACTTCTATTCCTTGTTTCTTGACTGATGCAGATGAAGCTGATGCCATTTCAAACTGTAATTTTTGAAAAGAAAATAATTGCTCGGTAAGGTACCTTTTTGTCAATTAACCCTATAGATGAATTTTGCCGACGACACATTGAGAAGATTCGGAATCGCTTTGCTTGATCTAGTTGCACAAATTCTTAATTGCTCTAAAATCTCGAATAGCTTGGTGAAATGAAATTAATGGCAACTTTCTGCTTTATAGAATCTGAAAAAATAGGATTAGGGCCTCATAAATGCTCCGTACAAATTTTAAGTGAAATACAGTTGTCTCGGCAATACTCATATTAAACTCAGTTAAACACAAGCTCGATTGATGTAACCATTGCGATATAACTCGACATAGCATTTCGGCAATAACAGGTGCTCGGCAACCATTGTTAGCTTGGTCATGACATTGATGCTTGGCATCAAAATGAAATTTTCTATTTTTCTCAAATATGTCCTAATGCATCTTATTCTATGTAGATATTGACTTTTTCTCAATTCTATGTTAGGAATTGATGTAAAGTAAGGCTTTGCAAGAATTAGTTCCAGACATACCTTTCATGCTTAGTTGGAAGAAGTGTGATCACCTGATCCATTGGATTGGGTGACCTCAGATGTGCTAGCTTCACTTGTTGTTCCTTCTTCTTTCTTCCTCCATGTCTTTTCCATCTGGTTCCTCAATTTTTCACAGATATCCTCATTATGGTTGTTAATGTTGCTCAACATAGGTGATCTACAATCTCTTTTTAAGTAACCGACCTTATTACATTTATAATAGACCATGCTTCCATTCATCCAACTTTTAGATTTTCCTCTAAAATGAGTCTTCATGCAATTTGCTCCAATATGTCCATACTTACCACAATAATGGCAGTTGTACCATGTGTTGTAATCCCAATTGTAACTGTTGCGCTTGGTGACTGGTTTTGTTTGCTCATTAGGTGACCACCTTGGTCTAGATCTGCATTCAAATGCTTTGTGTCCATATTTCTGACAATTGGAACAACTTCCTTGAAACTTGGGTGAGTTGGATGAATTGCTAGCTTTAGATCTACATTCATGTGCTTGATGTCCATGCTTCTTGCAGTTAAAAAAATGTCCATTAAACTTAGGTTTAGAATCAGACTTACCATGTTTGCTTCTGCATATGTTGGTCGTATGTCCTGGCTTCCCATAGTGATGACATGTGGGCTTTTTGTTCTTTGGTTTAGCAATCTTATGTTCTCCATTCTTTGATGACTCTCCTTCTTTAGTAGATGAGTGTTCATTTAGTCCAAGTCCAGATCTATCACCAGATCTCCTAGGTGACCTTAACAGTTCTTCAAAATATTTTGCAGCTTCATTAGGTTTGTTCATCCTTTCATTGATTTCTTTCTCAGTTCTCAACTCATGTTTCAGCTGATCATTTGCATATATTAGTTGATTGTTCTCCAAGTCTTTCCTACCCAATTCTTGGTTGGCTACAATAGTTGATTTACCATATCTAGTTGATTATTAGTCAACCTTTTCATGTCACTAGTTCTTTCATCTAGCCTTATTGCCATTTGTCTTTTGTCTTCTTCAGCCATTGCCTTATCATCTTCAGCTTTCTTTTTCTGCTCCACTACTTCACAAAGTCTGACAGATTGAATTTCCTGTTCTCTCTTTAGAGTCCTAATTTCATCATTCAGTGTGGTATTTTTCTCCATCAGTTCTTTCATGGCTTTGTCATTTTCTATAGAACTACTAGTATCAAATAGTCCAGTGATGTCTTCTTCCTTGTACTGTGTCTCACTTTGTTGAATAGCAATTTCTCTTCTTTTGCTCAAAGATTTCTTCAGTTCCCCTCTGGCTGCTTCCAGCTGTTGTAATGCTAGTTGAACTTCAATCTTTTGATTCTCTATGACTTTTCCCAGTTTGTAAACTTCCATCTTTAAGATCTTTTCTCAAGTGGTTAGACTTTCCTATGAGAAACATTTTTCTCTGATACCAATTGTTGGAAATGTAAATGAGAAAGTAGTATTGAGAGGGGGGGGTGAATCAAAAATTACTGAGTTATATCTTTCAATCTGTTAGAAATTTATGTATCATTTGAGCAAGTAACATACTTTGTTAAGCAGCATACATGAAATCACACATAACACAATAGATTTTGGTAACCCAGAAACCCTTGAAAGGTAAAACTAGGGTGGGGATGACACCCACAAATCTTCACTACTGCAGATAATAAAGTTTTCCTATTAGGGCTACAAATTGTGATCAAAACATGATCTACCCTGTGAGAGGTCTGCTCTGTTAAAAGCTAAGAGACTTATACAGTCTACCTTGTTAAAGGATTTCAAACTTACAGTAAAGTAAGCACTCGGTAAAGACATTTACAAAAGTCTACTAAGACTACTCAGTTAAGATATTTACCTTGATACACTGGTCAAAATGTCTTAGTATCTGATCTTTTGGTTTGCACTGATATGCTGATTATAGATCTTCTCTTTTCTGTATGATTGTGATCTCTTCTATCTGATCTTTCTTGATTCTGTCCTTTCACTGCTTTGCTCGGTCACTGAACTTTGTCTGAATACTTCTCTTGATCATTTCCTCATACTCATAGTATTCATTTGATCTCAATGTCTCCTTTTTTCTCTTTATTCACACACATCTCTGATCTAGATCTTTCCCTTATATAGTAATAAAAATGTTTTACCGTTATAAGATCTATGGTTCAAATATTTTGCTATTGCTGCCTTAACTATACAATTTTCTAATTGGCTCTAGGGTTTACATAGGGATTAATGATAACAATATGGATGTGTAATCACCTTCATAATTACCTCAATACAAAACATTATTATCACCAATAATGGTTTACCTCTATCATTGTGCCATTCCAGACTTGTATGCCAATTCTGCCTAACTCGGCAAAAGTTATTCCTGGCACTCAGCATCATCTGTAGTCGGCATCGGTTGAACTTCTCTGTCACTCAGTATATTACAAACATAATGTGACCATAACTTTACTTGGTAGTACTACTACTCGATAAGTACACAATACAAAACTTGGCCTTTACAGAATGACTCAGTCACAGTGATGACCGACCATTATTGCCTAGATATATGACTAAGTGTAAGACACTAATAGTCAACAAAATTATAGAGATCTACAATGGACTTCATGAACTTAAGAGTTCCTTTTAGGAAGGAAAATCCAGTAAAACTTGATGCATTTTGATTTTTTTGAAAATTTAAAGTTGTACATAGTTCTTGTAGTGCCCACCCCTTTACTGTCATTTATGTTTATGATGTTGACCCATTTAGACCACTTTTCATGAATATTAGATCTTTGGTTACATTTAATGATTCAACTCTATGATACTTTGAATCATTTGATTTATATAATGTTAGTTAGATGATGATGATTATTCACATATGATGATGGTACTTATGTTATGTTTTTTACTAACCCCATACTTGCATGTGTATGGTTGGCGTGTATGTTTTAATTTTTTGTTTGACGTGCCTAATGTGGTTGAGGGATATAGGATACACACACACACATTTGTATATATATATACATTTGTACATGCTCATCTTTTATGCAGGATTTCAGGTACCGGGCATCGACTTTCCTGAATTGTCAAGATGAGTTTGCCCTATCACAATATCTCAATGGTAAGAGAGAGGAGATAACATCCAGGTCTAAATCCCAATATAAGCCAATTATTGTACTCAAATAGTGGACAAATATATTTTCTGCTACCCTTCGAATTCATCAAGGTGATGTCATTCATGAACCCTTTCTTTGAGCTTGATTATCACTTTATGGGTTTGGTTGGTTTTTCCTTCGTATTTGCTTATCGGGTGTCTTGATGTGAATTTTGTGTTATCAATGCATTAGAGATTCAATTAAGGTTAATTATGAGTTTCAAATAATTATATCTTATGGATATGAAAATATTAAATATATAGATATTTAATTAATAAAAATTAATTAAATATCATTGATTATTTAAAAGACTTAATTAAAAGTCTAAATTATGAAAATAAAGATTTAATTAAATATTAAATCAAAATCAAAATTAAATGTTTTAATAATATAAATTAATATTATTTATCAAGTTGCTTATTAAGTGGTACTAAAGATATTAATTATAATTAAAATATAATCATGTAATTATATGCACACCAGTTAAAAGGAATTGATTTATCAGTTCTAAATTAGAAGATTGAGTTAAGAGACTTAACTGAGTGGTTAGTTAAAATTTCTTTTAATAAATTAATTGATATTTAATTATCAATTTGCATATTATTGTTATACTAAAAATATTAATTATTAATTAAATATTATTATGCTATTAAATTTGCACATTTAGTTAATAAAATTGAGATATAAGTTTAAGATTAAAAGTTGAGTGATTTGCATGAATTAGTAATATTAATTAAATATATAATTCTTTTAAATGGAGAATTGGTATTAACGAGGATAGAGTTGAGTTCTGATTTCGATGATTTTGAGTTAACTATTTAATTGTTTTTAATAGTTGAGCTCTTATTTATGATTGTGAGTTGCATGTTTGAGTGGAGTTTTGTTAGAATAACTGAGAGGGGGGGTGAATCATTTATCCAGTGACCCAATTCAAAATGTATAAACCAAAACAATTCTACTATTTCTACATGTCAGTAAACATAAGATACTTCCACTGTCTATGTATTTACTGATTTGCAATCAAAACTTTATAGTAATTACCGATCAAATCTAACATGTAATATGCAAAGTATGATAACAAACAAATATCACAATCAACACATAACACAAAAGATTTAACGTGGAAACCATGTGAAGGGAAAAACCACCTGGGACTGGCAACCCAAAATTGTTCACTCTTCTAAAGTGAGGTCGGTGAAGACCCAACCCTATTAAAGGTTTACAAACACACTGTTAGGTGTGACCTTGTTAGAGGATTTTAGACCAAAAGTTATCGTCCAACCAGCAGACACTCTAGGGTTGATAGGATAACAATGTTCACTCTATGAATGAAACATCAAAAGACTTTCATAGTCCACTCGGTGAAGATATTTAACTGTGTGCAATGGTTAAATGTGTAACAGTAGATGATCTGCCTAAATACAACTTCAATTTGCAGTTTACAGATCAATGTTCAGCTCATTAAATACTTTTGACCAATATAACACTTTAGATTCAATACTGTATCAACTTACTGTCCATTGGTAATAACTCTTTGTAGCTCGGTAACTATTCTGCAGCTCGGTTCTTATTAACCAGTATGATCAGAAAAACTTCTCCACGTGATTATTCTGCAGTTTCTTCTTCTTCCAGCATCTTTTCATAATGAAACCAATGTCTCTTATATAGACAAGTAAATCATTTTCTTTTCCTCCATCAGATTTTGCCACTTTGAGCTCCCTTGGCTGATGTGTCAGTAACTCATTTCAATCTGCTCCATTAGATCCCTTTTGATTTATGTTAGTCGTCGATCTTTATAACAAACATTATCTGTTACCTCGATTTCATGCACTTTACAACTCATCACTTTATCGGCTAAACTGATCATTTAATTCCTTTATGTTTTTTTTCGGTTAATAAAAAAATGCATCGGTGAACACTGCTCAGTTAATACTGCGCTCGTCGGTTAATATTGCACTCGGTAGACACTACACTTCATCAGTGTATACTAGAATTGCTTCATTTATCGACAATATTGCTTTGTGTCTTTCAGCTCTATTCTTCATCATAGATGAATGCAACATAATAAAGTCAATTCCATCAAGTCATAGACTCATCAACAAGTTACTCAGTGTATTCCTTATCCTCATCTGTCATATACATCTTCCTTATGTAGATATTTCTATTCTTCATCTCTTTCACTTTTCTTCAGATGTGTCGGTATAGTAACTTACAAGATAAGTACTGTCAAGCTAGTTGACATCAATGACAACATAATACTGATTTAATCATCTTGCATTACCTAATCATGAACTCCTCAGTAATCTTGAATTACAGATTCTTCATTCTGATTCTAAATAAGTTGTAGTTCATCAATCTCTCTCTTTGGCATTGATGGCAACTCAAGTAATATGAAATGTACCATACACATACCAAACATGTCTTCTAAAACTTTGTGATCAAATGCTATGTAGTGTAAGCTCTCCCTGGCTTAATATGTTTAATCATTATGTTACTCAAACAACATTATAAAATACAACTTTGTCATTCTGTAGATATAACCTTTTCAGTTCTCAAGTTCCTTTCAAATTAACTCTTCCCTTAGATAGTTCTCATCGGTGTATGTCTCCTTTCCTTTTCATCATATTATTTATCTCTCCCTTTGACAACAATGCCAAAGAAACAAATAAATAATCAGTTCTTGTAGTAGCTAAGTAACTCTTTGTTGTCCATTACTTCCTCTGTATCTGAGTATACTGATATCCCAATTTGTTTTAGTTCTTCAAACTTAATCACAACCTTGAACAAATTTCAAAGTGTGAACTATGTTGCATCAACATGGATGATCTTCTGATAAGATTAGGCTGATGCAACATCCAGATCACATTAGTGACCGATAAATAGGGGACAGACCCCAAGTCTAGTCCTCAAATATTCAAATGTGTCCTTCGATAGAGGCTTTGTAAAAATATCTGCAAGTTGTTCTTTAGATGTAACAAATTCTAACTTTACTTGCTTCTCTTGCACTTGTTATCTTAAGTAGTGATACTTAATTGATATATGCTTTGTCTTTGAGTGCATCACAGGATTCTTTGAAATATTAATTACACTTGTGTTGTCACAGTATATGATCACCAGGTCAGTGATTATCTCATTCATTCCTTCCAACACTTGCTTGATATATGAAATGTTTGAGCATTTAGTAGCAACAACAACATACTCTACTTTAGCTATAGACTGAGAAATACATGCCTGCTTTTTACTTGTCCAGGTTACAAGTCTTTCACCAAAGAAAAATGCTCCTCCGGTGGTACTTTTTCTGTCATCCACATTTTCAGCCCAATCAGCATCAGTGTAAACTTTTAGCTCAAACTTACCTTCCTTAGGATACCATAATCCATAATCCTCTGTCTTTTTTAGATATCTTAAGATTCTTTTAGTAGAAATCATGTGTGATTCTCTAGGATTAGCAGAATATCTAGCAACAATTCCCACAACATGTGCTATATCTGGTCTACTATGAACTACATACATAAGCTTACCAATCATAGATCGGTAAAGTGTCTGGTTTACCTCTGTAGTTTCATCTTCCTTTGTCAATTTACTTCTAGTAGTCATCGGTGTTCCCACAAGTTTAGCATCTTCCATGCCAAATGTCTTCGAGACTTCCTTTATGTACTTGGATTGTGTGATGAATATCACATCACTCTATTGTATCACTTGTAATCTAAGAAATAATTTAATCCCTCCGAACATAGACATTTCAAACTCATTCCTCATGTCATCAGCAAAAGATTTACATACATGATCTTGACCTCCAAAAATAATATCATCAACAAAAATTTCAGCAATAATAATACTGTCATCAGTATCACCTTTCATGTACAAATTGTTGTTCTCACTAGTTCTTACAAATCCAATACTTAACAAGTAAGTATGCAGTCTTTCATACCATGCTCTCGATGCTTTCTTCAAACCATATAAAGCTTTGTGTAATCTACATACCATATTTATGTTGTCTGGATCAACAAATCCTTCAGGTTGTTCTATGTAGACCTCTTCTTCAAGTATACCATTAGAAATGCTGATTTCACATCCATTTGATAAACCTTAAATTTCTTGTGTGCAGCATATGCAAGTAACATTCTAACTCCTTCCAATCTAGCAATAGGTGAAAATGTTTCACCATAGTCAATGCCTTCTTCTTGTGCATATCCCATGCATACCAATTTAGCTTTATTTCTTATGACTTCACCATTTTCATTCAATTTATTCCTAAATATCCATTTAGTACAGAGAACATTCTTATCTTTAGGTTGGGGTACTAAGGACCAGGTTTTGTTCTTCTCTATTTTCTCTATTTCCTCCTTCATTGCATTAACCCATTCTTCATTTTCCAATGCAACTTTCACATTCTTTTGTTCAAATTCACAAACTAAGCATGTACCTTGTCTTGTTTTGCTTCTAGTCTTCATTCCAGCTTGTCTGTTTCCAATAATTTGTGTCTCGGGATGATGTCTTCTGAAAAAACTAGCCAGTACTCAGTTTCTTCTTTCTTGTTCATCATGTTCAAGTTCATTTGCTTGCTCGGTAGCATCATCTTGTTCGTTGGTTTCCCTTTCCAATTTCTCGGGGTTATTTTCCTGCTACCAATTATCACAGGTTGCCACTTCGGTAGATAGTCAGGAAGTTCAATGTAAGTGAATCTACCATAGTCTTCTGATTCCTTTCTTTCTTCTATGTACTTGTCATCAAACTCATCAACATGAACATTAGTACTTTCAATCATCTTATTTGTAACCTTATTCAGACATTTGTATGCTTTACTCTTAGTAGAATATCCTAAGAATATTCCTTCATCTCCTTTAGAATCAAATTTCCCATTTCTCTCATCTTTCAAAATAAAGCATTTGCTTCCAAAAATTTTGAAATAAATTACAATAGGTTTGTGTCCAAACCATAGCTCATAAGGTGTTTGGTTGGTGTCCTTCTTCAGTTGTACTCAGTTAAGCACATATACAACTGTGCTGACAGCTTCCCTCCAATATGTCTGAGCAACATTCTTCTGTATCATCAGTGTTCTAGCACAATCAATGATTGACTTGTTCCTTCTTTCAGCAATCCCATTCTACTGAGGTGTCCTTGGTGCAGAGACCTATCTTTTAACAACATTCTCATTATAGAAATTAGTGAATTCATCGGAGGTAAATTCACCTCCTCTATCAGATCTTAAGCATTTGATTTCTTTTCCAATATCTTTTTCTACCTTAGCCTTATACCATTTAAACAACTTAAAAGCTTCAGATTTCTCTTTTAGGAACATAACAGTCATCAGTCTAGTGTAGTCATCAACAAAAAGAATAAAGTATCTACCACCATAATAGCTCTGAGTTCTCATAGGACCACATAGGTCGGTATGAATCAATTCAACTATCTTCTTTGTTGAGTAGTATTTGCTTTTAAAATTGGACTTAGTCATCTTACCTTTCTAACATTCATGACACATAGCATGCTCTAGTTTTGACAAGTTAGGCAATCCTCGAACTCTCTTCTTCTTACTAATCTTGACCATGTTATCAAAATTCACATGACATAACCTCTTATTCCACAACCATGCATCTTCATGTTTCATTAATAAACAAGAAGATTGATCAATATCAAGATAAAATAGATTACCTCTAGATTGTGTACCGGTTCCAACAAGTCTTCCTTCATCATCATAAATTCTTACTTTTTTGCTCTCAAAAGCAAGTCAGTGGCCTGTGTTGTTCAGTTGTGCCACAGTTATCAAATTGTAGTTTAGTCCATCTACCCAATATGCATTCTCACATTTTATTTTGTCATTAATCATCAGCGAACCTTTACCTCTCACCATACAAGGTGCATCATTTCCCATCCTTATAGATCCACCATCATATTCATCAATTAGATCAAATTTCTCTATATCACTAGTCATATGATGTGTGCAGCCACTGTCTATGATCCATGTATCATTTCTACTTACTTTAGAGATCAGTGTTGTCTCCTCATGTTTCTCTTCTTCTTCTGAATCATCCTTCATAGCAACAAATACTACTTCTACATCATCATCAGTGTCAGATTGTAACGCCCCGCCAGGCAACCCAAGAGGACAAGATATAAAACCTCTATAAAATGAAAGTAGTGAATTATTTATTTATTTTAACTAGAATAATATTCATCATTACACTTCATATTTTTAAAAGAAAAAATAATTTTCTACTACTTGAATATAAGATTTATACAACTTAAGTCCTCCTGGGTTCCCTAACGTCGCTACCTAAGCAACATCATATAAACCATTTACATGCATAAGATATTCACGGAATCATGAGCTTAAAAGATCTACATTCATTTTAATGCACCAAGTTAAATGTCCCTAACTTATTTCTTTTATTAAACATAGGTTAATCATCCAACATCATTATTCATTTTATCAACTCATTCCATAAATTCATATTGATTTCATCTACATCTACTATCCTTTATATCACTTTTCTCTAATAATTTATGTAAGAGATTAATATTCATTAAGGTAGGCATTATCATAGGTATTTCATTAACATGAACCAAGTATTAACATTATAATCAAGTTACTATTTTATTGCATTGTTTCATAACCATTCATTGTTAATAATTCCAATCACTAACCTATCATTTCTCAATAATTTCCTTGGATCCTTTCATCAAGAGAGAATACATTATTTTTATGATACATCATTATATATAACTATATTTAAGATTATTTCCTTTACATATGGACAACATAAGAGGATAGGAGAAATAACATAAACACTTTCTTTTAATGCTAGTAACATGTCCAATATTTCACATTATTTTCCCTTTCTTTTACCTAGAACTACCCATTCCCTTATGCATTGCTTTGAATTGAGATTACATCAATACTACAAGACTCCTTTTAGGAGATTAAAAATTACATGAATTCAAATACATAAGTACATCTTAACATATTAAAATATCCAATAAGAAATTTTCAACTGCAGATCTGGAAAGGAATATGTGCTAGGATCATCCAGAGAATCACGATCAATACCTCGATATAAATATTAACCACCCAACCACATGGAACCAATAGGCCCACTCCCCCGAGCTAGGAGATAGAACCAAAGGCCCATACAAGAGGTAACAACTAGAAAATTCCTAAGGTGGTGATAAAAGTTCCCCAAAGTCACAACAAAAAAGAAAAGACAAGAAGACCACAAGGAATACCAGAGGCATGATCAAATTTGATAGAGACTCTAAGCTACAAGATAGGTGAGTGTCATCGCATAGCCCTCACCCCTTGGGTTGTCCTGGTACTAGCCACTCTTGGCCCCGGCCCCCAAGTAGGCACATGCGGAACTGAATGCCTCTCGTATAGACAAGGTCATTCAGTTGTAACTACACATAGGTACCTTCTCCCACTCTCATCCTTAGTCTTTACTAGCACTAAAGGTATGGGCGAGAAATAATTAATCTTGATTAATGTGTAATTTCTCATTCCAATAATCTCCCATTCCTAATTTATTTATTTAGGTTATCACTTGATTAAATAACTCATAGTAGGTTATCCTGGTACTAGCCACTTAGGGCCCCGGCCCCTCACTATGAGCCACTCACCTAGTGTACTTAGGTTCCCTAACATACATATAAAAATCATAAGAATATAATAGATTCATCATCAAGAATTCATATCAATTCCATAACAACATTTGATTGAGTTTAGGAAAACATATGTTGTCCCTAGTGCACTTGACAACCCTAAACCCAATATGGCATTCAAAATGTTCCAAACATATAAGAAGACATCCAAGTGATATTATAAACATATTCAGAGTATACATAGATCTAATTAACCAAAAACAAATTCTAATAGCCTCTGGTAACCATACGAAACCTTAAAACTTAATGATGTTCTTAAATTGAATTATTTCAAGCAAGGATTAAATGCAAAGAATAGTCATCATAGAACAGTCATCCATATCTTCCACAAAACATAAAATAAAGGAAATCTCTTTGGTGGAGATTTAGATAACATAATTATGGACTCTCAATTTTATTTTTAGGAAGATCCAATGGTGGGAAAGAAAGTTATGACTTCTAGTTTAAAACAGAAGATTCTGGTTAGGGTTCAGACCTGCCTTCACTAAAACGGTTGTAATTTTCACAAAACATAATTAAAATTCACCAAACCAATTGGAAATGAAAGATAAAAATTAAGAGAATCTCTGATATCAAATTTAGACTTTTATATAATCATATCATCCTGTAGCATATGAATACATTTGACAAAAAATTCAGAATCAAGAATGGATAGGCATGGTCTGCCAAAATGTCAAAAATAAGACATTAATTTGAACCTAAAAATAAAATCAGAGAGATACCCATTTGAGATCTGTGAATTTTACTTTCAAAAAATCAATTTAGTAAAACCATAGATGCAATTTAAATTGTTATAATAACAGATCTCCAAAAATGGGTTGCTAAAAACCCTAGGAAAACACATGCCAATTCTTACAAACAAAAACTCAAAACTTTAAAATAACCATACAAATAAAAAGTACAGATATAATAAATAATGATAATATATAAATAGATCTATAATCTATCAGATACATCAAGTAACTAAAATATTCAATCCATACCTCATGTCCTACGAAGGTTGAATCGAAGAAGGAAGGAAACAAAAGAGAAGACAAATCCAAACTTGAGATGCATCCTTCAAACCCTATCCACTTTCAGAAATCTCCATGAAAGAAAGAAATAATTCCACAGCAAAGAATCCCTCTCTCAACTATTGAAATTCTCACAAAAATGTCTCTCTCCCAAAAGCAAAGATAACCAAAAATTCTTAAAGACATATGCTTACAAACTCTCCTTCACATCTCCAAGTTTTCTCTCCAAAATCTCCATAAAAAGTAAGGCCATCCTCTCCTCAATGCTTCAGCCCCAAAATCCCCTCCCTTCAAATGAGAAAGTAGTGCATATAAATAGATTTCCAAAGGTTGAGAGGAAAAGTAACCAACTCCCAACTAACTCTTAACTAAAAGGTATTATAAAATAACTTAATATCATACAACTATATTACTCAAATATACAATAAAAGATTATTTGTATTCATTCATACACATATGTAATATTATCCTAACATATATGCATATGCCATCATTAATTACATCAATATCTATATATATAACCTATCCTCATTATTAATAATTAATAATTGAGAATAATATACCTCGCATTATTTAATATTTAATTATTAATAATATTATATTTTACATTAATCCCAAAATATACACCATCAATAATATCTACAATAATTAACATATAATCACATATAAATTATATATATATAAATACATATATGTGTGCACCCATATATATATTTCCATATATATATATATATATATATATATATATATATATATATATATATATATATATATATATATATATATAGATCACAATATTATTACTTATTTATAATTACTATAGGATATAACACTGAGGTAGAATAAAATCACATGCCTCAAAATAAATCTAATCATCCAAAGAGGCCATACAAATCATCTATGAAACATATCGAAAAAATTATAAGATCAAACAAGGTCAACCAAAGTCAACAAGAAAAGTCAAGCCAAACTCCTGAAACACAACATAGAAAAATTAACTAAGAATCATACCAAGAAGGAGAAATAAATAAAATGAGTAAACAAATCATACAACCAAATGAATTCAAGTGGTCACAAGGCACTAACTACAACCATGCCCAATCGGGTGCGTTGGATCTGGGTTTTTGACCCAAAGGTTGAATGATAAAGAAGGAACCCTAATATTCCCAAATTGGAATAATGACAAAGGAAGACTCATGTAGGGGCCTTAGTACTATCTCCATAACAACAACCATCAAGGATTTGAGGGCATGCTCAGACCTGTGAAGCTAGGTGAAGTCGATGCCCGGTACCTGCAAGCCTGCATCACAAAGAAGAAATACATATGCACGGATATACATATAAAAGAAAATATTGCAGACAGATGACCAGGATCGATACATCGTGTGGACCTCAGCTATGTGAGTAACTATGACTTCGTCCTGAATCATGAAAACACATCATGTATATATATACACTCAAAGCATGTAGCATCATCATAATGAAGGTTAGAATCTCAAGCATTGTGTTAGTCTCTTATCAATACTAATAATAAATTAACATAATCAAATCATCAAGTGAGATACAAGATTCATCCAAGGTAACTTTAATAGAAGAAAATATAAATAACCACTTATATATATATATATATATATATATATATATATATATATATATATATATATATATATATATATATATATATATATATATATATATATATATATATATATATATATATCTATCAAGTACATATCATATAACATCCTAACTATGTTCTTAAAGGTCTTGTAGGTACTCAATACATACATGGAGATAAATACATACAAAAATGATACCTTTAGATAGTATGTCTGATATTAGAATCATTGAGTACTAGCTTATGAAATTATTATAAACAACTATAGGAATAGATCAAACAAGTATCATGTACAACTTAAGCTGTAAGAAAACATCGAAGGATCTTAATTCTTTCAAAAACAAAAAACTTATATTAGGGTTAGAGGGGTATTACATCCTCCCCCACTAAGATTCGACTTACTCCTGAAAGTCGAGAATGTGAACTATATATCACACATTATCTAACAGAATTGTAATATTACTATTCTAGAACCTCATTTAATGACTGCACACATACTTCTCCTATCAAGAGTTTTGGTAAATTCTATCTTATTACAACTTTAGTGTAGATTAACTCAGTTCAATTAGTAATGACTTTTAAAAAGAATTAACTATGTGATTCTATCACTTTATGCAGTAAGTTTGTTAACAAGATACTTGAAATTACATAAAAATTATTGTTATCAAGTCGAAACTCTAAGGTATTCATGTTTACTCACTAATATCAATATATTATGAAATTGCATGTTTTACTAACTGAGATTATCACTTCCTTTCACAATATCAAAGTTCCTATCTATGGTAACCAGTATAAAAAGAAAGAAATAATTTATGATATATTTTCCCTTTTGAGACATAATCTAACCCTACATAATACAATCTGTGAGACATTATTACAAATAGGGTCCAAAATTTGTGTCCCTTACAAGCTATGAATACCAAACATAGAGAGGTATGTAACATTTATATTTGTTATGATCATGAAGGGAATACATCAAATAATTTTTATTTACTTTTGTAATCATGAAAATAAAATAATCTAGATACTTGAAACTTACCATTTTCATTAACATATAGTTTTATAAGAAATATTCCTTTCCATCAAAGCTTTAAGTAGAATTCCAATGACATAGGACACACAAATTTTATAATATACATATTCTAAGTCATCTTTCACAATAGTTGTAGTGCTTGATTTCCAAAAACACATTCACACCTTAGAGGAGATCTAAACAATTTACAATTTATTGCACTATTATTCATTAAGTTGGGATCCCTTCTTAAAGCTTACGATTTATCTATGCACTTTTCCCTAATTTGCATGTCAGGAGGTTTCCATATAGCATTTACTTAAGAGTTATTTCAAATTCTTTATTTCATAATGATCATAGATCCATCAAGAGAGAAAGAAGTATACGAGTCCTACTACTATAACCACAACATCTAAATTAATAACATTAACTACTGTACATAACTTTAATTTATACCCTTTACCTATTTGAAATATTACCCTCATACACTTTAAAATTTTGAGATAACATCAGTTCTAAGTAGAAATTGAGTAAGGTACATTTCTATAACATTTATTTATCACAACAACTCCTTATTCATAGTTGATCAATCACTTAATGTTGTTAATTTCTTACTGCTATGGTGTTGATCACAATGTATACAAAACATGAATTTGTTTCCAAAATACCCATCTAAGATCCTAACTATTCACTAGGCATTTTGCAAGACATATATTTAATAAAAACACTTCTATCATTAGTACAGATAACCCATCATCGCACATACTCTTCCCTAGAATTTCTTGATTATGTTATCTTAAATCCTTTTTGTGCAATTTAATAAGATATGCAGAAAGGATATAACTTCTTACCAAGATAGGGACAAAAATTCCTCTTCCTAAATGAAAATGTGAATTATAGCCTATGATAAAATCTTGGGGACATAGGTCCTTCACCCAAGGGTTTCCTAATTGAGTATTTACAAATTTTCCTAATATATTATTGCCTTGTCTAAATAATTTTAGTCATGCAAAACTTATTTCTTAAGAGGAAAGAGAGAGAGAGAGAGAGAGAAATACATATGACAGTAGATTATTTGTTTCTTATTTATTTATTTATTTTTTTCACTTCTTTCCTAGGTACATATTATTAGCCATATAATTTAATTATTTCCCTTTTAATCCTATCAAGTACTACCACAATCATTTCTTTCTTTTAAAGATCCAAAAAAAATCTATTTCTAAGATACCTTGAGTAGGATAAAATTCAACTAGGTATTTGTAAGAAGATAGAGTGCACAACATTATATTATAGGTAGGATCAGGGGGTAATATTATCTACGACCATAATTAAGATTCAAAACATTTAGTATCCTTTAACTTTTGACCCTTCTAGGGATACCATTACCTTTCAAGAAAACAAACACAAGTCTCAAGAATTCTTCACCATTCCATTAATATTATAGGAAACATACACTTAACACATCATTGATCTCATTATGCAAAAACATAAGTAATTGTTAGAATATAACTCAATCATAGAGGAATAGGTGTGCCCTTGTAAGACAATACAACATAAGAACACGAAATGTAGCCTTCGTTTCCTAAGATTCAAGTTTTAGCATAACAACATAATCCAAAAAGAGACAAAGTGAAGATACTCAAGTTATGCATAGGTGAGCTATGAGTCCCAGAGTTCCCAGTGTAGAAACCTAGGGCTCTGATACCAGATGTAATGCCCCGCCAGGCAACCCAAGAGGACAAGACATAAAACCTCTATAAAATGAAAGTAGTGAATTTTTTATTTATTTATTTATTTATTTTAACTAGAATAATATTCATCATTACACTTCATATTTCTAAAAGAAGAAATAATTTTCTACTACTTGAATATAAGATTTATACAACTTAAGTCCTCCTGGGTTCCCTAACGTCGCTACCTAAGCAACATCATATAAACCATTTACATGCATAAGATATTCACGGAATCATGAGCTTAAAAGACCTACATTCATTTTAATGCACCAAGTTAAATGTCCCTAACTTATTTCTTTTATTAAACATAGGTTAATCATCCAACATCATTATTCCTTTTATCAACTCATTCCATAAATTCATATTGATTTCATCTACATCTACTATCTTTTATATCACTTTTCTCTAATAATTTAGGTAAGAGATTAATATTCATTAAGGTAGGCATTATCATAGGTATTTCATTAACATGAACCAAGTATTAACATTATAATCAAGTTACTATTTTATTGCATTGTTTCATAACCATTCATTGTTAATAATTCCAATCACTAACCTATCATTTCTCAATAATTTCCTTGGATCCTTTCATCAAGAGAGAATACATTATTTTTGTGATACATCATTATATATAACTATATTTAAGATTATTTCATTTACATATGGACAACATAAGAGGATAGGAGAAATAACATAAACACTTTCTTTTAATGCTAGTAACATGTCCAATATTCCACATTATTTTCCTTTTCTTTTACCTAGAACTACCCATTCCCTTATGCATTGCTTTGAATTGAGATTACATCAATACTACAAGACTCCTTTTAGGAGATTAAAAATTACATGAATTCAAATACATAAGTACATCTCAACATATTAAAATATCCAATAAGAAATCTTCAACTGCAGATCTAGAAAGGAATATGTGCTAGGATCATCCAGAGAATCACGATCAATACCTCGATATAAATATTAACCACCCAACCACGTGGAACCAATAGGCCCACTCCCCCGAGCTAGGAGATAAAACCAAAGGCCCATACAAGAGGTAACAACTAGAAAATTCTTAAGGTGGTGATAAAAGTTTCCCAAAGTCACAACAAAAAAGAAAAGACAAGAAGACCACAAGGAATACCAGAGGCATGATCAAATTTGATAGAGACTCTAAGCTACAAGCTAGGTGAGTGTCATCGCATAGCCCTCACCCCTTGGGTTGTCCTGGTACTAGCCACTCTTGGCCCCGGCCCCCAAGTAGGCACATGCGGAACCGAATGCCTCTCATACAGACAAGGTCATTCAGTTGTACCTACACATAGGTACCTTCTCCCACTCCCATCCTTAGTCTTTACTAGCACTAAAAGCATGGGTGAGGCACAATTAATCTTGATTAATGTATAATTTTCCATTCCAATAATCTCCCATTCTCAATTTATTTATTTAGGTTATCACTTGATTAAATAACTCATAGTAGGTTATCCTGGTACTAGCCACTTAGGGCCCCGGCCCCTCACTATGAGCCACTCACCTAGTGTACTTAGGTTCCCTAACATACATATAAAAATCATAAGAATATAATAGATTCATCATCAAGAATTCATATCAATTCCATAACAACATTTGATTGAGTTTAGGAAAACATATGTTGTCCCTAGTGCACTTGACAACCCTAAACCCAATATGGCATTCAAAATGTTTCAAACATATAAGAAGACATCCAAGTGATATTATAAACATATTCAGAGTATACATAGATCTAATTAACCAAAAACAAATTCTAATAGCCTCTGGTAACCATACGAAACTTTAAAACTTAATGATGTTCTTAAATTAAATTATTTCAAGCAAGGATTAAATGCAAAGAATAATCATCATAGAATAGTCATCCATATCTTCCACAAAACATAAAATAAAGGAAATCACTTTGGTGGAGATTTAGATAACATAATTATGGACTCTCAATTTTATTTTTAGGAAGATCCAACGGTGGGAAAGAAAGTTATGACTTCTGGTTTAAAACAGAAAATTTTGGTTAGGGTTCAGACCTGCCTTCACTAAAACGGTTGTAATTTTCACAAAACATAATTAAAATTCACCAAACCAATTGGAAATGAAAGATAAGAATTAAGAGAATCTCTGATATCAAATTTAGACTTTTATATAATCATATCAGCCTGTAGCATACGAATACATTTGACAGAAAATTTAGAATCAAGAATGGACAGGCATGGTCTGCCAAAATGTCAAAAAGAAGGCATTAATTTGACCCTAAAAATAAAATCAAAGAGATACCCATTTTAGATCTGTGAATTTTACTTCCAGAAAATCAATTTAGTAAAACCATAGATGCAATTTAAATTGTTATAATAACAGATCTCCAAAAATGGGTTGCTAAAAACCCTAGGAAAACACATGTCAATTCTTACAAATAAAAACTCAAAACTTTAAAATAACCATACAAATGAAAAATACAGATATAATAAATAATGATAATATATAAATAGATCTATAATCTATCAGATACATCAAGTAACTAAAATATTCAATCCATACCTCATGTCCTACGAAGGTTGAATCGAAGAAGGAAGGAAACAAAAGAGAAGACAAATCCAAACTTGAGATGCATCCTTCAAACCCTATCCACTTTCAGAAATCTCCATGAAAGAAAGAAATAATTCCACAAAAAAGAATCCCTCTCTCAACTATTGAAATTCTCACAAAAATGTCTCTCTCCCAAAAGCAAAGATAACCAAAAATTCTTAAAGACATATGCTTACAAACTCTCCTTCACATCTCCAAGTTTTCTCTCCAAAATCTCCATGAAAAGTAAGGCCATCCTCTCCTCAATGCTTCAGCCCCAAAATCCCCTCCCTTCAAATGAAAAAGTAGTGCATATAAATAGATTTCCAAAGGTTGAGAGGAAAAGTAACCAACTCCCAACTAACTCTTAACTAAATGGTATTATAAAATAACTTAATATCATACAACTATATTACTCAAATATACAATAAAAGATTATTTGTATTCATTCATACACATATGTAATATTATCCTAACATATATGCATATGTCATCATTAATTACATCAATATCTATATATATAACCTATCCTCATTATTAATAATTAACAATTGAGAATAATATACTTCGCATTATTTAATATTTAATTATTAATAATATTATACTTTACATTAATCCCAAAATATACACCATCAACAATATCTACAATAATTAACATATAATCACATATAAATTATATATATATAAATACATATATGTGTGCACCCATATATATATATATATATATATATATATATATATATATATATATATATATATATATATATATATATATATATATATATATATTTATATAGATACATGCCAAATACCAAACACTATAATTTATAAGATTATGAAGTAATAGATCACAATATTATTACCTATTTATAATTACTATAGGATATAACACTGAGGTAGAATAAAATCACATGCCTCAAAATAAATCTAATCATCCAAAGAGGCCATACAAATCATCTATGAAACATATCGAGAAAACTATAAGATCAAACAAGGTCAACCAAAGTCAACAAGGAAAGTCAAGTCAAACTCCTGAAACACAACATAGAAAGATTAACTAAGAATCATACCAAGAAGGAGAAATAAATAAAATGAGTAAACAAATCATACAACCAAATGAATTCAAGTGGTCACAAGGCACTAACTACAACCATGCCCAACCGGGTGCGTTGGATCTGGGTTTTTAACCCAAAGGTTGACTGACAAAGAAGGAACCCTAATATTCCCAAATTGGAATAATGACAAAGGAAGACTCATGTAGGGGCCTTAGTACTATCTCCATAACAACAACCATCGAGGATTTGAGGGCATGCTCAGACCTGTGAAGCCAAGTGAAGTCGATGCCCGGTACCTGCAAGCCTGCATCACAAAGAAGAAATACATATGCACGGATATACATATAAAAGAAAACATTGCAGACAGATGACCAGGATCGATACATCGTGTGGACCTCAACTATGTGAGTAACTACGACTTCATCCTGAATCATGAAAACACATCATGTATATATATACACTCAAAGCATGTAGCATCATCATAATGAAGGTTAGAATCTCAAGCATTGTGTTAGTCTCTTATCAATACTAATAATAAATTAACATAATCAAATCATCAAGTGAGATACAAGATTCATCCAAGGTAACCTTAATAGAAGAAAATATAAATAACCACTTATATATATATCTATCAAGTACATATCATATAACATCCTAACTATGTTCATAAAGGTCTTGTAGGTACTTAATACATACATGGAGATAAATACATACAAAAATGATACCTTTAGATAGTATGTCTGATATTAGAATCATTGAGTACTAGCTTATGAAATTATTATAAACAACTATAGGAATAGATCAAACAAGTATCATGTACAACTTAAACTGTAAGAAAACATCGAAGGATCTTAATTCTTTCAAAAACACAAAACTTATATTAGGGTTAGAGGGGTATTACACAAATTCAGATTCAAATTCTTCGGCTACATAACATACCTTTTTCCCTTTGTTATAGCTATCTCGGTTATCTTTGTTGTTGTGTCAGTAGCCTTTGTTAACTCTTCTCCCATAGCTTCGTTCGGATCAGTCTTTGGATCTATCATCATCTTTCTTGTTTGGACATCTAGCAACAATGTGGCCAACTTCTTTACAATTGAAACATGCTAGAGGTAACTTGCCTCTATACCTTCCTTTACCTTTGGATAATCTTCTGGCCATAAGAGCTTCAAGCTCATCAAGTTCATCATCAGTATTACTATCACTGTCATTATTCTTATCATTCTTGCTACTAGACTTACCAATCTTCAAGGAGGACATGAAAGTGGATTCAACAGAAGGTACAACACTATTGTCAAAGTTATTCAATTCAAAGGTTGTAAGCTTACCGATCAAAGTGTCAAGGGTGAGGTTGGATGTAACCCTCGTTTCATGAATTGCAGAGATCCTGATCACATAAACTGGCAGTAAAGTTCTGAGAATCTTGCTTATCACTGTTTCATCATCAATTTCTCTGTTAGATGCTCTACTAGCATGTACTACCTCTTTTAGTCTGTTTGTGTATTGCACAATGTTCTCACCTTCTTTCATCTTGATATCATCAAATCAACCTCTTAGGATTTCTGCTCTTGTTCTCTTAACATTTGCATCTCCACTGTATATTAGAGTCATCTTGTCCCACATCTTCTTAGCAGTATCACAATCCTTGATGTCATTAAATTCAGCATTAGTACAGGTAGCAGCAAGTTCCATCATAGTAATATTGTGTTCATGCCTATCCTTCAATTGATCAAGAGTTAGGGGACCTGGTGTCGGTTCAATGTAGCCATTCTCCATCAGTTCTAGTGCAGAATTTCCAATTCCAGATATGTGCAACTTCATCCAGCTTTGCCATATTGTGAAGTTATCTTTGTTCAACTTTGGCACTTCCTTCTTATACATCTTGAGACTTTTTTGCTGAAGTCCTTAAAACTCTGTTCTAAGCAACTGAAGCTCTGATACCAATTGTTAGAATAACTGAGAGGGGGGGTGAATCAGTTATCTAGTGACCCAATTCAAAATGTATAAACCAAAACAATTCTACTATTTCTACACATTGGTAAACATAAGATACTTCCACTATCTGTGTATTTACCGATTTGCAATCAAAACTTTATAGTAATTACCGATCAAATCTAACATGTAATATGCAAAGTATGATAACAAACAAATATCACAATCAACACATAACATAAGAGATTTAACGTGGAAACCCTGTGAAGGGAAAAACCACCTGGGACCGGAAACCCAAAATTGTTCACTCTTCTAAAGTGAGGTCGGTGAAGACCCAACCCTATTAAAGGTTTACAAACACACTGTTAGGTGTGACCTTGTTAGAGGATTTTAGACTAGAAGTTATCATCCAACCAGCAGACACTCTGGGGTTGACAGGATAACAATGTTCACTCTATGAATGAAACATCAAAAGACTTTCATAGTCCACTCGGTTAAGAGATTTAACTATGTACAATGGTTAAATGTGTAATAGTAGATGATCTGCCTAAATAAAACTTCAATTTGCAGTTTACAGATCAATGTTCAGCTCATTAAATACTTCTAACCAATATAACACTTTAGATTCAATATTGTATCAACTTACTGTCCGTTGGTAATAACTCTTTGTAGCTCAGTAACTATTCTGCAACTCGGTTCTTATTAACCAGTATGATCAGAAAAACTTCTCCATGCGATTATTCTGTAGTTTCTTCTTCTTCCAGCATCTTTTCATAATGAAACCAATGTCTCTTATATAGACAAGTAAATCATTTTCTTTTCCTCCATTAGATTTTGCCGCTTAATCATATTCATAGATTTTGCCGCTTTGAGCTCCCTCGGCTGATGTGTTAGTAACACGTTTCAATCTACTCCATTAGATCCCTTTTGATTTATGTTAGCCGTCAATCTTTATAACAAACATTATCTATTACCTCGATTTCATGCACTTTACAACTCAGCACTTTATCGGCTAAACTGGTCATTTAATTCCTTTCTATTTTGCTCGGTTAACAAAGAAATGCATCGGTGAACACTGCTCGGTTAATATTGCACTCGTCGGTTAATATTGTGCTTGGTATACACTACACTTCATCGGTGTATACTAGAATTGCTTCATTTATCGACAACACTGCTTTGTGTCTTTCAGCTCTATTCTTCATCATAGATGAATGCAACATAATAAAGTCAATTCCATCAAGTCATAGACTCATCAACAAGTTACTTAGTGTATTCCTTATCCTCATCTATCATATACATATTCCTTATGTAGATATTTTTATTCTTCATCTCTTTCACCTTTCTTTAGATGTGTCGGTATAGTAACTTACAAGGTAAGTACTGTCAAGCTAGTTGACATCAATGACAACATAATACTGATTTAATCATCTTGCATTATCTAATCATCAACTCCTCAGTAATCTTGAATTACAGATTCTTCATTCTGATTCTAAATCAATTGTAGTTCATCAAGTTTGTTGGGTTTTCTATATTGGAATCATTTTTGGTCATTCTTAGTGACACAGGTTTTAGGAAGGTTTTACAGGTTTGGCTCTGGATTGGAATTCAAGGAATTTTTGAAAAGCTTGGGATCTTGGAAGTTTTCATATTTGTATTTTTGCCTTTGTGTATGTTTTAGATTCAGCTGGTGGAAATTAAGGTAAGGTTTTGAACCCTTTTGCAATTTTAAATTTCAAAAGATTGTCTTCTTCGTGTTTGTCAGATTGTTCAGAAAATATGAGTGTTTGAATAAAGTTCTTATTTTTGAGAATTTTGAGATGGGTTTGATTAGGGTTTTGTAGGAAATTGTGCTATTGACATATTGGGTGTTCTATGGAGTTTATCTGAAAACCTATGAAGAGGTTTTATGAAAATGTGTGAGTTTTCCTAATTAGGGTTTATACCAAATTCAACAACTATGCACCTATGAGTATATTTGCATGAGCCTAATTAATTAATTGTATGCATACCTTCTTTAAAGCCAAGTTCATGTAATTTTGTTGTATGCATGTCATGGCTAATAGTTTTAAAATATAGGTTGCATCGTAGGTGTAAAAAAAGAAGGAAAAACCCTATTGAAAATTGATTAGAAAAAGAGATAATTGCTTATACTGTTGGTGTTCAAATTTAAGAAATTATTATAATATATATAATGAAATAAATTGTATTTATTTAAAAAAATAATGAAAAATAAATTTATTAGGGAGTCAGGGGTTTTGTTTCCCCCCACCCCCGACAGTAGCCTTCTGTGTCTAGTCTTAGTTGCCACGCTAGTTGTTGCCTTGGCAATAGACTATCATGGACAACCTTAGCTGCCATGCCAGCTATTGCCTTGGTAGTAGATTGTCGCGAGAAGCCTTGGTTGCCACAACAGTAGGCTACCTCGACAACTGTGGGGACGCTGGACCCCTCCCCAATCTTTTGTTTTTGAATATATTTTTTAAATTATTATTATTTAAATTTAAAAATATTTTAACTAATTAATTAAATTTATTTTAAATTGTATTATTTGGAATTTATTATTATTAATTAATATATTATTAATTAATAATTGGATAGTGGGTAGTGATATATATATGTAAAGGTGTTTTTTATATAATTGAATAAATAGGTATATATGGATATCGTAATCAAACGAAACTTATAATTGAGATTTATTTTAATGTAATTTAGTAATATTGTTTCTTAGTAATTATATTTAATAAATTAATTTATATAAGGAACTTTATAAATTAATTTATAGGGGTTAATATTATTGATTTCTATTAAAATTAATTATATTGTGATTTAGTAATTTTTCTTAATAAATTAATTTGAATAATAGATATTATAAATTAATTTATAAAACTCAAGTTTGTGAATACTGGATTTACTTTGAATAAGATTTTGATGTAAGTGTGCTTAAAAGCATAGTATTTTTTATTTGGGGTTTTGTTTTGTTTGGCCTTGTTAATTAAGGTTAGTTAGGGGATATTGATGCCCTAAGTGGATGTTGTCCTTTGTGGCTTAAAATACTGTTTGGGTTTTTACTTTTTATTTTGTGGGGTTTATGTCATGGCAGTTCAGAACCTTTTTAGTGTCATGATTGGTTCACATGTTGTTTTGAGTGTAACTAGGATTTATGTCAGGTTTCTATTAAGTCCTCAATCTTTATGTTATTTAACCACAAAAAGGCAACGACCATTATTTGTGTTCAGTCCTAATTAACTTGGTCACATTGTTTCTACATTTATGATGATTCTATATGACAACCTTTGTAGATTATGTTTTACTCCGTGTTTGGAGAAAGATGCTTTGTTGATATTAATGATTATTGATCTTGTGTTATGATATTATGATAATAGGTAATTGTTTACTGAGATGTCCAGTATGGGATGGACAATTTGGATCTTTGTATAGGATGTGATATTATTTGTTACGCTCTGGAGCACTTGTCTTTGATGGCATTCATGGTTTATTGATTTATGAAAGTCTTTTATTTAGGAGCATAGAGGGGAAGTGACTTACTTTGGAGGCATCAGATCCCTAAAGTGGCTTCCTAGGTATCCTTTGTAAGCTGACTTAATAAGTGATAACTTAATAAATTTATTAAGATAGAAACATTAAAAAGATCATTTTGTCTTTCTCATGCTTTGAGTGGTAGTACAAGCTAGGATGGGAGTGGGATAAGATGCTTTCTTGTATAGAGAGACGTTGAGGTCTGGCATAGTTGGTTTTCCTTATTTGTATGAAAGGACTACTGATGCAACATAGAATCACTAGGGGCCGAGGTCCAGAGAGGCTACCAAGTGACCTTAGAGTTGACTCATGTGATGACACTTCTCTATATGTGCCCTAGGTTCCTACGTTGCATTTGGGTACACCTGATTTGTGTCATAATCATTTTTACTTAATAACCTTATATCCTTTACTACCATTTTATCCACTGTACCATTGTATTAGTCTTGCTTGTTTGGTTATGTCCTTGAGTGAGGCCTGGTGTTATCTCCTCAACACGGTGGAAGTGGACTTCTTGGTTCCACATGGTTGGGTGGTAGTAATTCTATTACCATTGAGATCTGACATTGATGACTTTGTGCTTGGATGATCCTTGATGTTGCTTCTATCTTCTTGTTCTTTCTTGGAGACTTTCTCATGAGATGTATATCTTGTATTCCATTTTATGTATTCATTAGTGAGCTTGATTCTAGAGATGTATATGTTTTTATAATGTATTATTGTTATCCATGTGACATGTGTAATGGAAGTTGTATTATCTTGAAGACTATAATGTATCAGTTTATATCTTATTGTATGTGCTTTGATTTCATTGGTTTAATAGATGTATCTTATCATTCAATTAAAATGAATATGTTACTATACTTTATAATTTGTGTTCTTTTCATTATGATTAAGTAAAGGATTAGGAATACTTTAATCTATATTTACATAATTCTACGTCATGGAACCCTTGAGACTTGTAATCTGTAAATGAGTTATATTTATGAGTATGCATTGTCTTATGTTATATTGCTTCTGCATTGTTATTGATTATTGATTGTAAACTCTTAAGAATAAATTATTCGGTAAACTTAGTAACATGTTTAGATTAATTTCTCCTATGTTCTCTAATGGGACATTACCATTCTTTTTGAGGTGAGAACCCTTTTTCATTGATGTTAAAAGGGGGATTAATAGGTAGAAAAAAAAGTTAAGAAAAGATTTTGAAAAAGGACAAAAACAAGGTCATCCCACATAGGGAGATTTTTGGAATTTTTATAGTTCTGGCTTTGCAAAAAATTTGTTTGCCATCAATGACAAAGGGGGATATTGTTAATTACAATCATTATCTTTGTTGTTATTGATTTCATTGCTCTAGTTGGTCCAATATTGTTATATCTAGTTTATCTTTAGGGTATAGCAGCGGTATTAATGATAGCGGTATCATCAACATATGCTTATCTTTACCATGACATACAATTGTTTCAGTCCAGACATATGATGCTTAGCACTTTTTTTTTTAATATGGCCAACTTCACCAACATGTTTTAGTTTCATGCTCACAATTTTTTATCTACGGTCCAAGCTGACATGAAAATATTTTGTATTGATGATGGTATATGTTAGAAGTGACATCAACACATGTAGATAGATACTATGCTGATATGATAGATGATATGTGATATGAAATGTGATCTATCGATGTGTATACCAAACTATTATATGTACTTTAGTGACTATTTAGAGGATATTTGCAATTTAGCAAGAATTGTATTGTGTGCATATACAGATGCATCAGTGACAACTCAAATTTTGTATTTCATACTTGAGCTATAATAGTTATTTTTGTAATTTGGGTAGTCAGCCCCACCGGTAGTGATCCACCCTTGTATTTAGTAACTAGTTACCTAATACTTGAGAGTTAACCCTCTCCATGGTTTTTCCCATCTTGGGTTTAAACAATAAAAATCTGGTGTTATGTGGTGTTGCTTTATTTTCTTTCAACTCTTTCCTTTTTCATCAAGTTTAAATTATGTTATGTGGATAGTTGTTGAAATTTTTTAAAATTTTCAAGGGAATATTGACTCACCCTCATGTTGTTTTTGTGTGCTTATTTAACCACAAGCAATAAATCAATCATTGTTTCCCTCCAAAACCATAGATGATAAACGCTTATCATCTCCCTTGAGCACTTCTCTAAAGCAGATCTACAGATTGTGTATATTTTTCAATTGCCAAGAGATGAAGATTTAATATTCCTTTATATCTATCGGTGGTTCCCCTTCACCAAGGGTCGCCACTCTTCCAAGTTGGCCCAATTAATTATATAAATGACTCATATAATTAATTTATATAATTATATAAATATATAATTAATATTATAATTATAACCCATATAATTAATATATAATTATATATCATATAATTCATTATTAATATAATTATATTATCATAACCTTTATGTTTTATATGTCGACCTAAAGGAATCTGACTATAGCTACAATAACATTAACACCTCCCCTCTTAGTATTCTGAATGCTCAAAAAATTTAAGCTTGCAAGCAAAACATAGAGGTAAACAAACCCTTGCACAAACCTCAAAACATTCGTACAAAGCTAAAGATGCAGGAGCCCTAACTGACATATATCTAGACCAATGTCATCTTTGCAATATCTCAAAAGAAATGCATAAAAGCAAAAAAGGAGGAACAACAAGCTCTTCCATTAACATGTAACTTCAACTCAAACAATTTGACCCTAGGAAACAAATTATTTTTGACAAATTTTAAGTTCCCTGATTATAAATGCACAAATAAAAAAGGGAAATTTTAGCTCTCAATAAGAACTAATGTTCAATAACAAAGTTCTTAAAACTTATCTGCAAACTCCTTCGCTAATACAACTCTAATTGCAAATACACCTAAAGAACACATTAATTAAGGTTGTAAGAAAAAGATCTCAGAACAACAACATAACACAAACCTTGTAGCACTAATAGAAGACAAAGGAAAATAAACCCTTGCAAAAACCTCATAATGTTTGAATACAAAGTGGAAGGTGTAGGAACCCTAGCTAACACATATTGAGACTTCAATGCCTTATTTGCAACGTGTCAAAAAAAATCTGCATAATGAGTAAAAGGAGGATTGACAAGCTATTCGATTAATGCACATTCGATACGAATACACTTTGCATTCAATGATATCTGCCCCCAAAGCACTTGATAATAATTACATTTTTAAAATTTCATTACAATTTTCATTTTGAAAATTGATTTTTTTCCTTACTCTTTTTTGTGTTAGTCAATAGGAACTCAAATAAAAAGGTTTTTTTTAGAGTTTATATAAATATGCAAAATCTAAACTATATAGTATAGTTAGGAGTTGAAAAATTACTTAAGTCCTATTGGTAAAAAACAAATAACATTATTGCACCTAATGGATGCAATAGTATACTTGCCTATGACAGACACTAATAAATGAGAAACTCAAAATTAAAGTGCATGCAGAATTTGTTTTGCCTATGTGGAAGTATCTTTCCTTAAAGGAGCGCATGTAGAGATAATAGTTTAGTTTTTCATTTACTTTTCCTAACTAAGTGGAACCAAGAGTTCTATTTAACTCTCTTATTTTATTATTATTAAATTTAATCTGTCTCTTATAGCACAAAATGTAATAAGGATTAATAAAATGATAATAATTATATTTAAACAAATAATAGATTCTAAAATAATAAAACTTTTCACAATGTTTCATTTTATAACGATAATAGAAATGAAAATATTAAAATAAATTTTCTTATAATCATTTGTACTTATCATAATATTAGGCATGTTCTATTAAAAAAGAAGAAACTATAATATCTATTCTCATTTATTTTAAAAAACAAACACACACGCACGCGCACGCACACACACACACATTTTAGAAAGCAACATGAATCAATTATAACACCCCCTATAAATTGTAGTGCATCGAGTAAACTTTTTAACATGATCGGTGATGGGCGTGACACGTCCTTCAGTACCATGCAGACCGAGGGGAGACTTAATCTCGTGACCTTATACTTCATAACAAGAAGCTCTCGATAATCGAGCCAACCCCCAAACCATTTTTAAATTTAAATAATAATAGTATAATTATAAATATTTTGATCAATTATATTATAACCCTATTTTTCAATTAATAATTTATAATTGTTATAATCAAGATAATTATAATTTTAATTAGACTTCATAATTGTAAAGACTACAATTCTCAACACAAAAACCACATCACCAAAACCCACAATTTCAGGGAGTCAGTCAACAAGTCAATGGTCGAATGTGTAAGTCGAAAAGATACCAATCAATTCCCTACTATCTAGGAATAAAAGAAATACAATTATGACCATAACTATCGAAATGCTAAAGCATACCTTTGTCCAAAGATAAGCAGAAATTCAACGATCTATCGAGTGTCCTAAAGAAATCACAATAAGAGATGTCACATCGACTACAAGCAAGTACAAACTATCATGTTAGGATAACGACCCCAGATATTTTTGACCAACTATCGAATCACATCAATAAAAGATAAAGATTAGCTCAAAATATGTACTTCCAGATTAATGACAAAAGTAAACAACAAAATATACCAAATACCACCATATCGAATACAAAGAAGCATAACACTGTAAAGGAAAGTCCTTCCTAAAAGAAGCTTCAGAAACCTGTTCACAAAAGTCAGCAAGGGCGATAATATTGTGGGAGTACATTTTCACCCTACCACAAAGCAGTTATGCTTCCCCGAAATCTTTCCTGACATGAAAGATACCCAACCCAGCTTGAGGAAGTCTAAACAAGCAAAACTGAGAGGAGTAATGGAATTGTGTGATACATATCTTGTTTCTAACTTCTAATAATAATACAACCATATTATTAACATTCGTGAAGCATATATCATATTTTTGTTGATAAACAACAATATTTACTAATTTCCAACATTTAATAGAATCTATTTAAATTCCAAATACATGGATAACATAGTGGTGATAACTAAACAGGGACACCATGATGTAATCACACCATTAAAGGGTGACCCCACAATAGTGGGTTACACTTTTTAAGACATGCTGATTTTTGGTGAAATAACACATTTTTAATAAAATATGATGATTTAAGCCTTGAGAGGTTCCATTTTAAGGAATTAATTACAAATGGTTAGCTCAAAGCCTCTTAGATAAAAAAAATATTGATATAACATCTATACTCCTCTTTCATACCCACAACGGAGTCTCCTTCGCACCTATTAAAATGCTGACAAAAAATCACTTTGACTTTATCTTTTGGTAGATCAAATGAATCCATTTGAAAAACATATCTATTTAGTAATGTACTACTGAGAAAAATCTTTCCAATAATTATAATGTTAATATATATTAATTTTATTATGACTTTATATTTTAAGTTTTACTAAACATAGACATTTCACCGTATGTCTACCTCTATGTTTGACACTTATGGAAAAATAGTAAATGAGAGAAGAAAAAATCTTTAAAATATATATGCCCTAGGTATTGAATTTCTCTTTCTATAAAAAAATAAAAATAAAATTAGATAAATACACGACAAGTTATAAGCTATGTAGTCAAGGTATGTCAAAATTATTGTTTAGTCAACTTCAAACATTAATAAAATATACAATAATCATGATAATGTTGTCAAACCAATTTCATTCCCTCCATATGGATGTTAAAAAATTAAATTTTAAAAAATCACATTAATATCTATTTTAGAAAAAAAAAAATGCTCTATGAAAATATTGTAACTCTTTGAAAATTACATTTTTAGCAACATACCAATTTTTGTGTGACAAAGAAAAAACCATTCAAATAAATTCAAAAATAAAAATAAAAAATATATTTAGAATATAGATAGAAAATACTAAAAGACTCTAATTTAATTCATCTTTCGATTTCAAATGGTTTAACGACAATATGCATCTGAATCTAAATTTTTTTTTTGAAATGTAGAGTTCAGTGTCCGTTCAGGCAAAAAAGTGTAACCCACTATTTTGGGTTCACCCTAAACCACCATACCTTCTTTAAGAAATTAAGAATTATCCAATCATGTAATGAACATGACAAAATGTCTTTACTCATTAAGACATGACAAGACAAAAGAATATGAGCATCTCATTTTCAGGTATGTTCAATGCTTATCTAACATGACTAAATCCTACAAGTTATAGATTTCCCACACACACACACACATATTGTCAATTTACATTCTTTTCAAATAGTATATATTCCTCATGTAATATAATCCTAGAGTTAAACCATGCTAAGATTGCCTCAATTAGCACTTTTCTATTTTTGTGAATCTAGATTAATTATCAATAGTGTTTATTTTGTAAATCATCAAATAAGAAGATTAAATGATCTAGTCAACGATTAAGATTTCATGCAATTAAATATAAAACAAAGAACCAAATGGTCCACTTAGAAATTCTAACAGATTTAATCATAAAAGATTTCACAGTCGTTAGCTAAAATAAGATATAGTACATAAGCATCAACAAACATTTCCAAACTCGACACCTAAAAATATGTGACTATCATGATTTCCAAATTTATCTTGATGAGGCAATGGTTATTAATTTATTAATTCTAAAGATCGACTTTAGGAGTCATGGATGACATATAATAATGACAGCAATAATTTTAAATCAAAAATTAGCAAGCAAATAAATACAAAAATAAAACTACTATCCACATCATCAACATAGTGATAATTGGACAACAAGCTCTCCTCTCAAGTAACCAGGCTTCAATTGATTTCATTTGGGTAAAAATAATATGTTAAATTTGTTTTGGATTTGTTAGAAGAATTAGCAGAGAAATTATATAATGGTAGAGTATGGGAAGCTATTCAAAGGTCATGAAATTTCTAGTACCAAAAATGGTATTTGCAGAGATTGGATAAAATCAAAGACACTAAGGCCTTATCTTTACAACATGATATCCAAGAACTATAAAAATTTCATGCTAGAAGAAGTATGTACAACATTCAAGGTAAAATATCATTTCTTTCTCCATGGACTGCAAGAAGGATACAAGGAAGTACACACAGTACCAGTTATATATGTAGGTAAATGCATTTAAGAGGAAAATACTCTATTTTCATGGATCAAAATAGAAGCTTGACAATGGTGCAAACCTCTAACAAGCATATGAATCTCATGGCCTACTTTACTCAAGAGAATGGGTCTTGAAAAGTATAATGATCACGAAAAAAATATGCACTAAGATTTATGTAAGAAGTTGTTAAGCTAGACAAGGATTAGATGTTGCCTAAAGAGTCAAAAGACACTTCTAGAGTCACTGCAACCTTGCTAGCATTCTGACTTGATGTAGTGAAAAGGAAACTTTTAAATAGGGTAAGGTCATTTGTTAAAGCATAATGAAGGTGCTCTTGTGTCAAATAACAAACATGCAAAAATTTGGATGCACCAATAAGGCATGCAACTGTTATAAATCCAGATGGCCTCTAGCAATGGAGGAGTACATAACTAAAAGCAAGACGACTCAATAAATCATGTAAAAACATTCATTTAAGAGACATTATATAGAAATAACGTAAATATTTCAAAATGAGAAGTAAGATAATTATACATAGGGTTTTGTCACTTACCTTATTATCGGGTATATACACCTTGTATTGTTTAGAACTACATAATCTTTTACAAACTCTGATGGCTCAGATCTTGGGATTGTTCTTATCTCCCACTTGGTGACTGATCAGTATCCACACTATACTAAAAAACCTCCCACTTGGAGACTGATCCTGTAGCAATACCGCTACCCACATGAGGCTCCCACTGGATTGAACCACCTTGGACTCAGTTGTTCCTTTATTTTGTTCAGTCTAAAAGACCAACTGAAGCTGAACATGAGTTCAACTTCTCCCTTGTTACTACCTTGGTAAACATATCTGCTGGATTATCATCAGTATGAATCTTTTCCAGCCTTAACTGTCCATCATCCAAAACTGATCGAATGAAATGGTACCGCAACTGTATGTGTTTTGTCTTTGAGTGCAAAGCAGAATTCTTTGCAAGATGAATGGCACTTTGGCTATCTATATGTAGAAAATTATCCTTTTGTGGATGTCCCAATTCTTCCATGAAGAATTGAAGCCATATCATCTCCTTGGCTGCCTCTGTAGCAGCAACATACTCTGCCTCTGTAGTGGATAAAGCAACCACCTTTTGTAGTCGAGAAATCCAACTCACTGCTGTCCCACCAACAGTAAATATATAACCTGTAGTACTCCGCCTGCTATCTATATCTCCTTCCAAATCTGAGTCAACATAGCCTTGTACAGTAGTAGTAGAACCCCCAAAGTGTAAACACTTACTGGATGTGCCTCTCAAATATCTGAGAATCCATTTGACTGCATTCCAATGCTCAATACCAGGGTTACTCATATAACGGCTAACGACTCCCACTGCGTGTGCAATATCTAGCCTAGTACATACCATAGCATACATTAAGCTCCCTACAGCTGAAGCATAAGGTACCTTAGACATTTTAGTCTCTTCTTCTGGTGTCTTGGGACACATATCCTTAGTCAATTTCAAATGACCAGGCAAAGGTGTGCTGACAGTTTTGGCATTTTCCATAGAGAAACGTTGCAACACCTTCTCAATATAATCAGCCTGAGATAGAGACAATTTCCTATTTTTTCTATCTCTACAAATTTTCATACCAAGGATTTGTTTTGCTGCCCCCAAATCCTTCATAGCAAAAGATTTTGCTAACTGTTGTTTCAACCCCTTAATGTGATCCATGTTAGACCCAGCTACAAGCATATCATCAACATATAAACATAAAATAATGTAGCTGTCATCATCCAACCTCTTAAAATAAACACAATGGTCAGAATGACACCGACTATATCCATGCCCATTCATAAAAGTGTCAAATTTAATATACCATTGCCGAGGTGCTTGCTTCAAGCCATATAAACTTTTCTGCAATCTGCACACCAAATTCTCCTTACCCTTGACCTCAAATCCTTGTGGCTGAACCATATATATTTTTTCATCCAAATCACCATGAAGAAAGGCTGTTTTAACATCAAGCTGCTCTAAATGCAAATCTTCAGTAGCCACAATACTTAAAACAGTACGAATAGAAGTCATTTTAACAACTGGAGAAAATATCTCATCAAAATCAATACCATGTTTCTGTGCAAATCCTTTTACAACTAATCTGGCTTTAAATCTTTTCGTACCTCCATCCTCTTCTTTGATCCTGTAAACCCATTTATTCTGTAAAGCCCTTTTACCTGCAGGTAACTTACATAAATCCCATGTCTGATTTTTCAGCAAAGAGTCCATTTCATCTGTCATTGCAGACTCCCACTGAAGCTTTGTATCCACCTGCACAGCTTCATTATAACATTCAGGTTCACCAGCATCTGTTAACAGAATAGAATACAAAGATGGAGAAAATCTTTCTGGAGGTCTACTTAGCCTTGTTGACCGTCTAACACTCACTGGGGTGTGTGGTATTTGTTGTTGCTGTTGTTGCGGAGCATAAGGAACTACTGGAACATGAACTTGTGGAGTATCATCCAGTACTACATAGTCATTTTCTTTCTTCTCATGCTACAGCAACAGATCTTTGTACAATACTTTCTCATTGAATATGACATCCCTGCTTCTTACAATTTTATGATTTTCAAAATCCCAAAGCCTATAACCAAATTCATCAATGCCATACCCAACAAATACACATTTCTTTGACTTAGCTTCCAGCTTGGTTCTATTTTCAGAATCTATAAGTGCAAAAGCTTCACAACCAAAGGTTTTGAGAAAAGAATAACTCACCTTCTTACCACTCCATGCTTCCTCTGGAATACCACAGTCCAAAGGAGTAGAGGGGCCTCTATTGATTAAATAAACAGCAGTGTTCACTGCCTCTGCCCACATATTTTTGGGCAGCCTAGCATGCAACCTCATACTCCTTGCACGCTCCATTATTGTCCTGTTCATGCGTTCAGCCACTCCATTTTCTTGTGGAGTCCTTGGTACAGTTTTCTGCCTACGAATACCATTAGAGGAACAATATTCTTCAAATTCTGTGCTGCAATACTCACCACCATTATCAGATCTGAGACATTTTAACTTTTTACCAGTCTCAGTCTCAACCAAGCATTTCCATTTCTTAAAAGTTTGAAATACATCAGATTTCTGTCTAAGGAAATAAATCCATACTTTTCTTGTTGCATCATCTATAAATGTAACATAATACAAAGAGCCACCAAGGGAAGATACCTGAGCTGGTCCCCATACATCTGTATGCACAAGCTCTAATCTCTCATTTTTCTTTTCCTTCCCACTCTTCACAAAACTAACTCTCTTTTGTTTTCCATAAACACAACTTTCACAGAAATCCATATTGACACATTTCAGACCAAGTAAAACTTTCTTTGAATGAAGTAATTTCATACCTTTTTCACTCATGTGCCCGAGTCTGTTGTGCCACAGTGCTGTGTCAAAATCTACAGCAACAGTTTGATGTTCTTCCTGCTCAACTGCAGCCACTGTTCCTGAGCATTCATTATCTTCTGAAATAATTAAAGTAGAAGGAACAGTATGACCTGTACAAAGATATAAGGTGCCTACTTTCACACCTTTTGCTACTACTAAGGAACCTTTTGAAACCTTCCAATTTTTATCATTAAAAGTAACTGTGCAACCCTCATCACCCAATTGCCCTGCTGAAATTAAATTCCTACTCAGCCTTGGAACATGTCTTACCTCTTGTAGTAGCCAATGATTCCCATTCTGTAACTTAATCTTAATTTTTCCCTTTCCAACAATCTGACAGGGTTCATTATCTCCCAAATAAACTAGCCCAAAATCCCCTTGGACATAATCAACAAAATAACTTCTATGGGGTGTAGCATGAAATGAAGCCCCAGAATCTAAAACCCATGAATCATCAATACTTTCTAAGGACAAGAGCAAAGCATCCTCCTCAGATTTGTTACTTACCACATTTGCCTCCTTGTTTCCATCATTTTTGTCTCCTTGATCTTTCTTCCGAGACCAACAATCTTTCTTCTTATGACCTGGTTTTCCACAGTACCAGCAATCATTTGGCCCTTTAGATTCAGACCTCTTTCCCTTTGATTTTCCTCTTGATTTCTCACGATTTCCAGAGTTGTTTCCTCTATCTCTTGTTCTGCCTCTACTTTCTGTGTTCAATACACTACTCGATGTGGATGCCCCTGAGCTTTTCCTACGAATTTCCTCACTCAATATAACACCAATAACATCATCATACTTTATGGTATTAGAACCAGAAACAGAATTACTAACAGCCATTACCAAGCCATTCCAGCTTTCTGGCAAAGAACACAAAATCAAGAGAGCCCTAACCTCTTCATCAAAAGTAATTTTAACTGAGGTTAATTGACTTGTAACTGTATTAAACTCATTCAAATGATCAGTAACTGATCCACCTTCTACCATTTTCATATTAAATAAACGCTTCATAAGAAATACCTTGTTTGAAGCTGAAGGCTTTTCATACAACTTCGCTAGGGTTTCCATCAGATCTTTAGTTGTCTTTGCTTCAGTAATATTGAATGCCACCGATTGTGCCAGGCATAGACGAATACTCCCCAGTGCCTTCCTATCCAAAATATCCCAATCCTCCTGAGACATTGATTGCTCTTTCTTGGCTACTCCCTCTAATGGCCGCCATAGATCCTTCTGATAGAGATAATCCTCCATTTGCATCTTCCATAACTGGAAGTTCTGCCCATTAAACTTATCAACCTTCAGCCTACCCTCTTCTGCCATTTCTCCCACTTAACCGAGAGACTCTCCCACTAACTCGTGAGACCTGCTTCAGAGAATAGATGAAAGAACGAATGAAATAACCTCGCTCTGATACCACTTGTTAGGATTAACAAGGCAGAAATAACAATTATGTGCAAATATAACTAATATCAGAAAATAATAAACCACACAGAATAGAACACAATGGCACACAGATTTAACGTGGTTCACCCAATCCCTGGGCTACGTCCACCAACAGCGAGTCCAATATTATTATTATCTAGTGATTACAACCTGATTACAATCTGTAATCCCTTACAGCCCAACTCTGTCGCAAGTACTAAAATCATACATCGTAAAAATCCCTAACCCTAAGCCATATTATACAATATTTTCCCGCTTTAGGGTTAGAATGAGTTATAAGTAGTCGGCCCAAATAACCAAAAAAAGTAGTCGGCCTCAAAAAAAAATTTCCTCGGGGGCTGCGCCCCCGAACCCCCGCTCTTGGGGGCTGTCGCCCCCAAACCCCCGCTCGGGGCCTGACCCGGCCCCGAACCCCGGCGAGGTCGGGAGGAAAAGTGTATAGTACTTTCCTGGATAGTACTTTCCTGATTAGTCACCACAAGCTAACACATTTAATAAGCCTATTGATTATTGACTCAGTACACCCCTTGGCTCGATCCCTCTACTTTCATATGGCCCATGGTAAAATAAAACAAACACACTTAAGTCTCCCTCCCTCTCACCTCCACCTTCCTTTAATCTTCAGTAATGGTTGACCAAACTCAATATCCATTAGAGCAAGATTGATCTATTCTAGATTTATCATTTTCTAAACATGGTAAGAGAAAGTGAATGCTCCCAATGCGACCTCCAGAGATGTGCACTTAACAGCCTGCGCAATCCCATTTTCCCCCACTTCCCCCAACATCCCTAACCGTCCAGAACACCTTGCAGAAGTGGTTGCACATTGATTTCAATGCCCTTAATGTGTTTCTCCAACTGTCGTTGGTAAAATCCATTTGGAAAGAGTCAAGAAGAGTCGTGGTAAATTGATTCCCCTAGTAGCATTGAATTAATCCTCCACCTTTAAAGCCCACTCCTCCATGCATGGGTAACTTTCCCTGAAAATAGGATCTCCCCTAACTTAACTCCCAGTCTTCCCATTAGTTACCGACCATTCTCAAAATTTCAAAGAAAATTTCTAGTTTCGAAGTTAAAATTTCAACTAATATCATGGTAAGAAATAAAATGGGTTGTTACATCCTTCCCCCCTTACACAATGCATCTTCTCGATGCATTGATCATAATCACAATCATATTTAAGATAAATCAAGTAATTCACTCTTGACATGATTTATAAATCATTTTCCATTATTCAAATTTTCAAGATAATGCAAGTATACACTTTTATATTCTAGCAGAAAATCAACAGGATTCAATTTCATGTGCTTACATAAAGTCAAATTTTCATCAATTATGCATTGTAGTAAGTACACACACCAAAAATAAACATATTTGGAGAAAAAACAAACACACTTGAATCATAATTATTTCAAAAACATTTTCTATGTAAGTGAATTCTATTACTATCCTTCAGTTTTACAAGGTTAGAGTTACCTCTTTCCAACAATATTCTCCCTTTATTATAATATGTCATTCCATCTGTGATACAGAAGAACACCATCAACGCATCAATTCATGTCGCTATCATAATCAAAATTGAAAATCTAACATTCTCATACTCAATGCTTTCAAAAATAACTTACATGATACTCTCAAGTAGCAACAAAGTACCTACATACCTGTGCTTACTATACCTTACTGTGGTATCACAATAAATTAAGCACATTTTTTGTTGCCTTGGATCTACATTCTTAGCATACTTTTATTTATATACTCACAATATTTTTAGCCCAATCATAGTGTCAATACTTTAGAAAAGAAAAAATTCAATATTTTATATTCAAGAGAAAAGAGTCATTTGAAGATTGCAAAATTTTAACTAAAATATTCGTTAAATCACAAATTGATCGCAAGTAAATAAATCATTCATGTGTACCATCTAATATGTGGTACTCACTAAATGAGAAAATTATTAGTCCATTTCGTAAATCACCTAAAAAGGGTTAGTGGATCCATTTTCCATTTATGTGACCTAGGCCCTCATACCCATCTCGTCACAGCAATATTTCAAAAGAAAATTTTAACGCATTTCATCATAGCATTTATATTTCATCCCTAAAAAAATATAAGTCCTACAAGTCTTACATCTTATTACGAATAAGCATTCACATTTTCATCAATGTAATGCAAGTGTGCTTCATCTAAGCATAAGGATCCAAATAAATCATGATAATTCATCACCATATAAAATCAACACATCAATGTATGTTATACATCTATAACAATGCATCCAAAACATAACCATAAAGGTCAATCATGAAACAAGACACTTAATTATAATTGGACATCTATCCTTCTATAAGTCTCCGTCTCCTATGCCATTGGGCAGTCAGTTGTCCATCTGCAAATCTCGAGACGGGAGTGTGGCTCTGATACTTACCTCTGTTCTATCCACAAAGCTTTACACTTCCTTGGGATTCTACCCACTCGCAGAATTCCCAACCCTGCAATGCCCAACAAATAAAAGGCAGGGGGTATCTAGCGCAGACATAAAACTAACTACTTTCCACATATGTCTAAGTAGAACTAATCATGGATGTGGCAGGGAGATGGAACATGGGAAACATATTTATGAAAATATATGCGAACAAGTTTTGGACAAAGCATCTTTTTATCACTAGGAATGAAAAACTAGCAGGTAGAGAATAAAAGAAATACAATTACTAGGAATGAAAAATATAGTACAAATACAAATACATAGTACAAATACTTAGACACGTTCTCTAACATCCTAGGGAATCGATACAAATACAAATACATAGTACAAAAATGATACAAATACAAGTATAGCATTTATTTCTTTCTATTTATTATTGCATTAACAAAAGCATAAAAGTCACACAACAAGTCAACTACTCTTATGAATTATGCATTTCATCATGAGAAATCATAATACATCATAAGAAGTCATGTAAGAATAAAGTGTTGACCATTCTGTCAAAACACCAATAGTGTTTCATAACCAAATAATTCTATTCCATTTCCATAAAAATATGTTGACCTACTCGTCGATCATCAAGTGGATCAACTAATACATCCATTTCAATCACCTCATAATAATTTCATGCAAGGTCTCAAATATAATCACCCATGTGCTAGTAATATCATATTAATGTCAAAAGATTTATTTTCCAAGGATTCCATCATTCCATGAATATCCCTACAATGGTCCACATAGCATAAAAACTCACATCAAGAATATCAATCAATATTAATCATTTCATACCATGCATTTCTAATATACACAACCATTTGCATGTCAATTCAGTTTGATCATTTCATAATAGTTGAAACATATTTCCAGTAAAATATGAATGCAAGATGAGGAATGGTATGTCCTTCACAATCTATTCCCTTTTACAATCTATCAATGTTGTACGTTGAACATCATATATGACATCACTTCACATCACAGGACTAGCAGCATAAAACACATATTCTAACCACCACAAGTTCATAAGAAATCATAATATTCAAAGTTCTCAAATTTCAATTCAAAACCTCAAAGGTCATAAGAAAATCCATAGAAGTGTGAACAAAAATTTCATTGATTGTAAAAAAAAACTCAAACTGGTGGCTAGATGATCACAGGAAAATTTAAAATTTTAAACTAGTCCTTCACCACTTGCAAAGTTCATCAAGTTCAAATAAAACATCAATTGAAAACCAAATCACATTTATAGAGTGACTAATACTAGCCACAAGGAGGGAGTAAAAGCTACACATCACCTTGCATCCAAGGTACGCTAAAGAACATGACCATACTTATATAACATAAATCTCAAAGTTTACATCATCATGTAATAACACATTCAATTACCTTAAACAATATTTCTCTATCCACTAAAGCCAACCCACATGAATTTGTTAATTCTCTCTTTTCTTTTTAAAATCTCATGCCATGCAAGGTAAGACATATAAATATATTTTCACAAATTTTCTACTAATTTATGTTTCATATAAAACATGTTGAAGTATTCTTCCCAAGAATTTCATAAGGTTCTAATATTAAAACCCTTCATATCACTTGCAATATACATTATAATAATACATGTTTCCATCTTTTATCACACATCAAGTCCTAGATTTTGGTAAGCTCTTATACCTTTTTTGCATAACCATCATTGTTTATCTACACAATATCTCAAAAAAAATTATCTTATTTATTTTCTACACTAATGTTGAGAAACAAACATTAAACTTTTAAGTGTATCCCACACACAATGTACCTCATATATTTTTTTTCACATATACTAACATTTTGCAATATGAAACAAAAAGCAATCACACCACTCAAAGGTAGACAGTTGTTAAGCTCACATAACTGTTTCAAACTTTTATAGTTCAAAGAGAAACTAGGGACATTCAAAAAATTTCACACACATAAGAAATATTGTCCCTCAAGTGTCTATTTCCACTTTATAACACAAAACAAGGAACATCCTATCATTTCCTATCAAGATTAACTATAACTAGAAGACACTCTAGTCAACCTAGGGAAACACAATTACTTTCATAGACTAAGCATTAATCAACGCACAATTTTTGTGACTAAGGGTCGCTACTAAGCATAGTGAACTCAAGGCCCTAGAGTGGAACCAAGAGCTCTGATACCATATGTAAAGACTGCAATTCTAGACACAAAAAAACACATCACCAAAACCCACAATTTGAGGGAGTCGGTCAACAAGTCAATGGTCGAATGCGTAAGTTGAGAAGATATCAATCAATTCCCTACTATATAGGAATAAAAGAAATACAATTACGACCATAACTATCAAAATGCTAAATCATACCTTTGTCCAAAGATAAGTGGAAATTCAACCATGTGTTGAGTGTCCTAAAGAAATCACAATAAGAGATGTCACATTGACTACAAGCAAGTACAAACTATCATGTTAGGATAACGACCCAAGATATTTTCAACCAACTATCGAATCACATCAGTAAAAGATAAAGATTAGATCAAAATATGTACTTCCACATTAATGACAAAAGTAAACAACAAAATATACCAAATACCACCATACCGAATAAAAAGAAGCTTAGCACTGTAAAAGAAAGTCCTTCCTGAAAGAAGCTTCAGAAATATGTTCACAAAAGTCAGCAAGGGTGAGAATATTGTGGGAGCATGTTTCCACCCTACCACGAAGCAGTTATGCTTCCCCGGAATCTTTCCTGACATGAAAGATACACAGCCCAGCTCGAGGAAGTCTAAACAAGCAAAACTGAGAGGAGTAATGGAATTGTGTGATACATATCTTGTATCTAACTTATAATAATAATACATCCATATTATTAACATTCATGAAGCATATATCATATTTGTGTCGACAAACAACAATCTTTACTAATTTCCAACATTCAATAGAATCTATTTAAATTCCAAATACATGGATAACATAGTGGTGATAACTGAACATGGACACCATGATGTAATCACACCATTAAACCACCATACCTTCTTTAAGAAATTAAGAATTATCCAATCATGTAATGAACATCACAAAATATCTTTACTCATTAAGACATGACAAGATAGAAGAATATGAGCATCTCATTTTCAGGCATGATCAATGCTTATCTAACATGACTAAATCCTACAAGTTATAGATTCCCCCCCCCCCCCACACACACACACAGTCAATTTACATTCTTTTCAAATAGTATATTCCTCATTTAATATAATCCTAGAGTTAAACCATACTATGATTGCCTCAATTAGCACTTTTCTATTTTGTGGAATCTAGATTGATTCCCAATAGTGTTTGTTCTGTAAATCATCAAATAAGAAGATTAAATGATCTAGTCAACGATCAAGATTTTGTGCAATTAAATATAAAACAAAGAACCAAATGGTCCACTCAGACGTTCCAACAGATTTAATAATAAAAGCTTTCACATTTTTTAGCTAAAATAAGATATAGTACAGAAGTATCAACATACATTTCCAAACTCGACACCTAAAAATATGTGACTATCTTTGTTTCCAAATCTATCTTAATGAGGCAATGGTTATTAATTTATTAATTACAAAGCTCGACTTTAGGAGTCATGGATGACATATAATAACGACACCAATAGTTTTAAATCAAAATTTAGCAAGAAAATACATACAAAAATAAAATTGCTATCCACATCATCAGCATGGTGATAATTGGATAACAAACACTCTTCTCAAGTAACCTGGCTTCAATTGATTTCATTTGGGTAAAAAGAATCTGTTAAATTTGTTTGGATTTATCAAAAGAATTAGAAAAGAAATCATATAATGGTAGATTATGGGAAGCTATTCAAAGGTCATGAAATTTCTAGTACCAAAAATGGTATTTGCAGAGATTGGATAAAATCAAACACACTAAGGCCTTATCTTTACAATGTGATATCCAAGAACTATAAAAATTTCATGCTAGAAGAAGTATGTACAACATTCAAGGTAAAATATCATTTATTTCTCCATGGACTGCAAAAAGGATACAAGGAAGTACGCACGATACCAGTTATATATGTAGGTAAATGCATTTAAGAGGAAAAGACTATCTTTTCCTGCATCAAAATAGAAACTTGACAATGGTGGAAACCTCCTACAAGCATATGAATCTCATGGCCAACTTTACTCAAGAGAATGGGTCTTGAAAAGTGTAACGATCGTGAAAAAAATATGCACTAAGATTTATGTAAGAAGTTGTAAGACAGACAAAGATTAGATGTTGCCTAAAGAGTCAAAAGACACTTCCAAAGTCACTGCAACCTTGTTATCATTCTCACTTGATGTAGTAAAAAGGAAACTTTTAAATAGGGTAAGGTCATTCGTTAAAGCATAATGAAGGTGCTCTTGTGTCAGATAACAAGCATGCAAAAATTTGGACGCACCAACAAGGCATGTGACTATTATAAATCCAGATGACGTCTAGCAATGGAGGAGTACATAACTAAAAGCAAGATGACTCAATAAATCATGTAAAAATATTCATTCAAGGGAGATTATATAGAAATAATGTAAATATTTCAAAATGGGAAACAAGATAATTATACAAAGGGTTTTGTCACTTACCTTATCATCGGGTATATACACCTTGTATTGTTCGGAACTACATAATCTTTTACAAACTCTAATGACTCAAATCTTGGGATTGTTCTTCATTTAATAAGCCTATTGATTATTGACTCAGTACACCCCTTGGCTCGATCCCTCTACTTTCATAAGGCCAATGGTAAAATAAAACAAACACACGCAAGTCTCCCTCCCTCTATGATGAAATAAACACACGCAACTAATGAAGAAGTGTCCCCAGCTATGATGAAACTGTCATCAAAGGAAAGAGAAACCCCCTCATGTATGTCTTCTAAATCTGCATCATGAGAATCAACAAATGTTGAAGATGCATCCAAGTAGTCATCACATTCTGCAAGATTTGAAACACTATGAACATCCTGCTGAATTGTAGAGCCCATGTCTGAAGAAGCAAGAGGTGGAGTAGTAGGAAGATCAACACTTGTCTCAACAACAAAATGATTCAAGTGCCCAAAATTCTCCTCATAATTATCCCTTGGCAAAGGGATGGGTACATCATGAATATCATCATCATTATCAACAAAATTTGAAAAAGAATACAAGCGTGATGTATGATCAGCAACTCCCATAGCTATGACATCTCTAGTTTCCATGTCCCTAATGTAGACATAATTAGGAGTGAACTCAACAATTTTACCTTGTGCCCCATGTGTAATTTGGTAAATAGAAAGAAGATTAGTGGTCAAGGATGGTACACAAAGAACATCATTAAATGTCCCCTCTCTCATAGGAATAGAACCTTTCCCACAAACTCTCATGAATGTGTTGTTACCCATCAAAATATTAGGAGAATTACAAGGCTCAATAGAAGAAAACATATCCATAGAAGATGCCATATGATGTGATGCACCTGAATCAAGAAGCCATTTACCTTGCTCAAGATGTGTGGAAGCCAAGAGTGCTTGTCCTTTACCTTTATCTTTGGATGATGATGGAGATGTATAAGTTGTCAAATGTGTAGGAGTAGACACTGATGAGGGCAACTTAATGTTGTGCTTCTGAATAATGTGAGTTAGATCATCAATCTTCTTTTGAAAACACTTATGCTCATCATGTCCTAACTTTTGACAATATGCACATTTATCTCTCTTTCTTCTAGATGATTCCTCTTGAAGAGGACTTGGATTCAGTATTTTTTGGTGAAGAAGATTCATTACCTTTGTCATGAGGCTTAGGATCCGTATTGTGTTTCTTTCCTTTTCCATTAGAAGCCTTTGATATAGACTCACTTGCAATCAATGCTTGATGTGTGGAAGGCTTCAACTGACCCATGTGTGCCAACTTTGCTTATTCCCTTGTGAGTTGCGCTACAAATTCATCAAGAGAGGGCAATTTGTATGCACTACCAAGAGCATCCATAGTAGCATAGAATGTAGAAATAAAGATAGAATAATCAGGACCTAGCTTGGAAAGAATAGAAAAGATCAATTGTTCATCCCCCTTAACAATGCCACATGAAGAAAGCTCCAATCTAATAGAATTGAGCTTAGAGAAAAAGTCTTGAATATTGTCAAAATCACTAGGATTAAGACCTATGAGATCATTCTCTAATCTGAATTTTCTCATTCTATCAAGTTTACCAAAGAGTCCTTGCAATGTGACCCAAGCATCATGAGGATGTGTGCAAGATGCAATATGAAAGTGCAAGTCATGGGAGATGGATGATCTAAGAGAGCCAAGTGCTTTATCCCTTCGATCAAACCATTTTCACCTTTCTACAACACCTATTTGAGGTTCTTGATCCTGCCCAAGAGTCATTCTAAGAAATACAAGACTCAACAAATGATCACTTAAAGAAACTTTCCATTCATGGTAATTATATGGAGTGAAGATTTTAACCTTTGAATTATCCATATTGCAACCAAATAATGACTGATAACTACTGATAACTCTTTCAAATGACTGATGCAAATCAGAAAACTGAAATCCAAGGATTAACCAAGTGCAAATATAGCCCCAAAATGACCTATTTTTTAAAGTGATATGTCTACCCAAAACCACTGAAATCCGATTGCAGATCTAGAAAGTAGATGAAAAATCATGCACTTTTTAAAAAAATTCACCTCAAAATGTTACCGTATGTGCCCAAACGAAGCCTTGGAAGTTGCAGAAATCAGGAATAGACAAGTACAGTCAACAAAATCTGCAATTTCTGACAAATCAAGAAACCAAATTGCCAAAATAATGCCACCACTGGATTCTTCAGGAAATTTTACCCAATTTAAAAAAAAATTGCTCCCAATTTGGAGCCCAGATGACCAAGTTATGGCCTCCCAAAGTCGGACTATCAAATCAAAACTGCATATGGTGAAGGCAGAGAATTTTTTAACCCTGCTGATGTCAGCAATCTACAAGATTAAATTTGATGGTCTGAAGGCCATTGCAGAAGACCCAGTTTGGCCTATTTTGACGGCTAAATGGCCATCAATTTTAGGATCATGCGCAAGGTGATGTCAGCAAAAAAATCGGCCCTTGCTGACGTGGCAACTGACTATGTATTTCATATAGATCCGTGCAATACGGATGGTGACATGTCTGTGGATGTGGCACAACTGGCATGGCTATGATGGGTGACCATGTGGGCATTGAGTGTTCTACCGCGTGCGCTGCGTGGGCAGGCCGGGTGGCAGATCTAGCCCGCGTAGCGTGGGTGCTGACTGGGCCGGTGAAGTGGCGGTGTTGGCGGTGGTCAGGGGTGCACTCACAGTGGGATTGGTAGCGAATCGACGGAGGCCCACGTGGAGGTGGCCGGCGGTTTGGGCACTAGCGTGGTGGAGAGATGGCCGATGGTGAGATGGTCGGGCTGAGTGGTGCACAGGCGGCGTTCTGCAGCAGTGCCCGTGTGGAGGAGCCGTTGGGCCGGTGGAACGGTGCTAGAGGAGGAGTGGTGTGGGACTTTAGTCCCACATGCCCAGAGAATAGGGTCTCGCGGTGGTTTATAACGAAAGCCGCCCCTAAGTGAAGTCAAACAAGGAAGTGGGCGGTGTAGCACGCGCTTGGTCGTCGTCCTACGCTTGTCGTCCCTTTTTGATGTGATGTGTACTATGTCGTGATGATGACAACAAAAGCACAGGGGCTGTACCTCGCCCAAATTTTGCAGAAAATAAAAAAAATCTAAAAAATTGACAGGATTTTTAAAAAAAAAAATTTACAAAATCGTACCGCAAAGGTGCAAATCGGGTCATACGGTCCGATTTGCGAAAAAAATTTGCCTCGATTTTGACTTTCACCAAATATAAGCAAATTTATAGTCGATCTTAACTGAAACAGTCGGACGCAATGGTGAGGTCAGATCTGCTCCAAGATGCCTCTATCGCATGCTAGTTGCCAGATCTGAGATTTGGACCTTCAAAGCTTACATCAAGATCTCTTCAAATCGGCTGATCTAAACACTCCAATGGCTCTGATACCATGTAAGAATTTGCAAATAGCAAAGATTGAACCAAGGATCTAGAGGTTAAAAAAAAGCACAAGAGAGATAATATGAATGCATGATAGATATTGAAAGATCCAATGAATTCACCTTGAATGATTGATTGATGAATGAATGAAAATGATTACATAATAGGTCTCCTTATATAGGAAAAACAATAAGAGAGAATGATAAGGAGTTGATAAGCTATCACCTATACTAGGTGTAATCACATGTCCACCAAATGTGGATCATCCTCCATTATGCAATAAAGTATGTGCAATGGGATTAGGATGATAATGTGATAAGAGCATTAAAGGTGGATCTCACACCAAAAGTGAAATTTCTCCTACACCATGTGCTTAATGAGGTGCACACTCCTAGGTGTCTCAATCACTAACTACTATGCAATGCATTATCCTAAGTAAGATTAAGTTAAGTATAATTAAGAATATTTAATTACACCAACAGTTCTCATGACAATACAAGTTCTTCCAAAATGATGTAAGAAGAGAAGCAAGTTCTTCTCACAAAGAAAAAGCCCAAGTATGTGTTTTTCCTACATATACAGTCAAGATTAAGAACCTCGTTCGTAGGCTTGCCTTGCATAAAAGGAGCAAGGTTTTTCCCCTATTATGTAATGTGAGCTAAAAAACCCACCTATAAGTGTTTTACACCCACTTTTGATGTTCTTTCCAAGGCTATAAATGGACTTCTAAAACATATTTATAGGTGGCAAGTACATTCCAAAATGACTTCTTATGGGACTTAAAAACCCCACTTGCAAGAGAAAAGTCTTCCCACTTATCTATATATGCTCGTGCAAGGAGGTGAAAATTGGAATGATGACAACATATAAAGCTTTCAAAACTTATTTCAAGAAGATGATTTTTCAATGCCATCAATTCAGAGCAATCAAAGATCGAGATGGTCCCACCGAACTTCAACACATCTCACAGAGCATCTTATAGCATCATGAAGGTGAACAAAGGATGATGTAATAGAAGTCATGTCTTGTCAAACACTTAGTTATTTTCACATGCTTTATAAATAGGTGTAGTTTTGTTGACAAAATACATGTAATTGGGTAACAAGTTGTAATTGCATATAATAGTATCACATGTAAAGTTGTAATAGGTAATCAGATTACAAGTGAATAGAGCTTTGTAATCTTGAATAAGTCAAAGGTAGTTAAGGGTTTCCCCTTCTTTCTCCACCTTTTTCTCAACCCTCACCTATAAATAAAGGAGGGTGTTCATTGTAATGTCATCTTTTGGCAAGGCAAGAAAATTCTGCTAGTTTGTATATGCACTCTAAGACTTTGAAATTAGATGTAAACTTGAATTGTTTTCAATAAAAGAGGAAGGTTATTTTGAGACATTGTGCCAATCCAAGATGTTATGTGACCACATTTTCTTAAGTTGATTGAGATTTTTGGTGCTTTGTTCAGGAGGGATTTGAATTCAATCGTGCAGACTTTGATTTGCCTATTGCATTCAGAGTTATAATTCAATTTGAGCTTTTGAAGACTTTGTGTTGCAAGAGATCAAATTCCTATAGTTAGTAGTAGTTGCAATTACTTAGAGTTGAATTTTGTTTTATCATTCAAAGATTACTACTTTCAAATTTGAGTTTGATTTACAAAATTGCTTATTTGAAAACTCTAATGCGAAATCATTTTGCTTCAATCAATTGCTAGTTCTTCAGCTCAACGGAATTGTACATACTCCATCCACTCAATGAAGTGCAATCAATTGTCTAAAGCAAAACAAAGGAGTTAGTTTACACGTGTTCAACTTGCACCTTCTAAAAGATTGAAGTGTACAAAGAAGGGGCAACAAAGCTGTGGGATGTAGAACAAGAGCAAACTAACTTGGATCTTTCTTTTGTTGCACAATCTTCCATTGTTGAGGAGTTGAGTAGCCCACATACTTTTAGGGCAAGTAGCAGTGGGGTTCTCTATGCTCTCCTAGCCAACTTGCGTTATTTAATGTTTATTGATGACAGTTTTATCTTGATGGTGACCCATATGATGCTGATGACTGAATTAATTAATAATTATACTATTTAGATATTAAACAACAATTATCTATAATGACATCCAAGTTCGATCATTTTGATATTGAAAACTCATATTTAATTAGTATGTTATGTTACAAAATTTGAAATGGTTTTGTTTAGCATATGGATTGGTATGTGGCGTTGTAAACTTAATTCTATTTTTAGAATCCATTTTTTTTATAGGGACATACCCAACCCCCCTTAAAAAAATGTGCTAGAGTATCATACCCACCTACAAGTATCAATACCCATATCTGATTTGGCAACTTAGGCTTACATTGTTCCTTCTGCTCCTATATCTGCCTCAAATTTGTAAAAGCTTATAAAGCAAAAAAGCTGCTCTAGTTCCTCCGAAGAAACTCTAATGCTTGGTTTTTCTTTCTAGGGACCCAATGCAAAGCCAAACCCCAATACCTTTTACCAATGGAGCATTCATATTGTTGCAGCGCACACAACTATAACAAAAGCACCTAAAAGGAAACACCTGTTTTAAAGTCCTCCCCAAATTTGTCTTAGCTTCCTCTTCAGCTGCATGATCTTCCTCTGCAGCCGCAATACTCTTATTGCAGAAGGAGCTGCAAGTATGAAACAAATTACCAGAATTGCTACACCAAAGCAAAATCTGAAAATCAGAATAAAGGGTCAAAAGTAGCAGCCAATGTGAAGCTAGATTCTTGTGTTTTAGATTTTGTTTTGTCCCTGCTTCTTACACTTCTCACAAGAGGCACTACCCACAAGCTTTGAAGATCACTCCAAAAGATGAATCAAAGTCTATCTTCTATCTCATCCAGATAAGTATCTCTCTCATCATCTCCCTCTTCATCTTCATCCTGCTCTACCAAATTAAAAAGATCTGATTCAACCATTACCACTCTTCCTGCTTGTCCTCTTCATTCGCATGTTTTCCAATAAAAAAATAAACTTTTGGTAAGAGAACCTTTAAATATATTGGAAGAAATAGAAATACAAACTTAAGGATATATAGACTTAAAATCAAATGAGATTCAAGAATGATTTGTTAGGTAGAATAGAATAGTTCTTCAGTACATGATGTTACATTTTCATGTCAATCACATCAAATATGTGCAGATCCTCCATTCGTGTAGATGCTAGCCTTCTTAATGTCTTGAGGATATATGGGCATAAAGAGTGATTTCCATAATTTGAATTGTTTCCTCAACAAATCCACATCTGGGTGATGTCACAGAAACATGGGCACTTTTTCAATTTAGTTTATAAAAGCTGTATCAAAGTGACATTTTTTCAATAGATTTAGAAAAAAAACTTTTAAGAGAGTAAATTTTTTCCAGTATAGAACAGCCAAGAATTTTCTAGTTTCGAAAGTAAGAGATATTATGTATTACAGGATGGTTTAGAAGGGAAAAAACCATAGCATATACTGTTAATATAGGTATATTTAACGAGTACAATAACTTAAGATGCATTTTATTTTGCTGAATTTTTTTGAAACGTTTGATGATTGGAAAAATCCAAGTTCGAATATTTTTGGGAAAAATTATCCAATTTATGCTATAACGAGTTCCTTAAGGCTTATAAAATAACATTTTACTAGATTAATATTACACCACTAAACTTACATTTTTTGTAGACTACATTCAGTACAGAAAATAAATAAAAAATTGGTTTATCCAAGTGAGATAAGGGCCAAATGAATGAATGTCTGTTTATGAAAGAGATAGTCCAAGACATCAGAGAGAGTTCAGTGTCTTTGATTTAATGATTTCTGGAACATGTGATCTTGCTAAAAGCATGGAAATAGATTATGAAACCATCTTCTCACTGACTTCCCACAACTTCCTTGCCAATTCCTGATCTATGGCATGTTTTCTTGGGGCAGCCTCATTGTTATCACAAAAATACTTCCCACTGACTCCCTTCAACTGAGGATGCAATGCCACATAACATGTAGTTGATGCTCCCTAGTATTGAAAGGATGGCATACAACACGTATTTCATTGTTATTAGGTTTGCATGCCTAAAAAATCAAATTTTGCTGTAGAACCAAAAGAACATGCTAGTCTCTATAACTTGTTACCTGTGGAATGCTCTTGAGAAGATGTTTAACAAGCGCTGCAAAAAATCCTACAAATTAATAGGAACTTTTTTCTTAATAATTGGAACATGTAAGTGAATGCACTGGAAAAATTTGACACTGATATGCATGAGCTCGCATATTTCTTTTACAATATTTAATTTCTTCATCCGTTGCTTATTCTTTAAAACATTCAAGACCAGTGTGACATATACCAGGTACAAGATGGCTTTGCTCTTTGGAATGGCAATATCACAGTTAGCCGATCAATTCAACTAGGATAGATTTTGGGAACTATTGTGCAAAGAATTGCATTAGGGTCATATTTATGCATTGCTATTGTGACATTTATAATAGCTTTTTAAGATTACTTTCTATATTGAAGATTACTTTTGCATATTAGCATCGCTTTCTATATTACATTTGAATTGTCCAGAAAAAAAAATTAGGGATTGAGACAACAATTTCCCTCTTGCTTAGAACATTGACCATAGCAAAGAGACAACAATGGTTTAAAAGTCAAAGACTTGGCTTGGAAATGATTCGACAAGTCTGAGAGGGCAAGTGAACTCTTCACTTAAACAAATTAGAAACTGTAAATTATTCTGAGAGAATCTCACCCTGGTAGTGGGCCCTCTCCTCTAGGTTCTACGGGTGTTTCTAGAGCTTTCAAGGGAGGGGTTCCTCCTCATATAGCTACTAGTTCTGGTGAAAAGAGTTACGCTTTTTCTACTAAATCTTCTACTACCATTCCTTCTAAGGTAAAAGCTCATCCCATTGCTTGTGCTAAGACATCACCTATGGTTGTCTATGGCCCTGAAGTGGTGGAAAATGTGGAATTCTACCAACAACATGGGCTAGTTGGTAGATTTGTAAGCCTTTGGCCCTCTCTGCCTGACCTACATTATTGGATTTCTAGCTCCTGGCAACCTCTTGTCTCAGATGATATTGAGATCTACCCATGTGTAAAAGGTTTTTTTATTACTGCCTTCTCTTCTCCTGAAGATCGAGATCTGATTCTAAATAAGTTGTGGGTTTGGGGAAATCATGCCCTTTCTGCCAAACCTTGGACGACCTCTTTCAACCCTCTCACTGAACTTCTCAATGTGCATTCAATGTGGGTTCCTACAGGTGGATGTTCCTACAGCGTCTTTGGGTCATACTACCTTTGCCCATGTTCTAGTAGATTTGGATGTTTCTAAATCGCTTCTTTGTGATGTGGTGCTCGTGGTTGGGGATAGGCCTTGGACCCAAGTGCTGGATTATGAGGGCCTTCCCTTCTATTGTCGGCGTTGTTTTTCTACTGGTCACATGGCCACTAATTGTGCCCTTTTGCGATGCAAAGGTGTTGCAACTTGGTGGAAGGCTGCTAGTAACGATCACTTGACAGTCCGTGTTGCTGACTCCCTTTTTGAGTCCTCCTCTGAGGATTCACAGGCTGCTAATGAAATTGAAACCCCTGTTGTGCCCTTTTGCGACGCAAAGGTGTTGCAACTTGGTGGAAGGCTGCTAGTAATGATCACTTGACAGTCCGTGTTGCTGACTCCCTTTCTGAGTCTTCCTCTGAGGATTCATAGGCTACTAACGAAACTGAAACCCCTATGGAGAATCTTGACAAAGCCCTTGCTACAGATCGTGTCCAGGCTTTTGAGGCTGCTTCACATCTTTCCCTTGATACTATCCTTTCTATTGTTCCTAATCCTAATGGTGCTTTGTCCTCTGGTCAAGGGGACATATCCGCTCCCTCTACCTTCACCACGGCTCTGCACCAAGCGTCTCCTGTCACTTCTCAGACTTTACAGTACTCTGATAGTTGTGCTGGTAGCTGCCCTAGCGAAATCTCTTTCGTTGGGGATCCTAAGGATAGTATTGCTTGGATTGTCTGATGATGTAGAAAGAACTCTTGCCCTTCCTCTCTAGAAGTGTGAGTTTTGGCCTGCTCTTTTGGGCAGAAACCTTGGTGCTTTGTTTTGTTTCATTTTGTTTCTTGTCAGCACCTGTTGTGCTGACATTGTGCTGTAAATGGCCTATTTTTTGTGGGATTTTCTTTTGTAAAGGGTCGGCGCCCTTGTTTTTGGCTTCTGTTTTATTCAAAAACAATCCAGAATTTCCAATTCTACAACAACCCACTTCACAATCATAAAAGATACTAAACTTCCATGCCATTGACGTCAGATTTGCACTTGTTTAGAATATTATATCCAACCATGTCAAACAAGTTTGACTGAAACTTGTAATCTTTCAAACTCTTGCTTGTTTGACCAATGACTCAAATTTTTTCACTACAACTCTCTCAAGTTTTGGCAAAGTCCTGCTAGACTAGGTTTAAGTTATTGCTGTAACATATATGAGAGGAATTAATACCGACCATAGAATTCAAATGTTGAACAGGGGATCAGTCAGATTGGTGCAGTATCATAAGTGAATCAAATGAAAAACTGTGCCCATGAAATATCCTTGCTAATAGATTCAATCCAAAGGCATGTAATTTGCATATACTAACTTAAATCAAATTAAAGATTCAATACAACAATAGAGACTATCAAGTTGTTCAAATGACCTTGATTGCAAACATCTTATTTATGCAAAGTTCTTACGGTAAACAACCACAATAAGACTGTATAAGAGCCAAGTATTACTGACAGAATTAAGCAAGGATAGGATAATACTTGAATGATTGCTTCTAGTTATGAGCTTTCTTACAATATGTCTGCTGAGAAATATGATTGGGCACACAACCCAATCAGTTACCTGTAGACGATCAACCACTAAAAAACTCCTCACCTGTAGCTGAGAATTCCACATATACTTGTGATACCTTCCATACAAATTCAGCTAACCCAATTCCATCCTACGATTTTCTTTCAATGCTGATTCTCAGAGCTGCAAAATTACCACAGCACCATCGGCACATACTTCTTCATAGTTGAAGCTTGGGTGGACGTCCAAGTTCTTCATTACCAAGGGTTTCATCTTGGTAAAGCTGTGATCTTGTTGCAGAGGAAACATAAAACAAAAGATGTGAAAAGATGCCCAGCAAACTATCAACTCTGCCTTATGAAGACTCAGCACTCAAAAAAAACATTGCACAACCATAAAAGCCTAGATTTTAGGTGATTTTCCCAAGAAGATAAGCTCACCTCCAGCGGGAAATAAACAATTGCCTTTATTAAATAAAATCACCTTAGGAAAAGGTAATAAGCCAAGGGCCCCATCCATGACTGAAAAATAGGGACAACTTAAGTGAAATTTGAAGCATCAATCTCCATTTATTTAAATATCACCTAAGTTTCGGAGATTATTTATTAAAGAAGACTTAGCAATTTATTTAAAATATACTAAGTTGTTGGTTCGGATTTTGGTTAGAGATTCGGGTTCGAAATTCGTCCAATTTTTGGGGGGTTGGGTTCAGATTTGTTTTGGATTCGTCTCTACAAGAATTTTATATATATATATATATATATATATATATATATATATATATATATATATATATATATATATATATATATATAGCAAATAACCCCTATGCTAATATTAAAACTTAAAATAAATAATAATATTAAAATAATATTTTATGTGCTGAAACTAATTACGTTTGAGATTACAAATTCGCCCCAAATTTGTCAGAGTTCTTCTTGGGCTTGTGCGGTGGCTTTGAAAGTCTGCCAAAGTCGCATGAAAGTCTGCTAGGGTCCCGTTTAGCAAACTTGGACCGAATTATTCAGATTGGTGGCAAATTTTGGACGAATACGAACCGACTTCGAATTGCAAGAGAACCGAATTGCGAATTCCTAGTTTCCTCAGCAAATGTGGTAACTTAGAAAATATATTAAGGCATTATTCAAGAGGGGGCATTACAGTCCAGAGTTCACAACATAAGCAAATGGAAGGAATGTGGAGATTTAGAAAAAAACCACTTTATTAACTTCCAATCAGTTGTGTTCATCAAATAAGAGCAATCAATTGTTGGCAAACTTTTAAGGAATACCCACTTATGGATCCGATAAAAACACCTGCTCATGAGGCTTGTGCCCTTAGTGGTCTACTGGATCATCCACTCAAGAGTAAGCAGATTTTGGCTCAATCACATGCACAGAACATAAAACACAAGTGCATGGAAAGATAAAGCAGTTGTGCACAAGGAAAGATTGCATGAGGACATAATCAATCATCTAGTGCATTTGGAATTTGCATTCATTTATTGTGTGATACTTGAAACTTTGTGCATGGGTTGCATGGAAACTGAAAAAGGTGCAAGGCTTGCATGGAAAACAAAGATCTGCACAAAGACTTTTACAACAATAAAATACCGTACACCCACTTACATGGTAATGCTGAAGATTGCGGAGCTCACACAAAAAATTGCACAACAACGCACGTGCTAAATATGTGCTTGTCCAAAGCATACACAAGGTATGTATGTTAGAAAATAAATTCCACCAAGATAACTGAGAGGGGGGGGGGTTTGAATCAGTTATCTAATAATTATAACTTTTATCATCTTCAATAGCATTAAACCATATAAGCAATATAATTACCAACCATAGAAAGATATGTATACACAATTACACAATAACACAAGATATGTTGACTAGGGAACCTCTTGATCAAAGAGTAAACCCCGGTGGGAATGATGCCCATAAAAGATGCACTAGTATGAATATTCCTTGTGAAAGGATGGACTCTATTAGGAGTCTTATGAAATACATTCAGTACATATAAATTCATGTTAGGAGATTTTGAATCCCTGTTAAAAGATTCTAACCCTGTTAAGAGTTATGGAAGACAGAAGGACCCACTGCCCAAACAGCTTCAGGGTAAGATCACTGAACTCACTATCCAAATAATCTTTGCATTATTCAATAGAATAATATGTTACCTCTTCTCTGACTGTGCCAAACTACACTCACTGCTACATCAGATCTCAATTTTAGATCTATGTACTCCGCATGTCTTCCTTCACAATTTCGCTCTCATACTTAGCTCTTTTCTTCACTTCATGCATATCACATCACACATCATCACTAAAATAAGGAAAAACATTCCTTCCTTTATACCACACTCAAATAATTAAAAATGAGTCAGCACACAATTACAAAATAAAATATTCCACATGCTACACCAAAATTACATAAAACTGTCAGCTTCTAAATACAATAAATCTTCACTCGTGTGACTTCAAAGTTTGCGCTATCATCCATGTCACTATCAATGTGTCTCTAACTTCTCTTTAACTGTGCAAAGCCAAATTCCATCCCAATTAGGAGATATCATCCGATTGCCAAAAATCGCTACTCAGGAACACTGCCTGAATACTGCTTCCACCAAAATGATCATAACTTTCATGAATAAAAGAATTACTGTATGCGCTCTTAACCATAGAAATATAACATATCAAATAGTATATCCTCAACGTCGCATAGCTCCAACTGCAATATCCCACATGTGCTAATCAAAACATTGTATGCTTCTCTGCAAGTCTTTGGTAAAACACTGTGTTGACATCAATGACAATCATAGTCATGAATGCAACAGCAACTGCTACAGAATGGGTGTCAAACACTTTAGCATTCATTCCTAACAATCTCCCCCATTGTCATTGATGGCAACATAGATGAAAAACATCCAATGTTCCAAAAATCCAATATTGCAACACTGCTTCTTCAAATCCTCTTCATCAATCAAATCTTGCTTTGTTATCCTATTCAGTTCTCTCATATTGTTTTTCATGCATACTTCTCCCCCATTGACATCAATGACAGAAATTTCATCACTATGTCAACAACTCAATGTCAAAAGACACTATTTAGAAGAAAAAATACATTTACTAGAGTCCTCATGACTCAGCTCAAATACACATACTCCCCCATAGAGGAAGTACCAACATCCAGTCCAGAAGAAAGATAGGGCTCATATATTACTGGACGGATGCAACCAACTGCATCATTACTCAAAAGTAGGCTGAGGCATAACTTCAAGCATACCTCTCAGATACTCAAATGTATCCTTAGGCAAAGGCTTTGTAAATATGTCTGCTATTTGTTCCTTTGTGCTTATGTACTCCGGTCTAACTTCTTTCTCAGCAACTTTCTCTCTTACAACATGATACTTGATCTCTATATGTTTTATCTTAGAATGTAGTACATGATTCTTAGACATACTGACTATACTGGTATTGTCACAATGTATAACAATAGGTTCAACAAATTCAATTCCAATATCTTTCAGCATCTACTTCATCCAAATTATCTAGTTACAATTGTTTGCTAGTGCTACATACTCTACTTCTATTGTGCTCTGTGAAATACAATTCTACTTCTTGCTTAGCCAAGAAACTAATCTTCCTCCAAGGAAAAATGCTCCTCCACTGGTGCTTTTCTTATCATCAACACTGCCTCCCCAATCAACATTTGTATATGCATATAGGATAAAATCATCAGATTTTTCATACCACAATCCATAGTCCATTGTGCCTCTTAAATATCTTAGTATCCTCTTTACTGCTACATAATGTGATTCTCTAGGTTCAGCTTGAAATCTTGCCACAATTCCAATTGAATGTGCTATATCCAGTCTTGTGTGTCAAATACTGCAATCCTCCAATCATGGATCTGTATTTCTTCTGCTCAACTGCCGGTGTTTCATCTGTGCTAGATAACTTATGTCTGATTACCATAGGTGTTCCAACTAGTTTGCAATCCTCCATTCCAAATCTTTTCAACAAATCATTCAAGTACTTTGTCTGACTTACAAAGATACTATCATTGTTTTGTGTTATTTGTAATCCTAAAAAGTATTTCATCTCACCAATCATACTCATTTCAAATTCAGTCTTCATTTCATCAGCAAATTTGTCACTAGCCTCATCTTCTCCTCCAAAAATAATGTCATCAACAAAAATAACTATAATCAATAAACCATTTTCAATTTCTTTTGTGTATAGATTGCTATTAGTTGTTCCTTTAGCAAATTCCAACTTTAACAAATACTTATCCAGTCTTGCATACCAAGTTCTAGGTGCTTGCTTTAGTCCATATAATGCTTTCTTTAATTTACATACCATGTCTCCTTCTTAAGTCAAAAGAAAACCTTCAGGCTGCTCAATGTAGACTTCTTCTTCCAATTCTCCATTCAGAAATGTTGACTTCACATCCATCTAATACACTTTGAATTTCTTAAAAGCTGCATAGGCCAAAAACATTCTTACTACTTCAATTCTTGCTACTGGTGCAAAAGTTTCTTCATAGTCAATTCCTTCTTGTTGTGAGTATCCCTTACATACCAATCTTGCTTTGTTTCTTACAACTTCTCCTTGTTCATTCATCTTGTTTCTGAATACCCATTTAGTTTCAATTACATTCTTGTCTTTAGGTCTAGGGACCAATTCCCATGTCTTGTTCTTCTCTATCTAATCTAGTTCTTCTCTCATAGCATTGATCCAATGTTCATCTTCACAAGCTTCACTAGTAGATTTAGGTTCAATTTGAGAAATCAAACATAAATGTACCTTATTCCGAGTCAGAACTCCTTTGTCCAAACTTCCAATAACTTGTTCAATAGGATGATGTCTTGATAAATACCTATTCGGTGTCATAGTCTCAGATCTTGCTTCAACTGTAGATTCTTCTCTAGATTCCTCTCTGGTTTCTTCAACATGAGTTTCATTCAACAATCACTGTCAGTTTCATAGAATAATTTAGTAGTTTTAGTGTTAGGTTTAGGATGAGCTTCTTCATCAGATTCATAATCAAGCATTCTTTCCTGAATTTTGAACTTTTCATCAACTTTAACATTTGCGCTCTCAACAATAGTTTTAGTTCTCTTATTGTAACATCTATATGCTTTGCTCTTCAAAGAATATCCAAGAAAAATACCTTCATCACTTCTAGGATCAAACTTTCCAATATCATCATCTCTCTTTATATAACATTTGCTTCCAAAAATTCTAAAATACTTAACTGAGGGTGCACGTCCAAACCATAATTCATAAGGTGTCTTGTCTGTGTCTACTCTGATTTGTACTCTATTCATTGTATATACTGTTGTATTCACTACTTCTCTCCAAAATGTCTTCGCTAAATCATTCTCAAATAACATAGCTCTTGCCGCTTCAGTCACTGATTTGTTTCTTCTTTCTACAATACCATTTTGTTCAGGTGTTCTAGGGGTTGAAAATTGTCTCTTAATACCATTCACTTCACAAAAAGTGTTAAACTCTCGAGAAGTAAATTCACCACCTCTATCAGATCTCAAACATTTAATCTTCATTCCAGATTCATTCTCAACTTTGTTCTTAATGATCTTAAACTTATCAAATGCTTCATATTTTTCTTTCAGAAATGCAATCCACGTCATTCTTGTAAAATCATCAACAAGAATCATAAAATACCTTTCTCCATAGAATCCTCTAGTCCTGGTAGGACCGCTCAAGTCTGTATGAACAATCTCCAACTTTTCTGCCGATGTGAACTTCTTACTAGAAAATGAACTTCTTTTCTGCTTGGCCATCACACATTCTTTGCAAATCATGTTAGTAGGCTTCATAATTTTAGGCAAATCCCTTACTACAAGTGTAGTACTTACTTTCACAATATTATCAAAGTTTATATGACAAAACTTTCTATGCCATAACCAACTGTCATCAATCTTAGTAATCAAGCATGTCATCTTAGTAGGATTCAACTGAAATACATTACCTCTGGTTCTAGATCCTGTTCCAATCAGATTTTCATTTTTATCCTTTATCACACAAATTTTTTCAGTAAACCAAACTTGATATCCCTTATCAACTAACTGTCCAACACTCAAAAGATTATGTTTCAATCCATCAACAAAGTAAACATCATCAGTATTAGTCTTTCCATCAAGAGTAATAGATCCTATACCTTTAATCAAACAAGGTGCATTGTTACCAACTCTAACAACTCCTTCATCATAATTGTTAAACTTTATGAACTTTTTCATATCTCCAGTCATATGATGTGAACAACCACTGTCTATAATCCAATCAGCTTTCTTTTCAACTTGGGAAACTAAGGCTTTTTCTTCTTTAACATTAGTTTCAAAATTTTCTTCTTTAATTACTACAAATCCTATTTCATCATTATTCTCAGTATCACTTTCACTTAAAGTTCTTTCAATACTAGCTTCAAGGTCTTCATCATTAGCATAGTAACATTCCTTAGATCTTCTAGGCTTGAAATTATTTATGTACTTCTTAACTCTCTTAGGACATTTAGATGCAAAATGACCATATTCTTGACAAGTCCAACATTTAAAAAATTTCTTACCATCTGGTTCTCTTTTCACAAGCAAGGCAATACCTTCTTCAATCTTCTTGTCTTCTTCATTTCTAGATCTGTTGCTGCCAGCATAATCTCCGCTCATACTGATACTTCTTGATAATGTAGGGTGAACACTAAGAGCACTGAATACTGTCTCCATTCTAGGTAAGTCTCTTGATAACCTTAGGTTCATCTCTGCTACTTTCAATCTTCCAAGAAGAGTCTCTCTTGTAAAGTTCATAGTACAAGGTATAACTTGTTCAATCATCTATGTTGTTTGCTTAAATACAGGAGTCAATGTCCTTAGAATTTTCCATATCACTTCATTCTCTATCTTTGTTCCTCCACAAGAGTTTATCCCTGCAACAATTTCTGACATTCTACCTATATAGCTTCTAACAGATTCATCTTCCAACATTCTTATATCTTCAAATGCACATATCCAATTATTTAATCTAACTCTTTTTGCATGTTCATCACCTTCAAAATTAGAGTGCAAAGCTTTCCAAATTTCATGAGACTTTTTCAAACATTTTACTTGACTATATTCATTCTCCGGAAGTGCTGTCAAAAGTGCTTCTCTTGCAAGTATGTTACACATGAATAGATCTCTCTCATCATTAGAGAATGTCTCAAGATCATCTTCTTCAATGATAGTCTTATCATTCTTTATAGTCAACCAATAACCTAGTCCTAAACATAGTAGGTGTGTCTTCATCTTTTCTTTCCAGCTGTCAAAATTTACTCCATTAAACTTAAGGCTTTCTTTCTTGAAATTCGCCATGGATCTCTTTAAGCTGTTAAACTTCTCTTTCAAAGACCTGCTACTCTAATACCAATTGTTAGAAAGTAAAGTCCACCAAGATAACTGAGAGGGGGGGGTGGGGGGTGAATCAGTTATCTAATAATTATAACTTTTATCATCTTCAACAACATTAAACCATATAAGCAATATAATTACCAACCATAAAAAGATATTCATACACAATTACACAATAACACAAGATATGTTGACTAGGGAACCTCTTGATCAAAGAGTAAACCTAGTGGGAATGATGCCCATAAAAGATGCACTAATATAAATATTCCTTGCGAAAGGATGGACTCTATTAGGAGTCTTATGAAATACATTTAGTACATATAAATCCCTATTAGGAGATTTTGAATCCCTGTTAAAAGATTCTAACCCTGTTAAGAGTTACGGAAGACAGAAGGACCCACTGCCCAAATAGCTTCAGGGAAAGATCACTGAACTCACTGTCCAAATAATCTTTTCATTATTCAATAGAATAATATGTTACCTCTTCTCTGACTATGCCAAACCGCACTCACTACTACATCAAATCTCAATTTTAGATCTTTGTACTTCACATGTCTTCCTTCACAATTTCACTCTCATACTTTGCTCTTTTCTTCACTTCATGCATACCACATCACACATCATCACTAAAACAAGGAAAAACATTCCTTCCTTTATACCACACTCAAATAATTAAAAATGAGTCGACACACAATTACAAAATAAAATATTCCACACACTACACCAAAATTACATAAAATTGTCAACTTCCAAATACAATAAATCTTCACTCGTGTGACTTAAAAGTTTGCATTGTCATCCACATCACTATCAATGTGTCTCTAACTTCCCTTTAACTTTGCAAAGCTAGATTCCATCTCGATTAGGAGATATCATCCGATTGCCAAAAATCGCTACTCAGGAACACTGCCTGAATACTGCTTCCACCAAAATGATCATAACTTTCATGAATAAAAGAATTATTATCTGTGCTATTAACCATAGACATATAACATATCAAAGAGTATATACTCAATGTCGTATAGCTCAAACTACAATATCCCATGTGCGCTAGTCAAAATATTGTCTGCTTCTCTGCAAGTCTTCGATAAAACACTATGTTGACATCAATGACAATTATAGTCATGAATGCAACAACAACTGCTACAGAATGGGTGCCAAACACTTTAGCATTCATTCCTAACAATGTAGAACAACTCAATTGAACTAGGTTTTGTGCATAAGTAACAACTGCACAAAAGTGCAAGAGTTTCATAGGTCCACTCACTAACAAAACTGCCCCTAACAAATAAACATTTCCACAAAACATCAAAACACACAATTGCACATAAGCTAATCTTACACATAGAAAACCAAAACCAATAAATACAGCAAGAAATATGTTTGGGTGATTCAATGCTTCTACAACACTACCTTTGTTTACCCAGGTTTGACCTCAAGGGATTGGGTCATCCCAATGTAGGAAGAGCTTCCACTTGAACTCATCATATCTGCCCCTTTGCTACAACATTGTTTTGATTTATGTAGTATGCACCCTAATTTTTTTTTGTTCTTTCTAAGATAATGATCTCCTTTAGCTAATAAGGAAACTAACAAATGCAACACCTTTATTACTAACTACTATTATAGATGTTACCTAATGATAGTATGCTTAATACATCACATAGAATAATATTCCTCAATACCCAAATGGATTATAAAATATTATTTTCATTCAACCATTATGCTCTTAGGCTGCAATACAAGTTTCAGGTCTGATACAATTTTCAACAAATATATAGGTTGTCGTTGTGTAATGCCCAGATATGCAAGAACAACAATTATATTTGAAATAGATGTATTAAATCAAGCCTCTACATGGTGTATTACAATAACCAACACTTTTAACCGATTCTCAAAAACTAATTTTTTCTATAGGTCCTAAACAATCTCTGAACCGGTAAACTAGGGTTCCAATAATGGCTCCAAATCTGCACTTATTCCCACAACAATTGATATCCCTGCCTTTGCCAACCCTAGGTGTAGCCAATCATATCAAGAAGTTGTCCAAACCCAAAGTGTTTGACTCTCAAACTCCCATGTCCTCCTCAAAGTGGTACGGCCAACCAAGGAGAAGGTACGAACAGCATTAATGGTGGGGAATCTTCATTATGTGCTTTCAAATCTGCTCCTTTGTCCTTGTGGTATTCACAATAAATCCTTTGTAATGTCCCCTATTGGGACTTTACTCAGTTGGCCCTAGAAATTCCAAATGAGGTATGGATTATGTTTGGGAATGTCAAATGTCAACCTGATCTTGATTTAGAGCCAAGTGCTTGGACAATATGTAAAACTACTATATAGTTTATTACTTGTAATTCTGAAAACTTATTCCTCGATCAAATGCCTAATGATTCTCCTTTGATGGATCTAATATATCTTATTTTCTTCTTAATACCTTCATTCTTTTAATACCATAAAAAATTGTGAATTCTTATAAATAAGACATATTTCTGTATATATATCCATATTTACAAATATTTGATCTTATTTGGCTCAACGCCAAATAAGACTCAAATGGCTCTGACTCCTCTTCATAACTGAACAATAGAGTCGTTATGTCTTGAGGATCTGGATCCTACTTCTATAGGGCTCCACAGATCTTTCGAGGATGCAACTGGCCCCTTCACCATGTATGGGCAGCACCTCCTTTAGCTCAGCAAGTCTCGGGGTTTGGTGATCCTAAATGGGTTAGCTTGCTTCACAGTCTCCCACTTCTTCACATGCAAACCTCATGGCGATGGTGCTAGTGTGGTGGATTACGTTATCTCCAATCAGTCCTTCCTTGATGGATCAAATATATCTTATTTACTGCTTAATACCTTCATTCTTTTAATACCACAAAAAATTGTGAATTCTTATAAATAAGATAAATTTTTGTATATATATCCATATTTATGAATATCTGATCTTATTTGGCTCAATGCCAAATAAGACTCAAATGGCTCCGACTCCTCTTCATAACTGAATGACAAACTCGTTATGTCTTGAGGATCTAGATCCTGCTTCTATAGGGCTCCACAAATCTTTCGAGGATGCAACTGGCCCCTTCACCAAGTATGGGTAGCACCTCCTTTAGCTCAACAAGTCTCAAGGTTTGGTGATCCTAAATGGGTTAGCTTGCTTCACAGGCTCCCACTTCTTCACATGCAGACCTCACGGCGATGGTGCTAGTGTGGTGGATTACATTCTCTCCAAGCAGTCCTTCCTCCCCTCCATTCACCACTTCCACATTTCCCCCTCCCTCTAGCTGACCATGCTCTCCTTCACCTCTCCATCCCTCATATCCCTGGTCAACACCTTGTCCAAGTCACCCCCATCACCACCTTTTCACCTACTTCACCATCAGGGAGGCTGTCAAAACCATGAACTCTAGCAGGGTAAGAAATGAGGGGTTCCAAGCCAAGTTCTTCAAACACGGCATCACTATTCTAGGTCATGTTGTGAGGTTTTCACACCATCACCCCATTGCAAATTGGGACCCCCTCTTTTTGTTGGTAGGTCTAAGTGGTAGAGAAAGTTTGGCAACAATTTGGAAATTTGTGAGCCTTCCCAAAGGTCAAGTTGCAAAAATGGTAAAATTTGGCCAAGTGTGAAGAGCGGAAAAAAAATTGGTAAAATTTGGCTTTGTCCAAAATTGGAAAAATTGGAAAAAAATTGGGTGTGTCAAAAAGTTTGAAAAAAGGATGAAATTTGGCTATGTGAAAATTGGAAAATTAAAATTAAAATTGAGCCAAAAATATAAAAAATTGCTTAAGTAAATCGCCATGAAAGGGGAAGTAAGAAGAAAATTATTGTTAAAAGTAAAATACTATTCTCCCCTTTTAAGGTTGACACTTGGAGAGGTGGATTCCACCCCCTCAAGTGGCAAGGTCGCCACATCAAAGAGTAGATTCCACCTCTTCAAGTGGCATTGACATATCAAGAAGTGGATTCGACCTCTTCAAGTGGCAAGGTTGCCACATCGAGGAGTGGATTCCACCTTCTCATCTGGCGATTGACACGTCAAAGAGTGGACTCCACCTTCTCAAGTGGCAAGGCTACCACATCAAGAAGTGGATTCCACCTCCCCATGTGGCAAAGGAAAGAAATTAGCCTTATTGGATGAAGGAAGCAACCTAACTCAATGGATTTAATGAGGGAAGGAGAAACAATGTAAACAAGGGGAGACAAGAAAGTCTTAACCAATTATGAAGCCCCTTACCCTAGTTCAAATGGCCTAGGTAGATGCCAAGTTTTCACTTCAAGTGCCAAATTATGGGCCTAAACTTGAGCTTGTAGCCCATACACCAAGTGTAAGCAATATCAACCAATCAACAAGGTCTTAATCATGAAACTAATGGGCCTTGTATGGCTAAATCAAGCCTAAATTCGATGCAACTGAGGCCCATAATCAGGCCTATGATGAAACATGTGGCTCAAAACTTGAAGTTAGAGCCTAATCTCAATACAAACAGCCCCTGGGTATAACATGTGGGCCTGGTCTAATCAGGCCATGATTCGATAGGATTGGGCTTAAATTGAGCCCCAAGAGCTGGCATATAGGCCTGATAAGGCCTAAATCTGATTGGTTAAAGCTTTAATGTGAGATGTGGGCCACAAAACTTCAAAATCTGGGCTCAAAGTTTGAACTGAGGCCTTTAAAACATAGCATGTGGACCCATAAATGCTTGAACTTGAATGGGCTAGGCCTTAAAACCCAAACATGTGGGTTTAAATTCAAGTGCCAAAGCCCCAAAACATGACGTGTGGGCCTTACTCACTGATGTTTAGCCCAAGTTTGATCCAAATGAAGGCTGAAAAAGGGCCCAATCATGAAGCGTATGGGCTCTAAATTCAAGGGGGAAGCCTTGGCACCAAACATGTGGCTCTTAGCTCAAGGCTAGCACCCCAAATCAATGCGAAATAGCCCTCAATAAAAAGTGTGGGCTTGGTCTAATCAGACCAGGCCCTAGTTTGATAAAAATAGGGAGACAAGTATTGTGGTAAAATAATAAATGTTTTATTAAACAATGATCATGAATGATCTATATATACAAGATACAAGATAATGTTTCTATAACAAACAGGAGAGAGAAAATAGAAACATTCTTGTAGAGTGAAAAAGAAAGTTTCCATAACGAATAGAAGGAGTTTATGGAAACATTACAAAAATAGTGACCATTAGAAATAGACGAAAGAGAGAGATAAAATTAGAAACTATCTATTATCATAATACCCTCCCTTCATGGTCAATCTATCTTCAAAAATTGCTGTCAGATTCTGAATCTGTTGGCTCAAAAATTGAGGCATGGAAAATGATGCACCCAAAAAAAAGTGAGACTAACCCAGTTGAGATCTGCAAAAACTCACCAAGAATATGCTAGCAGATTTTGGATCTGATGGCTCAAAAATTGAGACATGAAAATTGAGACACCGTGAAAAAATGGACCACGACCTAGTTGAGCTCTCAAAAAACCCACAAGGGTTTGCAATCAAAGAAAAATTTTGACTTGAACTAAAGGGTCAAACCGTAGTAAAAAATGGAGAAACCCTAGACAAGTGGGTGAGGAAAAAAAATGCAAATTTTGAACACACTCAGGGCAAAAAAGCTTCGAAAATCTTGAACTAATAATTTCAAAAAAGAAATTAAATTTTTTTGAAGAGGCCAAGAATTTGCTCTTATACCATATTGTGGTAAAATAATGAATGTTTTATTAAACAATGATCATGAATGATCTATATATACAAGATACAAGAGAATGTTTCTATAATGAACAGGAGAGAGAAAATAGAAACATTCTTGTAGAGTGAAAGAGAAAGTTTCCATAACGAATAGAAGGAGTTTATGGAAACATTACCAAAAGAATGACCATTAGAAATAGACGAGAGAGAGAGAGAGAGAGAGAGAGAGAGAGAGAGAGAGAGAGAGAGAGAGAGAGAGAATTAGAAACTATCTATTATCATAATAACAAGTGGGCTCAAAACTCAAGATGTAGGCCCCAAAGTGTCAAATGTATGGCTTCAACCCCATAAGGAAGGACTTAATCAGCAGGGTGGTCTCAAATTTAGAGGTAAAGTTTGATGACAAGGCCCTAAATCTGGCATTCAGCAACAAAACTATAAAGAAGTGGCTAACGTGTGACCTATTACAATGGTTGGACTTCAATACAAGACGTGTGGGCATAATTGGATCCAAATCTGAGTGTATTAAGCCTTAATGTCTAACGTGTGGCCCATTAATCAATGGTTGATCCCCTAGGCATCAAACGTATGGGCTAATCAGATCCAAAAACAATGAAACCAGACCTCCTAGCCCAAGTGTATGGGTTCAAAATTCAAAACATAGGCCCCAAAATGTCAAACGTATGGCCTAGAAATTATAAATCACCTTTGCCATGAAATGTGTGGGCCTAATTAGGCCCTAAATCACTTAAACTTGGCCCCCAATTAGAACGCACAAACTTAATTCGAATGCTTATGGTCTCAAGGCTCAAACATATGGGCTCTAAGCTCTAGGCATGGGTCCCAAATGAAATACATATGCTGTAAAAGGCTCAAAGTTCGATGAAATTTGAATGCAAGAGTTAAATTTAAATGCAGATCCAAATTCAAGGACTCAAAACTCGATGCATGTTACCAATCAATCAAGGAGAGACTTCGATATTTTATATATGGCATTCAAAATTCAATGGTAAGCATCCAGCCACATCGTCAAACATGTCTCAAACTTAACCAAGGGAGGCCAAACATTTGATGATGATTTGCAATCACAAGAATTGGGAGAAATTTGACCCAATATGTGGGACCCTAAATTCAAAATTTACAAAGGTTTACCAGCAAGTTCTATTCTATTTTCAATCACTTCTCAGTATTTAACAGTAGAAGGGCTCTGATTCTAAGTAATTACCAGCACTCATGCATAAGTCTCAGACCTTTACCAACAAATTGAAGTGTTTACCAGTGAATAAGGACCTAATTTTGATTATTTCCAGTAGGTCCTAGGATTTGTATTGAATAAAATCAATCAAGGACATGAAGTTTCACCTCCTACAACATTGTTGTTGTTGTTTACAGGGGTTTACAATCACTTTCAGAATTATTTAATTATGTAACATAATTTATTCTCAAAACCTCAATCCCTCTTCTATTAACAGTAATTTAAAAATTAAAATCGAAGTGGTTGGGAGTGATAAGGTATTTAGGGTTGAAAATGACCAAATTTCTTGGCATTTTATGCCCTTGCAGACCTTAATTTGCTAAATTTCGGAGTGTGATAGTAAAATTTGAAGTCTGATTTTAGAGTTCCAGCAACTAGTAACTTTTGAATTTGATTTAATTATGATGAAATAGAGCTAGAAATTTACTAACGGTTGGTTGTTGCAGGTTTTACTATGGAGAAACGGGCTGAAAATTCAAAGTCTAAGGCCAAAGAAAAGGAGAAGAAGGATACACCAGCGAAAGAAAAAGAGGGAAATGAGCAAGCAACTAAAGGAAAAGGAGCCAAAAATGTTGAAAGTGCCAAGGCACAAAGGCTGGTACAACTGAAGTCTGATACACAAGCTATGACACTTGAATCCAACTTCACCTCTACACGGGAAAACATTGGTGATACCAACAGTGGCCTATTTGACATGAATCTAATAAGGGATAGAATGTACAGGGTCAACCAATCCAAAGAAATCAAGAAGATGATTAAGAATGGTATCATGCAACCATCAGTCTTCCCTCCTACACATCAGTGGACAGAGTTAGTTTTAGAGATGGAAAAGAACTACAGTCCAGTCACAAAACAAGTCCTCACACCAAAGGGAAATGTCGCAGTTCCACTTATAGAAGATGCCATAACAAAGGCCTTCAACATCCCAGAGCACAAGGTAGATGTTTGTAAGACAAAGAAAGAAGCCATGAAAGAGTGTGAAAACAAATCCGGTCATTAAATTAGCCTTGTCAACAAGGAGTGGTTGGCAGGACCTAAAAGAACTCATTCCCAGCTCACCAAGTTAACAAAGACCAATTTTAGAGAAGATGTCAGAGATCTCATTTTGATGTTGAACAAGGTAATGGACAGTCCACAGGAAGCACTTTTTGAGTCTTGGATGTGTTACTACATAGAGATGATACTTAGTGGGAATGAAATATTTGATTAGGCAGTTATCATCAATGACAACATTGATGAGCAATTGAGGATTGTAACACACACTAAGGCATTCTACATGACCTCTTACCTAGTCTACATGATGGCATGGATTCCTAAGTATCTCGGATTGCAATGTCTTGCGATGGTAGGGAACAAGAAAGGAGAATTCATGGTTTATGATTGCTACCCTCAACTTCACCTCCACAATAATGGTGATTTTAGAATTGCTAACGATGTATTTTCCATGCATAATGTAAGGTTGTTGCAAGGAAACTCACAAAGAAGGTTGTCAAAAGATGCAGAGGATCTAGTGAAGAAGAATGGTTCATAGCTTATCCAATTCCCCAAATTCACTTACATCCTAACGAGCTAGTACTTATGGAGGTGTCAAGGCAGTTGTTGGCATATGACAGAATTCAGAAACATAAGCATAGGCCAGGGGTTTTATTTCCATTCAGCCTTCAGAGAAAAGTTTTCCCAACTCTTCAAGCAACAGAGGTAGCAAAAGGGGAATTCAAATTCTACTCTTTGGGATTATATCATGGGAGAGCACACTTTGATCCCCACCATCAGATTAAGAGGGCATATGGAGTTTAGTACAGGCACATAGAACATACAGAGGATCATTGGGCTAATGCTAGTGATGACATGGAGATAAAGAAATCATTTTCTAGGATGACAGTTGAGTTGATCAGAGCAAGCAAGTGGATTCAGATTCCTGATCAAGTGGAAGACAATAGGCAGTACCTCCAACTAGATTATGAGATAACAAAGAAAGATGATATTCCACACATTGATTGGACAAACAAGAGTGAAGAAAGTTTGGATACAATAATGTTAACAGTTAGAACATTCACTAAAGTTTGGTTACAGAGACAGATAGCTCACCTATAGGAAAGGAGGCTCCTGTTGATTTATGAACTAATGAAGGATGTAAATGAGCCTAAAGAGGAATCATTTGAACAGCCACGGGGAATGAGTGTTGGATTTGAGATTCAAAACAATCAAAGAGGTTGTAATAGGCCTTCCCAAGCTAAGGATGAGAAAAGGAAAGAAACAACTAATCAAGAGCCACAACAGAAGAAACAAAGGCATCTAGTGGCAAACATGACATCAAGGCAAGCATTAGAGAAAGAAGTGATAGTTCTAGTGGTAAATGATTCAGCAACTAGTAAAAGTTCTACCTACGTCCAATTGGATCATGATGAGAAAGAGGTAGATTCTCCCATCTAGCAGAATGAGGAGCATCTAGATGAAGAGAATGAGATTATAGACTTGGAGGCACTATCAGAGGATGATAAAATTCAACCACATGAGGTGGAAGCAAATGAGGAAATCAATAAGGAAGATCAAGAACAAAACCAGGAAGAGGACAAAAGAGAAGATGAACTAGGAGAGATCATAGCACTAGCATGGCTACTAAATCGAATGATAAGGAAACAGGCTATGGTTGAGTAGCCAGTTGATAGTGTGGAAGAGATAGTGAGAAGGAATGATGATGAAAAGGATAAGGTGTCAGCCAAGAGATTCTATCAAGTTACAAAAGATGCTTTAGGTACTTGCGTTGCTCAAGTTGCAATCCCAAAGGTGAACAAGGTAATGGGAGAGGTTTTTCCTCGAGATTATGACATAGAAGAATACAAATTGGGGCAAGCTACCAAGGAATAAGATGTTGAAGAAGCTCACGAGTTAATTCAAGCTCTAGAGGACAGAATAAACAAGGAGGTTGGTTAGAAAAGAAAATACAAAGAGGAGAATAAAAGGTTGAAAGAGAGCCTTTGACAGATAATGAATCCACTACAGCAATTTGATCCAACTTACATTCCTCCCACGCCTAGTTCCAGTGCATCTATGGTAGGACTTGAAGGAGTTGGACTTACAAGGCAAGAGGCAAAAAGATGGGCAGCATCGATATTAGAAGAGGCAAACATGTTCATTAAAAAGATCACCAAGACTTATGATACCATAATCTCCCTTCAGGAATGAAACCAAGACTTATGATACCATATTCACCAAGTTTTTGAGCCCCGCAAGTTTTTCACAGATTAACTCACTAATTTGACTCGCCAAATTTTTAGCAAGTTTTTCACTACAACTCGGAAAGTCCGCGCTAAAAACTCTCCCATGTTTTGATAGTCTAGCGTTAAAGAATAAAAAGGTCACAGTTTTATTCATTAATTCATAATAATAAATGAGCCCACGTTGCCCCTTGATCCCATCTTGGAAGCACTGCCCCCAAACCCCCGTTAAAAATTTGGGGGGAAATTGTACTGATAAAAGTGGAAAAAATTCAGTGAAACTTGGGGACTCGCACCACCCCAAAAACCTCAAAGTATCTGTACCTGAGACATCCCTGCACCAGGTACTTGGAGTACCCAAGTACCCCCACCTCCGCCATTCCGCAACCACGCCGCCAGTGGGATGGGTACTTGAATTTCTATTTGAATTTTTATTTTTGAATGTTACTATTGGGTATGTACTATGTTACTATGTTGAATGTTCAATGGTTTTGGTTCGTGTTACAATTTTGCTATGTTCAAGTATTTCAATTTGGTATGTTATACTAAAACATCAGTTCATAACTATCATTTCAAGTTCTATATATGAATCGTATACAACACCCCCCCACACCCCGCCCCCCCACTGCCATCCCCCCACTATCCCAAAATTGAGGCCCTTTGTCCCCCTGTCCCAAAAACTTGTCCCAGTGTCCCAACGTCCTGACGTACCCAAGCACCAGTGTTACACTGAAAAAATTAACCTTTAAGTCTAATTAGTCTCCATATAACAACAACTAGACCCTCTAGTTCTACCTCTCCCTTAGTTTTTACTAGAGCTGGTAAGAGGAAGATGTAATTGTAAATTGTAATGATGTATTTACTTTTAGTTTTATAGAAACTATTTACTATTTTGCTTCTAGCCATCAACATTCCTCATGAGAATGCAATTTTGTACCCACTTTGCATTTAAATATATCTAGACTCGGCTTGTTTCTTGTGTTCTCATTAATTGACTCATTGGATGCATCTTCTCATTGAATTTTGCAAAAATAATGCATTTCTACATGGACGTACCACTACATACACTAATAAAGGATCAAGTGTTGGAAAGAGGATAAAAGGTTGATTTCCTAGCATGGCATCAAGCGGTCTCTCACAAGGGTGATGTACTCAAACAGATAGAATCAAATTGCTTGGCTACAAAGGATTCTATTTTGGAGGTAAAGAATGATATATTGGGTTATGTGAGAATCATATTTCACTTGGAGGTAAATGACAATCAAAAGATAAGTGTTGAAGAACTGCAAGGGAAGGTGAAAGAAATCTACTTCGTGGAAGGGAATCCACTCATGTTTGAGCATTTGGATGCAACTACAAAATTTTTGGGCTTCATGACTGTGTAATGCAGCTGATTGGAAAAATGCATGTGCTACTTATACTAGTGAGGTGAAATACTATGAGTAAAGGCTTAAAGTAATGCCAAGTGTCCCCATGAGGGAGCTCAATAAGATTGTGTCTAGGTACAATGAATGTGAAAGATAAGATGATGATGAGGGACACAAATCCCAAGTTTTTTCATTCGTTGAGAAATAAATGTCTGATTCTAATTGGCCTATTTGGTGCCAAGTGGCATAGGTCCACATGGCCTCTTTTCTAATTGGCTCTTGGAAGCATTTGAATTTTCTTATTGGTCTGCTAGTTGGTTGCTTCTTCTACAAGCTCTCTATTCTCATTGGTTCATTTGTTGGTGCATCTTATCTGGTGGTTATGCCTATTCTATTTTCTTATTGGTCCTTGGAAAGCAATGTGATTTTTCTATTGGCCCATATGGTGGTGCCTAATTGTAATTGGGTGTGCATGGAAACCTTAAGTAGGGCTTATGTGGATTAATCTGGGTCATTGATTCTGATTTAATCTTGGACATACATTGTAATTGAGCCCCTATATAAATGTTTTCTCACATCATTTGTAAAATAGAATTGTTGGAGAATTGTTGCTAATATACTACCAAGTTTGCTCTACTATTCATTGTTGTGTCTCACATGATGAATAAGTGTAAAATTTTTGGAAGTATTGCATGGTGATCTACATTCCTCACTTAAAATATATTTGATTTCAAGTTGTTAAATTAGAATTCACTTTGAGTAAGTTTAGTTGGATAAGAGTAATAGTGGAAACATACTTTCTTGACTTGATCATAGACCAAACCACTAGTTGCTTATTGATTGTAATTTTGCCTTGCATGGTTAAAATGCATTGATATGCACTTAACTTCAGTCTATACTTGATCTTTGATTTGCATCCATAGATGGGATTAAGGAGATGGTGTTAATTTGAAAATCATTTGAACACACCTTAGAAGCTTGCACTAGGTGAGTGGAGTCTATGACAAAACTGCACATTGTGAAGCCTAATCATTCGAATCAAGTTGAAAAATCTTAGAGAATAGCGTAAGTCCCCTTAGTGATCCCAATAAATCACATCATTTCAACTGAGCAAGTACCCACATTAGGAAGGAACATTGAAGTCACCTTATGATCTTTCATTACAGTCTTAGCATAAGAAGTGTCATCATTCAAGAGAGGATTTGATATTTGGTGTTTCATCTCGAAACATTAAATGTTTTGTCCTACATTAATAGGTCCCTTTTTGGCCTTCAATCATGTTGTTTGCACCAGGGTTCCCTCCTTGGTCTCACCACATTATTCATCCAATCCACAAGGCGGGTCATGTCTTAGACCCCAATAATTTAGGACCATCATGGTTGGACACACCTTTAAACTTTATGTCGTAATTCTTCACATTCTCCTTTCTAGGGAGTTGGATCAACATCACATCCATGCCAAGGGGCAAGTCAGTTTTAGACTAAATCATTTGACTATGGATCACATCTTGACTTTGCGAGGCATTATTGAGGAGGCATGTCATCACTCCTCAAAGGTTTATTGTTGCTTTGTTGACTTTCACAAAGCCTTTGATTTAGCCCTAAGGAAAACCCTATTTCAGAGGCTTTGGGATATTGGTATTTCTCATACTCTTTTGTATGCTATTATGAGAGTGTACGAGGCTGTTCTAGGTCACCTCAAGACCCCCTCTAGGTTCTCAAATTTCATCAGGAGCACTATTAGGGTCGAGAAAGGTTGTCCTCTATCACCTACTTTGTTCGGTATCTACATTAATGAGCTTCAGAGGTTTCTTTAGGACCATACTCTTGTGGGAAATGGTTTCTTTCTTCACCAGGTCTTGATTTATAGTCTTCTTTTTGCGAATGATGTTGTCCTTTTGGCCTCCTCTTTGAAGGGCTTGCAAAGACAACTTAATGTTCTTGCATCCTTTTGTGAACTGAGGCATCTGACAGTCAATTTGGGGAAGACCAAGGTGGTGGTCTTCAATGCACTTAAAACCTCTCACCTCCATTTCTTTTACAAAGGCATGGAGGTGGAGATCTCTTCCTCATACACTTATCTTGAGGCTAAGTTCTCTAGGCCCAGTTTCAGCATGAGACCCACCCTTCAGCTATGGATCAATAAGGGGTATGGCTCCTTGGTTCTGCTTGAGTGACACTTATGGATACTCTTATCAGACCCACTATTCTCTATGGTTCAATTGTGTGGGCTTCCTCTCTACTAGATTCTGATTGGGCTTCAGCTAGGCGGGTTCAAATTCTCCTTCTCTAGCACATTATCAGATGCAAATAGTCCATCCCATACTACATTATTCTCACAAGTTTTGGGGCTTTCCCTTTCAAGCTTGAGGCCATATTCGATATGGTTTGGTTCCTTCATCACTTTCAGGGCTTTGCTAATTTAATTGAGGAGCATCATCGGTACCCTTTCCTTGCTTATTTCTCTATAGAGTCTATTTTTTCTTTAGGGTCCTCTGATCAAACTCATGGTTGGTTGGCTGAGACCTCGACCCTCCTTGAGTCTATTAGGATTGAGATGGATTATCTCCCCCTTCCACTACTCTCTAGATGCCCCCCCTCATCTTCTTCCTTCCAGGTAGGAGTTGAACAGGTGTGTCAGAGAGGATATCTACAAACAAGCTATCCACACCATATGGGTCAACCCACATGGGGGCCTTCAGCCTAAGATGGCCTTCTACATAGAGCACTTTCTAGAGTTGAAGGATGGACTTATTGTCTACCCTTCCTACTTATCCCACCACTAGTCTCATTCCCTCTAGATCCCCCTTGGTTCCTTCAAAGTGGGTTCTCATTGGCTTCATTCTAAGACATGCCATCAGACTATCAGAGAGAACGTAATTTGTCATCTTTGCAATATTGGTGAGGTTGAATCTAAGGTACATTTTAGCTTCTGCTACCCTTTATACTACAAGATCAGAGGGAGGTTCTATTGTCTCTTCAAGGAGGCACAGTCGCTCTCCACCTTCTTCAAGTACACAAACTAGAGGTGCCTTGCTCTTTATCTTCAGGAAGCAGTTAGGCTCAGGGACCGCACACTCTAGTGTCAACATCCTACAATGCATCAATCTTGTCAACTCAACATCTCCTTCACTAGCCTTCACTCAGTACATGGCACCAAGTGACAGTTTGTCCCCACCCATTGCCCTAGGTTCATGAGGCCCAACGGGTTCTTACCAACAGCAGTCTTTATCTTCCAAGACTACCCAGAGGTGGCTCAAGACTCCATTTTGCCCTATGGTTTATCCTTTAATGTTGAAGTTCTTTGTTGTTGTTCAGGATTCTTGTGGGGCTCTTAGGGGTTCCCCCTAGATCCCACTCAACATCTCCTTCACTAGGCTTCACTCAGTGTGTGGCACCAAGCAACAACTTGTCCCCACCCATTGTCCTAGGTTCATGAGGCCCAATAAGTTCTTACCAGTAGCAGTCTTTATCTTCCAAGACTACCCAGAGGTGGCTCAAGGCTCCATCTTTCCCTATGGTTTATCCTTCAATGTTGAAGTTCTTTATTGTTGTTCAGGATTCTTATTGGGGCTCTGAGGGGTTCCCCCCAACCCCCCCCCCCTTGTTCCATTTTGTTCCTCTTTTTGTTGCTTCTTTTGAATATTATTTGGTATCCTTGTTGTGGGCTGGCCCCCTTTTTTTCTCTCAGCAATCCCTTTGAACCTTTGTGGTCTTTAGTTGGACATTAATAAACTTATCCCCATACAATTCTACGGTATATTTTTCTTACAATTATGCCTTTGTAAGAACCCATGTTGGTTCTAACTTTCAATTTGGATGTTTGACATTTTGTCAAACACTTTGCATGCAAACTAATAAGTGAGTTTCACCAATATGTCATTTTCAATGAGATAAACTTGCAAACAACTATGTTATATCATTCAAATTTGCTTAATATTCAACCTAGCATTTTGTCAAATACTTGTCAATTATATAATCCTAAAAGTGCACCAAATTACTCAAAGGCATTTCGTCATATAGGTTGCATACAACTAACTGCTACAACTATTCATAAGAATTCCCCTTTATATTCAGTTACAAGAAATAAACTATTTACAATGACCAATACAAAGCATCAACATGTATTTAATTTAAAAACAATGAAACCTGGGGCTGATCGCTAACATTGAAGAATACCCATGAATGAGTCACAACCCTCTGAATTTGATTGTTATTAAACACCAAAGCTTGGAAACAGCAAATGAAGACACTTTTCAGACAAATGTGCCCCTAAACCCTCAAACGTAGTGTTAGTGATGACTACCACTGCTACCTAAATGAATGTCATAGCCACTGAATGACCTGCAACTACCTAAAAATGTCAAACGTAAACCCTTCTATGGGCTGCAATCTGCAATAAAAACATTCCCTTGGCCCTTGCAATAAAGTCTGAAACAATATGAAGCTTCTACTCAATTCTAGAACAGATTATATCAACCTTGGCCTCTCGATGAAGCCAACACCTGGCATAATTTGTCACCTAGCATAATTTGTTGGGTGTTTCACCAATTCACTATACTGAAAAAGACTTGGAATAATTCATTATTCTTCAAGATCAGAATCTGAAACCCTTGTTTCAACTTCTCCACACCAACAAAAGCAAATACACAAGTCATGAATGAATGAATGGATTTTCTCTTGCCTTGGCTTTTTATAATTCTCCAAGACAAATAGATATGTATCTTCACACAAATACACTTCTCATAACTTAAAAATATTTAGCTTTCATTGCACTTACTTTTGATGTAATTGAAATATAATATTTAATTATATTTCCCTCCATTTGGTACACAATGAAATAATATAAAGTATATTTTAATAATCACTTATGTCTCCCTCGTATGCACTTTATAATTTGACTTTATGATCATTAAATAACCCCTTCTAATAATAAAGTCAAATAACATTTAATGATGTGCACTTTAATGCATCAATTGCCCCCCACTTAAATAAAAACTTTATATTATAACTTAACAATTAATTATTAATAAAGGGTTCTTTATTAATAATTAATACCTTGGGCTTGAGCCAATAACTCATTCCATTTTGTCAACTGATGAACTCCACCAATACCAAGTCCAAGTGCACAGCTAAAAATAGCAACATGAACATAATTGACTTACTATAAATAGTAAGTCCCCCAAACTGAGCCAACTGACGAATGAGTCAATCACTATGCATACCATGACCCCGGGTGCCCCTGCCAGATATAGAAAGTCCTCAACAATGACTTACTATAAATAGTAAGCCTCTAAATAACTGCTTCAATCAATGATATTGAATCTCAACACTATCACCAAGTTGTTCACGCACCCTACTAAAGATAGACACCCTAACTTTCCCAAAAAAAGACACTTCCTATAAATAGTAAGTGTGCCAATCAGACTCAAACGAAAAGAAATCATGAACGTCCTTGACCTCTGGAGTGGAAATTGGCCTCTGGCTCTACCAACTAGGACCCTCTATCCATCTGACTAGCCTACAAGGGCCACTGATAAGCTAATCTGAATCACCAACCATGGTGAGCTAAAAAGGGGACATTACAACCTTCAACCTTTCTTTGATGATCTTCCCTTTTACCTTCTCCTTTGCAAATCTGCAAATGTAAATCTGATATAAACTCTTGCTCCCCCTCAAATGCACTCTATTTCTTAATATGTCTTCCCAAGAGTGGTATCACTTCCACTTCCTAATTGCTCCTTAACTAGTCTGCTTTTATTTCTAATTCAAGTTTATTTCTTCTCCAGTTCCAACCTGATTATTCTATATTTCATTTCCCATTTTTCCTTGCTCCCTCCATGTCCCCTTTTAAATAAAATCATCTCCCTTTTATATCCTATGTTGAGGAACTCACAACTCTTCACTACATGCCCTTTCACCTTTCATTAAAATTAACTGACTTGTAATTATGTTTTACCATTATTTTTTTATATTTTAATTTTCTCAATTATTAATGATCATTAAATCCTATTTCACAAGAAAGGGCATTATAGCCATGGACATAAAAGTCCTTAGAAATGACTATGAAGCTAGGATAACAAAATTGGAGGACATCATCAACAATGTCAACTGTAAGTTGGATATAGAGAAGAAAGTTAGTCAATCCTCTATCTTGATGTGTGGAAGGGCTTAAAGTCCATAGATAAAGTGAAGATTTTGAAGATGCATGTTGAGATCAAAGCTGGCTCTACCAGTGGAGAAAGCAGGCAAGGGTTTGAAGGACAATGTAGGAAGGTAGTAATGTCTCTTCTTTGAAGCATGGTCCATCTACTAGAATTTGGAGCCACTCTAATCAAGGTATGGATCAGTCTATACGATCACAAGGGAGGTTGTTGACCTCCATAGCCAACTTATCAACAAAGACATGAAGGCGGCCTGTATACTAAAGGAACTCCAATAGTTTGCTTTTTTATACTCTATGCTCGGAATTTTTGTTGTTTGTTTGGTTTTGGTCTATTGTTGGGTGGCTACCAGTTCTCTAATGCTTTCCTTTTAGCCATCATTTTGTTGTGAAGTGTTTCAGCATCCCTTCAAATCCTACTTTACCTATAATAAAAAAACAAAAACATAAAAAGGAACTCCAATAGTTCATTTTTCTCTGCTCTGTGCTCGATGTTTTTGTTGTTTGTTTGTTGTTGGTCTGCTATTGGGTTGCTGCCAGTTCTCTGGTGCTTTCATTTTAGGAAATATTTTGTTGTGAAACTTCTCAAGGTCCCTTCAAAACCTGCTTTACCTTTATTATTATTATTACATACATACATACATACATACATATATATATATATATATATATATATATATATATATATATATATATATATATATATTTATTTATTTATTTTTATTTTTATTTATTATTATTTTTGTTTGAATATTTATTTTTTATTTCCTTTTTTTTATTTCGTGTTTTTTCTCATTGTTTTTTTCATTTGAGGTTCTTGTTTAATTCTTCTCAATCTTGTTTTTTGTCATCATTTTTTTTGTCTTTTTAGTCTTTAACTCCTTTTGGCTTCTTCTTTTTTTTTCCTTTTGGTTGTTTCTTTCTTTTATCATTTACCTGTCTTTAGTTCTTTAGCTTCTAATTTATTTAATTTTTTTGTTTTCTTTTTTATTTTCTTTGTACTTTATTATTTTCATAATATCGTGATCTCTTGTTTACCCCTTTGTCTTAATTTTGTAATTGTTCTCTCCTTGATTTTCGTGTCACCCAACTCTCTCTCCTTTCTAAGTTAGTGTTTGGTCTGCAGATCATACTTGTCTGGTTTTGAGACGGCGACAATATTTGAAATCCACTCAGCATAATCAATAGCCCAAATGAATCCAACATCTAAGAGCTTTTTCAATTCTGCTTTAACCATTAGTGCAATGTGTGGGTGCATCTTGTAGAGTTTCTGCTTAACTGGTTTTACACTTGGTTTGATAGATAAATGATGCATAATGAGATTAAGGTCCAGCCCAGGCATATCAGCATACGACCAAGCAAAGTTGATTTTTCTCTCTTTGAAATTTTTTGCAAAAGCTTCTTTCTCTGATTCTGTCAAGGATGCTGCTGCTTTGAGGATGCGCAGAGACTCTTATGTTCAAATGTTAAGAGGTACCGTTGGTTCTATAAGAATGGAAAATTGCTCTCGATACATATAATTGGGAAGAGTGTCAATCCTTCCATCGTCAGGCACCTCAGAGAGGTTTTCACCATCAGATGCATCTTTTCTTTTTACTATTTTTGGATCTAATACTGCCATTGAGTTTTTTTCACCATTAGATATGTTGATTATTTTTATATTTTTATGACTGAAAGGATTGGCACTCTCTCCAAAGTAGGCCATGTCATTGAGTTCTATTGGAAATCTTGACTTGTGATCCCCTGGTGGTAAATGATCCCTGATTCTAAGATAGTCAATGATGGCATCATCATTATGGAAGGCATCAAGTTTTGGATGATCGGGAGAATCCCAATCAATAAGTTTGGGATGTACAAGAGGCATTGGATCATTCGGGTCAATTTCAAAGGTAGAGATGGTATTGATGGAAAATTTTTCAAGGTTTATGATGGTATCGGTGAGGTCTATTTCCATACTCTCATCTGATTCGTCTATCGCAAGATAAAGCTCACTTTCCTCACAATCGACAAATGTAGTATCACGTGGGACTAATCCGAGTGAGTTACTCCTTGAACTCTCTCCCTCATGGTAATCATTACTATAGTGATGGACAAAATCAACTCCTATCTCTTCAGTAAAATCAGATAATGAATCCCATTCATAATCATTTGAGTCAAAATCATCATTATCCCCAAGTCTATCAATGATTCTTTGTGCTATCTTTTGTTTTTCTGGATCTACATACATGCCATGCTTTCTAAATTGTACGGAAGGAGCTTTAGATATCTCATGAAAAGGTGTGATCTTCGCTTTTCCTTTTGGTTCTTTTGGTCCTTCTCCTTTGTATCCTAATCTTGTAGTGTCTCCTTGATAGTTTGGATTTTGCAAAATTGGTTTTATAACACCCTCTCTTTGTAACCCTATAGGTCCAGCACCTTGGTAGCCCATCTTTTGTAGCAAAGTATACCCTTTACCATAGACATCAGGTGATATATATTCATGTTTGATATCCTCTTCATTCTTCTATGACTTAAGCAAATGATTAGCATTACGCTCAGCTACCTCTTTGGATATTGTTCCCCCACTTATAAATGTGTCATAAACAAGTGTTGAAGGGGGTTCTGATTGTTGTTTAGTGATCAAAGATCTACCATATGATCTAGGAGATAAAGGTAACTCTATGATGCAAAGAGCTTGACCTAAAGTGTACTCTCCCATACTTCTTTCTTTTATGTCTATCTTGATCCCATTTGATTTAGAAGTTGATGCTATATTACTAGGATCAATGGGTGTAGTTGTAAAAGAACCAGTACGATTATAAGGTACCAAAGAATCAGATGTCTTCACAATGTTACAATATTGGAAAGGATTAGTATCTCCTTTGATAGTGATCTCCTGACCATTATGAGGGAATTTCAAGCACTGATGATAAGTTGATGGCATAGCTTGCATGGAATGAATCCATGGTCTTCCCCAGAGAATGTTATAAGCAAGATCCATGTCAAGAACTTGGCAAGGTACATATTTGATTATAGGACCGATTCTGATAGGAAGAACAACAGATCCTTTGGATGACCTCTCTTCTTCATCATAAGCTTTTATTGTGATTTTATTCTTTGGATCTACAACATTTTCAGAAAATCCCAATGCAAGGACTAGTTTCAATGTACATATATTCAAGCCAGCTCCTCCATCTATTAATACTCTCTTGATTTTGTGACTCTGTACAAGGACTTCGAGATGTAGGGGAGCATTATGAGGTTGGGTAATTGCTAAATCATCATTTTTAGTGAAGTATAGGTAATGCGGGGTTGTTAAATGGCCCACCATAGCTTGAAATTGATCATGATCTAGATTTGTGGGGACCTGGGTCTCTAAGAGAACTTTTTCAAGGATATCTTTGTGAGATGGAGATAGGCGCAAAAGCTCTAAGATGGATATCTAGGCAGGTGTTTTCTTGAGTTGTTCCAAAAGATTGTATTGGTTGGAAATATTTGGTGTAGACTTTGGGACATAAACAGACTTGTTTTGAGAAGCATTAGGTTTAGACGGGACTCCTTGGAGAGTAACCTTGGATTGAGCACAAGTAGTAACATGGACTGGTTGACTCTCTAATTTTTCCTTTATGGTAATGACATTGGCATAATACTTAGAAGGATGACATTCAGAAATATTACCAACATATCTATAGGGAGTAGAATTATAATTGGCTTGATTATCACCCTTAGTGTTGGAAGAACCTCCTTTTTCATGCTCAGGAAGTGGATCTTTGAAAGCTTTATGTGATTCATTCGAGGTATGTCCATCAACACCAATTTCACCACTTTCAATTAAGTATTGAACTACATTTTTGAGTCCTAGGCAGTCATTGGTTTTATGTCCTTTTCCTTTGTGAAACTCGCAATAATCATTCTCATTCCACCAAGAAGGTTTTACTCTAGGTTCAAAATCTTTCATTTCAGGAAGTGTAATGAGCTTCTTTGTGATTAACTTCCGTAATGCTGATCCGAGAGATTCTCCTAAAGGAGTAAAATTTCTTCGAGGTGACATAAAAGGAAATCTTGGTTTAGATGAATCTTTGTTGGTGTTTGGATTTGTTGATTGATTGTTGTAGGTAGCTTGAGTAGCATTGGCCTGACTTGTGAGATTTAGAAGGGGTTGCATTGGTGTGACATTATGATTATCAACAATCTCATCATTGACAATGTTTTTGTTTGTATTCCAGAATTTCAATTTTTCATTGTTATAGTTGTTGGGATTGGAATTTGAGGACCCAACATTGTCCTTGGAATAAAGTTTTATCTCACCTTTTCTGACCATGGCTTCCTCAATCTTGATACCATTTTCTATGAGCTTATTGAAGTGTGGTGGACATTGCAATTGTAACCTATAACTCATTTCTGGTGTAAGGTTATGCACAAAAATATCCATCTTTTCTTTTTCAGGAATCATTCATGGATATTTCGCAAACAATTGATGCCATCTTTGCAAAAAAGTAAGCAAGGGTTCTCCATTCTTTTGATGTGCATTGCAAAGATCAAGCATAGTGACTTCATGTTTGATGTTATATGAATAATGAGTCACAAATTTGTTAAGAAGCTCATTGAAAGATTTGATGCCTAGGGGTAGTTTGGAGAACCATTCCATGGCTTGTCCTCCTAAACTTCATGGAAATAGTCGCATAAGATAAGTGTCATTGTGAGCGACTTCAATACAAGTAGCACAAAACTCAAAAATGTAGTCTTGTGGATCCGAATTCCCTTTGTATTTGTCAAATTTTGGTACCTCAAAATGAGGAGGGAATGGAATCATTGCTAAATTCTTATCAAAAGGATAAGGAAATATATCATCCAAGGAATACTTCTTAGTTGATGATCCAGTTTGTATGTCATGAATTTGTTGCTGAAGCATCTGGATTTGTTGTAGAATGGGATCCAAACATAACGTGTTTCCTTGAGTGTTTTGGGAAACATTTTGTTGTTGAGTATCTTGAAGAAGCATTGGATTATTGATTATTTTGAGAGGCATTGTGTTGTTGGTTGTTTTGAGAAGTATTGTTTTGTTGGTTTTGAGAAGCATCGGATTGCTGATTGGTTTCCTTTGCTCCTTGAGTATCTTGAGAGCCACTAGGGATTTCTCGATTGTTTGTATTAGGTGGTTCTCTAAGATGAGAAACATCAAAATTAGTTGGTAGTTTGGCTCCTTGTTGAGCAAGCATGAGGAAATACATCTCTCTATCCATGTCTAGGAGTCTTTCCATGACATTATAAAATCTAGGATCTTGTGTAGCATCCCTAAGTTCTTGATATGGGGTTCCTCATCTGATGTAAAAAGTGAAGTTTTCTTAGGGACTCCAGACCAAGGATTTTCTTCATTGCTTTTGTTTCCTTCCATCTTGTCTAGGGATTCTAAATCAATGATTTGTTTAAGTTTCTGAGATCGAGTTTGAACCATAAAAAAGTGAAAATTGAGGTTTGTGGGATGAAAGGTTTTTGATGAAAAGATATGGAAAGAGTGTTTGAAAGAAAAGATATTGAAAAGTGTTGAAAAGTGATGAGATAATTCTTGATAAAATCGAGGTCAATAGGAAGTGTAGATTTCACTATGATATGACAAAGAAAAATCAAGAGATAGTAACCTAAGTAAGTTTGATTGAGGATGACAGATCCTAATAGGATAAACTCACAAAGATCAAAATCTGATATATAAGGTGATGTTTCAACACTAAATTTGGAATTTCAGAAGATTAGAAGAAATGATTTGATGACTTTTGGTGAAGAAAGGATGATGAAAATTTATGAAAATGGTCAAACTAAAGATCAGAGGTTTGTGTAGCTTGAATGTTTTTCCAGAATCTTACTAAGGACGAAAATGGGTATCTAAAAAAGTGATTGTGAAATTTTCAAAGCTCGTGGAAATGCTTGTTGTTGTATATGCACAACGACAAATGCACAGGATAGTTTGATGGATGCACAAAAAAATGAAACAAATGCCCAACTATTTTGAACTGATGCGTGGGAAAAGTAACAGTTGGGAAAAATAGTGTAACATATGCATAGGAAAATTGTATGAATGCGCAAGTTTTTGTTTCTGATGGATTGGAACTGCAAGATTTGGAAATTTTTTTTATTTTTTGATGTTTTGGTTTTTGGAAAATGTAAAATGCATAAACACACGCACGCAAGACATAAATGATTTTAATCTAATTGTTCTAATATGAATGCACAAAAATGCTTATAATCCTAAGGTTGGCAAGGACAGTAACTGCTGAATCCCCACTAGGATAATAAAATCCAGCCACGCAAATCCACAGCAGATAGCCTAGGAACTTGGAGGCACGGGCTCCTCCTTACAGTGCACTCACTTCTCAGGCACACCAAGTTTCAAATTCAATGGGTCATTTCTTCCCAAAGAACTGTTATCTCTACTATGAACCGTGAGTAATGTGGGGTGTCTTCACAGGCTTGGGTGACCCCTTGAGCCGGCAAATAGAAGGTTTTTAGCCACTATACAAAAGTATTTAATAAGAACATCCATTCAGGTGGTTGTGATCAAGTCATTTTTCCAATTAAGGGGGCTCTCCCAATCCTTTCAAAGCAAGGCTTTCACCTCTACTAAGTAGGACTTTGATGCACCACTAGGGAACTAGAGGAGATTTTGGTTGCCACAATGAATTCACACATCTAATGTGAGACTAATCACACTAGCATTTTTTATATACCGGTTTGGAAGGGCTTGGCTTTAGCCTGTTACCGGTTGGGTCGTTCCTTGGGGTGAGGACCTCTTTTCCCACTAAAAACTATCCTCTAAAAATTATAATAGTTTCTCTTACACCCAAGATCCATGAATGGCGAGGGGAGAGGATACGTTGTTATAATTTTGGGATTACAAATAGCTATTAAGCAAGACACAACAGACACTTAATCTATGCTAAAGAAGACACACAAAGCAAAAACATGTCGTATTTTAAGCCCAAACAAGGTTATAGTTTATTTTGCAATACCCCTTAAGAATCCTGCAAACAAACTTGTTAGAAATTTAGCAATGGGGTCTTCAAACTAACGTCTTGCAAAAATAGCCTAAAGACTACCAGAACAAACAGAAACTTGTCAAAATGTTAGCTAAAATCAAATCTAACAGAAAACTAAATTTTACTACAGTAATTAACAAATGCGCAGAACAGTGAAATTAATGCGCAGCAAGTATGGATGAATGTGCAGAATGGATGGATGCGCAACAAAATGAAATATATGTGCAGTGCGATGGCGTAAATGCACAAAAATAACTAATGTGCAACAAAAAATGCTATAAATGCACAAACTTAAGGTAAATGTGCAGGAAAATAAAAAACAGTGTGCAGAAAATGCCAGAATGGATGCGTAATAGAAATGGATGAATGCGCAGGAATCGGGTACAAATGCGCAAAAGCGACTTGTAGAAAAACTTGCACATGGAAAACTAAAAATAGAATGTTAAAAATGCAGGTTGCCCCACGGTGGGTGCCAAAAATATATGCAAATTAGATGTCTAACTACTCTAAATGATAAATTAACTATTCTAAGATTAATAAATCAAACTAATTAGCAAACAACAATGAAGAATACACAAAATATGAAGCTAAAACAAGGTTTTACCTTCACCTACCATGTAGCTTGTCTCCATTTCCCTCCTATCCTTGATTTCTTGAGGATGTTGAGCTCTCAGATTTCCAAATGAAGCCTCTTTGCCTAAGATGATACCAAAGTGTGGAGATTGATGATAAATGCAAAATAGCTCAAAGCTTGATTATGCAACTAATGGATGGAATGCAAAATGGAATGATGATAATATGGATGCTTGATTTCTCTTAGAATGCTTGAATGCTTGAATTCTTGAATGCTTGATTGCCAATTACCTATTAGATCACAAAGGGAAAATGAGGGTCCTTTTATAGAGTTTTGGAGGATTTAAGCCTAGGTGGCACAATCCTACAGTGGAGAATGAAAGGTGTTAGATCCTAGGGCTAGGATTGACTTGGTTGAAGGAGTTGAAGAAAGGGGGATGTAGTTGGAATGTGAGAGGAAGAATAGGGATGATGTTCCTCTCACATTGACATGGAGGAGAACAAAGTGGAAGGGAAAGACACATGTCAAGTGTCTCACAAAGACCAAAGAGAGGAAGAGGGAAGGACTTTTTCCTCATGAGGACTCTTGGTACAAGTGTCCCATGAGTCACCTTTGACCCTTAGAGGTGGTTTGAGAAGCCCCTTAGGAATAGGGCATGTCTCTTGACTTGGTTTAAGAGAGGACATGTGGTCATGAGACCAAGTCCTATGAGGCCACATAGCCCTTAAGAATAGGACATGTGTGGGTGAGGATAATTACCAATAAATTACTAATAATTATTATTTATTTTAGCCAAAGTGATGTGTCGGGTGACTAGGTAAGTGAGGTGGACTAGGGGACTTAGTCATATTTAGGTGATTGTATATTTAATTATATCACTTTAATAAGACTAATTAGAAGACTTAGGATAGAGGAATAGACTATAATGAATTTACTAAATAAATTGAATAATCTATTTAATAAATAGAGGAAATAATTATTAATTAATTAATGAAGCCATTTTTAAGTGTATACAATTGTAATCTGTATTCTTCTTCTTATAGGATTATAATTAATTTTCATTAATTTTAAATGTATTGAAAGGATACAGGAGCACACTTATAAATAAAGGCTTACCTCAATCTTAGATGATATTGAAATGATAAAGGACCTATATTTAAAATTAGGTGTCCATTAAGTGTCATACGAAGTCCTATTGTAGAAAACGTACTAAGATGGATGTTGAATAATCATGAAATTGTACACCAATTAGGTTCTTACAATTTGTGATGGTACATTTAAACCCATTTTAGTAGGATTATGATACAACGTCCACATGCTCATGTTAAAGGAAATTAGAGAGAGAAGAGAAAAAGATAAATAATCATGGGAAAACCATAGAGAGATAAGACATCACTAAGTTTAAGGATACTAGCTCCCAAACAAAGGATCTTAGCTCACACATCCACGTGTAAAGACACATATAAGAAATACAAAATCCTAAAGCTTACTAAGATTCCAAGTCAACTAGTTGACGAGACCATTATGAACTTAATATCTCATCAACTAGTGTCACACTCAAAATATATTGCAAGATCACAAGTGAGATCACATGGAAAGGGAAAGAGCATGCACCAAGGATGAAAAAACTCAATTGTCTAACCCACTAGAAAAGATATGATAGCATGGAAAGAAGAGAGGGAAACCGTGAAACCAATAGTCTAACAAGTTTTATTATGCTAGGTGATCCATGAGAGAGAAGAGAAGGAATAAAGAGAAGAAAGGCTAGCAAGATGCATTATGCTAGTTCCACTCATTCCAAGAGAGAAAATGTTACTTGAAAAAACCCTCTGCAACCAATTAATAGGAAATCAATGATGATTTTTCTAAGATTATCATTGGTGGAAAATAAAATTAAGTATAGAGATGAAGAAAGGAAAGACATATCAGTATAGGCACTATCGGAAAGTGTTATCAGCATAAAGGAAGGGTTATCGGAGAATTTTATCGGAAAGTGTTAGCAGTGAAAAGAAAAAAAAAGGTTACGAATGAGGATGACATCCAATTAGTAAAACGGTTTATGGAAGTTTGAGAAACCCTAATAAGGGCGAGAAACTATAAGAGAAGATCAAAGGAAAAGGTAAGATATACAGAGATATAGATCAGAGGACACAGATTGAAGTGAAGAGCATTATAGATTGATGTTATCGTTAAAAATCAAATGATTAGAGATCAAAAGAAGATTAGAGTAGAAGAAGAGTGAAACAAGATTTGACAAGTTTTTGGAGAAAGCATCTACAGGTCAAATTTATTGTTAATTTATTACTAACAGTTTAGAAGCAAGATTGTGAAATCCCTTAACTGGTTAGTCTCTAACCGGACTTAGAAGTTCTATTTAGGAACTTATTGTAAATCATTTAATAGGGTGAACACTGTACAAGTGGGATAAAATATCTTAACAGAGTATTTTTAACAGGACTTTTAATACTCCTAACAGGGTATTAGACACTCCTAACAAGGTGAAGTCATTCAGAAGATGACATTTATGTAAGCTCCTAATCAGAAACCTTATTACTGTAGTGATGAGTTGTGGGTACCATCCCCATCACAGTTTTTCCCTATGATCAAGATTTTTCTGTAACACCAAAATATTGTGTCAAGTATTTGAATGTTTATGTGTTGAATGTTTAATTTACATGTAATCGGTTATCAGTTAAACATTGCAACAGCTATCGATAAAAGATAAAATAATTATCGGTATAAGTAATTTACTAGCTATTGGTTTCTATTTAGAAAGTTTAATAATTGTGAAATCTCAGTGGTATTGATTCACCCCCCCAACCCCCCCATCTTAGTACCCTACCTATAAATTTTCAACAATTGGTATCAGAGCATTGGTTCTCTAGAGGAAAGTTTATTAGCTTAAGAGTAGATCAGGAATGATGGGAAGTTATAGGTATCAGAGAGATTTGGAGGAAGCCCTAGAAGATGCTAATGAAAATAACCATGATCTGAAGAGTAAACTAAAGACATCATTTTCAGAAAGAAAGGAACTGATAGAAAGACTACAAATGAGCCTTTATGACCTTGACAGACTATCAGAAAATAGTATCAATTTTGAGAAATGCATCTATACAAGACCTATTGATTCAAAAGAACAATGAATTACTTGAAGAAATCAATCAAATAAAAAAGGAACATGAAATTCAAGCCTTAAGAATGATAGAAGTACTGGAAAGAATGAGGACTTCTGAAAGTGCCAAAGAAATTCTTGAAACCAAAAAGAGAAATGTTGAAGAAATAATTAGAGACAAAAACTTACTCTTCTAGGTTTAAATAGAATAAGTATGAGAAATAAATGACATGATAAAAGGTATTAGTGACAGGATTCAACTACAAGAAAAAAATTAAAAGTTAAAGCAAGAAAATGAAGATATGAAAAATAACTTTAAAGGTGAAAAATAAATCAATGCTAGACACAAAAAGTTTGAACAAAGCATGTAGAAAATTGATGAATGACTAAAACATAAAAGAAGACTAGGTGACATTACCAGAGTGATGCAAAAGCATCTCGGGTCCTTGGCAATCCTATGTCACCAAAAATAATTTGGAGTTTGTCTGTGTTGCTTAGTTCCTTCTTTGACCGAGTTGGTCAATAGTTGGTTGGTTTCCTCTGGTTACCGATTGTGGTCAGTTATCTTTTGGGTGGTCAGTTGTTTCATTGGCGCTCAGTGATACTTGTCTGTTGCTCGGTCATCCTTGCTTACCGATTAGTTTATTTTGAGTTTTTTTGAGGCTGACTTATGCATTTATTATGGGTTGTAGATTTAATGCCGGTATCCATCATTAGGAAGTGTGTGGTCCCAGATCTGACCGTTCCTTCTAGTTGATTGTGGATCTAAAGGCCGACTTAGTTCGGTAGCCTCTTGTATAAGTATAGTTGTTTGGTTAGAGTTTAAGGAGGGATTTTTGAGAGAAGAGAGATTGGAGATTGTTGGCAGATCCTCACATGTTTGAGGACTTTTTTAATTCATTATAATATATGGTCGTAACCGGCAAGGCCTTACAGCCCGACATGTATCAATCAATTGCAAGTAATATATGAATAATTTTGCTTTTCTCCCTCTCACTATTTTTTTGTTTTCTTTCACGTGTGTTTGAGCAAGGTGGATCAGGATAGGGTGAGCCATTCCTTGGCCCCTGCCATCCTCCTATTTGCATCAGGTGGTATCAAAGTGAGGTGATATCTTGATCTAGGTCTGTGGATCTATTTTTGAGGGTTCCTTCTTGTGAAGATTTGGTTGATTTATTGTGGGGTAGAAGATTGCGATCTGACCTCCAATTGCAGAGGGTTTTCAAGATGGTTCGTGGGAGGCGAGATGCAGATCCAAGATTGGCATATATGTTAAGAAAAATTGTTGCAAGATTAGAAGCTGTTGAAACGGCCCAAAGAAGAGGCAGACATCTTGAGGATGTTAGTGATGATAAAGTTGAAGAAGAACAAGAAAATGCAAAACCTGGACCTATGATGGATTAGGGTGAGGAAATATTTTTGAAAGCATTGACAAGTCTAAAGTCTACACCACATTTCAATCATCCTAAGTATAGTGGTAAATTGGATTCTGATGAATTGGTGGACTGGATCACTAAGATGGAGAAATATTTTGAGTATGAGAACATACCTGAAGAGAGGAAAGTAAAGATTGAAAGCACAAAGTTGAAAAGTCATGCATCCTTATGGTGGGAACATCTGTAGCTGGACAGAAAGAGGAAAGGAAAAGACAAGATCAAGGTATGGAATAAAATGGTGAATAAGTTGAAAGGTAAGTTCTTACCTTGTGATTAGCAGGTTAACCTAGTTCGGCGAATGCAAAGTCTAAAGCAGAAAGATAGATTGGTAAAAGAGTATACTGAGGAATTCTATAGATTAGATATCATATCTGGACATGATGAAGATGATGTGGAAAGAATTGCTAGATACCTGAATGGTTTGAGAGTTTCCATCCAAGAAGAGATCAGCATGGTTAAGTTTGAAATCATTGAAGAGGCTTATCAATTTGCATTGAAGGCTGAGGAGAAATTGAACAAAAGACATGAACAGAGACAAAGAGGTAGAGGTGGTAGATTCCCTAGAGGAAGAGGTAGATTCTATGGTGAAAATAGTAGACCTGAACTAGAAAAGACAAATCTGGATAAAGGCAAGACCAAGTGGAAAGATGAAAGTTCATCTAGTGGTAGAGGCAGTAACTACTGAGGTGGCTATAGCAGAGGTAATTTCTGAGGAACTTGTTACAATTGTGGGGAAGAACGACATAGATCTTTTTGTACACATGCTAGTAAGAAGGTTGGTAGTAGCAAAAATGCTTTGGTGCAAGAATAGTCACTAAATGAGTCTGAGAATGAAAGTAACTTGATGGTAAGGAGAGCACTGGGGAATGAAAGTGAAAAGGAAGATCCGGTAAGGAAAATTTGTTCAAGACCAGATGTAGGGTTTCTGACAAAGTTTGGAAGGTAATCATTAACAGTGGTAGCTCAGAGAATCTGGCATTTGAGGAGATGGTCACAAAGTTGCAGTTGGAAAGGTTGGAACATCTGAAGCCCTATCAGATTTCATGGATCAAGGATGAGAATACACTCTTGGTAAGTCAACAATGTTATGTGAATTTGAAAATTGGAAAGTACTATGATAAGGTGTTGTGTGATATTATGCCTATGGATTGTTGTCATATTTTGTTGGGTAGACTTGGAAATATGATAGACATGCTATATATGATGGGAGATTGCATAAGTATACTATTGTGGCTGATGGAAGAAAACAAATCTTGTTACCTTTGATGGAAGAACCTGTTAGTAATGATTGCACATCTATGAAAGTTTGTTTGATGGAAAGAAGAAATTTTATCCAGCCAAACCACTACTATGTTTAGGGTTTAGGGTTTAGGGTTAAAAATTTAACAATTTAACAAATTTATCATGTGCAGCCAAGAATTAAACCAGAAGACAAGCATGAGAGCAAAAGAATATTATTGATAAAAAATGTCCAGACATGTTTCAAGGGAATTTCACCCTCTCATTAGTGGACTCAATCATTTTTACAATAAAGGATCAAATAACCGGTTTAAATAGAAATGAGGGGACAACCACCTCAACTTCCAAGAAAACCAACGGTCATGCTTACAACACTTTGTGAAATATTAAATTATTAGTAACAAAATTAATTACCAATAATAAAAACAATACATGTGTTGGATCTTTTGGCAAAGATATAGAGAATAGGGTTTAGGGAGGCCCCCATGGTCGGCAAAGAGCCTAGGTACGATGGATCCTGACTCCAACAATAGGAGGCACAAAAAGATCCACAAAGTGAAGGCGATCATGAAGCTCGAAGTCCATGAGCATGGAGGAACTGAAAAACTGAAGAGGAAAGTCAGAAGCCACCAATGGAACTGCTCATGGGAGTCGGGGAGCCGAACAATAGCACACCCACGCGAAGAGGGACTAGCAGAAGGGTACGAAGAGGGGATCCCAAAGGGTATCCCATGGAGGTGGCACAACCTACAGGAGGTGGCATCCAAAAAGGTTGAAGCTCGTGCGTACCCAACAACATCAACACGTGGGGGAAGCCGATGACAAGGTCTTCAGGGGCACCGCAGGGGTGCCAAAGGCTAGCACGACACAGTAGCAGGCTAGTAGAACACTAGCAGACTACTGGCCGACACAAGTAGAGGTGGCAAAAATCCATGAGGCAGAGGGAAAGCCCAAAGGGCTTCCACTAGTCTTCGGTAGTGGTGGCGGTAAATAAAAATGCCCAAACGAGCCTGCGAACAGCAGCACACATGCACAAAAAGGAAGACGCCCGGGCCTCCATCAATGTCAAAGGCGGATGAAGGGAAGAGAAGACCAGGCCCGTAAAAAATGAGTAGGAGCCATGACAGTAGCATGAACGGAAACAGCACGGACAACCATGACAGCAGCAACAAAAAACCCCGGCACAGCAACAAAGGGCCAAAAAAATAAACCCAGATCGACGAAGATGAACATCACAGATGGAGAAGAAAGATTATCAAAACACCATCATGAACCATTCAATACGACTGGAGAAATTCGAGGGCAACGTGATGATAAAGTATAGGTTTAAAAATTTAACAAAGTTATCATGTGCGGCCAAGAATTAAACTAGAAGACAAGCATGAGAGCAAAAGAATATTATTGATAAAAAACGTCCAGACATGTTTCAAGGGAATTTCACCCTCTCATCAGTGGACTCAATCATTTTTACAATAAAGGATCAAATAACCGGTTTAAATAGAAATGAGGGGACAAATGCCTCAACTTCCAAGAAAACCAATGGTCATGCTTACAACACTTTGTGAAAATATTAAATTATTAGTAACAAAATTAATTACTAATAATAAAAACAATACATGTGCGGGATCTTTTGGCAAAGCCATAGAGAATAGGGTTTAGGGAGGCCCCCATGGTCAGCAAAGAACCTAGGTACGAGGGGTCCCGACTCCAACAATAGGAGGCACAAAAAGATCCACAAAGTGAAGGTGATCACGAAGCTCAAAGTCCATGAGCATGGAGGAACCAAAAAATTGAAGAGGAAAGCTGAAAGCCACCAATGGAACCGCTCATGGGAGCCAGGGAGCCGAACAACAGCACACCCACGTGAGGAGGGACCAGTAGAAGGGTACAAAGAGGGGATCCCAAAGGGTATCTCGTGGAGGTGACACAACCTGCAGGAGGCGGCGTTTAAAAAAGAGGAGGCGTCCAAAAAGGTCGAAGCTTGTGCGTACCTAGCAGCATCAACACGCAAGGGAAGCTGATGGTGAGGTCTTAGGGGGCACCGCAGGGGTGCCAAAGGCTAGCACGACACTAGCAGCAGGCTGGCAGAACACCAGCAGACTGCTGGCTAACACCAGCAGAGGTGGTGGAGAAGTACTATTGGCCACAGTTGTATAAAGATGTTCAAAAATTTATGAAAAGTTATGGAGTTTGTCAAGTTGCAAAAAGATTTAGTCAGAATACTGGATTGTATACACTGATTTTTGTGCATGAGAAACCTTGGATTGACATTAGTATGGATTTTTTTCTTAGCTTACCAAAGATAGTAAGAGGTAATGATTCTATATTTGTTGTTGTGGATAGATTTTCTAAAATGGCACATTTTATACCATGTAGAAAGACATTAGATGCAGTACATGTAGCAGATCTTTTCTTTAAGGAAATTATCAGATTGCATGGATTACCAAGAAGTATTATCTCTGACCGAGACAGTAAGTTTGTTGGATACTTTTGGAAGACTCTTGGAGAAAGTTTGGCACTGAGTTGAAATATAGTTCTACATTTCACCCACAAACCGATGGACAAACAAAAGTTGTGAACAAAAGTTTGGGAAATCTTTTGAGATGTTTAGTTGGAGACACACCAGGCAATTAGGATTTTGTGTTGGCACAAGCAGAGTTTGCATATAATAATTTAGTGAATAGAAGTATTGGAAAGACACCCTTTAAGATTGTGAATGGCATACAGCCGAGAGGCATATCTGATTTGAGAGACATTGATGATGAAAGTAAGAGAAGTGTTGAAGGAGTAAAATTTGTTGAGTACGTGAAGACATTGCATGAAGATGTGAAATACAAGATGGAAGAAAGTAATCAGAAATACAAAGACAGAGTTGATAAATCAAGAAGACAAAACTTTTGATGTTGGTGATGAAGTGATGGTTCATTTGAAGAAAGGCCGATTTCCTGTTGGAACATATGGGAAGTTGAAGATGAAGAATTTTGGACCTTGCAAGATTTTCAAGAAATTTGACAGTGGAAATGCATATGAGATTGAGTTACCTGATGACATGGACATATCACCAATTTTCAACATTGTTGATTTGTAGGAGTATCATGAACCTGATGAAGAAACAACAATACCGATGGAATATCCTAAGAAGCAGAATGAAGAAGTCGAACAGATTTTGGAGCAAAGAATTGGCAAGAGTACATGAGGTAAATAGTATATGGAATATCTGGTAAAGTGGAAGAATAGACCGATTGAAGACAGTTAATGAATTTCACAGTCTGAGTTGGATGCAGTTGGGATCATACCCGCTAAATGATTTGGAGAATCATTTCAAAATAACCCCAGGTGTCTGATGGAGGAGCATCTTGGGTCCTTGGCAATCCTATGTCACCAAAAAGAATTTGGAGTTTGTCTGTGTTGCTCGGTTCCTTATTTGACCAAGTTGGTCGGTAGTTGGTCAGTTTCCTCTGGTTACCAAGTGTGGTCAGTTATCTCCTGGGCAGTTGGTTGTTTCACTGGCACTCAACGATGTTTGTCTGTTGCTCAGTCATCCTTTCTTACCAAGTAGTTTATTTTGAGTTTCTTTGAGGCTGACTTGTGCGTTGATTATGTGTCACAGATTTAATGTCAGTATCCATCATTGGGAAGTGTGTGGTCCTAGATCTGGCCATTCCTTCTATTGATTGTGGATTTGAAGTTCGACTCATTTCAGTAGCCTCTTGTATAAGTATAGTTGTTTGGTTAGAGTTTAAGGAGGGAGTTTTGAGAGAAGAGAGATTGGAGATTGCTGGCAGATCCTCGCATATTTGAGGACTTCTGTAATTCATTGTAATATCTGGCTATAACCGGGAAGGCTTTACAGCCTTGCATGTATCAATCAATTGCAAGTAATATATGAATAATTCTTCTTTTCTCCCTCTCACTGTGTTGTTGTTTGCTTCCACGTGTGTTTGAACAAGGTGGATCATGCTAGGGTGAGCCATTCCTTAGCCCCTACCATCCTCCTCTTTGCGTCACTGGGGTATATCAGTGACAACACAAAGGAGATTGGAGAATCATCAAAATCTAGACAACAAACTTATGAATAATCCATTGATACACAAGGTAAGAAACCCTACAAGCCTACCTGCTACAATTGTGGATAATATGGTCATACTGCAAATATTTATTAAAGAAAATAAGTGAACATCCCTAAAAGAACATTATTTAATGGTTAATCCTATAATTGCAACAAGTTTGGTCATAAAGCTATTGAGTGTAGATTGGAAACTATTAGTAGAACATCTACGAAAAATTAATATGGATATTGCTACAAAAGTAATCACTATGGACATCAAGGTGAAGAATGTAGAACTAAGACACTAAAATCAAGGAAATCATTTCGTTATCAGAGAAGAGAAATAAACGGTTTTGTTACATGTTTTAATTGTGGAAAACTTGGACACCTAGCATCAGAATGCAAAAAATAAAATGACGAAGTAAGAAATTAACCATGGAGACCATTTGCACTACCATGTTATATTTGCTCAAATTTTGGTCATGTCACCTACTACTATAGATATCAGTACACTAACACCAAAGGACAAAGGATTGTAAATAAAGAATAAGTCGGAGAGGAAATGAAGAAGATATGGAGAAAGAAGGAAGACGATGCACCATCAATGGAAGACCCTATGTTGGATGACATAGGGAATTCATCTACCAACTAAGCAAGTAAGTAAAGCTTAGGGACATAATTTTATTGAAATATTTGAGAATTCCCTTAAATCAAATTCAAAGATGAAATAGTCAAGAGCATAAAATAGATGCAATGATAGAAAATTTGATGAAAAGTATTAAGTATAAGATTACTATCGGTGAACTAAGGTCACTATCGGTATAAAAGTTATTTTCGGCCTACAATAAATGTTTAAGTACAATAGTCATTGGACACCTTTTCATTATATATAACAACATTTATCATGAAATAGTCACATTCTGAAAAGTCACTGCAAAGAAAAAAGTCTAAGGAAATATTGGTGTGTATTGCGCTAATTCATTCTATAGAAAGGATTCAAACAGATTGATTGAACTGCAAACCCTAGACACTCAAAATCTTGAATAAGTGAAGGAACATATAAAAATTACAATGATAGAGAGAATGGTATTAGTTGAAAGATCAAAAGAGGATGAACCGGAAAATCAGTTGAGTACTCTAAAAATCACATATGTAAACAAAGTTGGAGCATTATCTTGAATACCATGCAGATTCATGTTGATAGAAGATGTAAGATCATTTATTCAGTACAAAAATATTGAAATCGATGATGAAGATATAAGGATAGCCTACCAGGAACTATACAGAGTGGAATGAATGTTGAATGAAGAGTATGGGCATCTAGAAACAAAAGGACTAACACACATAGTGCACATGCCAAACAATTTTGAAGTATAATGGATCAAGTGTGTATTTAATAAAATACATGGAGATTATATTTGGTTGGAAGGAGATAAACAAATCAAAATCACAAAGGAAATCATCAGTATAGTCACAGGATTATTGGCTAATGGGAGAAAATGTGTAAAGGAGTTGGATCCTAAAGTAGAAATTGAAGGTTCAGTCAAGTACAAGAAAGATTAGAAAACAAAAATTGTGAGAAACATTTTGGATAAGGAAATGAAATTTGCATCAATGATTATTGGCTACAAGATCTATTAAGCAAATTAGTTAGACAATATATTAGGAGGAGCACTAAAAGTTGCATATGAGATTTTTATTGAATGAAATAGGTATGATTTAGCAGAAATGATGTAGAATCAATTGATGGTGAATTTAAAGAAAATCAAGAAACAAAGATTAAAGTTTGGCGCACTACTGGTATGTATATTTTTTTATATATAAAACTATTTTCCATGCATCGGTAGAGTAAATTGATATTAGGTGAACCAATTATACATCATATTAATAACTACATTAGACAATAAGAAGTAATTACAATGTAGTAATGTGGAGTTATTTCAAAGAATTTAAAGGAAGAATGTGTGATAGCTATCGGATAGCACCTCATATTGTTGAAAAATATAAGAAAGATATATGATTTCTAGTCAACACACATTCATGTATAATCAAAATAGTGGAGCCATGGATATATTGGTTACAACCATTTGGGTATGAAATAGAAGAGAATGAACTTATAACAATTATTGAGCAACTGTTGATTCAACCTAAGGATATGGAAGCTAATCAATTTGGAACCTATGAAGAAGTGTAAAAAAGGATAATATCAGATGAGAAGAAATCAAAGGGAGAAAATAGAAATACAATGAAAAGATAGAAAACAAACACAGTACCAGAGACATATGTCAAAATCAAGAACAAGTTAGCTAAACAAGCACAAGCTACCGACAAAGAAATTGAAGAAGAGTTTCCACCAGCAAAGAGAAAAAGATCCAAAATAGTGCAAACTACACCAAGGAGAAATACAAGAATTCAATCAACAATAAAAGGAAGCACAAGAACAAGAAGAAATAAAAATGAACCTAAACCCAAGACAGAATCATCACGAGTAAGAATTCAAAGAGCAGTTATGGATATAGCAAATGGAATAAGAAAGTATGGAACTATCAGAAAGATACATGAAATCAAATACAAGACATGATCGAAAGAAGATAAGAAAATTGTAGAAGATGCAATAGTGTTTCACTTTCATAAGTTCATAAGCTTTTCAAGTGACTTAAGATAGATTATTCCTAAGGAACTGCTTGAAAAAATCAACATAAGATGGGATGAAGCTATCAAATAGGAGAGACAAAGAAGAGAAAGAACCCTGATACTTCTAAAGCCCGGAACAAATATTGTAGAAATTGATCAACTAATGAAGAAAAATGAAATGAGATTTTCTACAAGGAACAAAATAGCTAAAATACTGACAGGATTACAGGAAGAAGTAGAAGAAGGACTAAAAATGTGGAAAATAATCTTTAAATCAAAAATGCCAAAAGAGAAAGAATCATAAATTGGTAAAATGTATGAACAAGAAGAGAACATAGATTTGATGAAATAAGATAGCCCGATAAAGTTTGATGAAGGACAATCGATTCAACCTATTGAAATACAAGATGAATCTAATGATGATACGATTAATGAGGAAGATGAATAGTTTGAGGAACAACACACACCATAAGTGTTACTCCTAAGAGCATTAATGGTTTTCATTAGTATTATTTAGTCATATAGTTGGTAAAGGAGACAAGACAGGACAGTCGGTCAACACACAGAGCCTAGACACTGAGAAGAACACAAGGAAGATCACTATGTTAACCAAATATAGTTTTGACCAAGCACTCTTACTGAGCTAGATTATTACTGAGTACCAAGCACAATAGTCATCAAGCATTCATATGAACTGAGCACTAGTTAATTACTAAGTGATGAATGCAGTGTACACCAAGTGAAACGGGAAATGACATAGCATTTTGGAATGGCACAAACTACAAGCCAAACAGTTTACACTGATTAGAAAATGGTTTACCAAGATCGAGATGAAATTTAATATGGATGTAATCATTTAATTATTGATGATTCCTATGTAAAGATGATCTAAGTTATTCATTTTTACTGTTGATCTTAGGTTTTCTAAGATAATATCTAAACCCTAACTATGTCAAATCAGTTTGATATAAATATTGTATAAATGTCATTTTGATGAGGACCACATATGAAGTAGCTACCACATTGGAAGACATTAGAAGATCTGATTGGGATATGATTGACAAAGCATATAGTTTATCAAAAATAGAAGGCTACTGAGTAGAATTCAGAGAAGAGATCAATCACATTAAGGTGATAGTAGATAAGTACATAACAAATCTGATATCAACCAAGATTAGTTACTAATTACAGATCAATATTATTGTTAATTTTTAACCTTTGTATTAGACCTTAAATCTCTTAACAGAGTGGACTTAACAGTTCTTTTGTAAATATCTTAACCGAGTGCACACTTAATTGTGTTGCTAAAATCCTCTAACTAGGTAGATCTAGTTGATCTTATTATTACTCCTAACAGGGTAAGATCACCAGAAGTGATCAAAATATTTGTATCCTTAACCGACAACTTTGTTACTATAATAGTGAAGCTTTATGGGTGTCATCCCCACCGTATTTTTTACCTTCTAACAAGGGTTTCTGTGATACCAAAATACATGTGTTGTGTGTATGAATTTTCATGAATGCTGTATTGATTAGTTTACATGCAATTATATTTCAGTTATATTATTGGACGTATGGTGAATGCAAATGATATTGTTAGTTATTAAAATACATGTTTTTTAAGGATTCAGTTTGAAAAGTGTTAAGGGTATTGATTCACCCCTCCCCTCTCAATACACATCTTTCCATAATTCCAACAATTTCTATCAAAGCTAGTTTTCTTGTTAAGAAAGTTTAACCATTGAAAATAAAATATCTTAAGCATGGAAAGGTATAAGCTTGACAAGACTATTGAAAATCAGAAATTGCAAATGCATATCTACATTGAACAATTCAAGGAAGCCAAAGAAAAATTGAGGGAGCTAATAGTCAAAAGGAAGGATATGGCATTTTGGTATAATGAGACTGATTATCAAGAAGAAGAGATAGATTATTCATTTGAAGCATCTGGATCTAGATATGGTAGCATAACAGATGCATCTGAAGGAACCATATTAGATATATCTAAAAAGAATCAACATGTTACTGAACAAGTAAAAGGATTGTAGATGGGTCAAGAGACACAAATGGTTAGAATGATTGATGTCATGAACAATGCAAGACAGGCTGAACAAGAAAGGAATTTGGCTATTAAAGATAGAAGACAAATGAATGAAAAGCTAGAACAAATGGAATCTGAGATACTAAGACTCACTAAACATCATTTTAAAATTTCCAATCAGATGGTTGTCATGAGTCTGGAAGTTAACCAAGTAAACAGTGAGCTTACTAAGAAACTAGAAGACATCAATGAATTAAGAGAATAAAATGAAAGATTGAATAATGAAGTAAATGTTCAACAACAGCATAATGAGATGATTAATAAAGTTGAAGAAAGCACCAAAAGGATGGATGAATTCCTAATCAGTCAAAGAAGACTTAACAACACTACTGGTTTAGGCTATACCAAGAAGGGAGAGTCATCAATACAAGCTGAACAAAAGAGTGCCTATGCAAATCCAAGGTCAAAGAAGTTCTCATGCTATCATTGTGGAAAACCAGGCCCCACATCAAATGTTTGCACAAGAAAAGCAAAAGGTATTCCTAAATCCACTCTTAAATTTGATGGTTATTGTTATAACTTCAACAAGTATAGACATTAAGTACATGAATGTAGATAAAAACTGAATAAGTCACCTAAGAAGTAGTATATGGATAATCATTGCCGCACTTGCAACATGCATGGACACATATCACAAGAATGTAGGACAAAGATGAAGCAAGTTTGGAAACTAAAAGGACAAAATAAGACATATCAACCGAGAAGGAAAGGTAATGCATATACTTAAGAGTACAACACTTGGACTAGTTGCATAGCATGTGGCAGATATGGACATATTGCATAAAATTGCATGAGAATGCACTGGAGAGGAAGATCTCAAAATTGGACAAATTCAGGGATGGCACGTTCGCACTGTCACAAGGTTGATCATTTAAGAAAAGACTACAGAGATCGAGCACGAGAGGTGAATGTTAATACAAATGGAAACACTATTGAATAAATCATGAGGATAAGAAATCATATGTGGAGAAAAGCAATAAATGATAATGTTGGATCGAGCTTAATAGTCGGTGACACCTCATCCTTTGGATTAGGTGATCTCACCACCTCCACCTAAGCAATTCAAGTAAGTATGGAACTAAATTTCAATCGGTTATATCTTACAACAGTTTCTTATATCTATTGGATGAACACCAAATTAGCATGAAATAAGATGCACTTTGGTATTATAGTTTTGAGCATAAATTGTGTATAGTCGGTAAAAGCATGACCGATTAAAAGATTTTTAGCTAGTCAAAGTGTCAAGGTTAACCGAGTTGAAGTATCAACCAAATAATATTTAGTGTTAACTGAGATGAATTTTTAAAGTAATAACCAAACATCTTGGTATTTACCAAGTTGTGGTAGGTAAAGCATTTATTGCAGAACTTTGAGTGGGAAAAGAAATTTTAGGTACAAATAAACAAAGATGCAAGTCATTTGCCACACAATGATCAAGAATAGAACTAGAGCAATTTGAGTGAATCCATGCAAAGAGTTTTTTCAAGCATTTCAACAAATATTTGAGAAGATCTCGAGCCATTTATCATCATTTCAAGTAATTTCTTTGCAACCAAGTTATTTTCCTGAAGACTTTGCGAAGCCCTAAATTTGTTAAGAACTATGGCATCTTCATTCAATTCTGTGAAATCCAAGACTGAAAGTGACAAGAAGGTCACACCGATTAAGCCTGCAACATATGAAGAGCCCAAATACAAATTGCACCCTGTGATTGATTCACAAGTTGATCAATCAGGTACTTTTTCAAGCATACCGCCTAGGGTTTTACTGGTACAGGATATATGTGCTTATATCCACTACAAGATAAGTAAAATTGGAGACTTTAAACTACAATCGACATACCGGGAGCTAAGCGAGAATGGAAAGCTTGAGGATGAGCATAAACACCTAGAATTCAAAGGATTGATAAATGCCCTATATTTCCTGAGGGAGTTCAAGTCAAAATGGATTAAGGTTGTGTTAAGCTATGTTCACGAAGGTAAAATGTGGTTGGATGAACTGGTTAAAATATCTAATGATGTTATCCACGTTGTTACCGGATACCCAACAAGTGATAAGGAAAAGGATATAAGGAACCCACCGAGGACAGAGACCGAAAAGCTAATAGGAGTTGAGTGGGTGTTGGCAAGTAATGTTTTAAGAGTGATATGGAGCACTTGAGGGTTGTCATTTATGGCAACACATCTGATATGGTGATCGCTTGGATTAAGTATTGTTTTAGAGATGAGTTCTTGAAAATGACTAATTACAGAAACAAAAGTACAGAGTATAGCAGTACTATTTTGGACATCGAAGATAATATATGATAGATGATGACTTGCAAGCTTAAAGGAAGACATTTTGGGATATGTATGACCTTCAGGTAAGGTCTCTTGTGTTTTGGTATTGTTATCAGTGAGTTACAGTGATTTGAAGACATGCGAAGATAGAGGAATAGTGAAAAAGAGCATATGAACAGTCGCGATGATTAAGGGAGTATAAGATGGAATCCAAATGTGCTAAGATAGATTAAGATTGTGGATTACCTACACTTTGGTAATACAAGGTCTCCGACTTAGTATTTACTCTTTGCATTATTATTTATTCTATTTTGTATTGTATTTGAGAGTCGACTGAATGATAGAATACATATATATACGTGAAGAACTTTCTGTAAAGCAAAGATGTGATAGCAAGATAGAGATGTTAGAGATAATTGATGGTAGATATGAGATCAAAGGTTGATAGATGTTATTGAGAACTACAATTGGAACTATCAAAGCATAGCAGATGCTTGTTTATGTTCATCATTGAGAACACTTTGTAACAGAAGTATTGGTTGTAAGAGTTGTATGCTCAGTACACCCCTAAGAGGGATTTTTTACCTTTAACAGGGTTGATATTCCTTTAATAAGGTAATTTACTATGTAATACTTAGCTCCTAACAAGGCTAGGTATTCTAACACGGACATTATACTTTAGTGCATGCTTGTGGGTACCATCCCCACCGGGGTTTTCCCTTAGTCAGGGTTTCCTCGACAACAAATAATGGTGTTACGAGTTATGTGTTATTTTCTTATGTACTTTTCATTTCTGCAATCTTATGGTTTATTGGTTTAAGTTCAATTTAAAGTGTTGCAATACTCATTCACACCCCCCCCCCCCCCGCCCCCCGTCCTCTTAGTATTACTAAATCCTAACAGTGGGATGGTAGATGAATGAGGGTCAATACCATCAATGATTTGGAAACAAGATTTGGAGCCTATGTTATTGTCTATAAGATATTTCAATCAAGTAGGCCCAATAGCATCCCATACAGAGCAGTAGACATAGCTTATAAAATTGTCAAGAAAGGGTTACAGGTAGACCTCGTCGAGCTACTATTGAAACAATTGGAAGAGAATATGAGGACCATCCAGGTAGTAAAGACCAACACTTGTAATTTTGGTTCATTACTTGTTTGTACATTTTTCTACTTGCAAAACTACTTCCCATCTGTCGGTAATGTGCATTGGGATGTTATCTGACCATTCATCATCCAAATCAATGAATTTATCAAGAATCTAGGTCAGACATTTGTGGTCATCATTATTTTGGAAAGTTTAAGGACAGAATGGACAAAAGGAGCAAAATGCCTTGTTATTAGTTGAAAATCATAACAAGGATTTTTTTTTTCTAGTGGACACCAACACCACATTGATTAAGGTAGTTGAACCAAGAACTATATGGCTACCTCCAATGGGCTATGAACTCTTTTAGTTACCGAGGTTGAAGACATGATGAAACAATATGCAAATAGATTTTTGATGAAAGGTCGAGTACTAAGCATATTACATGGAAAACTTGAAGAAGTAGATGCAGATAGCAAGGTCTTATGGACAAAAAATTTGGATTCTAAGGCAGAAGAAAACAAAACTACATTATCTATAATCCCTGAGCAAAAGGTCAAAGGTAAAGGAAAAGGGGTACATTTAGATGATGTTGACATTGCTACTAAAGAGCCAATTTATGTATCAGACACTAAAGTACAAGATGATACTTATGTCGAGTACTTCTATCCGGCAGGACATTTTGAAGAGTACAAATAGGATACTACCAAGGAATTAGTAACAACTGAGATTAATGAACTTACAATAGAAGATATTACCAATGGAGATCCTGATGATGAAGCTAAGGTTGATGAAGATATCACAATGGTTGTAGAAAACACTAAAGAAGACCACCCTATTGAAGTAGAAGTAAACATATTGAGTAATTTGTCAATATTGGTACAAGAAATTGATATTGCCACTCAAGGGCAATCTGAGGAATAGGCACCTGAGCAATAGAAGGACACCACCGAAGGACAAGGTGAAGAAAAACTGAATGAAACAAATGAGCTTGAAAGGAAAGAGGTAGAAGATAAAGAACCTGAAACTGAAACAAATGTAGATACATCTACAACTGACACAAGGCAAGAAGCCCAAGGACATCAAACCGAGGCAACAGTCAAGGGGCAGGATAAGGAAGAAAATGTGTCAACAGAGCAAGAAAAGTCTAATCCAAAGACTAAAGCTCTACTAGCATATGGGAAATCTCTCACATCTAGCACTCAAGAGAAGAAGAAAAAGAAAAAAACACGGTAAGGGTCCAGTCACTTTAGATGAGATCATTGAAATTCCCTGTTACAAGTAGTAGTTGCAGTTGCACCAAAAGATCAACCTGTTAATGCCCAATACAACCACTAGGCTTATAGAACACATGGCGTTGTTAAACCATGTCACGAATCCCAAAGGGAGACATTGGCGATTAGTCCAACAATCCCCCCCCCCCAGCATCACCCGAGGGATTTGAACCTGTGACCAAGCTCTGATACCACTTGTTGCAAGTAGTAGTTGTCGTTGCACCAAAAGATCAGTCTGTTAATGCCCAATACAACCACTAGACTTATAGAACACAAGAGGTTGTTAAACCATGTCACGAATCCCGAAGGGAGACATTGGCGGTTAGTCCAACATTCCCACATGTGACTTGAGAACCCTAGATCTAGAAGCACTAAGAAGGTATGGAGAATTGTGCACAAGGAAGGTTGCATAAGAGAAATTAGGACAAGAAAGCAAGCATAAACAAGTCTTAGAAGATGTTAGAGAATGTTTGATGCAAGTAGTCCCCGATATCAATGTTGATGAGGCAAATCCCATCATTGATCAACTTGCTACTATAACAGGCCATATAAATTCTCCAAACATAGATGTTGAGAAAAGAATTGAAGAAAGAGCAGAGGCCAAGATACAATTAAAGCTAACAGAGCATATCAGTCAGGAAGTGGCAGTTAATAAAGTCAAACTATCTGAGCTAATAACCAAGCTCAATGTTATTATTCAACAAGTTATTACAATTTTGCACAAGATGTGCACTATAGACCATTTCACTACCGAGCTTAGTGAAAAGATACAAAAATTAGATGAAGATATAAAGAATAGTGCAAATAGTCTTTTAACCGAGCCAAATGCATTTTATGAGAATTATGCTAAAGTTCAACAAATCCAATGGTTAAGACTAGAACTCGGGAAGGAAGAAGATAAAATCAGAGAACAAGTAATCGAGCTACAGGCAGAGTTACTTCCCCACCTAAAGGCGATGCAAAAGCATGTGAATAAGGAAAAAGATTTAGTTTCCACCCCTAAGATATATGTTTTAGAGAAAAATTTTGATATGCATGCACAAGTCAGATTAGAGCAGATTTCTCTTGAGAATCTCAAAGAGGAATGGGAAAACCTCTTGGCTACCTTGCAGAAAACCCATTAGAACATATTTGACAAGTTGTAAGTACATTTTTTTGGCATTAATTTCAAAAAAGGGGGAAAAATATATGTATATATTCTTGCATGTACTTCACACCGAGAGCATGTACAAAGGGGGAGTTCACACAGATTCTCATTTTTGGTTAAGTTCAAATTTTAAATTCGGTTCACATATACATAAATTTTTTGATATTAATGCCAAAGGGGGAGAATGTTACTCCTAAGAGCATTAATGGTTGCCATTAGTATCATTCAGTCATATAGTCGGTAAAGGAGACAAGATAGGACAATCAATCAACACACAGAGCCTAGACACCGAGAAGAACACAAGGCAGATAACTATGTTAATCGAATACAATTTTGACCGAGAACTCTTACCGAGCTAGATGATTATTGAGCACCAAGAACAGTAGTCACCGAGCATTCATATGAATCGAGCACCAGTTAATTACCAAGTGATGAATGCAGTGTACACCGAGTGAAATAGGAAACGACATAGCAGTTTGGAATGGCACAAACTACAAGGCAAATAGTTTACACCAATTATAAAATGGTTTACCAAGATCGAGATGAAATTTAATATGGATGTAATCATTTAATTATTGGTGATTCCTATGTCAAGGTGATCTAGCTTATTCATTTCTACCATTGATCTTAGGTTTTCTAAGATAATGTCTAAACCCTAATTAGGTCAAATCAGTTTGATATAAATATTGTATAAATATTATTTTGACAAGGACCACATATGAAGTAGCCACCACATTGGAAGACATCTAAAGATCATACTGGGTTATGATTGACAAGCATTGACAAAGCATACATTTTATCAGAAACAAAAGGCTATCGAGCATAATTCAGAGAAGAGATCAATCACATTAAGGTGATAGTAGATAAGTACATTACAAGTTTGATATCAGGAAAGATTAGTTGTTATTTATAGATCAATCTTACTGTTACTTTTTAACCTTTGTAGAAGACCTTAAATCTCTTAACAGAGTGGACTTAACAGTTCTTTTATAAATCTCTTGATCGAGTGCACACTTAATTGTGTTGCAAAAATCCTCTAACTAGGTAGATCTAGCTAATCTTATTATGACTCCTAATAGGGTAAGATCACCAGAAGTGATCAAAATATTTGTAGCCTTAACCGGCAACTTTGTTACTGCAGTAGTGAAGCTTTATGGGTGTCATCCCCACCGCAGTTTTTACCTTCTAACAAGGGTTTCTGCGATACCAAAATAGATGTGTTGTGTATGAAGTTTCATGAATGCTTTATTAATTAGTTTACATGCATTTACATTTCAATTATATTATTGGATGTATGTGAATGCAAATGATACTATCAGTTATTGAAATACATGTTTACAAGAATTCAATTTGAAAAGTTTTAAGGGTATTGATTCACCCCTCCCCTCTCTATACACATCTTTCCATAATTCCAACAATAAGTTACAGTTTCATACACTAAAACAGAATAGGTAAAAAATGCTACTGATATGACACATACTATCGGTGAGATAAAAGAAGTATAAATAATTAAGAAACAACTAATAAATTTAGCAAAGGAGAAGGAACAAATAGAAAAGCCTAAGGAAGTACAAGTTGCAAGGACATTACAAAATATGATAATGATAACAAAAGCACAACAAAAGAGGAAAAGAGATTCAGAATCTGATGAAGAAGAAGAAGACCTTGATAAAAGACCTAGTTTGAAATTTTGAAGAGAGATCCTACAAAGATGCATTATGAGAAACAAATATTATATGCAAAAAAAATCAAAGAGAGAACAGCCGCTGAAAGACAGTTGAAGGACAAACAAAGAAACAAGATTATGAAGAAGACAGTTAAAACAATTTCAAGCTTACTATCAAAAATTACAATGGATGAAGAAGAATCAAGTATGAAACTGTTGAAAACATATGTGGATATAATACAAAATGATCACAAAGTGAAGGCAAAAATAAAAACAAAGATATAGTAGAATTCACAGACTGACAGAAGAGAAGATAAGCTAGCATAAATAACAAGAATATTGTCAGAGAAACTTGGAAATATAAAAGAATCGTTGACTGAAGCAACATAAATTTCCAAGAAACTATTTGAGAAAGGAAATACAATAATTGAGGAGTCATGCATAATAGCTATAAATATGGATTTAATGTATAAACATATACAAGCAACAATTGATATGTTGGGTACACCATAAAAGAATGATGATGAATACATTATTGACAAAATAATAAGATTCAAACGACATATCAGTGCCATAAATAATATGATGAAGCAATGGAACACAGTGTTAACAAATATAGGGGACAAGCATAGAACTATTCAAGCAAAGGCAGAAACCAATTGACACCCAAAGGAAATAGTTTTTTATCCTATGGCATTGTTGTCAAAGGGGGAGAAATAGTATAGTCAAAGGGAGATAGAGAGAAGTACTGTAAAGGGAGAGAAATATCTAAGAGAGAGATACAGAATAGCGTAGAACAAAGAAGGAGAAATGAAGAATAAATATAAAGGTTTTTCCATCAATGCCAGAGGTGGGAGATTGCTACTTGACAAAATCCTCTACAAGCAATTAACATGCAATCAATGATGATTTTGCTAAGATTGTCATTGCTAGAAAATACAAATAAGTATAGAGATGAAGAAAGGAAATACATATCAGCATAGACACTATCAGAAAGTGTTATCGGCATAAAGGAAGGGTTATTGGAGAAGTTTATCGAAAAGCATTAGCAGGGAAAGGAAAAAAAGGTTACGAATGAGGATGAAATCCAATTAGAAAAATGGTTTATGGAAGTTCAAGAAACCCTAATTAGGGCAAGCAACTATAAGAGAAGATCAAAGGAAAAGGTAAGATACAAAGATATAGATCAAAGGACGTGGATTGAAGTGAAGAGCACTGTAGACTGATGTTATCAGAAAAGATCAAAGGATCAGAGATCAAAAGAAGATCAAAGCAGAAGAAGATCGAAACGAGATCTAAAAAGATTTTGGAGAAAGCATCTATAGGTCAAATTTCTTGTTGATTTATTCTTAACAGTTTAGCAAAAAGATTCTGAAATCCCTTAACTGGGTAGTCTCTAACCAGACTTAGAAGTTCTATTTAGGAACTTTTAGTAAATCCTTTAACAAGGTGAACACTGTACAAGTGGGATAAAATCTCTTAATAGAGTAGTCTTTAACAGGACTTTCAATACTCGTAACAGGGTATTACACACTCCTAACAGGGTGAAGTCATTCAGAAGATGGCATTTATGTAAGCTCGTAACCGAGCACGTTATTACTGTAGTGATGAGTTTTGGGTACCATCCCCACTGTAGTTTTTCCCTCAGATCGAGGGTTTTCTACAACACCAAAATATTGTGTTAAGTTTTTGAATGTTTATGTATTGAATGTTTAATTTGCATATAATCAGTTATCAGTTAAATATTACAACAGCTATCGGTAAAAGATAAAATAGTTATCGGTATAAGTAATTTACTGGCTATCAGTTTATGTTCAGAAAGTTGAATAAGTGTGAAATCTCAATGCTACTAATTCACCCCCTTCACCCGCCCCCTCCCCCCCCCCCCCCTCCCTCTCATTATCCTACCTAGAACTTTCCAACAAAAAAAAGGATAATTGATAATCTAGCAAGCTACGAGATGCTAGTCAATTCTACCTTGAAAATTTTACTCATAGGGAGGCTTTAAAATTTTATGCACAGGATGGCTAATAAAACTTTGCACATGGGGTGGCTTACAAAAACTTTGCACACATGAAGGCTTACAAAAAAAATTGCACAGGGTGGATTAAAAAATTCGTACTTGTGGCGATTGAGGGGATCAGTCTTATGTGAAGTATATATAGTCACCATGTGGATCCGTAAAAGAGGTCAGTCAAAGGATCAATAAAAGTAGCATAATGCACAAGGATTCCATATGCATTTCCCCTTCCTTATGATGGTGACATAGGGCTATGGTGACATCATAAAGAAAGAGAACAAGGATACCTACTTCCAACAAGGATATATCCTTAAATCAACAATATATGTCAAAACCTTAGCAATGAGTGAAAAATCTTGTTATCCAAGGAATATATAATTGTGAAATGATATTTTAAAGTGGGAAGAGACCCTTGAAAGGAATAGATCTTGGTTACAATACATTTGATACCTTCAAGAGGAGGTCCTGAGAAAATATAACATCTTAGAGACAAAAAGGGGAGACAAACAAGAATGCACCCTTTTAGACCCCTATTTATAGGTGAAAAAGGGATTCTTGACAAAGGATAGCACACTTTGAGGCCTCATGTAAGGATATTTTATTATGATAGATATGCACTTCCAAGCAAAGGAAAGATTGTAAACTCAGGATATAAATCTCCTGAAAAAGAGAAGATTCTTATGTAAACAAAAAATCTTCATGCAAGAAAGGATATCATGTGTTAAAAAATACCACGTAACTGAGAGAGAGAGTGTATCCTTAGAAAGAAATAAAAGATTGATAAGTAAAACCTTTCCCTCCAAGATTGAAGGCAAGGAAAAGATAAGTCACTATATACCCTAAGTGATAGATCTTTTATAATAGATACACACTTTGAAGAAAGAATAAGGTTGTAACTCAAGATGTAAATCTCCTTAAAAAGAGAAGATCTTAGCTAAAACAAAAAATCCATGCAAGAAAGGACATAATGTTATAAAAGAAACAATTCAACAAAGAGATATTGGATCTTTTGGAAAGGAATAGAAAATGAGAAAGGAGGATCAAGTATACACACCTTCCTTGTTGCTAGGTAAGTGAATACTTGGAAAATGAAAACACATAACCACCCCAAGTGAAAGTTCATAGGCATGTGCTTTCAAGAAAATAAAGGGTTGTAAACTCATGATGTAAATCTCCTAAAAAGGAGATCATTACATAAATAAACAATTATATGCAAGAAAGGATATCATGTTATAAAAGACACAACTCAACAAAGGGATTAAATGGGCCCTTGGGATAGGATTTAAGTGTGAAATAGTACTCTTTTCCCCTCAAGTGTGGATACAAGGAATAAGGAAAACTATTATGTTGCTCACAAATTATGGTTGCACATAAAATTGCACCACTATAAATAAAAATGAGCCCCCAAAGGATAGACTAGCAATATCACATAGTGAGGAGAAACATAATAGGAACTTAGATGTTATTTAGAATGATCATGAAAAAGGTGCCATTCATTGTTACATATCATTTGAAGCATACCAAAATTAATGAATTATTGAATTTTACACTGCACATCATAGCATTCATTAGTTTTACAGCCAAGAATTTGATGATACATACAAATGGAAGAATTGTCTTATTTGTGTTTGTTATTTTTCATTTTTTTCAAAGGCAGAGTAATTAAGTTGGTATTAAAATGCTCAAACAAAATATTCTCTTCTTGTGATGAGAAATCAGAAGAAGAATTTATATATTGAATGAACAAGCATGAAGGTTGGAAACCTAGAGTTTCTTTGAAAAAATGTGATGCACATTTCTCATGGGTTTCAACGCTTTGTTGCACACATCCTATACCATGTCCATTATAAAGGTTTGGAATATCAAAAAAACAAGGGTCCCTTTTGGGTGGTATTGGATTGAAACTTAAAGAGGCCCAATAAATATCTAGATATGTTTCAAAATAACGGCTTTGAGTTTCAAATTCAAGGATTTTGTTTTAACTATAGAAATTTGTTGTGAAGTCTAAAGTTTCCCAATTGTCATCTTAAAGATTTAATGTGTGATTGTTTCTGTTGGAGAAAGAATTGAAGGAGCTCGAGATTGTATATGAATAGTGTTGACTTGATTAGGATCCCTATATTATAAGGTTGAATTTGTAGAAGGGAGGACATCAAGAATATATACTCTTGAAGATTATTTTTATATATGTATGGTACTACATGATAATAAGGTTGTGTAGCACCTTTTACAACAATCACTGGTTTGTTTTGAGGTGTATCTTGAATGTTATTGACTTGATTAGGCTCTCTACTCTAAAAATATTTATTTGGAAAAGAGAGAGAATCAAGAATATCATCCTTTATTTCTAAGAATTTTCGTGAGATATTTTAGGAGGACAAACGCAACTCATTAATGCTTCATCTCTAGAGATAAGATTATCGAAATGGATAGGAGGGGAAGTCTCACTTAGAGAATTAGGAAATATATCACCCTCTTCCTCCACAATATCATCCTCTTGCACCAAGGGATTCTCATGGGGTAGGTACATATCAAAAGACATCAACATTATTCTCCAATGCTCATCCCAAACAAGGAGATCACAGAGAGAAACGTTAAAATTATGTTCTTTCATCAATATTCCCTCGTGAGGGAGATAATATTTAGCAGAGGAATCATTGAGAGGTTCATAAATGAGGTTTTGTTTTACCTTAAATCTTTTTATCACATTAATCATTTTTTGGAGAAAGGATAATTTAGGGGTTTGAGAGGAAAGATTAGTAGAGATGAATTCATCAAGGACTTTATCCATCCTTTCAAAGTCTTTACCACTAATGGATCATCAAAGGTGGTAAAATTTTATTAAAGGAAATCAGATATTTGTAATGAAACAACCTAATGCAACAAAATAAATCATAAAAGGAACTTATCTAAACACACATAACAATGTATGAAAAGAAAATATTTTAGGATTTTTATTGTTCATAACATGCAAAGATGAACTAAATCTATGAAACCAATTTGCAATTTTTATGTATTTTATATCAATGAAAGCAAAAAATATAAGACTAAAAATAAAAAACAATGTATACAATGTAATGATACTGGAAATGTTTCATGTCGAGCTAACCAAAATATACAATAGGAAAAGGAGATCAAGTATAGCATCCAATCACCTAATCCTAAGGAACATTGGAATACAAAACCACCTTAAGATGGATATGATTGACACCCCTTGATTGAAAGGATGCCAATGCAATATCTATGCTCTCAGGGTTTCTATTGCTTTGTTTCTTAGAATCAAGAACGAGATAGATAAAATACGTATGCTAATGACTAAATGATATAAGAAATAAAATTGCAGAACTAAAAATGAGGCACAAAAAGGGATTTAGGATAGACTTGTGTCTACATTGAATCAAAATAGGAAGAATTCTTATACAAACCTAAAGTTTTTACAGTTCTACATACAGCTGCAGCTGCATATATCTTCCAGGTTTATATATATTCTGAGATTAAACTAAGTGTTGCATATTTAATATTTCTTGATTTGTAAACATTTGTATGTAAAACTAAAGTGAATGAAGTTAGATATGCAAAGTTGAATTACAATTTGAATTTCATGCAATTGTTAATGTTTGGAATTGCAAAATTAAATAAATACAAACAAGCAGACCTTATACATTCAGTAAAATCAGAACTTAAACATTGCATGCCAACCATTTGATGAAATGTCAAAAGGTGTGAAATTGGGTTTCAGAAGTTAGAACCAGCAGGGTTCTTACAGTCTAGGACATCAGAGAGAGTTCAGTGTCTTTGATTTAATGATTTTCTGGAACATGTAATCTTGCTAAAAGCATGGAAATAGATTATGAAACCATCTTCTCACTGACTTCCCACAACTTCCTTGCCAATTCCTGATCTGTAGCATGTTTGCTTGGGGCAGCCTCATTGTTATCACAAAAATACTTCCCACTGACTCCCTTTAGCCGAGGATGCAATGCCACATAACATGTAGTTGATGCTCCCTAGTATTGAAAGGATGGCATACAACAGGTATTTCATTGTTATTATGTTCGCATGCCTAAAAAATGAAATTTTGCTGTAGAACCAAAAAAAAAACATGCTAGTCTCTATAATTTGTTACCTGTGGAATGTTCTTGAGAAGATGTTTAGCAAGCGCTGTGAGAAATCCTGCAAATTAATAGGAACATTTTTCTGAATAATTGGAACATGTAAGTGAATGCACTGGAAAATTTTGACACTGATATGCATGAGCTTTCATATTTCTTTTACAATATTTAATTTCTTCATCTGTTGCTTATTCTTTATAACATTCAAGACCAACGTGACTTATACCAGGTACAAGATGGCTTTGCTTTTTGGAATGGCAATATCACAGTTAGCCAATCAATTCAACTAGGATTTAGATTTTGGGAACTAATATGGTACAAAGAATTGCATTAGGGTCATATTTATGCATTGCTACTGTGACGTTTAGAATAGCTTTTTAAGATTACTTTCTATATTGAAGATTAGTTTTGTATATTAACATCACTTTCTATATTACATTTGAATTGTGCAGAAAAAAGAATTAGGGATCGACACAACAATTTTCCTCTTGCTTAGAACATTGACCATAGCAAAGAAACAACATTGGTTTAAAAGTCAAAGACTTGGCTTGGAAATGATTCGACAAGTCTGAGAAGGCAAGTGAACTCTTCACTTTAACAAATTAAAAACTGTAAATTATTCTGAGAGAAAACAATCCAGAATTTCCAATTCTACGACAACCCACTTCACAAACATAAAAGATACTAAACTTCCATGCCATTGACATCAGATTTGCACTTGTTTAGAATATTATATCCAACCATGTCAAACAAGTTTGACTGAAACTCGTCATCTTTCAAACTCTGGCTTGTTTGACCAATGACTTGAGCTTTTTCACTACAATTCTCTCAAGTTTTGACAAAGTCCTGCTAGACTAGGTTTAAATTGTTGCTGTAACATATATGAGAGGAATTAGTACCGACCATAGAATTCAAATGTTGAATAGGGGATCAGTCTACCTGGTGCAGTATCATAAGTGAATCAAATGAAAAACTGTGCCCATGAAATATCCTTGCTAATAGATTCAATCCAAAGGCATGTAATTGCATATACTAACTTAAATCAAATTAAAGATTCAATACAACAATAGAGAGTATCAAGTTGTTCAAATGACCTTGATTGCAAACATTTGCAAAGTTCTTACTGTAAACAGCCAGAATAAGACTGTATAAGAGCCATGTATTACTGACAGAATTAAGCAAGGATAGGACACTACTTGAATGATCGCTTCCAGTTAAGAGCTTTCTTACAATATGTCTGCTGAGAAATATGATTCGGCACACAACCCAGTCAGTTACCTGTGGATGATCAACCACTGAAATCTTCCTCACCTGTAGCTGAGAATTCCACATATACCTGCGAACCCTCCATACAAATTCACCTAACCCAATTGTATCCTGCAATTTTCTTTCAACGCTGATTCTCAGAGCTGCGAAATTACAGCAGCACCATCGGCACATACTTCTTCACAGTTGAAGCTAGGGTGGACATCCAAGTTCTTCATTACCAAGGGTTTCGTCTTGGTAAAGCTGTGATCTTGTTGCAGAAGGAAACGTAAAACAAAAGATGTGAAAAGATGCCCAGCAAACCTTCAACGCTGCCTTATGAAGACTCAGCGCTCAAAAAAAAATATCACACAACCATAAAAGCCTAGATTTTAGGGGATTTTCACAAGAACATAAGCTCGCCCCCAGCTGGAAAAAAAAATTGCCTTTATTAAATAAAATCACCCTAGGACAAGGTAATAAGCCAAGGGCCCCATCCGTGACAGAAAAATAAGGACACCTTAAGTGAAATCTGAAGCATCAAACATCTCCATTTATTTAAATATCGCCCCAAGTCTGGGAGATTATTTATTAAATAAGATTTAGCAATTTAATTAAAGTATATTAAGGCATTATTCAAGAAGGGGCATTACAGCCCAGAGTTCACAACATAAGCAAATGGAAGGAATGTGCAGATTCAGGGAAAAAATATTAACTTCGAATCAGTTGTGTTCATCAAATAAGAGCAATCAACTGTTGGCAAATTAAGGAATACCCACTCATGGATCTGATAAAAATACCTGCTCATGAGGCTTGTGCCCTTAGTGGTCTGCTGGATACATCCACTCAAGAGTAAGCAGATTTTGGCTCAATCGTGTGCACAGAACATAAAACACAAGTGCTTGGAAAGGTAAAGCAGTTGCGCACAACAAGGAAAGATTGCATGCGGACATAATCAACGATCTAGTGCATTTGGAATTTACATTCATTTATTGTGTGATACTTGAAACTTTGTGCATGGGTTGCATGGAAACTGAAAAAAGGTGCAAGGCTTGCATGGCAAACAAAGATCTGCACAAAGACTTTTACAACAATAAAATACCATACACCCACTTACATCGTAATGCTGAAGATTGCAGAGCTCACACAAAAAAATGCACAACACATGTGCTAAATATGTGCTTGTCCAAAGCATACACAAGGTACGTAGAACAACTCAATCCAAATGGGTTTTGTGCATAAGAAGCAATTAAACAAAAGTGCAAGAGTTTCACAGGTCCACTCACTAACAAAACTGCCCCTAACAAACAAGCATTTCCACAAAACATCAAAACACGCAATTGCACATAAGCTAATCTTACACATGGAAAACCAAAACCAGGAAATACAGCAAGAAATATGTTTGGGTGATTCAATGCTTCTACAACACTACCTTTGTCTATCCAAGTTTGACCTCAAGGGATTGGGTCATCCCAGTGTAGGAAGAGCTTCCACTTGAACTTATCATATCTGCCCCTTTGCTACGACATTGTTTTGATTTGTGTAGTATGCACCCTACTTTTTTTGTGTTCTTTCTGAGATAATGTTCTGCTTCAGCTAATAAGGAAACTAACAAATGCAACACCTTTATTACTAACTACTGTTATAGAGGTTACCCAATGATAGTATGCTTAATACATCAAATAGAACAATATTCCTCAATACCCAGATGGATTATAAAATATTATAATTTATTTTCATTCAACCATTATGCTCTTAGGCTGCAATACAAGTTTCAGGTCTGATACAATTTTCAACAAATACATAGGTTGTGTAACGCCCAGATATGCAAGAACAGCAATTATATTTGAAATAGATATATTAAATCAAGCCTCTACATGGTGTATTACAATAACCAAAACTTTTAAGTTTTAACCCATACTCAAAAACTGAATTTTGCTATAGGTCCTAAACAATCTCTGAACCGGTAGACTAGGGTTCCAATAATGGCTCCAAATCTGCACTTATTCCCACAACAAGTGATATCCCTGCCTTTGCCAACCCTAGGTGTAGCCAATCATATCAAGAAGTTGTCCAAATCCAAAGTGTTTGGCTCTCAAACTCCCATGTCCTCCTCAAAGTGGTACGGCCAGCCAAGGAGAAGGTACGACCAGCATTAATGGTGAGGAATCTTCATTTTGTGCTTTCAAATCTGCTCCTTTGTCCTTGTAGGATCCACAATAAATCCTTTGTAATGTCCCCTATTGGGACTTTACTCAGTTGGCCCTAGAATTTCCAAATGAGGTATGGATTATGTTTGGGAATGTCAAATGTCAACCTGATATCTTGATTTGGAGCCAAGTGCTTGGACAATACATAAAACTACTGTATAGTTTATTACTTGTAATTCTGAAAACTTATTCCTTGATCAGATGCCTAATGATTCTCCTTTGATAGATCGAATATATTTTATTTTCTGCTTAATACCTTAATCTTTTAATACCAAAGAAAATTGTGAAGTCTTATAAATAAGACAAATTTCTGTATATATATATCCATATTTATGAATATCTAATCTTATTTGGCTCAACGCCAAATAAGACTCAGATGGCTCAGACTCCTCTTCATAACCGGACGACAGACGCGTTATGTATTGAGGATCTGGATCCTGCTTCTATAGGGCTCCACAAATCTTCCGAGGATGCAACTGGCCTCTTCACCAAGTATGGGCAGCATCTCCTTCAGCTCAGCAAGTCTCAGGGCTTGGTGATCCTAAAAGGGTTAGCTTGCTTCACGGGCTCCCACTTCTTCACATGCATACCTCACGACATTGGTGCTAGTGTGGTGGATTTCATTCTCTCCAGGCAGTCCTTCCTCCCCTCCATTCACCACTTCTTTGCTTCCCCCTCCCTCTGGCTGACCATGCTCTCCTTCACCTCTCCATCCCTCATATCCCCTCCCCCCTCCCCCCCCCCACCCCTCCCTCCCCGTACCTCGGTTTGTTTTGACGAGGGCGACCCTTACCTCTTTGTCCACCATCTCAGACAGCTTCTTCCCCCCAACTTTTCCTCCTTGGGGTGTGTGGCCACCATGTTCTCCCGTCTGTCCATGGCCATTTGGGAGGCCGCTTTGCTCTCCTTCCCCCAGTTCTCCACTCCCCATCTCCCCCTTCCCAGGCCTAAGCGTGTTTTCCCTATGAACAAATGGTACGATGAAGATTGTAAAGACCTTTCATCGGACCCTATGTTCTATCTTCACACTCCATCTCCCTTCTTATGCCTCCCTGAAGACTTCCTACCGCTATCTCCTCCGCCGCAAGAAACACTCCATCTCCCAGCGCATACGCACTCTTCAATCCTCCCTCCTCCATTCTCCCAAGTCCTTTTGGTGTACCCTTTTCCCCAATAGCACCCCTCTTCCTCCCAAGCTTACCACAGTTCTCTCATCTCCCATACCTCTACGCTCTATGACATCCCTGGTCAATACCTTTTCTGGGTCACCCCCCCCCCCCCCACTACCACCTTTTCACCTACGCCATCATCAGGGAGGTTGTCAAAACCATGAACTCTAGCAGGGCAGGAAAAGAGGGGGTTCCAAACCGAGTTCTTCAAACACAGCATCACTATTCTAGGTCTTGTTGTGAGGTTATCACACCATCATCCCATTGTAAATTGGGAACCCCTCTTTTTGCTATTAAGATATAGCTACGATCGGATATGGTAATATATATAGATATATATATATATATATATAGATATATATATATATATATATATATATATATTAAGATCAATTGATAATTGTATATGTTACAATGCAGTTAATATTAACAATCGGTTATGAAGGGTCATGACCCTACATAGCATAAGCCACGTATGGTCATGGCTCTTCACAGACATGACTATTCAAAGGATATAAATGCATATCGATGGCTGGTGAAAAGATCAATCATAACGGTAATCTATTTCAGTACAGCACTCCTATATATTCTCTATAGGACGATCTTGATTTCACAACATGGTATCAGAGCCTAACCTATAAGAGAATAAAATTTATTCACAAGCAATCGGTGATAAATTGGCAGCAATATTGGTGACGAAATTCCATATATGTTCTCAGTCTAAACATATGATTGAACGTGTATGGTCGAGGATCATACGTGGATTGATAAGATCGAAGGTCAAGGAATACATACTGGTGCAGAACGAAGATAATAATATTGGAGTAGTATATCATCTCGAAGGGAAGGAAAAGAGAGTCAAGGCGGAAACACTCATCGTGTGATCCGAACGCATAATATCTAATGAGGAATGAGATAATTCAACAACAAAGGATATCATCTGGTTGAGTCTCGACATCTCTGAATAAGGAATGATATAACACGACATTTAGAGGAGGAGAACGGAGGAAAAACAAGTGGAGGATATTATATAAAACAAGTCACGAAAGAGGAACATACAGGTCATCGAATGATTTAGGAGAAGACAATAGAAACACTCCAAGGACGGCGTATCTAGAGACTTAAATATTTCTATCAGCATTTGGGAATACTGCCGCTGAAATCACAATACCCTTATCTATGCAGAACTGATATCCACCAGGTAAGGATGCGATGACAAATGGATATACAAATACGATAATAATCAATAAATGGAGGGAGATAAAATAATGAAGGTTATGATCAGGGGATATGAGATGGCATGTTAAGGCAGCGATTACCAAAACAAAGAGGCAGGATGTTAAGGACAGATTAATATTAAGGAAGAGACATTGCATCGTAGGAATAACGATGAATGTAGGAAGAGAATAAGAAAGTTTCGGCATAAGTATCCCTAAACAAGAGTCTCTATCATCGTGTCCAGAGACTTGTATGAGCGGCAGGAAGAATACCGATGTAGGGAAGAAGAGAACAGGGCCAGACACCAATATAAAGGAAGACTCATATTAGTACAGTCATTATTAATGGGAAAGCTTACATCAGTGTACTCAGATATCCACAAATCTGTATCAGTAGACTAATATATATCTGATAAAGTTGACAAGTCATGGTAGCATTTCAGAACCTTGAAACTATTCCAATTACATACGAACATTCAAATAAGTAATGGTGCAAATAGAAACATGCATAACTGTTTTGACAAAATACACAGTGAGGAAGACTGGATTTCATGTAAAGATCTAAGGGGACATTATGAAGGAAGTGATATTTGCACTAAGCATATTTCTAAGGATATCCAAATTCTTCTTAAACTATAAATCTTAGTCTTTGTACAATTGAAGCAATAGGATACAACAGGTGGTCATAGCAAGCTTATAAATAGACGGGGAGATGATAGGGATTAAAGAAATAAAGAAAGGTCGTGCGCATGATAAACGGCAATCTAACATAAGCAATTCACATCATACCCAATTACTTGCATATATCCCGATTTGATACGTGATCTGCTTGAGGGGAAGAATATAAGACATTAGTGAGGATCGCAGCAAGACACAGGACATCAGTGCAACATCTCAGGGCACAACCAGTAATCTACAAAGGCAAAGAGGAATAAACATGATCGACAAAAATACAACATTACTAGATTTAGCCACGGGAATGGATTTATAATCATTCAAAAGGGACATGAATAGAATAAGCGTTTGCCAGTGAATGGTAACTACGTCAATAATCCGTTGCTCCCATCACTTCGTAAAATACATTTATTATAAAAAGGTTGAAAGAGATTATCATTTCAGGGACAATGACATTCAGTATCAACATATAATCCCTTACTAATTGCTAGGTGGAAGAAGACATCGATGATACCAGAGAAATTATAACGTCGATAAGAATCATGTGGGGAATTGTTCAATGATCAATGAGAGATAATAATCAACGTTTTGTTATCAGAAGCTTAATAATTAAGTTACCATTGATTTATGTAAGACGGCATCAATTAGAAGGCTAATCGATGAAAAACAGAGTTAATCGAAAAAGGGGATAGTACAAGTGGACATTACAGTGGTATCTAAGTTAATCGAAAAAGAGGATAGTACAAGTGGGATAGTAACCAATGATTAATATAATCAGATACCAATAATGTATGAAGTCAACATCTAATCGGTAGTTATCATAATGAGATGTGATTTGTAAAGAAGAAAATTAACATAAGGATCAGAATGAAACCAATATGTTATGAAGGACAATGGGTACGAGTATCGTAATAATGGGCTCACCTTACGAAAGGAAATACTTGAAAATATTTGAAAAGACAAGTATCTCATGTTTTATTAATCCATATGAATTTGCAGTTTGTAATTCATTAAATAACAAATTTTGTATGCTTCTATCATTTTTATGTTTGGGATAGTTTAGCTTTATGAACTATTCGTAATCTATCTCTGACATCTTCATAAAGGTCAAGAAGTTGGCGAAATTTAGCTTCTAAGGAAACGGATGATTCAGTCAACTTGGACAAACTTGATCATATTGATTGAGAGGGAGTTCACTATTGAAGGTAAAACAATTCTGAGATTATAGTAGTGGGAACTAGAGGATAGAATCGCCGATGAGATGCACATGGATAGAATCCTTATTAAAGGCATTCCATACATCATGAGACTACAACTCATTGAGATAAACATCATACTAGAGGTCTTTATTATCTTCCCTCAAGTCCAAGAGGGAGTGTTAATGTTGTGGCCTTGGAAAAGATCAAAATGCATCTTATGCTAGCCGATGCAACCTTATGACTATTCAGATTATTCGTATTGGTTCTCTCAGGAAGGAAGGTATGAAGTGACATCCTGTAGTGACACTGAGTTCAGTATATAAACAAGGTATGCCTTCGTGACAGAGGGAGAAGCTAAAGGATCTGCATCAGTGGACATTCGAGGATCTTAATTCAAAGGGAGTAGACCATGTTTTGTTGGTTCTCTAGTAATCAAGAAATTGTAGCAGAGAATTATGATTATTACCATGTGAGAAGGCTATATGTCATAGGGAAAAGTTAGAAGATCCAATTAAGTTGGCACCCCAGGATCTTGGTCATACAAATTCAAAGGGAGTGTACCATGTCAAGATGGTGTATACTTTGTAAGCTCCGAATTCACCAAGACTATGAGACAGTACAAACAAATGCAATTCAGTGGAGAGAACAAACGGTCGATATTCTTACCAAACCCCTTGCTAGAAAGAAGATTGTGTACTTTCACATAACCTTGGTATGTTGAGGAGTAAAGCCTTAGCTGAAGAAAAGGTTTTAGCTTCAATGATCCATCATTTTGTATCTTAAATGATTCTTGTCTTTGATAGACAAGTCTAAGGTGGAAGTCTTGGTTTCCACTCTCTGGGATGAGCCATGGTGGATCCACCCTCTGAGAAGAGTCAAGGTGGATGTCATATGTGTGACTTTATGGGCCCATTCATTTTGTGTTATATTATGAAAGGTGATGATCTTTCATATGTGTTGGGTTACTATTGCTAGGTGACGACTTAGACAATAGCTTAACCTAGTGTTAGCCGTCAGGTATGACTATGTATTGTAGTCACTAGTCCTGACACTGAATTTTTGGAGTTGTTAAATCCAGTTCCGAATTGGTCGGGGATTATAACATGTGAATCAAGATTAGACTACATTAAGTTGTTGTCCCGGAATGTGCCGGATATCTTGATTGTTATCGCTAAATCTAGTTCCGAATTGGTCAGGGATTGCGATAACCCTTCTATCAGGATGAGTACATTATATTGATGTCCTGAGCTGTGTCGGATATTTTGATATGAAGTTATGTTTTAGTTATCACTAAAATCCAATTTCGAATAAGTCGGGGATTGTGATGACACCTAGTCAGATCCTCTCTTGCTAAGAGGGAGTGTTAAGATATAGCTACGATCGGGTATGGTAATATTAATATATATATATATATATATATATATATATATATATATATATATATATATATAGATATATATATTAAGATCAGTTGATAATTGTATATGTTACAATGCAGTTAATATTAACAATCGGTTATGAAGGGTCATGACCCTATGTAGCATAAGCCACGTATGGTCATGGCTCTTCACAGACATGACTATTCAAAGGATATAAATGCATATCGATGGCTGGTGAAAAGATCAATCATAACAATAATCTATTTCAGTACAGCACTCATATATATTCTCTATAGGACGATCTTGATTTCACAACATTTGCTAGTAGGTCTAAGTGGTAGAGAAAATTTGGCGGCAATTCAGAATTTTGTGAGCCTTCCCAAAGGTCAAGTTGCAAAAATGGTAAAATTTGGCCAAGTGTGAAGAGAGGGAAAAAATTTGGTGAAATTTGGCTAAGTGTCAAAAATTGGAAACATTGGCAAAGTTTTGGCGAAGTGTCAAAAAATTTGAAAAAACGGTGAAATTTGGTTGTGTAATCTGAGAAATTAAAATTAAAATTGAGCCAAAAATATGAAAAAATTGCCTAAGTAAATCACCATGAAAGGGGAAGTAAGAAGAAAATTATTGTTAAAAGTAAAATACTATTTTCCCCTTTTAAAGTTGACACTTGGAGAAGTGGATTCCACCTCCTCAAGTGGCACGGTCGCCACATCAAGAAGTGGATTACACATCTTCAAGTAGCATTGACATATCAAGAAGTGGATTCCACCTCTTCAAGTGGCAAGGTTGCCACATCAAGGAGTGGATTCCACCTTCTCATCTAGCAATTAACACATCAAGGAGTGGACTCCACCTTCTCAAGTGGCAAGACTACCACATCAAGAAGTGGATTCCACCTCCCCATGTGGCAAAGGAAAGAAATTAGTCTTATTAGATGAAGGAAGCAACCTAACTCAATGGATTTAATGAGGGAAGGACAAACAATGTAAGCAAGGAGAAACAAGCAAATCTTAACCAATCATGAAGCCTCTTACCCTAGTTTGAATGGCCTAAGTAGATGCCAATTTTTCACTTCAAGTGCCAAATTATGGGCCTAAACTTGAGCTTGCAGCCCATACACCAAGCGTAAGCAATATCAACCAATCAGAAAGGTCTTAATCATGAAACGTATGGGCCTTGTATGGTTAAAGCAAGCCTAAATTTGATGCAATTGAGGCCCATAATCAAGCCTGTGATGAAACATGTGGCACAAAACTCGAAGTTAGAGCCTAAACTCAATACAAACAGCCCCTAGGTATAACACATGGGTCTGGTCTAATCAGGCCATGTTCGATAGGATTGGGCTTGAATTGAGCCCCAATAGCTGGCGTATAGGCCTAATAAGGCCTAAATCTGATTGGTTGAAGATTTAATGTGAGATGTGGACCACAAAACTTCAAAAACTGGGCTCAAAGTTCGAATTGAGGACTTCAAAACATAGTGTGTGAACCCATAAATGCTTGAACTCTGATAAAATCATGGCCAGAGATTCCCCAATGGAGATGGTCCAATCATGCAGCTAGAGTCAACACAGTGGAAACAATCAACTCCAAATCATCAACAACTCAACAATGAACAATAAACATGCCCATTCAGACCTTCACATTATCTCAGAATCAAGAATTTACATCACATTGGCCTACAACATGCAAAATACAAGCTTTCGGCACACATGCCTTATAACAACAGAAATCTACAATCAAACCTAGATCCATCTTATCTCCTCTAAGCTCTACCTATCAGCTCTTCCCCCTACCTACAAAGGAACAACTACCACCAATATATACATACTGATCGCATTCTCCCAAAAAGAAGAAAATGTATTACAACATATAGGGCAAGACCTAAATCCATAAGAACTCCAGATATGAATTAAATGCCATGAGATCACACAAGGAGGCTGACCACGAAAGAAGGAACGTCGAACAATGCGACATTAAGCTTTGTCGATCGTGGAACAACTTAGCAAGATCGGAAAAACCAATCTGACTGTTAAAACAAGAACAAATAGGATCGGACCCAAACAAAAGAAATCTTCATCAAGAAAGAACAGATTGAGATGCGAACCCAGAGATAGAATCTTAATGATGTCTAAAACACGTCATCAGGATCGCAAGGAATAACGAGCCAACTAGTAGGATCGCTACATGAAACATAGAAATAGGAAAACAAGAACAAACTGAAAAGGAAATATTTTTAGGTCATGCAAGATTGCCAATGACCCGAGGATGCTCCTGCATCAAACACCCCAGGTGAGAAAAAGATGTTCCATAAGAGGAACTTATGAACATCTTGCAGGATTCAGGACATTAGTCCCATGCACACTCTTAACCCACATATCTTCTTTATCTGCAACCCCCTTTCTCTGCAACTCAACTCCACCCTTTGCCAAATCCATCAATCTAATCTGCTCAACACTCTATATCACATTAGCAAATGATAGTAAAGAACTCTTACTACCACCTCTTGAACTCTACACATCTGATTTACCTCTGTCACAAGACTTCCTCTAATCAAAAGTCTTATGTTGCAACACCACCTTACTCTTCTTATTATCTGACGCCAACTTGTTCTCCGATCTACTTCCAAGATCATGCTTCCAATCCATACTAACCTCTGGATTCTGATTCTCAAAACAGTAACTCCTCACCATGCTCAAATTTCTAGCACTTCTCCCCTTTGCTTCCTTCGAAGGAACTAAAGTAAATTTATGTCCATCCTTCTCTATTGTGACCACATTTCTTCTACAATCACGAATAGCTCCTCTATCATATTGTCAAGGTCTACCAAATAGAACATGACATGCACTCATAGATACCACATCACATAACACCTCATCTCTGTAAGATCCAATGCTAAAATCAAATAAACATTGAGCTTTTACCTCCACTATGTGTTCGTTTGAAAACCAACTTATCCCATAAGGACAAGGATGTTTAAGCCTCTTCAAACCAGGCTTCTGCACCATCTCTTCTAATACCAAATTATCAATACTACCACTGTCCATAACAACCTTACAACACTTACCTCCTAACTTGCAAACAGTCCTAAACAAATTCCTCCTTTGTATAGGTTCAGCTTCCTTCTTACTCAACATAATTCTCCCAAGCATAAGAGACTCTCCCATCTCAAGTTCTGCCATGCTTTCCTCAAGTCCATCAGTAGCTTGTTCCTCATATGCCACAAGATTTTGCTTGCCCAAGCTCTCACTAGTTCCCTTGGAACATTGAAAAGCTTTGTCCTACATTACCACATTTGAAACAAAAACCTTTGAAATCCTTGCTGCCACTTCCTCTTCTAAATGTCTTCTGATCAGATTCAACCTCAATGGTTTGTTTCTCTTTGCCATTGCTACTTGCTTGCTTCTCCTTTCCTCTAGGATTACCCGGTCTTCTCCTTAACTTATAAACTGCCTTCAGTGCATACTGATAAGCATCCTCAACTATATAAATCCTCAGCATACTCAACTCATCTTGAATGTGAAATCTCAGACCATTAATATACCTAGCTACCTTCTCCTTAGACATCTCTTTATGCCCAGAAATGATTGTCATCTTGTAAAACTCCTCGGTGTAGTCCTTCACACCCATGTCTTTCTGCTTTAAATTTTGCAACTTCTTGAACAATTCTAATTCATAATCTTCAGGTATGAACTTAGCCTTCAATCTAGAACCCATTACCCTCCATCTAGTGATCTTCAATTTCACCATTTTCATCTCTATCTTTTTGTAGTTCCTTCCAACATAAGGCAGCATGACCCTTCAACCTAGTATGTGCTAACCTAATCCTATGTTGATCTCTGATATCTTCAAGCTCAAAATAATCCTCCAATTCACCAATCCAATCTATCAAATCCTCAAGATGCAAAGAACCAGAGAAATTAGGAACATCAAGTCTATGACTCTTACCTATTTGGGAGAAAGCTCTCAACAATCTTTCTTCTTCTGCAGGGATCTCAGTATCCACAGTCTCAAGATCTTCAACAACTTCCTCATATTCCTCTTTAGTCTCAGGATTCCTTCGCAATCCATTCAATACAATTTTTATCTCAGTCCTCATCTCATTTTGAAGTCCTCCATCATTTGTTCTAGCCTTTTAGGGTTCCTCCTTCTAGGAAGCATCTTTCCAATCCTCAGGTGCAACTGCCTCAAGTTCAGCATTCTAATTACAAGGTGTTGATTGCCTCTCCAATCGGCGATCTATCAAACACACTTGCAGCCTACCTCCAACTCGGGATCTGTTCACCCTTGGTATTTCTTCAACAATCAAACAAAGTTTTGAACCAACAATAACTCCTTTGCGATCCCCTTACGCAAGTCCTCTATAATTGTGGGCCAAATCCACACTTTGCCACCCCACAAGAAACACAACTAGGACTTCGCAAGCTCAGGAACTCGATCTACTAACACAGGAACATCAACCTTGCTCTGATCCCATCTGATGCAGTCATGGCCAAAGTTTCCCCAATAGAGATGGTCTAACCATGCAACTAGAATCAACACAGCGGAAACAATCAACTCCAGATCATCAACAACTCAGCAATGAACAAGAAACATGCCCATTCAAACCTTGAATCAAAAATTTACATCACATTCGCCTGCAACATGCAAAAGACAAGCTTTTGGCATAGGTGCCTTATTACAACAGAAATCTAGACTCAAACACAGATCCAACTTATCTCCTCTAAGCTCTACCTATCAGCTCTTCCCCCTACCTACAAAGGAACAACTACCACAAAAAAATATACATGATCGCAAGCCACAAGTCGACCAGACCAATCGCATTCTCCCAGAAAGAAGAAAACATATTACAACATATAGGGCAAGACCTAAATCTATAAGAACTCCCCCAAATATGAATGAAATGCCATAAGATCGCACAAGGAGGCTGGCCACAAAAGGACATCAAATAATGTGTCATTAAGCTTCATCGATCATGGAACAGCTTCGCAAGATCGGAAAATCCAATCTGACCATTAGAACAAGAAGAGCAAATAGGACCAGACCCAAAATGAAGAAATCTTCATTAGGAAAGAACAGATCGGGATGCAAACCCAAACAGAATCTTCATGATGTCTAGAACACGTCATCATGATCGCAAGGAATAACGAGCCAACTGACAGGATCACTACATGAAACACAGAAATAGGAAAACAAGAACAAACTGAAAAGGAAATATTTTTGGGTGATGCAAGATTGTCGACGACACTAGGATGCTTATGCAACTCGAATAGGCCAGGCCTCAAAACCCAAACATATGGGCTTAAATTCAAGTGCCACAGTCCCAAAACATGACGTGTGGGCCTTGCTGATGTTTAGCCCAAGTTTGATCCAAACGAAGGCTGAAAATGGGCCCAATCATGAGGCATATGGGCTCTAAATTCAAGGAGGAAACCTTGGCACCAAACATGAGGCTCTTAGCTCAAGGCTAGAGCCCAAAATCAATGTGAAATAGCCCTCAATGAAATGTGTGGGCCTCGTCTAATCAGACCAGGCACTAGTTTGATAAAAATAGGGAGACCAGTGGGCTCAAACTCAAGATGTAGGCCCCAAAGTGTCAAACGTATGGCTTCAACCCCATAAGGAAGGACTTAATCAGCAGGGAGGTCCCAAATTTAGAGGCAAAGTTCAATGACAAGGCCCTAAATCTGGCATTCAGCAACAAAACTATAAAGAAGTGGCTAACGTGTGACCTATTGACCAATGATTGGACTTCAATACAAGACGTGTGGGCATAATTGGACCCAAATCTGAGTGGATTAAGCCTTAATGTCTAACGTGTGGCCCATTAATCAATGGCTAATCCCCTAGAAATCAAACGTCTGGACCTAATCAGACCCAAAAACGATGAAACCAGACCTCCTAGCCCAAGAGTATGGGCTCAAAATTCAAAACATAGACTCCAAAGTATCAAACATATGGCCTAGAAATTATAAATCATGCCTAAACAATTCCAAGGGCCCGTTTGCCAAGAAACGTGTGGGCCTAATTAGGCCCTAAACCACTTAAACTCAGCCCCCAATTAGAATGCACAAACTTAATTCGAATGCTTATGGTCTCAAGGCCCAAACATGTGGGCTCTAAGCTCTTGGCATGGGTCCCAAACAAAATACATATGCTGGAGGAGGCTCAAAGTTCGATGAAATTTGAATGCAAGAGTTAATTTTACTTGATGCAAGTTACCAATCAAGCAAGGAGAGGCTTCAATATTTAATAAATGGCATTCAAAATTCAATGGTACACATCCAGCCACATCCTCAAACATGTCTCGAACTTAACCAAGGGAGGCCAAACATTTGATGATGATTTGCAATCACAAGAATTGGGAGAAATTTGACCCAATATGTGGGGACCTAAATTCAAAATTTGAAGTTGCAGGAGGCCCAAATTCAATTAGGAGGATACCATTCAATGCAAAACCTGGTTGCCATTAAATATTTGACTATAGAAATTTAAAATAATTGCACTGCCTGGGAGAAATAAGCTAAGGGCATCACCTATATAAGCAGTGCTATTTCTACATTTCAAATAGGCTATTTTCAAATTGATTGCAATTGCAGGCTCAATTGGCAAAGTTCAAACCAGCAAGACAAGGATTTTGGGAGTTTTTTTATCATTTAATTGCAGGGTTGATTAATGGAGATGATGAAATTCAACTTACAACTTTTCTTCTCTAAGTTTTCAGGCTGAAGATGGACTGATCTCAAGCATTTACCAGTGACTAAGGGTCTGATAGCAACCCTTTACCAGCAATAAGAATCTAATTTCAGACAATTACAAAGGTTTACCAGCAAGTTCTATTCTGATTTCAATCACTTCTCAGCATTTACCAGCAGAAGGCCTCTAATTCTAAGTGATTACCAGCACTCACGCATAAGTCTCAGACCTTTACCAGCAAATTGAAGTGTTTACCAGCAAATAAGGACCTAATTTTGATCATTTCCAGCAGATCTTAGGATTCGAATTGAATAAAATCAATCAAGGACTTGAAGTTTCACCTCCTACAACATTGTTGTTGCTGTTTACAGAGGTTTACAATCACTTTCAGAATTATTTAATTCTGTAACATAATTTATTCTCAAAACCTCAATCCCTCTTCTATTAACAGCAAATTAAAATCGAAGTGGTTTGGAGTGATAAGGTATCTAGGGTTGAAAATGACCAAATTTCTTGGCAACTTAAGCCCTTGCAGACCTTAATTTGCTAAGTTTAGGAGTCTGATATGAATCAGAATCTGATTTTAGAGCTCCAGCAACTAGTAAGTTTTGAATTTGATTTAATTATGATGAAATAGAGATAGAACTTGACTAAGGGTTGGTTGTTGCAGGTTTTACTATGGAGAAAGGGACTGAAAATTCAAAGTCTAAGGCCAAAGCTAAGGAGAAGAAGGATACACCAGCGAAAGACAGAGGGAAATGAGCAAGCAACTAAAGGAAAAGGAGCCAAAAATATTAAAAGTGCCAAGGCACGAAGGCTGGCACAACTGAAGTCTGATACACAAGCTATGACACCTGAATCCAGCTTCAACTCTACACAGGAAAACATTGGTGATACCAACCTTGGCCTATTTGACATGAATCTATTAAGGGACAGAATGTATGGGGTCAACCAATCCAAAGAAATCAAGAAGATGATCAAGAATGGTATCGTGCAACCTAAGTTACCGAAGCGCTCGTCGAAGTGCTCGATGCAAAGGCGGATTTGCAGCGATGCGGATGTGGGAGTGGAAGCGCTAGGAAGCCCTGTGGATGCTTGGCGATATGCAAAAACACCCAAGAGCATCCACGGGCATATGCAAACACACTGCCATCTGCTCTTGTTTGATACTAACAGTATCGTCTTCACCCAAAATACCACACACGACTATAGAAGACCATACATATATATTTTTTGAGAAAACGCATATATATTTTTTCTTCAGGCAGCTGTTTGATACTTATTAATATGAGCCTAATAAGTAATAATTATTAATGCTGTGGTAGCTGCGAGAGAAATCTTTTATATTTATACTATCGTGGATGTGCTCTGTTCCATACTTCTCATCAGTATAAACTCATATTCTATCAAAGATATTATTATTGTGCCCGACGTCGGATGTATTGCTCGATGCATGGATGACTTGGCTCCTCGTATAAGATTTCTCAGCATCGTGTGCTGACTTGGCATCATGCAAGGGCAAATGGTAGTGCTGGCAGTTTATTGAAGGCATTAGTTATTAAAAGTGGTTCTCTTATTAACATTGATGGTCCTCATATTGAAGGCATCGATTCATATTTTAAGCTTCCATGTATATTCGTAACTGCTGTCTATTGGTATTCCATGAGACTCTTCATTTTTGTAGCGGTTCATTCTTTCTTTATCACTATGTCTTATGTAACTACCTGCGCTTTGTCTTCAGTGTGACTTTTCCTTGGAGCAGCGATCACATTTTTTGTTTCAGTCTTTTTGGGTGATAAAGACATCGTGTGGTGATACTGTGTTATCGTAAGAAAGGAATTTTATGTTATATTTTTGTTGGGTGTATTCTCAGTGATTGGTGTATAATCCTGTAGTATCTTTGTGAGATACATTTTGAGTTGTCTGATTATTATATCAGAGATTACAAAATTCTGAGAAAGTTACATGAGCTTATTGATTGATGATTGTAAAAGGCTTCAATCATAAGCAGTATTTTTGTGTTTGTTTTGGTATCTAAATAAAGGCATTATTTTTGGGTGTGGCTGGGTTTTTCCCTCGAGTAGGAGGGTTTTCACAGGGTAAATCTTAGTGTCTGATTTTCTTGTGCTTCAATGTTAAAGGTTCTGATTATTGCATTTATAATATTCTGGTTCAATCATTAACATGGTATCAAAGCAGGTCTAAGGAAACGATCCGAACCAAAATAGGACATTTGGATTCTAGAAAAATCATGATGTCTAATGGGTGTTGAATATGCTGTTCGATGATTCGCTGCAGGTGTTTCAATCTCAGCTATTGAGGCTTCACATGCAATCTTCTATGCCGGGGTTCAAATTTGCATTATGTCTGCACTATAACTGTGTGATGGTGAAAGATCTATTGGCGTATTGTGAGGAAGATTAAACTATGAAGAGATAAGTATTTTATGATTGTATCTTTGATAATGAGTTCATGAATTTTATATATTTAATTCATGCAACAACATTGAGAGTAGTGAATCATGTATGCTTCTAGCATTAGTCTGTTTGATTCTATTACTAATCTCTCTAAAAAGCTTCCAGTATGGATCGAGGAGCACAAGGATGATGAGAGATTGCAGCCTGAGCTGAGTTGCTGGCTCTTGAAGAAGTACCTATTCAAATTATCTTGTAATCAATTTATCCTAAGAGGAGGATATGAGATTCAAAGGGAGCTTGTGTGGCAGAGGAAGAGTGTCAAGTCCTTTTGAAAAGGATCAGCAAGCTCCTATTGTAGTGTGACTGCTAAAGCTCATTGTCGGACAAATATTGGAGTCAATTTCTTAGTATTGTGATTATCAAAGCTTGAGTATGTTGTCCCTGTTGAGAGGGAGTCTCAGTATTCAGATCTATTTTTTTATGATAATCAATGCAGTAAGCTGCCCCGGCTGAGAGGGAGACTCCATTCAGAGGGAGTCTGTCTTTTCATCAAAAGCAACCTTGGACGAGGAGGTCAGAAGGTTGATATTAGATTTAGAGGGAGTCTAATTTGAGAAGCCAAAAGGTTGATATATGTCTCAGAGAGAGCCTTATCATCATGAAGACTTGTTAATGAGTTCTACTTCGTGAGGGAGAAGTTCGAGGTGCAATCCCTTGTTAATGAGTTCTTCTCTGTGAGAGAAGTTCAAAGTGCAATCCCTTGTTAATGAGTTCTCTATGAGAGAAGTTCGAGGTGAAATCCCATGTATGACCCTCTACGAGTAGGCAAGGTGGTAATGCATTCTTCTCTTGGAGAAGTTTCAAGTGAAAGCCCTTGTTCCACCCTCTGGGAGTAGCCATGGTGGAAGTCATGTGTGTGACTCCATGACTTTACTTGTTGTATCTATTAGCCGGAAAGACTATTTTATGTTATGTCATGTATTAGTTATGTGGTCCCGACAGGAATTAGTTATTACTGAAGGGCAGTTGGGTTGGATGGTGACGTTTGGTCACACCCCTTCTAGTAGATAAATATGTATCACCTACAAGTGAAGCGGGGATAATTATGATGTGAATGTACTCATACATTGGAATGATTAATGAAAGCATCTAGTGTTCTCTAATATTTTGTGTTTATTACATTTCATGTACTATGTCTGTGCAATACTAAGTTTACCCCAACGGGCAAACATATGGCGTTGTTGCCTAGACGTACTCGGGAAGGGAAGGACTGGATGGCGTATGGGCACTATGGGCCTACCAGTTGGTGAGATTAACCCAGAGGCCGACGATGCACATAGGGAGCTCTACGAAGGAGAAGACACTACAATGAGGAAATCACTCAATTCAGAAGTGTTGTAATAAAACGACATGAATGAATAAATGTGTTCTTTTTAAAAATAAATAAATAAATTGATGTGTTGATTATTGCCCTGTGGAGAAGTGAGCAAAGAATTTATGCCCAATCAATTAGATAAAAATAGAAATTTAAAGAAGGAACTCGAGGAGGAACAAGCCACTAGAAAAGTCATACTCGCACAGTAGCAAGCCGAGCGAAGGGAGAGATTCTGAAGACGCGTCAAAGGACTACTGAAGGCGACGGTCTGGAGGAATCTAACTAGGAGGCCGGAAGAAGGGATGAGGACCGCCTATAGGAAACAAGGAGCTTGTTTGGGTCCCTAACCTTAACCCCACGGACGGAAGCAAGAGAAGCCCAAAGGAAGGAAGAAGAGGAAGCTGCACGGAGGGAGGCTCGGGATACCACTGCCGCCGAGAGTATCGAAGTGATAGAGGGGTACAGGGATCACAATAGCCCACCAGGCTTGGACAGTTCCAGTAGTTTGGGGACATCACGTGGTATGGTACCAAACAATTTCGGGGTACCAACGCCAGCAGTACCATCCCAACCTGTAACACAACCGGTGCTGCAAACACAGTCGGCACCTAGAAAAGTAAACATGGCGACTAACAAAGAGAAGCTACCAAAATTCCATGGAAATGGGAAGGAAGATGTAAGGAACCTAAGTTGGCTCTCTCCGAATATTCGATATTAACTTTGGATTTATTGCAATTACATCACAATATTGCTCCCGACAATAGTTATAATAATTATTTATGCTCAACATGGAACATCGACTTCCTATTTTATACTAATGATTCAACAAACAAATTTCTTTCCAACCAGAATTCTCATTTAATTCATATTATTTAGAAATATTGTAATCGAACTCATACCAAATACCTCCATTTTACTTGTAACTTACAAACTCAATATAAATTAAATAATGAGCAAGCACCTGTTGATTCTGGATATTATTAGTTGTTTATTCATCAACTGCTAGCACCCGCACCAACATCACTGTAAATCGCAGCTGCTGGTTGTGAATGTATTTATTCATGCACCCGAAAAGAGTATGCTAACCCGCGCCAAATGGAAGGGCTGTTGTTAGACTCGCGCCTGGTTATATCAGTAAACCCTGTGACTAGAAGATCTACTGTCTGTAGTCACCATTCTGCATTGTTTGTTAAGCTGCCAATATATATCAACCCCCGCGCCCAAGCTGGAGACTACCGTATCAATCCTTACGCCCAGAACTGCTCACTCGTCAGCTGGTTATTATGACGCAGCTATGTATCAAACGTTTTTGACATTCCTCACATTATTCAATGGCAATGGAGACCATCTCACAATGCATGATTTAGGGAAAGTATCGTTTTCCTCAAATCCTCAAACCCTTGTTGTTCATGACTTCCGCATTTCCCAGTCTTCAATCATCCTAACATAATTAATCATAAGCATAATGAAAATATCGCAAGGCCTGGCTTTTTATAAGAAAATGACAAATCTTCTTGCATACACCATCATTCAACTTCAGCATTACACCTTTCACTTAAGTGACACCCAATCTTCAAGTTCACACTATCAAATTATAACACTTAAAGCACTTATTAAAATGAGCCAAGCACAACTCCGACTAATTTGAATAAGGAGATAACTCGTAACTCCAGTCTGACCAAAGATAGAAGATCAAAACCAACGCCACTTCCTTACTCAAAATAGAAACCGAAAAATATTAACATACTAAAAATAGTAAGTGTAGCATCAATATAAGCACAGGGTCCTGTAAAAATCGGGGACATTACAGTCCTCCCTCCCCAAGATTGCTTGTCCTCAAGTAATCAAGGAAAACAAGCAACATTACCAACCACTTGGATCCCAAGAATGATCATACTCAATATCCCGATCCTCACCAAAACCTTCTGAAGACAACACTACTAGAACAGATACCAACATCTGTGAAACTGTCCACAATACCTGAACAATTGATATCACTGAAAACAACTTCCGAAGACCAACTGCGGATGCTGATGCAGAAAACAACCCAACGAAGCTCAACCCATCTGAAATAACCACTCTGTCAACACCTGAGTCCCTAACTATCCAATACTCACACCCAATTGCACTAAGAGAACAACAGTGACCAAATATGCCCGGATCACTGTCAACAAATCTGTCGCTTGATAAGCAGTCCTGAGTGTGCGAACATTGCAAACGATCTAACTTATAACTGCCAAACCCATCGGCAAGTGATGGTGCTAATCCATCCCATAACGGATGGTAGGATACCGAAGCCAGCTTAACCTTGCGCGAGATCAAGTCTCCCACCTGAGGGTCAAAAGAAAAATGATAAGCATACCCCACTGTGAAATGCCGGTCAGAAACCCCAATCTCCGTCACTGGCTCACCATTACCGAACTGGGAATCAGAAGATGGCTCCAATCTCTGACTCCGCATAACTATAAGCTGGGTAGGACCCTGCGCAATCCTCTCAACAAACCCAACCTCGAAATCTCTGTGGGGAAGCATAGTAGAAAGAGTCTCTACAATCTTCCCAGCCAACCTCCGAATAGCACAAGAGCCTCGAATGAGGATACCCTCAGACACTCCATAAGAGTCCTGTCGTACATCTGCACTCTCCAGCAAATACTCCATAAAAGATTCAATGCAGTAGAAATTATATGTGGAAGCGTCAACATACTCCCCTGCAATCCACAGCTGATCCCTCTGTAAATGTGGCACAGCCAACTGCACCATGCTGTCAACTCTGTGAGAAAGATCAACCTGAGTACTCGACTCCACTAGTACTCAAACCTCATCCCTACCAAGTGCTCCCATATCCTGAACATGTGTGTCTACCACAACATCATGTTCCTCGATACCAACTGTAGGAGCAAACTCACCACCAACCACCTCAATATGCAAACGAACCGGGTCTGGGGCTGGTGTGGACCGCAAATGCTCCAACTCATCGGTCACCTCCTCTAACTGAATTTGCGACTCTTGAAGATCCCGTTGAGTGTCCTCCAAAGCCTCAGTAGTCGCTGTGAGCTCCTAGGTAAGCTCACTCACCTCCTCCCGATCCAACAGTGCCTCATAGGCTGTACTCCCCCACTCAACTAAGTGATCTCGGTCGGCTACCATCTGTAAGTAATCCTGTCTCAACATCCTGACAGCTTCACGCAAAGCATGAATCTTTGTCAATGAAAGGTAACCACTGTTGGACTCATTTGTCATAGGAGTACTCCAACCATAAACAGCCAGCAACTGACGAGCGGCATCAAAATGCTCGAGAGTAGAAGAAATATTCCTCATCAACTCGCAACTGGCTGGTCACATGATGACTCTGCACAATGGGCCTCCTATGAACAACCTCAAATGCGCTGTCCACACTATGAGAGGAAGCTATATCCAATAAATTTTCGTCAAAATCACACTCTCTCTGTGTACTTACATCTGAGTACACCTCAACACTCTAAGTACAAACATCGGACATGTCCTCATCTAATCCCGAGGAAGCTGTTGCTGAATCTGACTCAACACCATCTCCAGCTACCTCGTCCCCTGCAACCATTTGACAATCCAGATCCTGAGACACATCCTCATGAGTCACTAACTGAGTAACCCTCTCTCTAGACATGGAAGCCCTGGCTGTAACAAACTCCTACAACTTGAAAGCTTCCCTGTCCTCTTCTATGAGTCCCTATAACATAGAATCCTGGAACTCGTATGACAATGCTGAATCTACACCCAGAGTCAGATATAAAAATCCAGAGACACTACAGCACTCATCATCCTCGCTCTCAACATTAGAGATATCTGCAATGCTAGTGTACACATCCTCTAACTGCATCTCCTCTACTAACTTTGGCTACATACACAACTCAACGTCAACATGTGGATAGACTATACTGTAGCATGGAATTAAGTCTGACAAATCATCTGCAACACTCCCATCCTGAGTGTCATTACTCGAAGGCTCCATGCTCACATCCTCAACACATGAATAGACCACTGTCTCCTGTACTAATCCTATACTACGACTGCTATCAAATATCTCTAAACTGTCAGAGCTCATATGCTCCTCACAGTCATCACCCAACAACTCACAGAGGGTGTCATCTCCCATGCAACTCACAGCATCCTCGAAAGTGTCCTCCGATGTGTCTAAACTATCAGCTCCCACAACATCTGCTAAAATCTCATCTGTGGACACATGTCTCTGCACATGACTCATCGCCAAGCTGTGCACCAATAATGCTGGAGCCCGAATTGGCATCAAGTGACCCCACTGTAATACCCAGATCACCAACTACATCACTGGGAGACTCCATACAAGCCTCGGGCCTATCTGAGGAAGCAACTACCTCCTGAACTGGAGCAACACTACTGTAGCTGACATAAACATCTCCAATGACAACTCCCTCCATGGAAGAATCTGAACACTCAGAGATGACTACAACATCAGCTATCTCTGTACAATCCATAGTGACTGCTCTGGGAGCCTCAACCCGATGATGCTCAACACTGCTGTCCTCCAGTGGCACTGAACATCCACTGAATCCGGTGCAATAAATCTATCATTAGCACTGCAAATGGAAATAGCAGGTGCTGAACTAGATGAAGGTACATCAGCATCACGATCAACTGTCGGAGAAAACTCAAGCCTTCTCCCCTGCGAACTTGATGTCGGCCTTCTAAAGGCAAAGGTCAGATATCTCCCTGCCCTATCTACTGTAGCTGGATCCAACCAACTCTCTGCTAGTCTCTGCTGATGCAATCTCAATCTCTCAACGCTTTCAACCAAAGCATCTAATTCTGTTCTTCTTCCCTTACTGCTATGACGACTCGCTGAACTAGATCTCCTGTATCTATCCATAGCTAGGAAATAGAAGTGCTGAACACTTTAAAATTAACTTCATAAAAAATGTAACCAGACTCCACAGGATGGCAAGATCAGAGTTTTGATACCACTGTAAGGAACCTAAGTTGGCTCTCTCCGAATATTCGATATTAACTTTGGATTTATTGCAATTACATCACAATATTGCTCCCGACAATAGTTATAATAATTATTTATGCTCAACATGGAACATCGACTTCCTATTTTATACTAATGATTCTACAAACAAATTTCTTCCCAACCAGAATTCTCATTTAATTCATATTATTTAGAAATATTGTAATCGAACTCATATCAAATACCTCCATTTTACTTGTAACTTACAAACTCAATATAAATTAAATAATGAGCAAGCACCTGTTGATTCTGGATATTATTAGTTGTTTGTTCATCAACTGCTAGCACCCGCACCAACATCACTGTAAATCACAGCTGCTGGTTGTGAATGTATTTATTCATGCACCCGAAAAGAGTATGCTAACCCGCGCCAAATGGAAGGGCTGCTGTTAGACTCGCGCCTGGTTATATCAGTAAACCCTGTGACTAGAAGATCTACTGTCTGTAGTCACCGTTCTGCATTGTTTGTTAAGCCGCCAATATATATCAACCCCCGCGCCCAAGCTGGAGACTACCGTATCAATCCTTATGCCCAAAACTGCTCACTCGTCAGCTGGTTATTATGACGCAGCTGTGTATCAAACGTTTCTGACATTCCTCACATTATTCAATGGCAATGGAGACCATCTCACAATGCATGATTTAGGGAAAGTATCACTTTCCTCAAATCCTCAAACCCTTGTTGTTCATGACTTCCGCATTTCCTAGTCTTCAATCATCCTAACATAATTAATCATAAGCATACTGAAAATATCGCAAGACCTGGCTTTTTATAAGAAAATGACAAATCTTCTTGCATACACCATCATTCAGCTTCAGCGTTACACCTTTCACTTAAGTGACACCCAATCTTCAAGTTCACACTATCAAATTATAACACTTAAAGCACTTATTAAAATGAGCCAAGCACAACTCCGACTAATTTGAATAAGGAGATAACTCGCAACTCCAGTCTGACCAAAGATAGAAGATCAAAACCAACGCCACTTGCTTACTCAAAATAGAAACTAGAAAATATTAACTTACTAAAAATAGTAAGTGTAGCATCAATATAAGCACAGGCTCCTGTAAAAATCGGCGACATTACAGAAGATCCAGTACGGCATTGTCGTATGTGCGAGACAATTTGGTTGGCGAATGGAGTCGCCGACCACGCAGAATGGGTGAAACAGTTTCCCGCCACACTCAGAGGGGCAGCCATCGACAAGTACTCCGATGTGGACAAAACAAAGGTGACCACTTGGGCCGAACTCAAGACAGAATTCCAGACGGAGTTTCAACTCCTAAGGGATGACAATGAAATTGTTTCTGAGATATATGGTACCAAAAAAGGCGAGGAGACTGTGCGGCCTTACAGTTGCCGACTGAAGGAGTTAGTCGGAAAAAAGGATAGCCAGCCAGCAGATGGCCTGAAGAAAAGATGGTTCGTGGAGGGCCTAAAATCTAACCTACGGAGGAAAATGAAGATAGTGCCTCCCTCCTCATACGAAGATGCCTATAACCAAGCGATGGACTTGGAGAGCGAACAAAAGACCTCCAAGAAGAAAAGAAGCAAGTCCTCTTCCGACGAAGATGACGCTTCAGACGATGATAGTAGCAATGATGGTGAGTCAAGGAAAAAAGTCATGGCACTCCAAAAGGACATGGAGAGAATGATGGAGTTCAAGACCATAAAAGGGGGTACCAACAAGGGGGAAGATGACATGTGGTGTACGGGTTGCAAGGAGAGCGGCCATACAAAGGGGTCGTGTCCCTAAAAGGCATTTTGTGACATTTGCCAGATCATGGGCAATTCCACCAAGGAATGCCCATACAACATGAAGGTGAGGAATCACCAAATGCTATTTACCCAAGAGCAACCATCCACATCAGGGGCAGAGACTAACAATAATGCATCCTCAAGCGGGTACAGAGGCAACCAACGCGGTGGTGGAAGAGGCAATAACAACACCAACACAACGAGTCGAATACAATACAACTCCAAGGGTCAGTCGATGATTCAATGCCGAGCTTGCAATCAGTGGGGCCACCTTGCAAGGGATTGCGACAAGAGCGACACCCCGCAAAAGTTATGTCGTTGGTGTGGTCCTGGCAACCATGAGGATGCCAACTGCCCAAAATCCGGGGTCAACTTGCTCAACATCGAGGGAACGAGAAGTGATGAGGGGGTACTAGCCATCACACAAGCACAAGCAAAACAAGCCACATATTCGAACCCTCAAACAGAAAAACAAAGGCATGGGAGGCTAAGGAATAAATAGAGAAGGTGATGAAGGCACAAAAAGAAACATGGGAGATGGCCACTACCTCGGGCCGAAGGGAGGCAGAACAGAACTCTGAGACAAATGTTACATTTAGAGGTACCGATGAAACTCCAGGACCTCCTTCACACCATGCCTCACTTGGGAACGACATTGTTGGGGAACTTGGCCACGCAGCCAAATACCATACGTACGGAAATCCCCGGAGGGTTTGCAACTGACCTAATGATACTTGCTGTAAACAGTGGGAGGTACCCGACAGTTGTCGAGAAGGGCATCCTTGGCACCATCCTAACAGACACTATAGCGGATGGAGGGTCAGGAGTGAATGTCCTTGCGGAGGAGACATGGGACATGGAAGAAATTGGGCAAGCCAACCTTGTGGCCCCCAACCTTCAACTTATTGGGCGTCGATCAATAGGGTATCAAACCCCTCGGAATGCTGATGGCACAACAGGTCACCATTGGCTCACAACCATTTGTACTAAACTTTGTGGTGATACCTTTGAAAAAGAAGGGTTATGATGTCATTCTAGGTCGAGGGTGGCTGGTCACGACGAAGGTAAACCACAATTGGAAGAAAAACACCCTCTCGATGGAGAATGGGGGGAGGAAGTTCACCATCGACCTTCGCACCCAAATGGTGAGCGAATAGATAGCCTCTTCTTTACACTCAGAATCTAACAGTGAAAATGCTCGAAGGGATGAAGGGACAGAATGGAACCGAATAGTGAAGGTGTGCTAAGATTGGGGGAATACTCAGAGGATGATGCAGATTCACTAAACAGTCTCTTCCACTGCCATATGAACTCTTGCAACCAGCATGCAATGTACTAAGTATTGAGGAAGAACCAGAAACATTTCCCCCAAAGTATAGTGAATACAAGGGGATGCAAAAGTAAGCAAAGTCCCGATGCATATATTTGAGTAAAACCCCATGAAGTATAAGGAGTCGTCTATCAAACCAATGAATCTGGGCAAGGAAGAGGAACCTAAGATCATTCCTGGCGGCGACGATTGGAATCCTAAGTGGAAGATGGCAGCCTTCAAAATCTTTATTCTCCTTCTTATGTACAGGCAAAAGACCGTGGTCCCTATAGAATTTATGGTTCCAAGCCTTTGGATCGCCATTGAAAACAGACTCAGCGACAGGGAAAGCTTGAGGGAGCGGCTGCACACTCTCAATAAATTAGATGAAAGAAGAATGATAGCACAATGGGCAACGAAGGTTGCACAACAGCAGAGAAAATGTTGGCACGATAAACACCTACGAAAGATGCGTTCCTCCCCTGGCCAGCTGGTGCTGAAGTACAATGGAAAGAATGAGATTAAGCTAGGACAACTTCAGGAATTTGGCTATGACGGGGCCAAGTTGTGGACTCTCGACAAACTGGAGATACATGAGGCCATCAATGGGTCCAAGTTGAAACCTTACCTAGAGAGGATGGACTCGAGAGGATAGAAAGGGACTCGAGAGGTCAAGCAGGCGACACGAGAGCCGTCCATATGGGCGACCAGAGAAGCATCCAGAAGGTAATGAGAAAAAAAAAACAAAAAAAAACAGAGAATATCGTACGGCCATAGGGCACAAAACTAAAAGGAATGACCGTACGGTAAAAAGAGAAGCTAATGATTATCGTACGCCATATAAGTCTGTACTGTGTTGGCGAAAGAGTGGCCCGTATGGCAATTCCACATTTTGTCGCGGGGGAGAAGTGTTCGTACAGACTGTACGACCTCAGGAGAAAACTCACCTTACGGCCTCGGGAGAAAGATTATCGTACGGCAATTGAAAGTTCATCACGTTTTTAAAAACCACCGTACGGCCACATTTTTAAACCCAGTTCCATTTCGTTTTACCGCACGGCCTTGAGGAATGCTTACATTGTTCCTTACGGCCAAGAGTAGAACCCAGCATATAGAACCATTTGTCCATACGGTCCTAAGGAAAGAAAACGCAGTTAAGGGACTCAGCCCGTACGGCCATTGGAGAGCTAGGTGCGAGGTTTAAAACGTACAACTGTATGGCACTGGCCAAGCGACATTTTGTATGGACATTGAGAAGTAGAAAAAACAAGAAAAACAAGGAGAAGCGTACGGAAAGGAAGAGCATTGGCAAATGCAAAAACAATTTAAAAAAAACGACGACAAATAAAAACAGTTCACAGTGAATAACGTATGGCACCGAAGGGACGGACATAAGCAGGTAGTGAAGAAAATACAATTATTGGCCATTTACACAGGCACTGAAAGCAGTTGGCAGAAAGAGTATGGCATCGGAAGAAAATCACGAAAATGGTGTGCCCCATGGACTTCTAGGTGGGTTTGAAAATCACGAAAATGGTGTGTGCTAGGACCCCGCGGGGGCGCTGCCCCTCGACCCCGTTGGGGGCGTTGCCCCCAAACCCCCATTTTATTTGAGGTACACTACAATTGTGAGTTGGGGCATCGAAACGGCACGAGGAAATTATTCAGTTCAGTTATTAGCCTTTGGAGAGTGTGACCAATTGATGGACCCGGAGCTATTGCAGGCATGGAGTGTCTGCACGCCAGAAGTGGAGAGAGCACTAGAGCAAGCCTTTCGAGAGGGGTACTACGCTTTGAGGCACTCAGAGTAGGTTTTGGTTGGACGTGAGGCTGCCTTGGTGGATGCACAGAGAGCTCGGTAGGAGCTGACCACCCGGTTGGAGGCAGTAGAGCAACACTTGGCTCAGCATACCCATGAGTTGGAAGCGAAGAAGGCGGCGCAGGTGGCTATTGAGGTCAGATTGGCTAGGGAGACAGTATCGTTTGAACAAGAGTTAATGGAGGCTACAGCTGAAAAGCGTGTTTTGGAGACAAGTTTGGTGCAGGCACGGAAGGAATGTGATGTGACGGAAAAAAAACTACTCAAAGCAGCATTGTTGGTGAAGGCGGCACTACAGCTTCTTCAGGGATGCCCCTCTGCCCCTTCTCAATGATTTTCTTATTCTATGTAGTGTATTTCATCTCCCTTTTGTTGTGAGTCGTCGGAGACGACTTTCTTTTATGGGGGGATGATGTTAGCCGGAAAGACTACTTTATGTTATGTCATGTATTAGTTATGTGGACCCGACGGGAATTAGTTATTACCGAAGGGTAGTTGGGTTGGGTGGTGACGTTTGGCCACACCCCTTCGGGTAGATAAATATGTACCACCTACGGGTGAAGGGGGGATAATTATGATGTGAATGTACTCATACATTGGAATGATTAATGAAAGCATCTAGTGTTCTCTGATATATTTTGTGTTTATTACATTTCCTGTACTATGTCTATGCAATACTAAGTTTACCCCAGCGGGCAAACAGTATCTTTATTTCACCCTCTAGGGGTAGCTATGGTGAATATTGTTATGCTGAGATAACAATGTTTTATTGAAAAAAACTGAGATGAGATTTTGTTATTGACACTATTTTTGGTTGCAGTTCCATTGTGCTTGTTAGGTTGAGATACACTATGACATATAAGATCTCTCTCTTGCTAAGAGGGAGTGCTAATGTTGTGGTAGCTACAAGAGAAATCTTTTATATCTATGCTATTGTGGATGTGCTCTATTCCTTACTTCTCATCAGTATAAACTCGTAATCTATCAAAGATATTATTATTGTGCCCGACATCGGATGTATTGCTCAAATATATTGTGCCCGATGTCGGATGTATTGCTCGGATGTATGGATGACTTGGCTCCTCGCATAAGATTTCTTAGCATCGTGTGCTGACTTGGCATCGTGCAAGGGCAAATGGTAGTGCTGGCAGTTTATTGAAGGCGTGAATTATTAAAAGTCGACGGTTCTCTTATTAATGTTGACGGTCCTCATATTGAAGGCATCGATTCATATTTTAAGCTGTCGTGTATATTCATAACTGCTGTCTATTGGTATTCCACGAGACTCTTCATTTTTGTAGCGGTTCATTCTTTCTTTATCACAGAGTCTTATGTAACTATCTGCACTTTGTCTACAATGTGACTTTACCTTGGAGTAGCAATCACATTTTTTATTGTATTGTTTTTCAGTCTTTTGGGGTGATAGAGACGTTAAGAAAAAAAATTTCTGTTATATTTTTGTTGGGTGTAATCTCAGCAATTGGTGTATAATCGTGTAGTATCTTTGTGAGATACATTTAGAGTTGTCTGATTATTATATCAGAGATTACAAAATTCTGATAAAGTTACATACGCTTATTGATTCATGATTGTAAAAGGCTTCAATCATAAGCAGCATTTTTGTATTTGTTTTGGTATCTAAATGAAGGCATTATTTTGGGTGTGGCTGGATTTTTCCCTCGAGTAGGAGGGTTTTCCAAGGGTAAATCAATGTGCCTGATTTTCTTATGCTTTAATGTTAAAGGTTTAGATTATTGCATTTATAATATTCTGGTTCAATCATTAACAATAATATAATAATGTCTTTACCTTTATTACTTTCTCCTTCCACGCTGCTATTTTAAAAAGAAGACATGTCATATGAGCTGACAAAACAGATGAAGTAGACAAGCAAGTAACTCAACTACACATACTAAGTAGGTCAAGCAACTCAAGCAATTCATACTATTCTTCATATTTCTTGCATTTCCTCTGTGTGTGTGTGTGTGTGTGTGTGTATGCATCCAAAACCTAGCAATTATTAAAAACTGATTTCTTACTACAAACTTAACAAATAAACCTCGCACCTTTTTAATGAGTTCGGTGTAAAGAACCGGAACTGGGTTCTTCCAAATCCACTTATTTTATTTAAAATATTTGCAGCACTTGCTCAAGAAATCTTTTAATTGCAATTTAATATTCAATCTTCATCCATATCAAATATCGAATTTTAATCACTTTAACAACTCAGAAGAAACATCATAAAATTTGATATCAAATCCAATAACATCACAATACTTTATTGCTAAAAGATTGGCACCTGGTATTAATTATTTGTTTGCAGATTATAACTATCTTCCCAAAAAACTTGGCGCAGCACTAAACACTGTCAGCAGCTCCTTGTAGAATGCAGACAGCCACCCATTTGAGCCCGTGCCTGGCTGGCAATTTGAATGCAGGCCCGAAATGTAGAAAACAACTCCTTCTTGGAGTCACGTCAGCTGTATGAAGGGTGACGCAGCTTCACCCAATGTCAGGCGCTATGCCTTAGTAGTATCACAGCCTTGCGTGATGATTACAGGGCTGCCAGGAAACAAATGTGAGCCCCTTTACAGAAAATTGATGGTCTTTGGTAGTCACGTGAATATCAAGAACATGCCATGGCTGCTCTAATACATACGCAGGGCCTTGCAACAAATTAACAGCATCTACAGCAGTCACGTGAGCTAACAATGAAGCTCCTCAAATTCCCAATTAAAAAACATAGCCATGTAATTAATGTGGGTTTCCAGATTTTTGTGAATTCAATCTCAATATAGTTAATTTAGCATCTACAAGAAGATCTCTGCCAATCTCTCAATCAATTATTAAACCTCAGCCATGAAACAATTCAGAATCCTTAAGAACAAATGATTCGCCTGTAGAAATAACTTCACCAAAAAACCCGAACACCAATTTATTAATTGCAGCATCAGCAATTAATTAACAGCAAATTTCCCAATTAAACAACCTCAGCAAATTCGAATGCAATTACCAAATGAAGAAACACAGAACTCCTCCAAACAATTTCAAAACTCCAACAGGAAGACAAATCAAACCCCAGAATGAATAAATTGATTTGCCTGCAGAATAAACTTCTCATAAACCCAGTATACATCAGCACTGGATTTAATTCAGAATCAGCAGCTGCAAAATTCACCACCAATCTGTGATGGCTCAAATTGCTAGAAGAGGAATCAGTCCTCAAAACCGTAGCCGGTTTCTCACAACCAAGAGACTTTATAAATTTTATCAAATCAACAATGAATGGTTGAAAGTGCTTTTTCGAGTAGAATATATAGCTTTTTCGGAAAAAGCACAATTTCACTTTTTTCATTAAAAAGGATTTTAAATGACCTCTTCACTTTATAACATTAAAGTTATAAAGTATTAAAGTTATTAAATTAAAATAATTTAATATAATAACAACTTTAAAAACCAAAAGCCTCTGAATCCCGCTAACTGTACCAACTCATTTCCGACACCAGAGCCTCAAACGCCAACTGCCCTGCCGGAAATGACCCACTGCCAAAAATAGCCAACTGCTAAAAATAGACTTACTATAAATAGTAAGTCTTTCAAATTGGAGATTCTTTGAAACTCGATCCTGAGACATATAACACTCTGTGCACACACCTTGCTAATCCTGGCCATACCCCAAATACCACTTACTAAAAATAGTAAGTCGACCAAATTGACCCGAACGAAGAGCAAATCTGGTAAACTGAACCTCCAGAATGGAATCCCAACACCGGCTCCACAATCCGACCCCCTCTGAACACCTGATTAGCTTGCGAGGGTCGCCAAACCAAACTAATCCCAAAGTCTGAAAAACAGGGACATTACAGTCCTCCCTTCCCAAGATTGTTTGTCCCCAAGCAATCCGGAGCAAAATAAACATCACAGTCCACCTGGATCCCAAGGATAGAATGGAGTAATGTCCCTATCATCACCACACTCCAGCAAAAATAATTCCAACATCAACAATACCAACTGCAGCATCTGAGAAACTGAACTCAACACTCGAACTGATGATACTGAGACAGAAACATCACATGGGAGTAACTCAACCGTGAGTAACTTACACGGAAGCAACTCAACCGACAAACTGGACTTGCCCCCAATCTGTGTGCCAACTAAACAATCATACCAATCATCATCATCATCCTCACTCATCACCTGAAAAGGATCATCGCTGAACTCAAATAATGGATTGTTATATGACATAGTGACATCCATATCAAATTAAGGATTGTTCACAAATTGAACAACTCCTGCCTGCAGATCTAAATAAGATATCTGTGACCTGTGAGAGTCATGATGTGTAATCTGCTCTACCTGAATGGGCTTATGTCTCTAAGAATGCTCACTATTTGCAATAAGTCCCTGTAAACTATGATCCTGGGATTCATCCAAAATCTCCTTGGAGTCATCACCCAATATCTGATATGATATACCAGACTTCCTGCAGCATGAAACATCCTCATGGATAACATAGCTAGTGTCCACATTATCAATGCCAATATTACCAACCTGTAAAACCTCAAATATCACATGCCGCTGTGAACGTGACTCACTGCTGTCATAGAAATCAGAATTAGAAGAACTCACATTTAGCATGCAATCCTGAAAACTAACACTTTCATCATGTGAGTCAAAACCCATAGTGATATCCACAACATCCTCTACACTTGCCCTGCCATCCACGACATCAATAGGCTCGAAAATAAAGTTGCTGTCATAAAAATCAGAACCTGTATCATTAGTAATTTCATTGCTACCAGTTGATGTAGTGCTGCCATCACTGGTGGCTATCATGACATTAGCATTCTCCTGATCACAAGCTCTTGTCTCATGGATATGATGAGACTCAATGCAACTGTCCTCAAGCAAATCTGTCATAGCCTCATCATCCTGATAAAAGCCTCTGGAATGCTCTCTCTTTTGTATCAAGTGCCTATCAAATTTCAAATTCCTCTTAATTGCTTCAGGAAGAGCATTCCACTCTGTGAACTGTGCCACCATGTCATCAACGAATGGTGTCCGCTCTATCTCTATACTAACTGCATCCAGCTAACGCCTCAAGAAAGTAGGACGACGAGGCCTATCATAAATACCTGTACGGTCAGCTCTATAGTCACGCCTATTATCGACTCGTGATCTATGTGATCTAACTGAAACACTCCTAGCACCTCTGTCTCTAGCATGATAACCTGGTAATGCGATGCGCTGTAGTGTCTAAAAGCTGTTGCAATACATTTGCAACATGATGCTGACCATCTGCTATATTCCTAAAAGCATCTCTGGCCTCCCTGCCAAAATCATTTATGATATTATTTCTATTTCTGACTCCTGCCTGTTCATTCTCTGGGCCTTGTTCATTACCTTCAGGAGGTGGTGAATTTCTATCCCTGCGGGTATAGTACCCTCCTGGAACAAATCTATCTGTCATTATATTTTTTCCTCATACCCTTCAAGATGGAAAGATCAAGGCTCTGATACCACTGTGAAGAACCGGAACTGGCTTCTTCCAAATCCACTTATTTTATTTAAAATATTTGCAGCACTTGCTCAAGAAATCTTTTAATTGCAATTTAATATTCAATCTTCATCTAAATCAAATATCAAATTTTAATCACTTTAACAACTCAGAAGAAACATCATAAAATTTGATATCAAATCCAATAACATCACAATACTTTATTGCTAAAAGATTGGCACCTAGTATTAATTATTTGTTTGCAGATTATAACTATCTTCCCAAAAAACTTGGCGCAGCACCAAACACTGTCAGCAGCTCCTTGTAGAATGCAGATAGCCACCCATTTGAGCTCGTGCCTGGCTGGCAATTTGAATGCAGGCCCGAAATGTAAAAAACGACTCCTTCTTGGAGTCACGTCAGCTGTATGAAGGGTGACGCAGCTTCACCCAACGTCATGCATTGTGCCTTAGCAGTATCACAGCCTTGCATGATGATCGCAGGGCTGCCAAGAAACAAATGCGAGCCCCTTTACAGAAAATTGATGGTCTTTGGCAGTCACGTGAATATCAAGAACATGCCATGACTGCTCTAATACATACATAGGGCCTTGCAGCAAATTAACAACATCTGCAGCAGTCACCTGAGCTAACAATGAAACTCCTCAAATTCCCAATTAAAAAACACAGCCATGTAATTAATGTGGGTTTCCAAATTTTTGTGAATTCAATCTCAATATAATTAATTTAGCATCTGCAAGAAGATCTCTGCCAATCTCTCAATCAATTATTAAACCTCAGCCATGAAACAATTCAGAATCCTTAAGAACAAATGATTCCCCTGTAGAAATAACTTCACCAAAAAACCCGAACACCAATTTATTAATTGCAGCATAAGCAATTAATTAACAGCAGATTTCCCAATAAAAACAACCTCAGCAAATTCGAATGCAATTACCAAATGAAGAAACACAGAACTCCTCCAAACAATTTCAGAACTCCAACAGGAAGACAAATCAAACCCCAGAATGAATAAATTGATTTGCCTGCAAAACAAACTTCTCATAAACCCAGTATACATCAGCACTGGATTTAATTCAGAATCAGCAGCTGCAAAATTCACCACCAATCTGTGATGGCTCAAATTGCCAGAAGAGGAATCAGTCCTCAAAACCGTAGCCGGTTTCTCACAGCCAAGAGACTTTATAAATTTTATCAAATCAACAATAAATGGTTGAAAGTGCTTTTTCGAGTAGAATATATAGCTTTTTCTGAAAAAGCACAATTTCACTTTTTTCATTAAAAAGGATTTTAAATGACCTCTTCACTTTATAACATTAAAGTTATAAAGTATTAAAGTTATTAAATTAAAATATTTTAATATAATAACGATAACTTTAAAAACCAAAAGCCTCTGAATCCCGCTGACTGTACCAACTCATTTCCGACACCAGAGCCTCAAACGCCAACTGCCCTGCCGGAAATGACCCACTGCCAAAAATAGCCAACTGCTATGAATAGAATTACTATAAATAGTAAGTCTCTCAAACTGGAGATTCTTTGAAACTCAATCTTGAGACATCTAACACTCCGTGCACACACCTTGCTAATTCTGGCCATACCCCAAATACCACTTACTAAAAATAGTAAGTCAACCAAATTGACCCGAACGAAGAGCAGATCTGGTAAACTGAACCTCCAGAATGGAATCCCAACACTGGCTCCACAATCTGACCTCCTCTGAACACCTGATTAGCTTGTGAGGGTCGCCAAACTAAACTAATCCCAAAGTTTGAAAAACGGGGACATTACAGTCTGTGAAGAACCGGAACTGGCTTCTTCCAAATCCACTTATTTTATTTAAAATATTTGCAGCACTTGCTCAAGAAATCTTTTAATTGCAATTTAATATTCAATCTTCATCCAAATCAAATATCGAATTTTAATCACTTTAACAACTTAGAAGAAACATCATAAAATTTGATATCAAATCCAATAACATCACAATACTTTATTGCTAAAAGATTGGCACCTAGTATTAATTATTTGTTTGCAGATTATAACTATCTTCCCAAAAAACTTGGCGCAACACCAAACACTGTCAGCAGCTCCTTGTAGAATGCAGATAGCCACCCATTTGAGCTCGTGCCTGGCTGGCAATTTGAATGCAGGCCCGAAATGTAGAAAACGACTCCTTGGAGTCACGTCAGCTGTATGAAGGGTGACGCAGCTTCACCCAATGTCACGCGCTGTGCCTTAGCAGTATCACAGCCTTGCGTGATGATTGCAGGGCTGCCAGGAAACAAATGTGAGCCCCTTTACAGAAAATTGATGGTCTTTGGCAGTCACGTGATTATCAAGAACATGCCATGACTGCTCTAATACATATGCAGGGCCTTGCAACAAATTAACAGCATCTGCAGCAGTCACGTGAGCTAACAATGAAGCTCCTCAAATTCCCAATTAAAAAACGCAGCCATGTAATTAATGTGGGTTTCTAGATTTTTGTGAATTCAATCTCAATATAATTAATTTAGCATCTACAAGATCTCTGCCAATCTCTCAATCAATTATTAAACCTCAGCCATGAAACAATTCAGAATCCTTAAGAACAAATGATTCGCCTGTAGAAATAACTTCACCAAATAACCCGAACACCAATTTATTAATTGCAGCATCAGCAATTAATTAACAATAGATTTCCCAATAAAAACAACCTCAGCAAATTCGAATGCAACTGCCAAATGAAAAAACACATAACTCCTCCAAACAATTTCAGAACTCCAACAGGAAGACAAATCAAACCCCAGAATGAATAAATTGATTTGCCTACAAAACAAACTTCTCATAAACCCAGTATACATCAACACTGGATTTAATTCAGAATCAGCAGCTGCAAAATTCACCACCAATCTGTGATGGCTCAAATTGCCAGAAGAGGAATCAGTCCTCAAAACCCTAGCCGGTTTCTCACAGCCAAGAGACTTTATAAATTTTATCAAATCAACAATGAATGGTTGAAAGTGCTTTTTCAAGTAGAATATATAGCTTTTTCTGAAAAAGCACAATTTCACTTTTTTCATTAAAATAGCTTTTAAATGACCTCTTCACTTTATAACATTAAAGTTATAAAGTATAAAAGTTATTAAATTAAAATAATTTAATATAATAACGATAACTTTAAAAACCAAAAGCCTCTGAATCCTGCTACCTATACCAACTCATTTCCGACACCAGAGCCTCAAATGCCAACTGCCCTGCCGAAAATGACCCACTGCCAAAAATAGCCAACTGCTAAAAATAGACTTACTATAAATAGTAAGTCTTTCAAACTAGAGATTCTTTGAAACTCGATCCTGAGACATCTAACACTCCATGCACACACCTTGCTAATCCTGGCCATACCCCAAATACCACTTACTAAAAATAGTAAGTCGACCAAATTGACCCGAATGAAGAGCAGATCTGGTAAACTAAACCTCCAGAATGGAATCCCAACACTGGCTCCACAATCTGACCCCCTCTGAACACCTAATTAGCTTGTGAGGGTCACCAAACCAAACTAATCCCAAAGTTTGAAAAACGGGGACATTACATTCGGCTGCAGGTGTATGAATTGCAGCTGTTGACAATTTGCGCCAACTTGCACACAACTTATACCCTTGTTAATGACGTCTGCAACCCAGCCACTCACCCAAGTCTTCAAAAAACGCCGCAAGGTAACAGTGACCGATTTCCTTTAACACTTCCAGCTAGCCGCAACAAACTAACAGCATTGTAGATAATGTAGGGCCCAGACAAAGTTTTGTACGGCCCAGGTAATAAACAAAATATGTAGACTTTCACTGCTGGAAACTCACGGCACAATTCCTTGGCATCAACAACCAATTCAAAGTGCACTCCTCTTGGGAAATTGACGTTTCTCAGAGAAAATCGCTCAAGACCTTATTCTCCCATTCGAACTTCTTCACCAAAGCCATAAAATTTATCAAAGGCAATAGCATTACTCAACCTTGTAAACATTCAACAAGAACAATGATATTCTCTCCAGAATTGAAGACCAAATATCAAACCTCAACAACACTGGAAGAAGCATCAATGTTTTCTCCTTACAAAAGACCAAACCCTAGCTCAATCCAAGAAAAATCGAATTCTCTCTCAACACAATTTTTTATCAAAATGATCAATGGTATGTAAAGTGTTTTTTCGAGTTGAATATATAACTTTTTGAAAAAGCTTCAACTTTACATTATTCACTTAAGTAGCTTCTTCATCACATCACTTTATAACATTAAAGTTATGAAGTCGTAAAGTTATTAAAATAAAATAACTTAATAACGATAATTAAAATATGAAGCTACTGAAACTATCTGACTATAACAAACTAATTTCTGACAACAGAGCCCCGAGCTCAAACTACCCTGCCAAAAATAGACTTACTATAAATAGTAAGTCTCTCAAACTGGAGATCCTGGATAAACAATCCTGCAACACCTGATGACACTATGCAGGCGCCCTGCTAAATCAAGTTGTGCCCAAAATATTACTTACTATAAACAGTAAGTCATCCAATCTGTCCCAAACAAAGAGCAAACCTGACAACCAGAACCTCCAAAATGGAATCCAACCACTGGCTCTGCCAACTGACCCCTTCTGATCACCTGATTAGCTTACGAGGGTCGTCAAACTAAGCTAATCCCAAAAGACTGAAAAACGGGGACATTACAGTCCTCCCTTCCCAACATTGCTTGTCCTCAAGCAATCAGGAAAAACAAGCAACATCACAGTCCACTCGGATCCCAAGGATGGTCATGAGTAATGTCCTGATCAACCCCATACTCCCGTGAAGAAATCAACAACATCAACAGTACCAACATCAGCAACTGGAAAACTGCACTCAACACCCAAACTGAAGATGTTGCAACAAAATCACCACGTGGGAGAAACTCAACCGAGAGTAACTCACACGGGAGTAACTCAACCAACAGACTGGACTTGCTCCCAGTTTTCCAGCTAACCAAATCATCATACCAGTCATCAAATGGATGCATTGAAGAACTGAGTGACTGATAGATGTCCTAAACGTGAGGATCGAATGTAAAACTATAAGCACTCCTCACCATGTACACCCTTGTAAACTGCTAGGCTAGGCCCAACTGACCTCCTGTGTAATCTGTCTGATAATCAGGTGTACAAATAAGATCCCAAACATCATCAACATCATGATCGTACAATACTTGTAAGGGATCATCGCTAAGCTCAAACAGTGGATTGTCATAAGTCATAACGACATCCACATCAAATAAGGGATTGTTCACAAAGTGAACAGCACCCATCTGTTGATCTGAGCCATAAAACAGTGAACTCTGAGAGACATGATGTGTAATTTGTTCTACCTGTATGGACTCATGTCTCCGTGAATCGGCACTATCTACTGCACAAAAAGACATAGTGCGTAGACTCCCCTCAGCAAGGCCCGACAAAACATACTCTCTACCATGGTACTCAAATCTGATCTGCATCGGGCTCACGCTAAGGCAAAACTCCTTAATCTCCTGTATCCACTGCATCTCTAAAACCACATCCATCTCCCCCAAATCAAACACATAGAAATCAGATATCAGCTCATAATCACCAAGAAACAAAGAGAGATATCGGATGCGCCTGGTACAGGTAAAGTTGTAGCCATCAGCTACCCTGACTCTACACCCTGCAAACTCCTCTACCTGAAGCCCACACTGACTAACAACTCACTCATGAATAAAGTTGTGTGTGGCTCCAGTGTCCAACATAGCAACATAGGGTTGTCCTTCCACTAATCCCTTCAATCTGAAAGCAGAGGGAAGTGGCACAAAGGTGGACAACACAATCGGAGATAGTTTGGCGTCAGGACCAAACTCTGGAGTAACTCTTTGCTCCTCCTCTGTATCAAAACCAGCAGCCTGATGAGAAGACTCAGTCTCACTCTCACCAGAATAAACCCACATAGAGCAATTCGCCCTGCCCTTAGGCCTCATAGTACAAGAATGCTCTCTGTCGTAAGGCTCTTTGCACCAATAGCAAAGCTACCTCCTCAAATCCTCTCGTGTGGCATCAAGTCTACCTGCAGATTTCTTTTTGTCAACAACTGGTGGAGGTACCTCATTTGTAGGAGGAATAGTAGGACTAGGAGTAGACTTGCCCCGTGAAAGAGAAGGCTCAAGATTCCTTGCCTTCTTCATAGCATCTCGCAAGGTAGGTGGGTCCAGGGACTTAATCCACCCTCTATACGGCTCAAACAAACCCTCTATGAAAAGCATGACTCTCCTCCTCTCGGAGATGTCATATACCATAACTGATAGGCGCTGAAACTCACTGATGAAGGCCTTAAGGCCACCTATCTGTCTCAATTGAGCTAACTCTCTGAAGTAAGTCTCAGGATCCTTCCTGTCAAACCGCTCTATTAGTCTATCTACAAACTCCTGGTACTCAACAATATGATCATGATGCAGAGACACTAACCCATGATACCACCAATCATGAGCTACCCCATCTAAGTGAAGCACGGCAAATCGTATAGCGTCCTCCTCAGACATAGGATGAAGTGATAGGTACGTATCCAGCTTGTGGACCCATGCTCTAGTTGTAGTCTTCCCACTTCCATCGAAGTGGTCTAATGTCAACTTGTTGGTTGCCTGCTTGAGATCATTCTGCCTAGGTCTCTGCCTCATGTCAGGAGTTGGCCTACCTCTGGAATGCTCACGCATCTGTGTCAAATATCTGTCAAAATTAAAATTTCTTTTTAGTGCCTCAAGGAGACCATCCCACTCTGCAAAATGTGCTACCATATCATCAACGAATGGTGTTGGCTTTGTCTCTACACTAACTACATCCAGCTCTGGCCTCAAGAAAGTCAGACAATGAGGCCTGTCATAAGTACCAGTATGGTCAGCTCTATAATCTTGCCTGTCATCAGCTCGGGACCTGTGTCCGCACACCTCTGTCTCCAGCATGATCACTTGGTAATGCAATGCGTTGTAGAGTGTCTGAAAGCTGTTGCAATACAGTTGCAATATGATGTTGACCATCTGCAATATTTCTGAAAGTATCTCTGACTTCCCTATCAATATCATTCCCGATAATATTCCTGTTTTCTGTCTGTTCATTCTGTGGGCCCTGTTCATTACCTTCGGGAGGTGGTGAATTTTTACCCCTACGGGTATAGTGCCCTCCTAGTATAAATCTTTCTGCTATAATTAATTCCTCATACCCTTCATGTCATGTCCCCTCTTTAGTGACATGTCATTTTTCAGTGGATTTGCCTATCATGGACTCTCGTAGGCAGATGGTTTTGGTAAGAGTCATTCTGATGATTATTTGGGGATTGGATGGTCTTATTTACTCTTAGAGAGATGGTGTTTATCATATTTTTATTATAATGTGTTATGTGGGGCCAAAATGTTATAATTTTGAGTTGAGTTGCACTTTTTATTTTATAAAGTTACTTTTTATATAAAAGTGCATTATAAAGGGATTTTATAAGAATATTTTATGGATACTTCTAGAAGTTCTAGTGGCTTCTTAGAAAAGTAAATAAATAGAGTGTTTGGCCTCTTATTTGGACATCTCATGACTTGAGTTTACACTACTTTTCTCTTTGAGCATTTGTGGCACCATCTTAGTCTGCAGATTGTCATTTGATCTTTAGGAACGGAGTTTCTTAAGGATTTGCATAACTGAGGAGGTGAAATATCCTTTGAAGGGTTGCACTTTGGAAGTGGTATTCAGCCATTTCAAGTTGAGCTTATTTGGAGTCCTCAGACTTACCTGAGGGTTTGAGTTTCCGAAAAAGTTTTTGCTACAAGTCTAATTCAGTTTTCAAAATTTCAAGATAGAGTTTTGGAACCACATTTTTGCTCATATCTTCCTCATTACTCAGCATATCATTCTGGGTATTTTTGCATTGGATTTCTATCATCGAGGAGATAAAGATAGGTGCATTTTGGAGTCCCAAAATGCCATGATTTATTTTAAGGAATTTTCAAAATTCCTAGACATTTTCGAAAATCTACAAGAAAGTACATTTTCAGATTTGGGGTGACTTTGGCTTGGGTGTTGGCATCTTTAGCACTGGCAAAAATTATCGCAGCCATCTACAATCAGGTTCCTCACTCCTCATTTGACATTTGGCATATTTTTCTGAGAAATGTATGTTTTCAGCTAAGTACAAAATATAGCTTCAGCACTTTACTATTTTACATTGTACTTGTCTTTGTTTGCCATTTGGCATTATTGGTATCAAAGGAAGGCTAGGATTTTGCAAGTGAAAGGGCATTGTAATTTTCAGTCTATCTATATTGCAAACCTAGGGTTTGATGATCATATTATTGGCTGAAATATGTATGGCATTGTTGCAAATTGTTGATATATGAATGGCATATGGTTTTGAGCAATTTCCTACATCATTGATGGTGTTTTAGATGGTATTTGGTTGCTATCTATTATTCTGAAATTTTGGGACAGCGAACTCATATACTCAAAAATAATTTTCTATCTACATCTTGAGTTGCATTTTTGAGGGTTTATTTAGTGGCCTATTGGTAGGGGTCATTACACTTCAGGATGGCAAGATTAGTGCTCTGATACCACTATAATGAGCCCAACTTGCTCTCATTTACAAACTGGCTCTTTTCTCAAATTAAATTGCACTTTTAAATTGCTTTCATAATATATGGAAGGTTATGAACAATAAATATGAAATTTAATGATTCTTTTCAGATTTTCACCATTTATTAAAATGATATCAGTCATTAAAACATCACTGAATTGCTTACAAATATCAAAATTTGAGCAATTATTAAAAACTGATTTCTTACTACAAACTTAACAAATAAACCTGGCACCTTTTTAATGAGTTCGGCTGCAGGTGTATGAATTGCAGCTGTTGACAATTTGCGCCAACTTGCACACAACTTATACCCTTGTTAATGACGTCTACAACCCAGCCGCTCACCCAAGTCTTCAAAAAACGGTGCAAGGTAACAGTGACCGGTTTCCTTTAACACTTCCAACTAGCCGCAACAAACTAACAACAGTGCAGATAATGTAGGGCCCAGACAGAGTTTTGTACGGCCCAAGTAATAAACAAAATCTACAGACTTTCATTGCTGGAAACTCACCGCACAATTCCTTGGCATCAGCAACCAATTCAAAGTGCACTCCTCTTGGGAAATTGACATTTCTCAGAGAAAATCGCTCAAGCCCTTATTCTCCCATTCGAACTTCTTCACCAAAGCCATAAAATTTATCAAAGGCAATAGCATTACTCAACCCTGTAAACATTCAACAAGAACAATGATATTCTCTCCAGAACTGAAGACCAAATATCAAACCTCAGCAACACCAGAAGAAGCATCAACATTTTCTCCTTACAAAAGACCAAACCCTAGCTCAATCCAAGAAAAATCGAATTTTCTCTCAACACAATTTTTTATCAAAATGTTCAATGGTATGTACAGTGCTTTTTCGAGTTGAATATGTAGCTTTTTGAAAAAGCTTCAACTTTACATTATTCACTTAAGTAGCTTCTTCATCACAACATCACTTTATAACATTAAAGTTATAAAGTCGTAAAGTTATTAAATTAAAATAACTTAATTTAATAACGATAATTAAAATATGAAGCCACTAAACCTATCTGACTACAACAAACTAATTTCTGACAACAGAGCCCCGTGCTCAAACTGCCCTGCCAAAAATAGTCATCTACCAAAAATAGACTTACTATAAATAGTAAGTCTCTCAAACTGGAGATCCCAGATAAACGATCCTGCAACACCTAATGACACTGTGCAGGCGCCCTACTAAATCAAGTTGTGCCGAAAATACCTTTTACTATAAATAGTAAGTCATCCAATCTATCCCAAATGAAGAGCAAACATGACAACCAGAACGTCCAGAATGGAATCCAACCACTAGCTCTACCAACTGACCCCCTCTGATCACCTGATTAGCTTACGAGGGTCACCAAACTAAGCTAATCCCAAAAGACTGAAAAACGGAGACATTACAACTACCAAGAAACAAGAGGTTGAAGAAGCTCACAGATTTATTCAAGCTCTAGAGGACAAAATAAACAAGGAGGTTTGTTAGAAAAGAAAATGCAAAGAAGAGAACAAAAGGTTGAAAGAGAGCCTTAGACAAATAATGAATCCACTGCAATAGGCTGATCCAACTTTCATTCCTCCCACACCTAGTTCCAGTGCATCTATGGTAGGACTCGAAGGAGGACTTACAGGGCAAGAGGCAAAAAGATGGGTGACATCGATATTAGAAGAGGCAAACATGTTCATTAAAAAGTTCATCAAGAGTTATGATATAGTGCTCTCCCTTCAAGAACGAAACCAAGAGATATTGAAACAATGTGAGGATTTCTAATCCAATCAAGAGGAATCTCTTTCACACTTATAGGCTCTCGTGGAGGTACCACTACATACACTAATAAAGGATCAAGTGTTGGAAAGAAGACAAAAGGTTGATTTCTTAGGCATGGCATCAAGCGATCTCTCACAAGGGTGATGTACTCAAATAGATAGAATCATATTGTTTGGCTACAAAGGATTCTATTTTGGAGGTAAAGAATGATATATTGGGTTATGTGAGAACCATATTTCACTTGGAGGTAAATGACAATCAAAAGGTAAGTGTTGAAGAACTGCAAGGGAAGGTGAAAGAAATCTACTTCATGCAAGGGAATCCACTCATGTTTGAGCATTTGGATGCAACTGCAAAATTTGTGGGCTTCATGACTGTGTAATGCCACTGATTGGAAGAGAGCGTGTGCTACTTATAGAAGTGAGGTGAAATACTATGAGTATAGGCTTGGATTAATGCCAAGTGTCCCCATGGAGGAGCTCAATAAGATTGTGTCTAGGTTTAATGAATGTGAAAGAGAAGATGATGATGAAGGGCACAATTTCCAAGATGGTGACTTGATGTAGGCCCATTTGGCACCAAGTGGCATAGGCCCACATGGACTTTTTTTTATTGGCTCTTGGAAGCATTTGAATTTTCTTATTGGTCTACTAGTTGGTGGCTTCTTCTACAAGCTCTCTCTTCTCATTGGTTCATTTGTTGGTGCATCTTATCTAGTTGTTATGCCTATTCTGTTTTCTCATTGGTCATTGGAAAGCAATGTAATTTTTCTATTGGCCCACATGGTGGTGCCTAATTGTAATTGGGTGCGCATTTAATATTTGTAGCCAAGGTTATGAAAACCTTAATTAAGGCATATGTGGATTAATCTGGGCCATTGATTCTGATTTAATCTTGGCCATTCATTGTAATTGAGCCCCTATATAAAGGCTTGCTCGCATCATTTGTAAAAGAGAACTGTTCGAGAATTGTTGCTAATATACTACCAAATTTGCTCTACTATTCATTGTTGTGTCTTACATGATGAATAAGTGTGATCTATTTGGAAGTATTGCATGGTGATCTACATTCCTCACTTAGAATAGATTTGATTTCAAGTTGTTAAGTTAGAATTTGCTTTGAGTATGTTTAGTTGGAAAAGAGTACTAGTAGATGCATACTTGCTTGACTCGATCATAGACCAAACCACTAGTTGCTTATTGAGTGTAAGTTTGCCTTGCATGGTTAGAATGTGTTTATATACATTTAACTTCAATCTATACTTGATCTTTGATTTGCATCCAGAGATGGGATTAAGGAGATGGTGTTGGTTTGAAAATCATTTGAACACACCTTAGAAGCTTGTACTAGGTGAGTGGAGCTTATAACAAGACTACATCTAGTAGAGTCCAAGTATATTCACTCTTTCTTGCATACTTAGGTAGAAGAAGGATTAGATTAGAATTCACAAGTTCAAGTTTAGTTGCATTTTGTGAGTTGGAAGTCAAAGTATATTTTCATTGCACATTGTAAGGCCTAATCATTCGAATCAAGTTGACAAGTCTTAGAGAACAGTGTAAGTCCCCTCAGTGATCCCAACAAATCACATCATTTCAACTGAGCGAGTATCCACATTAGGAAGAATCCTTGAAGTCGCCTTATGATCTTTCATTGAAGTCTTAGCATAAGAAGTGTCTTTATTCAAGAGAGGATTTGATATTTGGTGTTTCATCTTGAAATATTAAGTGTTTTGTCCTACATCAACAAGTCCCTTTTTGGCCGATCTCTTCAATCATGTTGTTTGCACCAGGGTTCACTCCTTGGTCTCACCACATTATTCATCCGATCCACAAGGCAAGTCATGCCTCAGACCCCAACAATTATAGGACCATTATGGTTGGGCACACCTCCAAACTTTATGCCGCAGTTCTCCACATTCTCCTTTCTAGGAAGTTGGATCAGCATCACATCCATGCCAAGGGGTAGGCTAGTTTCAAACTAAATCATTATACTATGGATCGCATCTTAACTTTGTGGGGCATTATCGAGGAGGCACGTCATCGCTCCTCAAAGGTTTATTGTTGCTTTGTTTACTTTCGCAATGCCTTTGATTCGGTCTTGAGGTCGGCCCTGCTTCAAAGGCTTTGGGATATTGGTATTTGAGACTCTTCTATGTGTTATCATGAGACTATATGAGGTTGTTTTGGGTCAACTCAAGACCCCCTCTAGGTTCTCAAACTTCATCAGGAGCACTATGGAGTCAAGCAAGGTTATCCTCTATTGCCTACTTTGTTCGGTATCTACATTGATGAGTTTGAGAGGTTTCTTCAGAACCACTCTTGTGGGTGATGGTTGCCTTGTCTACCAGGTCTTGATTTCTATTCTTCTTTTTGCAAATGATGTTGTCCTTTTGGCCTCCTCTTCGGAGGGCTTGCAAAGACAACTCGATGTTCTTTAATCCTTTTGTGATCTGAGGCACCTGACAATCAGTTTGGAGAAGACCAAGGTGGTGGTCTTCAATGCACTTAAGACCTGTCACCTCCATTTCTTTTACAAGGGCGTCGAGGTGGAGATCTCTTCTTCATACACTTATCTTGGGGTTAAGTTCTCTGGGCACCGTTTCAACATGAAACCCGCTCTTCAGTCACAGATCAATAAGGGGTATGGCTCCTTGGTCCTCCTTGAGCAACACTTATGGATACTCTCTTATCAGACCCACTAATCTCTATGATTCAATTGTGTGAGGTTCCTCTCTACTGGATTCTGATTGGGCTTCGGCTATGTGGGTTCAGATTCTCCTTCTGCGACGCATTATCAGATGCAAGCAGTCCATCCTGCACTACATTAGTCTCGTAGATTTTGGGGCTCGCCCTTTAAGGCTTGAGGCCATATTCAATATGGTTTGGTTCCTTCATCGCCTTTGGGACTTTGTTGATTTGGTTGAGGAGCGTCACAAGTACCCTTTCCTCACTTATTGCTCTTCAGAGTCCATTGTTGCCTCGGGGTCCTCCAATTGAGCTCATGGTTCGTTCGCTGAGACCTCGGCCCTCCTTGAGTCTATCAAGATTGAGATGGATCGTCCCCCCCTTCCAGTACTCTCTAGATCCCCCCCTCGTCTTCCTTCCCGGCAGGAGTTGAATAGGTGTGTCAAAGAGGATATCTACAGGCAGGCTATCCACACCATCTAGGTCAACCCACATGGAAACCTTCAGTCTAAGATGGTCTTCTACGCAGAGCACTATCTAGAGTTGAAGGACAGACTTATTGTCCGCCCTTCCTACTTATCCCACCATTGGTCTCATTCCCTATGGATCCCCCTTAGTTCCTTTAGAGTGGGTTCTCATCGGCTCTGTTCTAAGACAAGCCATCAAACTGTCAGAGAGCATGGGATTTGTCAGCTTTGCAATATTGGGGAGGTTGAGTCTGAGGTGCATTTTAGCTTCCACTACCCTTTATAATACGAGATCAGAGAGAGGTTCTACTGTCTCTTCAAGGAGGCACAATCGCTCTCCACCTTCAGATACACAAACGAGAGGCACCTTACTCTTTATCTTCAAAAAGCAGTTAGGCCTACAGACCGCACACTCCAGCACCGCCATCCTACGATGCCTCAGTCTTGTCAACTCATCATCTCCTTCACTGGGCTTCACTCAGTGCGTGGCACCAAGCAACAGCTTGTCCCCGCCCCTTGTCCTAGGTCCATGAGGCCCAATGGATTCTTACCAGCAGTAATCTTTATCTTCCAAGACTACCCAAAGGCGACTCAAAGCTTCGTCTTGCCCTGTGATTTATCCTTCAATGTTGAAGTTCTTTAGTTGGACATTAATAAAATTATCCTTATCTCCATACAATTTTGCTATATACTTTTCTTAGAATTGTGCCTTCAACCTTTCTTTGATGATCTTCCCTTTTAGCTTGTCCTTTGCAAATCTGCAAATGTAAGTTTGATATAAAGTCTTGCTCCCCCTCAAATGCACTCTATTTCTTAATGTCTTCCCAAGAGTGGTGTCTCTTCCACTTCCTAATTGCTCCTTAAGTAGTCTGCTTTAATTTCTAATTCGAGTTTATTTCTTCTCCAATTCCAACCTGATTATTCTATATTTCATTTCCCATTTTTCCTTGCTCCCTCCATGTCCCCTTTTAAATGAAATCTTCTCCCTTTTATATACTATGTTGAGGGACTCACAACTCTTCAGTACATGCCCTTTCACCTTTCATTAAACTTAACTAACTTGTAATTATGTTTTATTATTATTTGTTTTCACCTTTCTATGTTTTATTTGTTTTTACAGACATGGACATAAAAGTCCTTAGAAATGACTATGAAGCTAGGATATCAAAATTGGAGGACATCATTAACAATGTCAACCATAAGTTGGATACTGTGGTGAAAGTTAGTCATTCCACTATCCTTGAAGTGTGGAAGGGCTTAAAGTCTTTTGATAAAGAGAAGATTTTGAAGATGCATGCTGAGATCAAAGGTGGATCTACCAGTGGAGGAAGCGGGCAAGGGTTTGAATGATAATGTAGGAAGGTAGTAATGTCTCTTCTTTGAAACATGGTCCATCTACTAGAACTCGGAGCCACTCTAAGCATGGTATGGATCAGTCTAAGATCACAAGGGAGGTTGTTGACCTCCATAGCCAGCTTATCAACAAAGACATGAAGGCGGGCTGTATACTAAAGGAACTCCAGTAGTTCACTATTCTATACTCTATGCTCGGCATTTTTGTTGTTTGTTTGCTTTTGGTCTGTTGTTGGGTGGCTGCCAGTTCTCTAATGCTTTCCTTTTAGGCAGCATTTTGTTGTGAAGCATTTCAGGGTCCCTTCAAATCCTACTTTACCTGTAATCAAAAACAAAAACATAAAAAGGAACTCCAATAGTTCGTTTTTCTCTGCTCTGTGTTCGATGTTTTTGTTGTTTGTTTGCTGTTGGTCTAATGTTGGGTTGCTGCCAGTTCTCTGATACTTTCATTTTAGGCAATATTTTGTTGTGAAGCATTTCAAGGTCCCTTCAAAACCTGCTTTACCTTTATTATTATTATTATATATATAATTTTATATTTATAATTTTTTTTGTTTGGATATTGTTAAGGTTTTAGGATCGTTGCAAATGTAATAGCAATCCTAATTGTATGTGTTTTCCAAATGCATCAATCTCTTGTATATATACAAGGAAAAGACAAGAAGAGACATGTCGCTTCATGGGACATGTCTATGAAGGGACATGTCTATTCATTAATCTAATTTATTAATTAACTATATAGTTATTATAAGAATAAATATAGATTAACTATATATATATATATATGCATATTAATATATAAAATAATATCAATTATTATATATTAATATATATATATATGTATATGTAATAAATCATTTCTCATAATAATCATATAGTCAGTTTTATTTATTTGACCGATGCTACATATATCAACACTCCCTCTTAGCTAGGGAGGATAAATCAATCCAATATCAACACTTATGACACTTGATAGCATCAACCCTAAGATGTAAGCAATAGAAGCATCATCCTCATGATGTAATCAATAGAAACATAGTCTCAAGATGTGGATTGCCTCCATCAGCGATTCTATCCACAAGCTCTCAGGTGGATTGCCTCCATCGGTGATTCTATCCACAAGCTCTCGTGTGGATTGCCTCCATCAGCGATTCTATCCAAAAGCTCTCAGCTTTAGTGTGGATTGCCTCTATTGGTGATTCTATCCACAAGTCTCGGGTGGATTGCCTCAATCAGCGATTCTATCCATAAGCTCTTGTGTGGATTGCCTCCATCGGCGATTCTATCCACAAACTCACGAGATTTAGTGTGGATTGCCTCGATCGGCGATTCTATCCACAAGTTCCCGAGTGGATTGCCTCCATCGGCGATTCTATCCACAAGCTCTCGTGTGGATTGCCTCCATCAATGATTCTATCCACAAACTCACGAGCTTTAGTGTGGATTGCCTGTATCGGCAATTCTATCCACAAGTTCCCCGGTGGATTGCCTCAATCGGTGATTCTATCCACAAGCTCTCGTGTGGATTGCCTCCATCGGCGATTCTATCCACAAACTCACGAGCTTTAGTATGGATTGCCTCTATTGGCGATTCTATCCACAAGTTCCCGAGTGGATTGCCTCAATCAGCGATTATATCCACAAGCTCTCGTGTGGTTTGCCTCCATCGGCGATTCTATCCACAAACTCACGAGTTTTAGTGTGAATTGCCTCTATCGACGATTCTATCCACAAGTTCTATCTATTATGATCAGTTTCAGCCATCACAAGATGTGTATCACAATAGAAGGTCAAGTTATTGTAAGATCGTCACCTTACAATAACTTTTACAAATACAATTAATAATCATTTGGAAGTCTTCACTTCCTCATGATTTACATAGGGGGCAGGCCCATTAAAACATTCATGATTCATTAGTATAATAATCAATTATATCAAGTTTACCTCTAAATGTTTCACCTTCAATAGTGAACTCCCTCTCAATCAATATGATCAAGATTGTCACAAGTTGACTGAACCATCTACTCCCTCTAAAGCTCAAGTTTATCAACTTATTACCCACTTTTGAAATATCAGACTCCCTTTGCATCTAGTCTCAATCATCAATTTGTTGGCAAGCATCAAGTTCTTTCTCCCTTGAATGCAATTATCTTGTGCTTTTGTCCTGAAGGTATGTCAGAGAAAGATTACAAATAGCTCACTAAACTATCTCGACCGTAAATACCAATGATAGAAGCATACAAGATTTTACTAACCAATAGTATAGCATGAATTACAAACTCAAAAATTATGTGCATTAATAAAACATGAAATACTTATCTTTTATAAATTTCAAGTATTTCATTCTGTAAGGTGAGCCCATATAGAAAATATCATGCAAATTCATAGAGTGATGTCGTCGTTCTCGAACATTATGAGAATTATTCACATGACTTGTCTTGAATATCCAAAGTTTCTATACACTATGAAAACCTTCAATTTGATCGGCTCTCCCTTCAAGTGGTTAGACTTTTAAAGAAGGAACCTCACTCTTTTACAGATTTTTGCATAGACCCGTACACAATCGGTCATAACTTTTGAATCTGACATTTTTCGCTCCAATCGCTCCGGTGAGATTCTTCTAAATTTGTTTATCACCAACATATCCAAAATTCAGCAAAATCCAACGGTGCATTTGTGAGATATGGTCCTCGTACTGAGATTGTATTTTTTGTGACAGACACACATTCACCATCAACAAACTACTCTCTTACATTTGCAACTTGGCTCTGATACCATGTTAAGGTTTTAGGATCGTTGAAAATGTAATAGCAATCCTGATTGTGTGTGTTTTCCAAATGCATCAATCTCTTGTATATATACAAGGAAAAGACAAGAAGAGACATGTCCCTTCATGGGACATGTCTATTCATTAATCTAATTTATTAATTAACTATATAGTTATTATAAGAATAAATATAGATTAACTATATATATATATGCATATTAATAGATAAAATAATATCAATTATTATATATATTAATATATATATATATATATGTAATAAATCATTTCTCGTAATAATCATATAGTCAGTTTTATTTATTTGACCGATGCTACATACATCAATGGATATTTATTTTTTATTTCCTTCTTTTTTATTGTTTCATGTTTTTCTCATTTTTTTCGTTTGTGGTTCTTGTTTAATTCTTCTTCTCAATCTTGTTTTTTGTCGTTGTTGTTTTGTCTTTTTAGTCTTTAACTCCTTTTGGTTTCTATTTTTTTCCTTTTGGTTGTTTCTTTCTTTTATCATTTACCTCTTTGTCTTCAGTTCTTTAGCTTGTCTTTAACTCCTTTTGGTTTCTTTTTTTTTCCTTTTGGTTGTTTCTTTCTTTTATCATTTACCTATCTTTAGTTCTTTAGCTTCTAATTTATTAAATTTTTTTGTTTTTTGTTTTTTATATTTTTTGTACTTTATTGTTTTCATAATATTGTGATCTCTTGTTTACCCCTTTTGTCTTAATTTTGTAATTGTTGTCTCCTTGATTATCGTGTCACCCAACTCTCTCTCCCTTTCAAGTTGGTGTTTGGTCTGCAACTCATATTTTTTAATCTCCTTTTTCTCTCTTGTATCATCCCAATAATGGATCACGAAGTGTGATCCAAAATGTTGATGAAAGAAAACTACAACACAATCTACCTAGAAAAATTTCATATAATAACATAAAATTCAGATTTATTCCTAGGGTGTCTATCAAGTGGTGAATACCATTGGATAATGTTACTTTCAAGTATATATTTGTTGAGATGTATAGTTGTGTTTTTTGAGATTTTAAAAGTATTAAATTCCATACAATCAATGAAACTCCCTCAAAATTGGAACAATGTACAACATATTCTATTACACATAATAACATGCAAACAGTTCGACAAATTGCACATGTTAGAAAAGATGGTAAAGTGGTGAGAAATCAGTGGGGTTTTATAAGTAAGATCCCTTTTAGAAGGCAATTCTTAAGGTATATCTCTAAAAGCTACTAAGTGGCTATCTATAATTGCTTGCAGATGTACCTATGTAAGAACATTTGACTAATAGGCTGCTAAATGAATGCAATTGGGCCACAAATCCATCATTCCCTTAGTCCAGCATCTTTTGCATTTGATGAGAGCTTACCGTCTATTGAGACTTTGCATGCAACCCTCTTAGTTCGACTATCCTACCCTCTAAGTGAAATTGCATTATTTTTTGAAAGTTCATTTCAATTGTCTCCAATGTAGTAAGTCACTATATTCCCAACATGATGTCTATTGTATTGGAGTTGATAGTAAACCCCACAGCTCCCAAAAACAATCTGTGATCAAAACACCTATCAAATTTAACAAGAAAAAGCCATGATTGTGTTATGCAACCTTGAGAGAGATTGATCTGGAAAAGCAACTATATGTGCACTGAATGAATGATGTATGCTTATAAAAGAAAACCCAAGATCAAAGCCTAGGTGAAAATTAACTCAATTAAGTTAGAGCATGACAAGTGTCCTCATCTTATGACAAGAGACAACATGATTTAAATATAGCTCAATCTAGATACATTAACCACTCTTAATTTTAGCTGAGTGTAAGAATGTTTAAGGGGACTTAAGTGATTAACTGAGGATTAATTAATTGTTAGATGATTGACCTATTTACTCCAACATATTGCACCCATGAAAATAGCAAAAATTAGGCAATCCAGTCAGCTTTATCCATGGTCACATTAACTCTATAGCATTTCCCTGAACAACTAACAATACCCCATCTGCAATCTAGACCTAAATTTTTGAAGCTAGATATATAACACAATTCAAACAAGCAATTAACTTCTTCTTGATGAAGTTGTCAGTGTTTCCTAAGTCTATCAAAACTCTTACGCTCTCTTTCTCCAAGAAACTCACTACCTTGAGGGTTTGTGGCATGCTAATGTCAGAAAGTACATGAGAAGAAATGGTTGGCTGGGTACCACCTAATTCCTCATCTGGCTCATTGCTAAACTCTTCATCATCTGCTTCCTCACTTAGCCCTTCAGTGTAGAACAATTTTCCCGCCCACATCTATATCCTTTACTATATTTGCTATCACAATGAAAACACAGCCTTTTTGCCCTTTTTTGTTTAATTTCTTAGAGAGTCAATCTAGTGAATTGAGGGAATGGTCATGCTGTAAAACTCTTCTCTCTTATGTCATTGAACCCTTGACTAATAGGAGCTAAAACTTTCCCGTAAAATGAGCTAGGATAGGTTCTAGAATTGCTGTATATAATCTTCAACTGGTCAAGTTTGTTGTAGTTTGGTCAATTGGTTGAAGTGGTATTTTGATACACTATTACAATAGTTTGACCATAGTTCCTCTTTATAAATTGTCCAAGTGACCGAGAGAGCCTTTTTCTTCCATTAAGTACATAGTCATCATTACCAAATGAATTGCTTTGGTTCTAGATATAAGGAAGTCATTGTCAACTTTTGCCAATTTGGAATTTGATGTACATCAAAAAAATCTCCAGTTGATTAATCAAAGTTTGTGGATATTTTCCACTAATCTTGCACATATCCAACTTAGATAGCAAGTTCCTAAGGCTCATATGTTTGCAAGCATTTTGATATGGATTGTCTAGCCTGGAAGATCCACCTCAATTGCTTGAAACATCATATTACTTCTTTGATTGAGATTTACATCCCTAGATTTGAAAAATTGTGTTCTTGATGTAGATCGTGTCTTCCTTCAAACTGGTGATTTCTCCCTTAACTTGCTCGATCACCAAAAAAATTCTCTTTCATCTTGTTCATTTCATCCTTTACATCAATCCATGGATATGGTATCTATCTCTTCTACTAATGAATCACCTTTATCAGGGTTCTTTCTAAGAGTGTAGGAATTCTTGTCCCTACGTCTAGTTTGTGGGCCTACCATGCTAAGGCTTAACAATGCAAAATCTAAATATATTTTTTACCAAACCTTAATCAAATTATTTCATAATTTTCAGCCACAAAATTAAAATTTCATACAGAGAATCCCTATTAATTTATCCAATCTTCCCAAAACTGTAAACAAATCTGACAATTTGCCAAAATTACAGATCATGAAACAAATTTATTAAACTTCTTGATTATATAGTTAAAACAACTCCAAATGACTTCAAATCAAAATTGTAGGTGGACCAATGTGCTTCTGTTCAGTCCTCCAAAAATTAGAAAAAAAATTGCCAAATTGAGTGATTTATGCGCTTCAAATTTGACCTCCCAACTCAAACAACAATTGCCTTGTTTATTTCCTTCCAAATGCCAAGATCATCCTCTGATACCACTTGTAATGATATTGCTTGCACAAAAGAAGAATACAATAGGGAAAATATGTTGCAAATACTTGATAATACTTGAGAATAATAATACACTTTGATGGGGCAAACCTCCACAAGTCTCCAGGAAGAACACAATTCACAATATGATGATAATAAGCTAACCTCTAACTCCTATATAGACCTAATTATACCATGGATTCTACCCCAAGCTAACTATATTACTTATATACTTAAGAGTTATGGTTGTCATGAGTCAGCTTCTCATATCCCTATTGATACTATAGGTTAAGGGTGCAGTAATCAAAATTACCTAGATGATCATGAACTGTGGAAAAGAAATGTGGAGAATTGTATGTTAAGTTGTATATGTTTTCTTAGCAAGGTGAGAATGTACATGAAATCTTCGGAGGATCATTCCCTGGGAACTTAGAAGAGTTTAACTCTTTCAGGAGAGTCAAAGAAAACATATTGAATCTAAAATTGATCTTTTTAAGAAATGGTTTTACTCTTAGCAATCATGTGCAAATGAGAAATTCTAGCATTCCCTTAGCGAAAGGCTCACTCAAAGGCAACAATCTCCTATTTTTTGTTTCTGTTTAAAGTATTATTAAAAAAGATAGTCCAAAATAAGCTTTTATTTGCAAGGTATAATGCCTAATATCTTAGTGCCCAACGAAGATTTCATTAATGTACACATGAATATATTTATTAATAAATTATAGTGTAACATTAAAAGAGGGAAACAATTTACCCATAAGTTTTGAATAACGCATAAGATTTGTAGGTATGGGTCCTGGATGAACTGAATTAGCAGTCACATTAACACCTTCTTCCTGAAAAGAACAGTAAAGATGTGTTAGTAATGTAAAAGCCAAATTGACATGATTACACAAATCTAAAGAAAATATGTGGAAAGAACAAGATGCATTCCCTACAATCCAATTTATTTTCAAAAGTCAAACCTTTGTAATAATATTATCTAACTTTCCAAGGTTTTACAAGACGATGTTAAATCCCTTATACAATGTTTAGAACTTATATCACTTCAATCTCTCTTAGTAAAAAAACCCTTTTCACTTCACAAAATCGAACGCTCTGTATAGCCTTTCAATGGTTTAAAACTTTTATAAAGATCTAAGCTCTAATATTCTTGCCAACATCAAATTGTATCAGTTTCAAACAATCCAACAAACCCTTTGGCACTATGAATTGCAAATTACATTAACCAATACAGAAATTGACCTAGTCTAAGAATGAAACAAGGTGTTAGGCATGGAGTTATTAAATTTCAAATTTTCACATACTAGACTCTAAGAAGTATCATAACTCACATTTGCACCAAATGAGGTGCGATGGGTTAGCCGATAGTGACATATAGTAAATGTTTGTGATGTAAACTCATAATTTGAAACTGTACAGTAGGTTGTAACAATGTTAGCTAGAAGGATGTCCGGTATTGTGCAACACAATACATTATATCATGAAAATATTCACTTCTCAAATATGGGTCATCTGCCTCTTAAATCACACAATGTACTTTGTCAATGACAATCTTGTGTGGAGAAGATGTGAAATTATCTACTTTATCTGGAAATTAGAATTAAAGAAATTATTTAGGCCGAAGAGCATTAACAACAATTCTTCCATGAAACGTATTTTTACCTTTTCCTTTTACTGACGTGCTAAGTTTGTTGGGCGTTTCCACTTCTTAATCGAAATTGGTGTAGATGGTTGGGATTGGCAAAATTTAAAACCCATTAAAACCAACTGAGGAACACCATTATTATTCCTGAGTGTACCAAATCATCCACACAGTTCGATCCTATCATTAGAAGAAACCCCAATTAATACTACAAATCTGCAAAACATTTCAATATCTTAAAACATTTTACTCCATGCTTTTCTTATTCTTCTGCAATTATAATTTTGTGCCAGTTTGTAACTGCTAAACCCACTACTCACTGATTCAAATGCCTCTTTCCAAAAAGGGGATGATGTAGTCGAGGTTTCAAATAGGAGGATATGTCATGCTTTTAAAATACCATTAATACTCAAGGAACCTTTACCACGAATCTGCACTGAAGATTTGTCCCCAAATCTCACTAGACCACTATTCCAACCTGTAAATGTGGAAAACTTGCTTCTGTCACCTGTCATGTGGTTTGAACAACCATTATCCACTATCCGAAAACTTTATCTTGTTGCATGTAAAGCTAATTCAACAAGAAGGAATTTCTTTTCTCTCTCTCCAAACTTTTGTTTGCTTCTTATCAAATGACTTGCTTCTTGTCTCTACAAAACTCATGTGACAATTTGTTGCAGTATGTCCAACATTTTGACATTTAAAACATACTAAACTGAAATTCCTTAAAGCATTAAATGAGTTTTGACTAACAAACTTGATTCTTCTACTTGGCATAACCCTGCAATTGATTGCTTTGTGACCAAAGTAGTTGCAAAAATTATAGTAACAATAGAATGAGCAAAATCTTCTAGGAAACCATTTCTTAGTTTCAACAAAATCTTTGTTAACTTTTGCACTGCTAGAATTTTCTCCTTTTTCAAACCCTGAGCCAAATTTTATATTAACCTCTTGCTGTTTTGCCAAAATCTCTCCTAGCAATTCTGAACTTTTTGTAGATTTTATTTGCTATTAAGGAATCAAACTTAATTTTTTTATTTCACTCCTTAGAGCAACTATTTAACATTCTAATTTTGAACAGTCAATGATTTTAGAATAAGTTCAGAATTTACCATTTCTACCTGTCTTTTACTCTCTTCAAGTTCAACTTTCAGATTTATAATAATCTAATTTGTCTTCAACATATTTTAAAAGGTCTTCATTGTCTTTTAAGGCTGATGTTAATTGTTGTGCCTTTTCCTCCTTCAATCTGCTGATCTCCTCTAGAGCACATACCAACTCTCCTTCTAGACCCACTTCATCTTCTATATTGTTGTTTGGATCAGCATCACTTGATCTGTAGAACATGGTCCTATTGCCATAAACAAAGTTTCACAATTGTCAGAACAGAATCTTTACTAACATCAAAATTAGTGCTATCCTCTTTAATATATAAACTTTTCTATGTCTTTGGGAATCCTTTTTGCTTACGAGTAAATTGTTTATTTTTTAAACCCTCTTATTCATCACTATTAGCATAAGGACATTTGGCCGCAAAATGTCCACTCTTCCCACAGTTAAAACATTTAAGAGGTAATTTTCTTTTGTGTTTGCCAACCTTTGTAAATTGCTTTACCAAGTTTGCCAATTGCTCTTCTAGATCTTTTTTTTATTTTGTACTTTCATCCTTCACCTTTTTAGTTGCTCTAAAAACAACATTTTTCCTTGTCTCTTCATCACCTGACATTCTCATTTCATAGGTTGTTAGAATACCATGTGAATCATCTATCATAGTTTTTGCATTATATCTAGAGGGTAGAGAACATAAAACCTTTTGCACAATGAATAATTCTTTCATCATTTCACCTAAGCCCTTGATAGCATTTACAACCTCGTCAACTCTAAGAAGATAATCAAGAATACGCTCTTCTTCTTTCATTTTCAACTCTTCAAACCTAGCTTTGTATGTCTGCAGCTTTGCCTGTTTTACCTTGTTATCTCCTTCAAGATGCTCGCCAGCTTATCCCAAGTCTCTTTGGCTATTTCATAATGCATAACTTTGACAAACTCTATGTTAGATAAACCACACAACAAAGCATTTTTGTCTTTAGCAATGTTTTCATAATCTTTCTTTTTCTGCAAGATCAGTTAAAGGAGACTTAGGCATAGTATAACCATTTTCAAAAGTCAACCAAACATCATACCCAATTGAAGCAATATAGCTTTCCATCCTACGGCTCCAGAAAGCATAATTGGTGCCGTCAAACAAAGGTGCTTTATTTGAGGAAGAGCCTTCTAAAGTAGCCATGTGTTCTAATGACAAGATCTTCTTAGACTGATTAGGTCTTTTAACAAGCATTGGCTCTAAAACCAATTGTAGAACACAGATTTACTACTAAGCGGGGGGGTGAATCAGTAGTAAATAAAACTTAAATCTTGATCCAATTAAATTTTTTGATAAAACTGCTTTAAATGAATACCAAAATGAAAGCACCAAATAACTAAACAGAAGCACAATGCACAAAGATGTGACGTAGAAACCCAAGATGGGAGAAACCACAGTGAGAATCGCTGCTTGGATCTACTGTCATAATCAAGCCTCGCAAAGAAGTTTCAACTACAACATTTTAAGGGCGCCAAACCTACGGAGTCACCAAACCCCCAATCTAGAGTGCCTACTCAATTTTTCTCAAGCACCAACTTTTACAAATATAAATTGTCAATATACAAGAATGAAAAGTATAATCTCTGTGATTTTCCTTTTACAAATGTGACTGAACTAATGTTCTGATACATCAATACAAATCTGATTAGATCTCTGTAAATGAATTCAATCTGAAATGCTCATAAACCTTCTGCAAACTAAACTCAAGCAAACATAATCAGAGTATTTATCAATTTCAGTCTGAAACTAAATCATTACAATTTCTCAGCAAATCATAACCATTCAGGAAAAGAATGTCTGCACATATATATCTTAGTAATGTCTCTGTTTTCAAACCAAAAATCAGAACTTGAGTATTATTTCAAGATATTAATAGCAGATCAAAAATTTATACCTTCCGAGACAAATATCTTTCTGTGATATTGCTATCAGGATTCAACTGTAGTTTTTTGAGTCAAACTCATTGACCCATGAGGATTCCACTGTGTAGTTTTTTGAGTCAAACATGGGTCAATGAGTTTGACTCAAAAAACTACACAGTTGAATCCTGATAGCAATATCACAATTTGAGTTGCTGTGGAAAATCTCCTACTTATCAAATATCTTTCTTTTATCTCTCAGTACTTCACCATATTTGGTTCAATAAAAATCTTCAACTGTGTATTCTTTTTACATCTTTCTTCACATAGAAGACTCTGTGTTTTGCAGCATTACTCATTCAATTGCCTTTCACCAATTTAATGTTTCTAAAAATACTGCATACAATATTCTATCATCAATGTTTTATATATCCCAAATGACACACGTCTACTCACAATTTTCTCATTCAAATGAACAGCTTTTATAGACATCTTCATGTATGTCAACTAAGAGCATACCCTTAGGAAGTTTAAGAGAAGTTATAACCAATCTTAACTGTACCTGCTATCCTGTCATTGTGGCTTGTTTCTAAACAATATACTCTCCTTATAAGAGCATCGCAACTTCAATCAAATGATTAATCATATAAACAATAATCTTATGGGTTTAAGATATGTTTATAATAACAGATATCGGTATGTACAGGTGGCTGAGTTGTCAATACAAAACCAAATCAGATGTGTCACCATTTCAATATTTGAGCCTGATAGGTATATTGCAACATGCCCGTGCATATTCATTGCACTAATTTTCACCGTCCATGTATATATTGCAATTATTCAATTGAAATATTTCAATATTCTGTAAAGCAATATCACACCCATACATTAGTGTTATCTTCCGAGCACTACTGTAATGTCCCGAAGGAGATTTCGGTCCGGAGGTGAATTTTGTCCCGGCGGTGAATTGTTGTCCGGAAGTAAATTATGTCCGGTGGTGAATTTTGTCTCGGCGGTAAATTCTGTCCCGATGGTAAATTATGTTCCGGCGGTGAATTATGTCCCGGCGGTGAATTCCATCCGGAGGTAAATTAGGTCCTGGCAGTGAATTATGTCCCGGCGGTAAATTCTGTCCCGGCGGTGAATTATGTCCGGAGGTGAATTAGGTCTCGACGGTGAATTATGTCCCGGCGGTAAATTTTGTCCCGATGGTAAATTATGTCTCGGCGGTACAACGGGTGGATAGGCCGTGCAGTACAACGAGTGGATGGACCGTGCAGTACAACGAGTGGATGGTTGTGCGGTACAACGGTGAGGGATGATGCCTTCCAGACGCCCGATTGAAGTCCACTTCTCCTTCGCAGATAATTAGATACGAATTTGCAAACACAGAGTAATACACCAACTAATATGATTGCTAGAAAGATCTTATTGAATTTATTGACGGAACTTTGGATTTGCCAGATCCGATACAAGCAGAACAAGCAGAGTAGGGTGAGGGTTGAATCCCACCGAAACTGCAACAAACCAAATAGGGAGGGTCTTTCACCTCCGAAATGGCGAACAGCAGAATCCCAACAGGAATTCACAAATACAAATCAAATATAAATCTCAACATGTCAAAACTAACCTACATGCCGAGCATAAATACCCGTCGGGAAACTCTCGAGAGTGCACAAAAGAGCCGACGGCGACAACTACACCTACGCCAACAAAAGAAAATGGGCCCGAGATAAACTAAATCGATCGGGACCCAAATACAATAATTTTATTAAAATTGGGGACATTACAAATCCTCGCCGCCCAAAGATTGCTTGTCCTCAAGCAATCCATCATCAATACTCCAGGATTCCAAACTAAGCGCGGACACTGATAACTGTATCCACTGGAACCCTCAAGCCGCAACATGACCATGCACTTGGAAGAAAGTGAGGAAAGAAACTCTCCATCAAGCTCCCGCTGCTCGATTTTGATATAATTGTTGCCATGCCCAGAGTCACTAGGATCCCAATGAAACCAAACATCAAACTCATCGATGCTCAAAGCCCAAGCCAAGTGCGGTCGTTGGTAGTAATATCCGTTGAAAACTCTGTGCTGCTTTTGGACCATATGCATATAGTTGGATTCAGTTGGGACAAGTAAACAATCATCAAGCTTTAACTACGTCACTCTGGTATAACTATTACCATGCCCTTCACCAGGATCCCAACAACGCCAACCCATGAAATATTTCACACCCTCATGTTCAACAATCTCTTCCAACATGGGCACAGACACAGATGCTGATGCCGACAACACTGTAATGTTCTGAAGGTGATTTCTGCCTGGAGATAATTTTGCAAGACGTCTGAAAAGCAATCTCTTCCCGAAGGGAATCTCCATCCGAAGGCAATCTCGGCCCGAAGGGAATCTCGACCCGAAGGCAATCTCGACCCGAAGGAGATCTCGATTCGAAGGGGATCTCGACCCGAAGGCAATCTTAGCCTAAAGGGAATCTCGATCCGAAAGCAAACTCAGCCCGAAGGGAAACTCGACCAGAAGGTAATCTCAGTCCGAAGGGAATCTCGACCCGAAGGCAATCTTGGCCCGAAGGGAATCTCGATCCGAAAGCAAACTGAAGGGAATCTCGACCCGAAGGCAATCTCGATTCGAAGGCGATCTCCACCCAAAGGCAATCTCAGCCCGAAGGGAGACTCGATCCGAAGGAAAACTCGGTCCGAAGGGAATCTCGGCCCGAAGGCAATCTCAGTCCGAAGGAAATCTCGATCTGAAAGAAATCTCGACGACGAACAAAGCCTCGGCAGAAGATAGAGTTTTTGTGGCAACAGCAACGGAGAGAGCCTCGACGACGAACAGAGCCTTGGCGGCAGATAGAGTCTCAGCGACACACACAGCCTCGGCGCCGTACACGGTCTCGGTAGCAGCCAGCCTCGGTGATGGACACGGCTTCAACCTCGGCAACGGACATAGCCTCGGCAACAGAGCCTCGATGACAAACATAGCCTCAGACAAACATAGCCTCAGCGACGGTCACAGCCTTGGTAACAGACAAGGCCTCGACAACAACCTCGACGACAGACACAGCCTAGACGACGGACAGAGCTTCGGCGATGGACATAGCCTCGGCAACAGACAAGGCCTCGGCAACAAACACAGCCTTGACAGGGGACTGAGTCTCAGTGGCGACCGTGTCGGAGAGAACCTTAGCGGTGGACAAAGCCTCAGTGGCAGACAGGGACTTGTGTAAAGCATCACCTTTATCGCCGTCATCAACTTTCTCCCACTTGTGCAAATGAGATATTAGTTTTTCTTCACAATGCTTGAATACATTACTCACCAATCTACACACTGCCATAGATGGAACACATTCTAGATTGCGAATAGCCCACAACATAGATATGATAGGTTGGGATATTTCATCCATCTCTTCAATGCACGAAATCATAAGGCTCTCCATAGCAATCAAAACCTTACTATCATGACATTCCTTGATTGTGACCAAGAAGTGATGAAACATATCATGGATCAAGTCTTGCAACTCCAAATCTAAGAGGAAGTTACTTACTTTGACATTTGCACAATTCTCCAATATTGTAGATCTCCTGCCAAAAGGGTCACCACTGAAGTCATCAAGGCTTTGAAAGCTATCAACGATCAAATGCAATATCTCTATCATGGTGTTGTCATCATACGGTTCTCTAGGAGCCCAGATTCTCAAAATCTCACTGAGACATGCCGCAGCTGCCAACTTCATTTCCTTGTCATGGTGTCTTAAAAGCCTGAGTTGACTTAAGGCATCCTTAATTGGAGAAAGGATCCTCTGTATGAATCTTGAAGGTGATTGGTCAACCTTACACAAACATACTTCCAATATATCTAATGGAAGATCAATACCCTCGCTGAGCTCTTTGGTAATCCTTTGTAGTGCCTTCAACCACCACTGTCCATCACTACTCGGTGCCATAGTGTGATCCAAATCCCAAAATCTCCCAATCATCCCAACAGGCTGGCAAGATCACCAGCTCCAATACCACTGTAATGTCTCGAAGGAGATTTCGGTCCGGAGGTGATTTTGTCCCGGCGGTGAATTGTTGTCGAGAGGTAAATTATGTCCGGCGGTGAATTTTGTCTCGGCGGTAAATTTTGTCCCGATGGTAAATTATGTCCCGGCGGTACAACGGGTGGATAGGTCGTGCGGTACAACAGGTGGATGGACCGTGTGGTACAACGGGTGGATTGGCTGTGCGGTACAACGGGTGGATAGCCAGGCAATACAACAGGTGGATGGTCGTGCGGTACAACGGGTGGATGGGTCATGTGGTACAACGGATGGATGGGTTGTGCGGTACAATAGGTGGATGGTCGTGCGGTACAACAGGTGGATGGCCGTGCGGTACAATGGGTGGATGGCCGTGCGGTAAAACGGTAAGGGATGATGCCTTCCAGACGCCCGATTGAAGTCCACTTCTCCTTCGCAGATAATTAGATACAAATTTGCAAACACAGAGTAATACACCAACTAATATGATTGCCAGAAAGATCTTATTGAATTTATTGACGGAACTTTGGATTTGCCAGATCCGATACAAGCAGAACAAGCAGAGTAGGGTGAGGGTTGAATCCCACCAAAACTGCAACAAACCAAATAGGGAGGGTCTTTCACCTCCGAAATGGCGAACAGCAGAATCCCAACAGGAATTCGCAAATACAAATCAAATATAAATCTCAACATGTCAAAACTAACCTACACGCCGAGCATAAATACCTGTCGAGAAACTCTCGAGAGTGCACAAAAGAGCCGACGGCAACAACTACACCTACGTCAACAAAAAAAAATGGGCCCGAGATAAACTAAATCGATCGGGACCCAAATACAATAATTTTATTAAAATTGGGGACATTACAACTACATACAGATATCATATTGATCGTTAAAGTAAACATCAGCAATATTATTAGACACAATGTCCTATAATTTACACTACAGCAAGGGCTCAAACTGAATACTTCATTTTTGTAAATAATCCTTTCTGCGAACAATGAATCTGTACATTTTCTTGAAACGATGGTATGCGTCACATTATAAAGATAGAAACCTCAGCACAAGGAATGAAGAGATAGTCTAAAATAGTCTTTCCTTTGTCCAAAAGAAGCAGCCCCATAAGATATATGTTACGCACTTCTATCCCGAAGACTATGCTTCAAGACAAATCGCCTTTTGACCGTTGGCGCCAGATGTAAGTACCCAGCCAACAGAATCGCCACATCATACTTCATTGTCAACATGTGTCAAATACTATTTATGGCATGATATTATGAAAAGCTTCGAGCATATTTCATAAAAGACTGTGAACAGAAAATGCGTATAAGCACCTCCCAATAAAAGTCTCCTTAATATGCAGTCTTCTATTCTATTTGGTTCTGATTGGAAAGTTTGATTATATCGCACATGAAGGCACAAAGACTCAGACCTATTCTTCTGAAAGGCAGCACAAAAACCTGAATTCATATATCCAACAGCTTCTCTTACACAGTGGGCACACAGTATATTTGATTCAAGTAAGGTATAATATCCATTGCCAAACATCTTGTATGGTATCTTATTGTTTGCTATATTTTGACATCAATGACAATTTGTCTGACAACCTCATCATGTCTCCCAACACAACCTTGCAAGGGAATGCAACGAGGGAGAATGGTGAAAGATTCCACTAGGTATGGGGCCTTGTAAAGATGGTTAAGGAGCACAAGGCCACCTCATGATGATGGTTAAGGACTATATGAGGCCAAGGAGGACAAGGTCCTAACTTAGGCCTAGGTTTGAGGGTTAAATACACCCTATCGCACCTCCCCTACTAGCCGCACATTGATCAATTGTTGAAGTGAGTCAATCATAAGAGGCGAGAGATTGACATGAGGGAGGAGAATGGTCTAAAGCCCTCACTAGGTGCACTACCTCATGATGATGGTTAAGAACCATCAGTTAAGGATCACATGAGGCAATAGAGGATAAGGTCCTGTTGTTGGGCCTAGGGTAGAGGATACTTGGGACACCTTATCATGTCTTCTAATACAACCCTCATTCTAGTTGAGCTTCCATGTAATCATTAATATTTGTTATGTAGATTCATATGTATATTTCCTAATCCTAGAATTGGATGTATTTCATGATCTATATTTGCACTATTATCTGATCTAGTTGCAGGTTTTCAAAACAGGTCTATAGCATCTTGTTTTTGAGAGAGTTTCATATTTCTAACTATATTTTGCTCTTTGTTACTTTTTGGATTTGTGAATTTAGGGCAAAATATAAGGTGATCCCAAAAAGGGACATTACAATTGGAGTGGTATTCCATGGCAAATGATAAGCTCCCTCTAACTGAATTGCAAGGCTGTGAGAGGTATTCTATCCATTCAAGGAAGGTGAAACAAATCCAAGGAAATTTTCAAATCTATCGAAGGCCAAAGCCAAAGAAGTGCTTACCTACACAATCATCCTACAAATTTTCCCACGGAAAATAACTAAGATGTGATTGGTGGCTTGGGCTAAATAGGGGAGACATTCACCATCATTCTAGGAGTGAGCACAAAAGTAGAAGCCATTTCTTGAGTTAAATTCGGTTCCCTAGGGGGTTGCTATTGATGTGAGTTTTATTCCTCTACAACATGCAAAATCAAATACCCCAATGTTTCAAAGTGGAACACTTAGATACTCAATCCTCTCTTGAATAGGGTCATCTCTTATGCTAAGCTTGCAACGTAAGATCATGAAATGACTTCAAGGTTCCTTCTATCATGGATAATTGCTCACTGAAATAATGTGATTTTCTGGTAATCGCTTAAGGGACTTATGCTTTCTCATTCAATGGATATCAACTCTTGCACTTTTGAAGATTTAGCTTCACAATGTACAATGAAAATATAGTTTTGATTTTCCAACACTCACTTCAACTTGAACTTAAACTTAACATTTCCTACTTCTTCTAACTATGAATGCAAGGAAGTATGGATGAACTTGGACTCTACTAGATGTGGCTTAATCAGCAACTCCAACCGCCTAGTGCAATCTTCTAAGTAATGCTCTAATGGTTTTCAAATCAATATCTCCTCTTCAATCCCATCAAATGGATGCAAACTAAAGATTGAATATCAATTGAAGTTAAGTACTTTCATCGTCTAACCACACAAGGCACACTTACAATCAGCAAGAGGCTAGTGACCCGGATATGTTCGAGTCAAGCAAGTGAAAATCCACAATTACTTCCATTCAACTAAACTACTTCAACATGAAATGAAATCTACTCCAAGTGAAAGATTGAGGAAACCATGCAACACTTCAAAGCAACATTAAGTAATTCACCATGAAGACCAACAATGAATTATCAATCACTTTGATAGCATTATAGCAACAATTTGATCAAGTCTCTCCCTTAGCTAGCCTAATCTAATCTCCTAGCTCTCTACTATCTCCAAGCTAATCTAATTCCTCTACTAACTGTTACAAATGAGAAGGCCTTAGCCTTTTATAGATGTTCAATTACAATGAAGAGCCAAGATCGATTCAAGATCAAGGACCAAGATTAATCCCTACAAACCCTAATTAGGGTTGCCAAATTTGCAACCAATTACATTAAGGCACCAATTCATAGGCCAATAAGAAAACTACAAAGCTTTTGATAACCAATGATAAAATAGTACACTTGCCACAATTTGATTGACTACGCTTGAAATTAGAATTTTTCAATTGGAGAAGACAACGAAGCGCCACCTCATCATCCTTATCTTGTAGATTTATCTAATATTTTGATGAAGAGAAAATATCTCTTGATACTCAACATTTCTAACTTTGATTAACTCTTCAAAAAAAAAATTCAACTTCTCGTGAATGATTGTGATGGCTCATATTCCCAAATTGCTTCATCTTTCGAGTCTTCTCCATCCTTTGAAATTTTCTTCATGGCTTGACTTGAATTTGCACTTGTACTTGTAAACTTGACTTGATCTATCTTGAGCTTCTTGATGATGTCCTCATGTGGTTGGGTCTTTCTTGCTCTTGAACCTGAATTGCACCTGATCTAAACTTGTGTTTTAATTGTTCTTGATGTTGAATTTTCCTTCTCATTTTTCAAGCATTCCTCCTGTAGCTTATTTGGAGCTCTCAAGTTTGATCCACCTCCTTGCATCTTAACCTCTCCTTCTTGAATCCACCTTACAAAGCCAAGGAGAACGAGTCATTAAACTTTGTAAAAAATAAATATAAAAAAATAAAGAAATCTGAAAGTCTTTATGTGATATTAGCATTAAAGAATCAAATGAAATTTTTTGCCTTCAGGATCAAACCTTTCTTCTTGCAAACTTTATCTTATTTCAAAGCCATTGCAATTAAATTCTTACCATATGAAATTTCATGTGACTGCAATTATAAATCTGGAAGTAATAGATGGCTTAGGCATGTTTAGATTTTAATCCCCTATCCTCCCATTTGGACTGCCCGCCATCTTCCCAATGAATTCACCACCCTAAGAAACAATTTGCAACCTTATGCAGACAAATTTGTCGTCTTACAGCTGATAGGAAGATCGCTGCTTAGAGAAGAAATCCGCTGCCTTCTAGCAGAGATGAATTTGTTTTGTCTTGTGCTGAAATGAGTCGAATTTGCCTCCTTTATATAGGCATTTGGAGCATTAGAAGGGAGCACATCACTCAATACAGACCAGCCTATCTTGGCCAATAAACTTGTTTATTCGGATTGTTATTAGACCTTTTTAGGCCGACTTGCCTGGGGAATTCAATGGTTTTAAAAAAAATTATTCTTTTCTAAACCAAAATCATTGCATGTGTCGCCTATGGCCAACCTTGCCAAGTGCCTTCAGATGTTTACTTTCTTTCAAATCCAAATCGCCACCCCACTGAGTTTGAGATGAGCTTACATATAGGGGCAGAATTTGCCAATCAAAGAGGATAAAATCCTCGGGAGAGGGCAGAATCTGCCCTCGCTTGAGGATTCTTCTTTGTTGTCCTTAAGTGCACGCCACTCCCTATATCCAGGTTATCTTTCCCCATATTCAAATGCCATCATCGACCTTCTCCTATTAGACTTCCAAAACAAATCCCAATCACAAATCTTGCCATGGTGTAAATCTGGGGGACATGAGGATTTTAAACATTAGCCTAGCAGAATTTGAAGGTTCCTGAGGATAGAATTTTGTTACACTTGAAAGTTTGTTCTTTTTACCTCCTTATAATGCCCCCTTCAAATTTTTCACTTTGATTGTATTTGCTCTTTATTTGTTTAGATCAACATCATCTACTCGCCTCTAATTGAAGTGGAAATCTGATGTCCCCAAGGAATCAACAATCAATCTCATCAACTCAGTCTAATTAACTTGCCTTATGTTCTCAAAAATTTGCCTGTGGCATATTGAGCTGAGAGGAAATTGGGTTAATTTATGTTAAATTTGAGTAGATTATGTGATCGTTTTAATTCTTTCAAAATATTCTTATTTATATATATGACTTCTCAAATTATCATACAATGATATATCTATCATATATATAAATATCAATGAAATTTGCTGCACAAAGTATAATATATTAGATAAAGGTGACTGCACCAAATATTAATATATTAAATATGAAGTGGCTGTCGCTGGATATTGACTTATCCTTTTATGCGACTTTACTGTTTTGTCATTTTCTATGTTTTTATCTTATCGCTGCAGTATCATATATATATAGTATGTCCACCGAGGAGACATGTCCATAGGTCGACGTGACTTCACTCCCGTGGAGTCATGTCCCCTCGTGGACATGCCTCCACGCAGGGACTCTATCTTACATGCGGTGCCTCTCACATACTTCGTTTACACCGTCGACAAGGTACTTGTAACATTTAATATTTTAATATGTTTGTTAAATATATATATATATATAACATAATCAATAAAATAAATTTATATTTCATAAATATAAATATTTATATTAAATAATAATAAAACATTTATATTTCATAATTAATAAATAATTATAATTATCTATTACTCTTAATAGTAGTTATCCGACTGAAGCTATAATTCATTAACAATTTACCTTCACAACTTCAATGAATCTCTCACTTCTCTCTTGCATGATGGGCAAAAATGCTACAAGGCTAAGGATCTTCTCTAGGAGCTAGGCGGGAATTGCCATTGTGAGAGGATTTTATCCTCATGAGAGGGCGGATTCCACCCTCTCTTGAGGAATCATCTCATCTTCTCAAACTTATTCCACCTCCATGTTCAGATCGGTATTAGCTTTAGTCTTCACCCTGCCTTCATACTTAGACAATTTGAGACCTCAAAACTCCATTCCCACCATGGCAGAATCTTACATGGTCTGAGGAGGATTTCAGATTCATCTCCACATTTTCAAATTCATTTCTCATTCCTTACCTCAAAAGCACCCCATCACCCACAAGTTGCATTGTCTAAGTCTACTAAAGGGCGGAAATCTTCAGTTAGAGATGATAGAATCCTCAAGGCGGGCCATTTTCCACCATATTTCAACTAATTTTCCTTGGCGAGTCACTCAAACACTTCTTGCTAATGGCCTATCTTGCATCTCGGAAGGGATTGTGACATGTCTAGGCCTTTCAAGCTCAAGCTAGAGACTAGGGTGTACGGAGGATTTTCTTTCTTTATGTTCCATATGACTTCAAATGCCCACCTATGTGCCCCTTGAGTTCAACTTGCAACTTTCTCACGCAGAGATAAACTTGCCTTGCTGTCAAGACCAACCTTTAAGCCTAAGTGGGGGTGGGGGTGGGAGGGGGATTTTCAATGTGAAGAGGATTTTATCCTCAAGGGCAGGCGGAATCTTGACAGCAAGGTAAGTTTATATCCACGTGACCTCATACAGCCCGTCACCCCCATCCCTAATGAATTTCACCTTATCAAGCTCAAACTTATGCTCAAGGTTCTAGCTGACTTCATGCTTTCTCTCATCAAACTCCCCGAGGCTTTGGAGTCTCAAAATTGTTGCTAACTAAGACCCTAAAGACCATCTAAACATTCTAGCAAAGCAAAAAATGAACGGTCCCCACTTACAATGGGGCGATGGTGTGAAAACCTCACAACAGGTGCATACTTGACTTGAGCAGGCAAATGCTGAATGTAGCTGCTTACAGTATCCTCTGCTGGAACATCTGCATCATCAATTTGAACTTGTTCCTTTTCCTTTTTTCATAGATTTCTAATTTGTACTCTATTGTAAAAGTCTCAATTTTGTATATTAAAGTGTATAAGAAAAAAAATATGTACCTGAAACTTCTTTACAAGTTCCTTTGCATGCAAAATGTTGGCAAGCTTTGACTGTCCATATGCTAGGAATGCATAGTACCTGTAATTGAAATACATGTCTCTCCAATTCACGAAATAATAGCAGTAGAAAATGAATAATGTAGCATCCCATTCATGAGTTTTTAGTATGTACAAATGCATTATAACTATGCAATTATTTTTTAAAACACAAGAACGAAGTTCCTTTGAATACACACAAAGTTCGAAATTAAAGAGAAGAAATTAGTTTCTATGGCCGTGGACCTATAATTTTCTTATGCAGCTTATCTACAATTACCTTTTTTAATACAGGAGAAAGAAAGTCCTTTGCATGCAAACAAATTTTTAAATTAAAGAGAAATGGGCATTCTATAACAGTGGATACATAATTTTCTCATGCAGCTCATCCCTTATTGCTTACCCTGATTTGTCATTTATCTTATCAAAACGGATGCCTTCTGAATAAGTAAGCTTATGCCCTTCTGAAGTAACATTAACAACTCTCCCTTCAATGCCTGTTTCACGAGCAGTAGCTTTCATATTCTCCAATAAAAGATTTGTCAGAAGAAAATGACCTGCAAACAAGTGTTGTGAAATGCATGCTTCAATTATATCACATGTTGTCACACATCAAAACTTTTAGCAATCAGAAAATTTTTGAAATAAATCTAAAAAGCACAAAATGTTCACACATAAAACCTGTCGTTTTGAAATCCAAAGTCCTCTTTACCTCTCAAACTTTTACATGCATGTTTGAGTAAGATGGAACATATCTTTACAATCAGAAAGCATGCCTATTTATCAAGGAATCAATCTAGTAAAAGAATATAAACATGAAAATGATATGTTTCAACTTTCACATTACAAAATACACACATACTAGATAAGTTAAATTACTTTTGTACTTCAAGAAAATGTTTTTTTACTGATAAGCATCTCTTCAAAGTCACATATACTTCAACAAATTTGCATTAGACTGATAGAATTTTTGGTATGTTATACTTAAAATTAGACCTCAGCCATCATGGTGAAATACTAGGAACTATCTACTTACCATCAGAATGCATGTAAAAACTAAAAACTAAAACAAAAAATGCTAAATAGAGGAGCTGCTGGACATATAGTGCAAGATTGAAATAAAATTTACAAAACGTCAGTTCCCATAGAAAAAAATGTTATTTGAATAACTGTGAACCCATAAACCATATTCAACAGCTCAACAATTTTGCAGACATTAGACAAACCATCACAGCCCCCTGCAATCTGCAATCCAAGCTCTATCAAATTGGATTCTCGACCCTATAAAATTCTCATTTAGATAGGGATTACATTTATGATTTTTGCAATCTAAGGGGTATACATGACTTACCAATATGATTTGTAGCAAACTGCATTTCTATACCATCTTGAGAAAGCTGAAAAGGACATGCCATTACTCCTGCATTATTTCTTCATAGCAAAAGAAAGAAAAAATTCATTTTTAATGTTGAAACTAAGAAGTTCACCCCATAATTCTAAATCCACACCCTCCCTCAAAATCATATGAACTATTAGAAATGGTATTAGGAAAAGTCGAGTAATCAAAGAACAAATTTACTAGGCAAACAGAAGACCTGAGAAAAGCTTACACTAAAATATTCACAGGAAGATTCAAAGATTTGAAGTTGGAAACAAAATTTCGAACTGATGAGATTGAGCTAAGATCTAGCTCCAGAACATCCACTTTAGTATTGCCAGTTTCCTTAATAATAGATTCTTTAACAGTATTACCGGCATCAACATTCCTGACTGCCAAAACCACATGAGCACCTCGTAGTGCAAGAACACGAGCTGTCTCAGTGCCAATTCCACGTGAAGCACCTGCAAAGACAATGTCAGATGCTGAAACTTAATTTAAATAATGAGGGGAATCCAAACTTCAAACATTTTTATTTTCACAATTAACAGAATCAGGTTAATAATCCAATAAAATATCAATAAAAAATTTTGCATCTAGCCAATTTTACTTTTACTCGGTAATATTATGGATTATTCAACTTTTCCCAAGAGAAGGCAAACCTTATGGGCAAATCTCTTTAGCATGTACCTTATGTTTAAGAGAAAAAAATATTGCAAGCAACACCACCGGGGTAACAAATTTAGAAAGTTATCTCAGAGCAGAGTTTAACTATATAACACAGCATTCCATGGATGAGGATGGCAGGGTAAGGTGGGACACGTTTTGGGGATGGAAAACAGTAGTCCAGGGAGCTGTTCCTTGGGGATGGCAGAGGACGGCAGTGTGTGAGCACGCACACACAGCAATGTTTAACTATGTTTCACAGCATTTTAGGAACAGGCATAGCAGAGGAAGGTGGGAAACATTTTAGGGATGGGAAATGGAAGTCCAGGGGGGGCAGTTATTTGGGATGGCAGGGGATGGCAGAGGATGGCAGTGCGTGTGTGGTGCAACATACCTACATACATATGTGTGCATAAGATATATATATATATATATATATAGCGAGAGAGGGAGAGAGAGAGAGAGAGAGAGAGAGAGAGCACATTTGTTTATGCTAATTAGCCTATTTCCCACTCAAACATATCCTTGTACATATAATTAGAGACATTTGGAGACTCTCAGCAGCTTTAGTCCTATACTCTCTATTAATTTCTTCCTCTGTTTAAGTATGTTGAGAGGCGCCAAAATTTGTGAAAATTATAGTAAGTGAAACAAGGATCTTTTTTGGGCTTGCATTTACATTTTATTAATTTTGTTCTTCACTCCCATTGTTTGGGTTCGAGCAGGTTACATTTGGGGTCAGCAAGCTCATTATCAGAAATAATGCATTTATTACCTCGTGTGGGATTGACAATTTAATCACTTGAGAAGGACTTGATCCTTCCTATAGCAATCATATCCTAATTTGCAGAGATTGAGTTGCCTGTTATTCTTCCTTAAATGGTAAGGCTTTGGCTGGAAGGTAATCCAATCAGTTTTGCTCAACTTTATTTGCAACAAGTTTCCAGCTTCTTTCCCAACCACACAAAATGAGTTAGCACACTCTGTTTTCTGTAATGATGCCTCTTCTGAGATTAACCATCATATTTTAGTAAGTATGATTTCTTCTCTGTTTACCAGAACATTCTGACATTCTTTCTCACTTTTTTGGAACCAATCTTTTATTGGTTAAAAGTTTTCGTTCTCCAAATACTTAATATTTAATATGGAAAGCCATTTCAACTTTGCATTCTTCGTCTTCTGCAATATGTCGATAAAATTAATCATAATTATAAATTATCTATTCAAATGTGTCATGCATCAACTGACTAACACCAAGGTGTAACATGTTGTTTGGTTGCTACCATAGGTTGAAATTAGATAAAAAGGTGTTCGTTGGGAGGTAGCCCCTGACAGCAAAAATTATTGTGGCAAGAGGACAGAAGAAATGAACTAGCCATGGGTTCTATGTGCCAGCATGTTGTGAAATTCAATCAGATGACAGTAGCAAGTTAAAATGCTTTTAAGTCATCTAAGGCCCAATAACTCTACTCATCTTTGACATGAGGTTTAGATAAGTTTCCATACACATAGACCCCACACTGCTTTTAAAATGTTTTCTTTTTCAATTTAAAGTGTTTTTCTTTTTCTTAAAAAGAGGGCAGACTGGATGATGTCATCAGGACATTCCCCTGTTTCCCCAGTGATAGGAGCGGCCAAGGGAGATCCTCTGCCATCCCATTGTCCTTGAGTGAGGAGTCACAGAAATGTAGGTTTGTCAACACTTGCGATTGTTGACAATCATTTTGTGTTATCCTAGTTCTGACAAACAAATGCACTGCATGGAACTATCAACAATGGAAAGACAGACTTGCACGGAATGCGACGAACAAGTCACTCTCCAGATCAAGAGCCGCCTCCCTTCCCACCACCCTATGCTGACTCTGACAAAACCAGGAAAAGAGAGGAAGGAAATTCTAAAACTCAAACACAGAAGGCATAAAAAGACCATGAGCCAAGAACAAAAAACACCTACTGCTTGATCAAAGCTTAATAACTCATGATACAAGAACCAACAGAGAAAACAGAAACATACTACAGCTAACAGTGAACAAAGACAAGGTTAGACCCACAGGTGTGTTTTCGTTGATAGTTGATCAGTTCACAGCTAAAGTATTGCATAGTTTTGTTGTGGATAGTTTGTAATGCCCCGCCAGGGAACCCAGGAGAAATTAACCTAAAACATGCTATTGAGTTTACAGAATAATTTTTTTTCTTAAGAATTTGTAAACAATAATGAATAACAAAGCGGCAGCAATATAACATAAAGACAATACATACTCATAAGTATAAATCATTAACAGATTACAAGTCTCAAGGGTTCCTTGATGTAGAATTACGTAAATATAAATTAATCTATTAAGTACAATAACCATTCAAATAAATTACATCATCTCATAAAAGAATACCCAAATATAATTGAACCATAAGGTATACATGATAACCTACATCCACTACACAAGTCGCAGGGTATGTAAATATAATCTAAGTACAAGGTACAATATAATAAATGAAAGATAAGAGTAAGTCTTCAATGATAAACAAGAAGATACAATTGCTACAAGGATCATCCAATATTAGTACAAGGACGTCAGAATCTCAAATGGTAAAAGAATAACTATCACCCGACCACGTGGAACCAAAGGTCCACTCCCACCGTACTGGGGAGATAACAACAGATCCCACTCGGATAACAAACACCAAAAACCAACACAATACAACACCTAGGCAAGGGATCCTGAAAGCTCTCTATCTCAAAAAGGTACAACACCAACTACAAAGATAAAACATACTCAACTAGAGACAACCAACACATGTAGGAAACCTAAGATGTATAAAGGGAAGTGTCATCACACGAGTCAACTCTAAGGTTATCATAGTAGTCTCTCTAGACCCCAGTGCCCTAGTGACTCTATGCGGTATTGGTAATCCTCTCTTACAAACGAGATACCAACTATGCTATATCCAATCCACGCAGGCGACAAGCATCTTCTCACTCCCATCCTAGTCAAGACCTCAATCAAGTATTCAAGCATGGGCAAGGCACACATTATCTTATTAATTCATTTTAAACTCTCAATGTATTTAAGTTATCACTTAACTAACTTGTAAAGGATACCCAGGTAGCCACTTTTAGGCTCCGGCGCCTCCAAAACAAGCCACTTCCCATCTATACACTCAGATAACCTACCCTAATGCTCCAATCAAAAACAACAAAGAGAAGAATGAACCAATACCACAAAAGCTTCTCATAAATCATAAACCATGATAATCACCAAAGTAAAATAATGGAGCATAGTAGAAAACAACACATCCTATACAATGATCAAATAGTCCATCTCAATATAGACATTACCAAAGATCATTCATCCCATAATGGATATCTTAATAAAAATAATAACAATCCTCATAGTCTTATATCACAAGACCAACGATAATCACAATATCAATGAATTCCATCTCCAAACATGAAGTAACATAAGCCATAAAGATAATCATCCAAAACGTAGAACAATCATAGTAGAGAACATAAGGTGACCAAGTAAATCAGACAATCATAATAACTGTCGTCACCTTTTTGGTCAAATGAAATAAAGATCGAGACACAATACAGCATATGAGATCACTCACAGATATCACAAAAACATACATGATCCAATCGACACTTCAAAATGGTTATAAAAACTCTCTACATAAAATCAAAGATCAACAAAAAAAACACTTCAAAGCCTCTGGTATACATTTTCTAAAAGTCAACGTAATTTCCCCAAATAAACAACATCAAACAAGACAATAGAATATACCAAGTAGTCAAATCATAACACAAGTCTCAGTTGTTTAAGAACAGTCAATTTTATTTACTAAAGTCTAGTTTGACTTATTAAGAAAAAGTTCATTTAAAATCTCATGCATATATACTTTTTAAATAGGTATTGAAATAAAATATCTATGCATATCAAAACACCATATATTTAATAATAAAATAATGTTTTTAATTTTCCAAATACAAATATAACTGAAAACATTAATATTAAAACCTGCATGTAAAAAAATCAATTAATATTTATTTATTAATTAATTTTCTTTTTTTGAAATAAATAAATAACAATAATAATAATAATTTAAAAAAATTAATTTTTTTTAAATCCGAAAATTAATAAATAATAATAATAATATATTATTTTTTTATTTGGGAAAATTACGTTGACTTTTAGAAATTGTATAGATGGGAAGTGGCTTGTTTTGGAGGTGTCGGAGCCCAGAAGTGGCTACCTGGGTATCCTTTACAAGTTACTTAATAAAGTGATAACTTAAATAAATTGAGAGTTTAAAATGAATTAATAAGATAATGTGTGCCTCGCCCATGCCTGAGTACTTGATTGAGGTCTTGACTAAGATGGGAGTGGGAAGATTGTTGTCGCCTGCGTGGACTGGATGTAGCATAGTTGGTACCTCGTCTGTATAAAAGGATTACTAATACCACATAGAGTCACTAGAGCGTCGGGGTTTAGAGAGACTACCAGGATAACCTTAGAGTTGGCTCATGTGATGCCACTTCCCTTTATACATCTTAGTTTTCCTACGTGTGTTGGTTGCCTCTAGTTGAGTATGTTTTATCTTTGCAGTTGGTGTTGTACCTTTTTGAGATAGAGAGCTTTCAGAATCCCTTGCCTAGGTGTTGTATTGTGTTGGTTTTTGGTGTTCGTTTTCTGAGTGGGATCTGTTGTTATCTCCTCAACACTGTGGGAGTAAACCTTTGGTTCCACGTGGTCGGGTGGTAGTGATTCTTTTACCATTTGAGATTCCGACGTCCTTGTACCAATGTTGGATGATCCTTATAACAGTTGTATCTTCTTGTTTATCATTGACGACTTACTCTTATCTTTCATTTATTATATTGTACCTTGTACTTAGATTATATTTACATATCCTACGACTTGTGCAGTGGATGTGGGTTATCATTTATACCTTATGGTTCAATTGTATTTGGGTATTCTTTTATGAGATGATGTAATTTATTTGAATGGTTATTGTACTTAATAGATTAATTTCTATTTACATAATTCTACGTCAAGGAACCCTTGAGACTTGTAATTTGTTAATGATTTATACTTATGAGTATGTATTGTCTTTATATTATATTGCTTCCCCTTTGTTATTTATTATTGTTTGTAAATTCTTAAGAAAAAAAAATTATTCTGTAAACTTAGTAGCATGTTTTAGGTTAATTTCTCTTGGGTTCCCTGGCGGGGAATTACATAGTTAAAGTATGTCTCAATTCGCAGCCGGTTGGTGTTGGATTATGGATAGTTGAGTATGTCTTGATTAACATACAAAGTGATATTCTTGTGGATAGTTGGGTATGTCTTGATTTACATATGAACTGATGTTCTTGTGAATAGTTGAGTATGTCCTGATTAACATACGAAGTGATATTCTTGTGGATAGTTGAGTATGTCTTGATTGGCATATGAAGTGGTATTCTTGTGGATAGATGAGTATGTCTTAATTCATAGGAGAGTTATACTAATGAAAAAGTGGAGTATGTCGCAATTCACGGGCACTGTTGGACAATCAAGGCATCTTCTTGGACACGAGCAATTTGGATTGTTCAAAGGAGATTTTATAGCCACCTAGGACATATACAAACAAGAGCAATTTGGGATGTTCTAGATGAACAAGGGGATTGGTGTAGGCGCTTCTTTAGATTTCCAAATGGACTGCTGCAGTCAGTCCATGTAGTTTTTCCATTTTTTATTTTTGTTTTTGTGTTTTTTAATGTAAACTTCAGGGGAATGTTGGAAAATTAAGGTTTACATTTTGTCACAAAGTCACTATGTGACTTGGTGTTAAATGTTTAATTATTTTTATGTTATTTGTTGGGAGTTAGTTTCCTATGAGGTAGTTTGGGGAAGTTGTACAGGAATACAATGCTTTATATTCCCTTAAATTACGAGCTTCCAAGATAATATCACTATAAATAAAAGCTTTTTCCCTGGGTTATAAAGCATCATATAATTAGCTTAAGCTTTACAGAATTAGGCTTTAACAAACTCAGAAATGGTGGCAAAGCTTTCTCAGAATAGTAAGGAGGGATAGGATCGTTAATCGTGCTCGTGATCTAGAGGTGGAAAATCTTTAGCTGGGTTAAACTTCGTCGAATGGGCTAGTAGAGCTTTAATGGCTGAGGGTATTAATGGATGTTGATTGATTTTACGATCTCAAGGGGGTCAAAGCTTGGCTAGATCAATCTCAGTTAAGCCGAGATGTCAGACTTTAAAGGCCACGGAAAGTTGTGGACCATTGATTTAAGCTCTACTCAAATTACACTATTTAGCATTGATCAGTGCATTAATCTTTGAGCGGAAGTCTGGGGTTTATTAATAGGTTCGTTAATGCTAGGTTATAGTAAAGATCCAAAATAGAATAGAATAAATACCTGTAACAATAGCTGTTAGGCCTGCGGCATTTATTCCTTCTGTAACTTCCTCGGCTGTTGAATAAAATGAAAACCCAGAGGGACCTGTCCTCCGAAGCCAATCCATTTTAACGGCTGAAATATTTCTGAGAATGCCTGCCGGCAATTCAAACAGTTTGTGCGTTTAAGATGCTGAAATGTTGATATCGTCGATGCACTACTATAGAACTGTTTATTGAAATCATTATAAGAAAGACAAATAGTTGTCTCAATCAAAATCACTCATTCATTCATTCAAAGTGCTTCCCTGATTTGGAATTTATGGGTTATATTCGTGTGAGTGTGAAATTGCCAATGCGAAGAAAAAATGATGGGGGATAAAATGATCTTTCTTTTTTTTTTTCTTTTTTAAGGGATAGGTCTAAAACTACTGTCTTTTATTTTATTTTTATTTTTATTTTTTTCCTAGGGTGTTGACTTCTTACAATACAACAAAATGAAGATATACAAACACAACAAACTAACAACAGATAAATATCAAAACCAGCCTATAATAGAACTATTAACAAATAAACATAGGCTATAAATCAGCAACCTTTACATATGAAAGTCAATGCTAACGTATCAAGTACCACGAGAGAAATGAGAGTAAACACGAAAATTACAAAGAAACATTATAGTATAGTCAAAGTCGTAGCATAAACAATAAGAGTTCAAAGAGCCACTCAAGCTAAAAGCGGAAATAAAAAGCACATTTACAGAGGGGCCAAAGGTCTAGGCCCCATTAAACCTTATGAAAGGATTTGATATCACAGTCCAATTGATGCAATGCATTGGACTAGTCATCAGTAAGGAATTCAAACAAATCTTTATAGTTATCTTCCTCCTGCTCATCTTCACCCATAATCTTGTGTTGCATGAGGCAAATAGAGGTTGTTGAGTTGTGCATAACTCAAAGATTGAATTTGGATATGCTAGCCAACTTTCTTTCGACCTTGCTCACTCTATTCTTGAGAGTATTCACCTCATTATATAGGCCTATCAAATTGGCAGCCAAATTCACGTTAAACGGAATGGGTTTCTCCTCAGGAGGCGGAAAATCAATACCCAACTCAGAAGGTTCCTCCTTCAAATTGTCACTATGGGTTGAGCTATCAGAGGTGGAATTATCGGAGTTCCCATTGCTATTAGTCCCTGTGACATCATCCTCCTTGTTATTAGTATTCTCATTTCTCTCATCAGCAATCTAGCTCCCTTGTGATGTGTCCTCTTTAGAATCATAATCAACAAACATATTTTTTACTCTTTTTTTGTAGACGTATTTCCTAGTCTATTAGATTTGCGAGGGGTGCTATGCTCCTCTTCCACTTCCTCATGAAAATCTATGCCAACCTCCTAAACAAAGAATTTGGTATCATAGCCCAATTGATGCAACACATTGGACTAGTCATTAGTAAGGAATTCAAACAAATCTTTATAGATATCTTCCTCCTGCTCATCTTCACCCATAATCTTGTGTTGCATGAGGCAAATAGAGGTTGTTGAGTTGTGCATAACTCGAAGATTGAATTTGGATATGCTAGCCAACTTTCTTTTGACCTTGCTCACTCTATTCTTGAGAGTATTCACCTCATTATATAGGCCTATCAAATTGGCAGCCAAAGTCACGTTAAACAGGATGGGTTTCTCCTTAGGAGGCAGAAAGTCAGTACCCAACTCAGAAGGTTCCTCCTTCAAATTGTCACTATGGGTTGAGCTATCAGAGGTGGAATTATCAGAGTTCCCATTGCTATCAGTCCCCGTGACATCATCCTCCTTATTATTAGTATTCTCATTTCTCTCATCAGCAATCTAGTTCCCTTGTGATGTGTCCTCTTTAGAATCATAATCAACAAACATCTTTTTTACTCTTTTTTTGTAAACGTATTTCCTAGTATATTAGATTTGCAAGGGGTGTTATGCTCCTCTTCCACTTCCTCATCAAAATCTATGCCAATCTCCTGAACAAAGAATTTGGTTTTTTTGGCAAGGGGGGGAGGGTTTTTGCCTTTCCTCTTGGAAGCCAAGAACAGAGAATCTTTACCTTAGGGGCAATATCAGGGGCAATAGTATCACAACTCTGAATTTCATGGATATTCAGCCTACTAGCCTATGGGTTCTTAATGTATTTTTTCTTAGTCTAGTCAAGCGTGTAAATAATGACAGCATGTACGGGACTATAAGAGAGGGGCCTCATAAACAATGATAGGCTTAGGAGGGCAGAGGGTGGAGTGAAATTTGTAGAGCCTAAAGATGAGGCCCTACTGTAGGTAAGTCATTTTTTACCCTAACGAATGCATTTCCTAATCTCAAACACAAAATTTTCAAGAGAATTCAACAAGAAAAATGGAAAAGAGATCATTTCACGGTTCCTAAAGTGATTAATAATTAGCATGTGGAAATAATAATAAACTCTAAAATGTCCTTCCAAAGTAAAATACCTCATGATCTAGTAGCAGACCTCATTCCAAGGGGAGAGAAGCTTCGTTCTATCATATCCATCCTGCCTCTTTATCGGAGTCTCATTGCCCTTAAAGAACTTGTTAATACCATCATTGTCAACAACAATGCTAGTTTATTTCATTTCCTACCCTCACTAGAAATCCCAGTTGCCTGAGTGGTGATCTCTTCACTGATTTCAAAGGAAATACGCCCCATAGAAATCCTTCTTTATACTAGGAGTTAACAAACTGTATAGAGAGTCCCTCATCAAACCCATTAATGCATTCAAAAAAATAGTAACCCCACCCTCCTTGCAAATGTACCAAATTGTTAGGTCATTCTCGACCTTCTCCGATTCTCCTGACTCAATGCATTTGTGGTTAAGGCACTCAACACTGAAATTAGAATTGCAACTCTTGATATGGCAAAAGAAAGTTGTTGTTATCACTAAATAATTTAAAGGTAAGAAGGGTGCATGTTTGTCTAGTTAGGTAAAATTATTACACCACCCCCCCCCCCCCCCCCCAAAAAAAAAAAAAAGACCTGCATGAGTTGTAGCATCTCACAAGCGTAGGTCTTTTCAATATGACATAAGTAGTGTACCTTTCATTATGCAAGGGGTAATGATAAATACAACTCGCACCAATCATGATAATCTTGTAATGTCATGTCATCATGATGTGGTACTCCTTGGAGCTAATGTAATCAAGATGATTACATGGGAGCCATCTAGGTCAACTCAATAATTAATGAGATATTAGAATTATTAATATCTGGAATATTATCTTAAATTAACTAATATGTGAAATATTGATGCAAAAATTAATGTACATTCATAATCAAGACAATCTCCATCAATTTATGGATTGTGGAAAACTAATACATTTGATTATTAAAATAGTTTGATCAAATTTTCTTAGTTTCTATCATAGGTAGGAATACTTATTTGTTGCAATGTCTTATGCTATTAATTTAACTAATCACACTAAATTTAAAAAAATGAACAAAAAGTGTAGAGTTTATTTCTTATTTTAAATAATTGTAAATACATAATTTTTCTTTGATTTTATTGGTCTATATTGCAAACACTCATGCAAAATTCATATTTTTCTTTCTTCAAATTGCATTTTTTAATATATTCAATTCATTACATCACATCAAATGTCAAATGATATTAAATTCTTTAATGAAATATATTATTATATGTGTCATAGGTTTTGACTTTAAATACTGTATATTTTATTAAAAAGAGATCTGATTTGAGATCCTCGGTCTTCTAAAATTTAAATGTGTTTTATCTTTACCAGTCTTCTAAAATTTAAATGTGTTTTATCTTTATGTCATGCATGGTGGACAACAAAAACAACAAATTACATGGTGATACATAACACAGGGATATTCATTATTGTCGTCAATTTTGAATTGAAGTCATTTAATTGACTTGACCTCATCCCAACCATCTCTTAAATTCATAAAACTTGTCCCAACTAATCTACCCACAACAATAAACAACTATTGTATGATCTATTGAATAAAATTTTCTTACAACCTTACAAACATCCACGAAATACTAGTCCCACCTAACCTCGCTAGTCCACATGATCATCCATGAGTTTCTTGGGGTCTTCGATTAAAAACTAACTATCCATATGCCTTTCACAAGATGAGTTTTCTTACAACACTGAAGGTGGCTTTGAGTGTGAGCCTCCATCAAAGGAAGAGTTTTGTGGGGGTGGATGGGAAGGCAGCCCAAAAATTTAAAACAAACATTATACAGGAGAAAGACTCCCATGCCTATCAACTAGTCCAATACAAATTGCAACAGAAAATTAATGACAAAATGGAAAATACAAAGCACTTCCTTACAATTAAGGAGCAAATTGTGTTGGTTGGTATTGGAAATCATGTTCATCCTACAAAACAAAAAGCATTGTGGAGAAATAGAAGAAAAGAAACATCTTTCCCTTTGTCTAAATGTTTTGCCAAGATGGTACAATTTTAAAAAGCACAATACATATATATTTGAGTGCTATTTTTCTAATTTTGCATTGCAGTAGCTCGAATAGTTAGCACTTGCATACTACCACTTCAATTTGATGTGCTTTTGGGATGTGGAATCCATATAAATCTTTAAAAATATAGGAAATCCTATGCAAGATATTTCTATGGAAACAATCACATGGTTAGATTTTTCTATTCCTAATAATAATGGATATTGAATTATATTCAGGAAAATCTTTAGAATTAATATCTCATTCAATGCATATTTCCATCACCAATGTCATAGACAAGAAAAATCAATATTTTTTTATTTATATGATCAAGATTATAGTATAGGCTAATGCAACTATGTTTATTGTTATCACATAGTTTCCAACCTTTCTTGGTGTTTGACCCCCAAGAAACCTAGTAAAACATGGAAACAACCTCCAATTGTGGGACCTTGACAAGTGAGGTTGATTCTCCAGAGATGGTGGCCTTCTTTTCCAATCAAAATAAGGCATGAAGGATGATAAGGGCTTTAGGTTTTAAGCCTATTGAAACTATCCCAGGTCAAATATATGAGATAGGCTACAGATGGCATAAAATGTTGACATTTTTATCCCTTCTATTTGGTAGCTTTACAGATTTGCAAAAGATTCAAGATGAATTCTAAGGACATCCATGTGTTTTAATTGGTCAAAATGGTCTAATGGCTCTCTATGATACTATGTTTAGCCAAGTAAGCATGAAGTTATTGTTGTCACTATGAGGAACTGCCATTATCTATGATTCACATTCCTATCAATGACAATACATAAAGATAACTATAAATATGTTTACTAGGAACATCTCTATAGTGATAGATAAATTGAGATACACTCAGATTATATTCGAGAGAACATTCAAGCAATGGAATTATTACTTGAGATATTTAATGGTAAACTAGTTTTGATAGGATTTTGCAATTGGATGTGGCATCCTCCCAATTGTTTGTAACTAATAATGAGTTCAAAGGCCTAGATTTATAGACTCAACTCAGTGAAACTATAAAGTCATTGCCAGAGCTTTATGTAGTTCCTTTTTTCAAATGAAAATAATGCAATCATCGCAAGGAAAGCTCCATATAAGCTAATATCAACTTTTTTGTTAAATGCTTAGAGCTACTCATCTTAAGATATCTTCCTTTTGCGACAACCAGTTATTTGGATGTTAAATGTATAAAAAAATTTAGAAGAATTATTTTTCCATTTGGTGTCTTATTTTTGCAAGATTTGTGTCTAATTGGAAAGTGTTTTGTCAAAACACTAAAATGTTTGATGGCAAGATTATCCATATGTATATTTTGTTGTCTTTTACACATCTTTGCAGGCATTTGTATTTATAATATTAAGAATTTCAAGAAGTAAATTTTATTAGACTACTTGTCATTGATGTCAAAAAGGTGAAATAGTGACAAGTTTTATTAATGAAATGCAATGAATATAATAAATAAGTAATCAACAATTATCATTGATTTATATAAGCAACAATTCTAATTAAGAAGATTATTGATGTATGTAGCATCGTTCAGATAAATAATATTGACTATATGATTATTATGAGAAATGATATATATAGCACATTCATCTTCTATTCCTCCAGCTTCTTACACTGTACCTAGTGTTTCTAATGTTGCTACTCCTCCTATTTCATTTAATGATTCAACAATCATCAATTTGGCTCAAACTGTATCATCCTTACAACAACTTACTTCCCTAACTCAAAATAAGTTTAGTATTCCTACATGTGACATGGGAAGTCCGTTGTCCCAAGACATTATTCATACTCCTGTTCCTCAGCAAGTCGATATGCCTCATCTTGAGAATTATAATGGAAAAGGAGACCCCGTTCATCATGTTAAAACATTTCAAATCCTTTGCAGTGATTATGCTCATGGCCATAGGATTTTAGCCAAACTGTTTGCTCGAACTTTTTGTGACAAGGCCTTATAATGGTATTGTTCCTTGCCTCCTTATTCTATTGATTCCTTTCCACAACTAGCCAATGCCTTTATTCAACAATTTCAAAACAATATTGGCTCGCAAGTGTCTTTGACTGATTTGATGCATTGTAAACAAAGTGCTAAGGAAAAATTAATTGAATTTATTGGTAGATTTAAGCATTTGTATGCTCAGATTTCCTATCCTATTCCTAAAATTGATATTCAACATATGTTTATTTCAAATTTGCAAAAGGATATTAGAGATAAGATTCTGCTTACTGAATTTACCTTTTTTCAACAACTTTGTGTAGCGCTTCATCATTATCAATTACAAGTGAGTTAGTTTGAGAGCAACACTCCAATGGCTCATGTTCCAGTTGATAAAAGTGATGCTGCTCCTAATCCAAACAAATTTCAAAAATTCAACAACTATGTCAAAATAAACAAACAGGCGAATGCAGTTGCTGCTCAAGTTGTTGTTGCATCTCACAATGCCACTTCTGCATCCACTGCTTTTTGATTAAATCGTATGTTTACTCTTCTTTCTGAATCTTTACATGCTATTATGAATAGGTTGTTAACTACTAATATGATTACTTTACCTCCTATTCGACCTCTATTACCTGCTACAATTGTATCTAAATCATTTGATCCTAAAGCTTTTTGTCAATATCACCATCAGAATGGTCATGATACTGAAAAGTGTTATTCTTTAAAACATAAGGTTTAAGACTTAATTGATTCTAATGCCTTATTTGTTGATAATCTTGATGGTAGTGGAAACAAATATGTCTCTCCTCCTAATCAAAACTTTCAAATCTATACGAATCCTTTACCTACGCATGATACTAATACCATTGCTCAACCATCTATGGAAATTATGTATGATTCAAAGATGGATGATCTCAATCATGTTGTTAATCAAGTGGAGCATGTTGGTCAATCTGTATCTCCACCTCAACCTCAACCTCAACCTTAGATTCAACCTCAAGTTCAATCTCAACCTCAACCAAAACCTAAGCCTAAATTGAAAACTCAACCTAAACCTCGACAACCTAAGAATAAAAGACCTCGGGAACTTTTGATTACCTTTGATAACTCTGAGACTATTAAAGCTCCCGATGGTCCCCTTTACATCTATACTAGGATTTCTCAGAAACCTACTTGTGGTTGTATTGTTGATCCTACATCCTTAGTCAATGTTATTATCAAAGAAAATCTTTTTATGAAAAGCTTACAATGTGATTCTTATGATACATCGGATGTGTGGATTTAGGCTTGTAATGGTTTTCTTTATCCATAATTTGGTTCTATTACTTTACCGGTTGAACTTTGTGGAAAAATTGTGAACACTACCTTTGTTGTTGTTCCTACTTCTGATCAATTTCAAGTTAAGCTAGGTTTGCCTTGGTTGAATGCCATGCATGTTGTTGCTTCACCTATCCATAAATGTCTTAAATTTTTCCATGATGACGAAATGAAGATGGTTAATCATAGTTTATATCAACCTTCTAGGCCTAGAGATTGTGTTGCTCTTGATTTCTTTTGGCCTTCATTACCTAATTCATGTCCTCCTTGGCCTGATAATCTTTTTCGTTCATATCAAGCTTATAAACATCAAAAGATTCTTGAATTAAGCATACCTCCTATGGATCCTAATCGTGGTCTTTTGCCTATGTTGGCATTAAGCAGAATTGCCACTAGTGACAACACTTATTTGCATTCTGGGTGCAAACCGAGCAGACAGTGCAAACCGAGCAGACAGTGCAAACTGAGCAGACAGTGCAAATCGAGCAGACAGTGCAAACCGAGCAGACAGTACAAACTGAGCAGACAGTGCAAACCGAGCAGACAGTGCAAACCGAGCAGACAGTACAAACTGAGCAGACAGTGCAAACCGAGCAGACAGTGCAAACCGAACAAGACAGTGTAAACCGAGTAACATCATGTCTACCGAGTCACCAATATTTACCAAGTTCAAAACCTACCGAGTGATCAGTATGAACCGTGCCTTCACTTCTACCGAGTGCATGACGATGCCGAGTAATGCAGTGGACGCCGAGTATCAAAAAGTCACCGAGTTAGTTTGAAGGAACTATGTAACCATACTTGGGCCGACTTAGTAGCACTTATGTTTATTTGTCAAGCTGACTTTGTAATTGTAATTGTAATTAATTGTTTAAGACTTGTATATAAACAATGTTGTAAAAATGTCAAGAAGAATGTAAGAAGCATATATGTGAAAAAGAAAGAAAGGCAGAGATAAGCGAATTACAAAAGGCTTCAGCAGTATAAGGAACAGCAAAGACAAATTCATCACAGAAGGTGATCAGTACATCAGCGAATCTCAATCAGCAATCCAGTTGCAAAGCAAGAGATCTACTGTTTCATCCTAACAGGTGAATCAGTACTAAATCCTTTAACCGGGTAGACTTAACAGTCTTTTTGTAAAATCTCTTTACCGAGTGCATACTTCATTGTATGTTTTGTAAATCCTTTAACAGGGTGGATTTAGCAATCCTTATTGCTCCTAATAGGGCAGATCATCAGAAGTGATCAAATTGTAAGCCTTAACCGGCCAACTTTATTCTGCAGTATTAAAGCTTTGTGGGTTTCATCCCCACCCCAGTTTTACTTTCTTTTTGGAAGGTTTCTGGGTAACCAAATCTATGTGTCATTATTGTGAATGCTCTTAAGTTTCATGCTTTCTGCATGCAAAAGGTTAAAAGTAAATTACATGTTAAATTGAAAGAAAATTTGGAGTTACTGATTCACCCCTCCCCTCTCAGTAACTCGGTTAATTCCTGAATATTTCCAACAATTGGTATCAGAGCAGCATTGGTTCTCAAGACAAAGCTTAACTAGCTTGAGCAAAGATCCAGGACAATGGAGGTATTCAAACTGAACAAGGTGATTGAAAATGAAAAGCTAGATCTGGAAATGGCCATAGCTAAACTCAAAGAAGCAAAAGAACATCTTTCCCAATCCCTAAGAAGAAGAAAGGAACTTGCAAATCAGATGAATGATCATAATTACATTGAAGAAAAGATTGAAGATCTTTTTCCCTCAAATAACTCAGATGAAGCAAACAATGTTGTCAAAGAACTCCTAGAAAAGAATGGGTCTCTGCAGGAAGAAGTGAGAAAATTAAAAGGAGAACAAGAGCTACACTCTACAAGATTCTGTGAGATCTTGGAACAAAGAAACAAGTTGAAAGATGAATTAGATGGAAGGAACATTGAAGTCCAAAATAAAACCCTTCAGCTAGAAAACCTAATTGATCAGATCTCTCATACAAATGAGGAAATCCTGAATCTAAGATCAGAAATAGAAAGCACAAGAGAAGAACTAAGATCTGAAAAGGAAATCAATCTAAGATTGGTGGATGACCTAAACGTTGAAAAACAAATCAATGAAGGAATGCTGAAAAGTCAAGAAGACTTGAATCAGCTGTATGAGCGAAATCTTCATAGGCAAAAAGGAAAAGTAGGACTTGGATACAAAGGAGAAGGCGAATCTTCTAAGCAAGGTACTCAAAGAAATCAAAAACCTACTTGTAATCATTGTGGTAAAATAGGACATACTTCAAATAAATGTTGGAACAATGAAAAAGCAGAATTCAATGGAAAATGTTACAGCTGCAATCAACCTGGTCACAAAGCAAATGAATGCAGGGAAAAACCAAGATTCAGAGGTAATTGTCACAAGTGCAACAAACAAGGTCATAAGGCATCCGAGTGCAGATCCAAGACATTTAATCCAACAGAACAAATTATGAAAGCAATGTTTGGATGGGACTACAAAACCTGGTGTAGATGTCATTACTGTGGAGAATATGGACACATTGGCATGAATTGCATAAAACATCATCTAAGAAAAAGAGATACTACCGTAAGATGCTTCAAATGCACTAAACTCGATCACATAGCCAGAAACTGCATGAATGCTAGTGAAGTTGAAGATGGAAAGAAGAATGAAGCAACTAAGGTCAGGAAACAGGTGAGACAAAAATAGATTCCTAAATCTGCCGAGCAATCCAGTCCAAGAAATGGAATGGATGGCTCTACCGACTCAAACTAAATTTCCAAGAAAGCACTGGAACTGTATTCTCATAGACCAATCTCAAGCAGTTCCAGAACCGAATTAAAAGAAAGATCTAAATCAGCATACAAGATGCAGTAAGATCACAGGGAGGTCGGTATCAGTCTTCACCGAGCAAGGTCGATACCCGTCTTTACCGAGCGAGGTCGGAGCAATATGAATTCTCGAGTTCACCGAGTTGCGAAGTCTTTACCGAGCAATTAATTCTTAGTGGGTGACAGTCTGTCGAAATTCATACCCTAATTTGTACTGAGCATTAATGATAGAGTTGTAAACAAAAAGCAAGTAATCGAACTCATTCTTCACCATGAACCTTTAGCACTTTGAGAGCAGAAAAATTCAAGAGCAACCCAACGATTCAATACTTTTGCGAAAGGAATCTTCTGTGAACTACCATGGCATCATCCAGCACCTCAGCGAAGAAAGGGTCTGATATGTTAGTCCAAGGGGAATGGAAAGCACCAGATTTCAAGATCGTGCCCGCAATTGCAGCAGCCCTAGATCCGAACGGAGCTCAATCTCAGATTCCTCCTAAGGTACTACTTATTAACAATATCCGCAATCATTTCAACTATTCAATTCATGAAATGGGGAACCTAGAATTAGATATTGTGCGTGAAGAACTGTGTGTGGATGGTATTTTGAAACCCGAGCACAAACATCTGGAAGATAAAGGTTTAGTTCACATTGCACATCTTCCTCGAAACTTTCAAGATAAATGGGTTAGATACATTCTCAGTCGTGTACATGATGGCAAGATTTGGCTTGAGCAACCCATAGAGATCACAAAGAAGATGATTCATCAAATCACCAGTCTTCCCATGTTGAACAAAGCAAAAAACTACAAAAACCCTAGGTCGGACGGAACTAGAGAAGAAAACCCTAGCCGAATGGGACGGTAGAGGCATGAAAGTTAGCAGCATCACCGATGCTGAACTGAAGTTTGGTACACACATTATTGCCCATAAGATTTACAGTTCTAGTCGACAAAATAGTGTCTCCTGTGAAGCTATCGACCTAGCATACAAAGTGGTCAAGAATAACTTAACATTTGACCTAGAAAACTTATTGTTAAAGCAGTTTAACAAAAACATGGAAAGCATTCAAACTTCCAAAAACAATCCATGTAAGTTTGGATCCTTATTGGTCTGTTTATTCTTCTATGCTCAGAAATTCTTCCCTTCTAAAGGAAAAGTTGTATGGAGAAAAGATGTGCCAGCACTTTATGAAATAAATGAATACATCTCAGAAATGGGTGAAAATTTTGAAAGCATCATGGATAATTATTTTGAGTCTTTCAAAGAGAAAATGAATGACAGATTCCGGATTCCACAGAAGTTGGTGGAAGATTACAAAGATGACATTTGTTTTATGGTGGATTGTGATAATGTATATATTCAAGCAGCTAAACCGAGGACTGTATATGTAAAACCTCTTCCTTATGAGGTAAATATTGATGAAACCAAGAATATCATTGAAGCTCTTCTTAATCAGCCTGTCAATCCCAAAGCTCCATATTTTGGAACATATGATGAAGCTAAGGTGAGAATTGAACTTAGGATAAAGCTTCCACAGGCGGTAAACAAAGGAAAGAAGAGGATAGCCAAAATGCAAATGATAACCGAGGACAAAGAAGAAAAAGATGAAGAAGAAGAGGAAAAGGATGAGAAAATAGAGGAACCATAACCTGCAAAGAAGAAAGGAAAGGTATTCATCACTAAGGCACCTAAGCCTCCCACTGCTGTATTTACAAGGAGAAATGCAAGAGGCAAGGCAGACAAGGCAGATAAAGACATAGCATTCAAAAGGCCTCCTCTAAACTTTCAAGAAAAGATCAAACCCTTTAGAGATGGATCAGGATCTGGAGTAAGTAACATAAAATCTTTTAAATATGAAACCAGATCGGAAACAGAATAGAAGGAAATAGAAGATGTTGTTATTGAAAAGATGGGACAGTGGAAATACTCTCCTGATGACATAGCCCCACAGGTTCTAGCTGTCTTATTAAATCCAATAAAAATGAGATGGAGCAATGCAAAGCAAACTGTGATAGACATATTTGATCAAACCCTGAGACAGTTAATGCCGAGCTTGAAAAATGATGAAGTAAAGAAGGCATTAAAAGAAAATGAAAGTAAGATGACATTAAGGTTCAATACTTGTTTGATCTTGATCAATAATATCGAATCGGTTGTGAAGGCTGCAAATGCCACATGGAAGAACATATACCACCTTCACCAATCGAGTATTGAAACAGTCATAATAAAAGATATTGAAGATGACAGTGATGAACAAGAAGAAGGCACTGAGGTAGATGATACTGTGAGGATAGCAGCAGAAGTCATTGCATCCCTTCCTACCTCTCCAGTAAAAGTTTCTACATCCAGCCCAGAGACACCTTCAAGCATGGTTGTGACAACTTCAACATTTGTCCAATCATCTATTGCAACAACAGAAGCAACTATCATTTCTTCTACCGAGTTGCAGTCTCCCACATCATCAAGTTTTCTAGCAGTAAGTTTTCCAGTTTTTGAATCTTCAAGTGTAAATATTTTAAGTTCTCTAGTAGAAAGTATACCAGTCTCTATAGCTAGCCCTACTTTATCTACTGTCACTACTACCAAGGCATTAAGTACAGATAAGCCTAAGGCTCTACCGAGTATAAAATTTTTGGGTAAGAATGTAGTAGAGGATATAGACCTAGATGAAGAGATAGAGATTCCAACATTAGATTTTGCAAATCTATCAGTGGACCAAATGCAAAATATAGGTGAGATCCTCCAAAGGAAAGCAAAACAAAAGAAGCTTAAAGAGGAGAGAGACAAGGAATATCAAATCATCAAGGATGCTAAGGACATTTTGTCTAATGCATTAGGCATTAAAGTAAACTCCTCCCAACATGTTTTGGTACAATTAGCAGAAGCAGTTAACAAATACAATGAGGATTCATCTGGGACAGAAAAGTTAGTTGAAAGAGCCGAGAAGAGATTCAACAATAAAGTGCTTAAGCACATTGCTCAGCACATAGCTATTAACCAAGTAGAATTGTCTTCAGTTTTGTCAAACATTGAATCTATCTATTTGAATGCTACCTCTCTTTTGGCCAGATTGTGCAATATTGCCGAGTTCACAAAGGATGTTAAGGATAAAATGAATAAAATGGATGAGGATATGAAGATTAGCATACAGAAGTTGCAACTTGAACCAAGTTCAAGCTCTGCTCATCACATGAAAATCTCACACCTATCAAATATGCAGTCTGATCTACTGAAAGAAGACACAAGGATCCGGTCCACACTGCTAGACATCCAACACATGATCCTTCCCATCATGAATATAATGTATAAGCACATTGAACATTCCAAAACATTGATTCATGACAATCAGTTCTCTATAGCAGATCACATGATTGAACTCTCTGCAGAAGTCCAAATTGCAATATAAACATGTAAGATTCTGTAAGAAAGTTGGGACAGAACCCTGGCACTAATAATGAAGGTACATTCTGATTTTCTATCAAATTTTGGATTCTCTCTGTAAATAACTTGTATATACACCTTTGGCATTATCGTCAAAAAAGGGGGAGATATGTATAGAGGGAGATATATGTATAGAAGAAGATTTGTATAGAAACAGTTAGCACATTGAAAGGGGGAGACAATGAATAAAGCCCTATAACAAAGATAAATTTTGAAAAATCAAAATAAAACTCAGCATGATTCATGTATATAAGTTTTGGCCAATAAGTGTTTTTGTCACTAATGCCAAAGGGGGAGATTGTTGGCATTAACCAGAATTGCCACTAGTGACAACACTTATTTGCATTCTGGGTGCAAACCGAGCAGACAGTGCAAACCGAACAAGACAGTGTAAACTGAGTAACATCATGTCTACCGAGTCACCAGTATTTACCGAGTTCAAAACCTACCGAGTGATCAATATGAACCGTGCCTTCACTTCTACCGAGTGCATGACGATGCCGAGTAATGCAATGGACGCCGAGTATCAAAAAGTCACCGAGTTAGTTTGAAGGAACTGTGTAACCATACTTGGGCCGACTTAGTAGCACTTATGTTTATTTGTCAAGCCGACTTTGTAATTGTAATTGTAATTAATTGTTTAAGACTTGTATATAAACAATGTTGTAAAAATGTCAAGAAGAATGTAAGAAGCATATATGTGAAAAAGAAAGAAAGGCAGAGATAAGCGAATTACAAAAAGCTTCAGCAGTATAAGGAACAACAAAGACAAATTCATCACAGAAGGTGATCAGTACATCAGCGAATCTCAATCAGCAATCCAGTTGCAAAGCAAGAGATCTACTGTTTCATCCTAACAGGTGAATCAGTACTAAATCCTTTAACCGGGTAGACTTAACAGTCTTTTTGTAAAATCTCTTTACCGAGTGCATACTTCATTGTATGTTTTGTAAATCCTTTAACAGGGTGGATTTAGCAATCCTTATTGCTCCTAACAGGGCAGATCATCAGAAGTGATCAAATTGTAAGCCTTAACCAGCCAACTTTATTCTGCAGTATTAAAGCTTTGTGGGTTTCATCCCCACCCCAGTTTTACTTTCTTTTTGGAAGGTTTCTGGGTAACCAAATCTATGTGTCATTATTGTGAATGCTCTTAAGTTTCATGCTTTCTGTATGCAAAAGGTTAAAAGTAAATTACATGTTAAATTGAAAGAAAATTTGGAGTTACTGATTCACCCCTCCCCTCTCAGTAACTTGGTTAATTCCTGAATATTTCCAATAGCCTACACCTTCCATACCTCCTTTAACTATGGCTTCTAGTTCTGTTAATCAAGTTCCTCCTATTGCTGATAATCCTATTGATCTTCCTAAAGAACCTGTGAAGGATCTTGTGATTGTTCCTCCTAGTTCTCAACCTATTTCAAGTAAATCAAAGTGTAATCAATCTACTAATGAACATCGTAAGAAACATCATGCTCATGCTAAAGCTCATAATTCTATTCTTCAAAGATCTCTACCTTCTTCGGATAAATCTATGCATGATGTGTTAGAAGAAGTTTTTACTAATAATAATGTTAAGATGCATGATTACAATGATTCCATTCGTATCTTAGATCCTATTTTGATTAATTTGGATGAAGAAGATAGTCTTGATGATATTGATGATGTTAATGATGAATATGAGACTATTGACATTGACATTGATTTACCTAATATGCTTTCATCACAATTAACACTTACACCTAGTATCAAATATGATGATTCTCAAGAGGATCCTTGTTTGGAAATGGCTATCATACCTACTGTGTTGGATATAGTCCCTCTTGTGAGTTACCCACCTTCCCTAAATGATATACAATGAGATGGGGAGAGTAGGTGGCACATTTGATCGGCTTGTCCTTCGTGGTAGCTTTGTTGTGTGTTTGATTATTGTATTGTGTTTCTCCCATAATGTGTTTGCTAAATGTTGTTAGATTCTTTTATATGATCCTTGTTACTCAGTTAGTGCAAGGTGATAAAGGAATCAAAACTGTTGTTTAATTCCTCTATATGTATCTCTATTCTTCTATATGTTGTTTCATGTTATATCGTAAATGTGCTATTATTTGTAAATGTTTCCTTGTGTAATCTACTTGGATTCGAGATGTGGTAGCACTGATTCTTTTTGGTCTCCATGTCATGGTCTGAAAAGATTCTTCTTCGTATATCTTATGTAATCTTTCCTCCTTTGTGATTGTAGTTCTACTTTCTTTGGGGAAGGATGTCAATTCATTTGCAATAATATCATATATATATTATCTTATGATCATACTGACCCCATGGTAGGTAGATCCCTTTTGTGTTCTCTATATGTTTCTGTGATATTTCCCTTGATTTGTCTTTGTCTGGGGGCATCTCGATGTGGAAACGTAATTATTGGAGTTGTTTATGTTTCTGTTAAAGTCATTGCTCCTGTTAAAGTGTCAGTAATGACTTTAATGTGGGGGCATACGCTCTACTCACCTATTGCACACACACACTTTCTAATACACATATATTATTTTTCAAGATACCTTTTCTCCCTTTTTAGATTAGTAACTAATCCTTAAAGCATGGATTTATATTATAAGATCTCTTGATCCCTCCAGTTTCAACTAAGTATATATATATTTTTGATCCCTTAAGGTCATAAGTGTCCTTAAGACTGGATCTCTTGTTTTTGGTTTTATTCTTATAGAATAGAATATTCCTAAGGGTAAATCCTTGATGGGTTGACTAGTGAGTAGCCACATCCACTAGGCGGTTCAATTCTATCTTTCTAGTTGCATTGTTTTCTTGTGTGGTTCACAATGGGACATAAGTTCTCATTGGGCGAGATAATCAAACCCTCTCTCTCTCTCTCTCTCTCTCTCTCTCTCTCTCTCTCTCTAGAGATGTCTCTCTTATTGTGATCTTGGAGTCGATGAAGACTTGAGTCCCTGGGGGCTTGAGGTTTCTATTTGTCCCTTAGATTACAATAAGATTATCTTTTCATTTTGATCTCCTTTACCAAGAGTTTGCATCGAGTCCATACTCTTGTGAAAGTGGGGACTTAATGTATCATCTTAAAATGGAAGCATTTCCATGATAAGAGCATTTAGCCCTCTGAGTAAGTAGTCAGGGGTCATGTTAAGTGCCTTGATCAGATCTTTGCATGTATATGGCTTTCTCCCCCCATTCTGCTTCTCTCTGCACCTATTTTCCACCTTATTTCTGCATTTCCCAACACTCTGGATTGAGGTCCTGAGGTTTTTGACCTCAAGGTCAAAGTTGACCTCAAACCTGACCTAGGTCAGGGATGACCTCGACCCTAACCTAGGGCGGGGTCTACCTTGTCCTTGACCTAGATTTCAATTTTCAGGATCCCAAGATTTTCGGGTGTCGGGTTTCAGAGATATTTATTTTCCTGCTTCTGGGTCGGCCATTTCAGGTTTTGGAATGGTAAATCATTAAATTGCATTTAATATGGGTCCATTTCTAGGGGTTAAGGTTAATTGAGATTTAATTCCCCAATGTCGACCTTCTCTAGAGGTTTGTGCCCTAGATCACTATAATAGGAAGCCTTCCCCTCTCATTTTCTCCATCAATTCACATCAAGTTTTCACATCTCATCTCAAGCAATTTCATGAGAAAGCTCTCAAGTGCAAGCATTCAAGCATTCAAGTGTTCAAGCATCCATTCATCAAGGAGATCCATTGTTAGCCATTGAAGGATTCAATCTCTTTAGAGCCCCCTTGAAGATCCATCCTTCCACATTCATCCAAGCCTCCTCATATGCAAAGATCCATTCAAGATTGGTGTTGAAGATCAAATGTCATTGATTTGAGACATCCTACATTCATTCTACATCCATTGGAGCATCCCTACTTGTGGATTTGAGAATTCGAATCCTCTACAAAGACTTCAACATAAGCAAGGTGAAAAGTTCCATTTGCTTTGTTTTTACATATTACAATTTCAATTAAATTTCAAGGTTAATTCCTAAATTGGGGTTTGACCAAGGCAAACCCCCCAAACAAACAACAAAACCCTCTTTTTCTTGTAGGTACAGGTGTGAAATTGCAGATCTGAGCTTGGATTTGGATACCCTTTTCAGTGAACTTCCGAGATCTGTGAACAAAATCAAAGTCAACCTTCAAAATATTAATGTAGCCTTTGACCTTTTATCAGGATCAAAGACTGCCTGCTATCAAAAAGATAAAATTTTTAAAGGTTTTCTTCGTCTCAGCATTTCCAATCCGAAACAAGTTGCAGAATTGCTTGAAACTACACACAGACATCAGAAATTGGCATTTTCCAGATCTGTCCTATTTTGAGGTTAGTACTTGCCTTTCAATTATTTCAGATTTCAAGCACATATTATCCATAGGGAAATATAAGGTTTTCTTCCTCTTTCATATTCTCCGTAGATTGATTCAATTGTGCATTAACCATTTGGTTGATCAATTTGGATCTCTCCTTTGGGAATTTGGATTTAGAAGTAGATCTCATATTTCTCCCATACATTTTAGGGTGGATACTATTTCACCTTATTCATATATATATATATATATATATATATATATATATATATATATATATATATATATATATATATATATATATATATATATATATATATATATATATATATATATATATATATATATATATATATATATATATATATATATATATATATATAATCATAATTGTCATTATATTAATTACATAATAATGAATAGACATGCCCCATGAAGGGAAGTGTCTCTTCTTGGTTCATTCTCAATATAAATGTAAGAGATTGTTGCATTTGGAAAACACATACAATACAAGATAGTTCCATTACATTTGCAATGATCCTAAAACCTTAACATGGTATTAGAGCCAAGTTGCAAATGTAAGAGAGTAGTTTATTGATGGTGAATGTGTGACTATTTTAGAAAATACAATGTTGGTACGAGGAACATATCTCATAAATGCACCGTTGGATTTTGCTAAATTTTGGATATTTATGTGAAAACCAAATTTAGAAGAAGCTTACCAAAGAGATTGGAAAGAAAGTTTTTGGTTCAAAAGTTATGACCGAATGTGTACAGGTCTATGCAAATTTATGAATAAAGAGAGTTCTTTGATTAAATGCTACAAACACTTTTTATAGTGAAAATAAGAAAAGGATCATTACATTAATAAAGAGATAAGTATTCTATGTTGATTAATAATCATAAATTTTTTATGTAGTTATTAATTCATACTATAACATTGGGATAGCAAATCTTGTATGCTTTTATCATTAATATTTCTTTGGGATAATTTAGTTTTATGAACTATTTGTAATCTCTATCTGAAATACTTTTAGGATGATTCAAGAGACATATGTGATTGCAATCAAGAGAAAAAGAGCTTGATGCTTGCAGTCATGGGATTGAGTTGATGGCTGAAACATTTCTTCAAAGAAAGAAAATATCATTTAGAGGGACAAACCTACAGATGGAAACCTTGGACGAGAAGGTTAAATGTTGATGTTAGTAATCAAAGCTTTAGAGGGAGTTAGTACAACATCTAGAGGATCTACCTTATTTGATTTCCAAGGATCTTGGTCATATTGATTCAGAGGGAGTAAACCATATCGAGATGGTTTCCCTAGTGACCAAGAAACTATAAAAGAAAAAAGATTTGTGATTCAAATGATTTAGTTCCATATATGTGAGATAGAAGGCTTTTATGCAGATATCTAGGTCATGATATTCCTCGATATATGGTTGGGCATTCAATAAAAGAGCTTAATGTAGACTAAAGAATAAAGACATGACTTGCTTGCAGAAGGTTGATATTAGATTCAGGGGGAGTATGATAGTTCATCTAAAAAAACAACCTTTGACAAGGAGGTAAAGAGGTTGTTACAAGGCCTTAAAGGAAGTATCCATAGGACTATGATCATGAGATTGAGCCTCATGTGTGCTGGCTGAAATGCCTTTATGCTAGCTCCTACATAACTTGGGGTTCACCTAGAGTGATGCAAACTATATAAGAGATATAGTTCATATGTATGCTATTCAAGGTACATTATCACTACAGAACATATGGCTGATATTCTCATCAAGTTTCTTTCTAGAGGGAAGGTTGTACCTTTGAGATAAACTTGGTATGTTGGAGAATGAAGCCTTAGATGAAAAGAAGTTTCAATATCTATGATCTATTATCTTGTATGTTATTACATTCTTCTCTTTGAGAGAGAAGTATAAGGTGAAAGCCCTTATTTCCACCCTTTGGGATGAGCCATGATGGATCCACCCTCTAAGATGAGTCAAGATGGATTTCATGTGTGTGACTCCAGGACTTATGGGCCCTCCTATCAACATTGGAGAAAGGTGATGACTTTTTGACAATGAACACTTGTATTTGATTGATGTTGTGAGGTGATGACTTTGCAACATCTCCATCATGATGGATATTATGTGACTTGGTATCTGTGGATATGTCATGATGGTTAGGATCTCTTAGACA